>CM073764.1:26759217-27389992 GCA_037127475.1 Arma custos | reverse complement strand
AGCCGGTAGGTATGCCAGTTCGTGACGGCGCTACCGACACGTTCTCATGGGCGCAGTAGCGACGTGCAGTCTGTTCTACATCCATACCGTTCTAGTGCTCCCACTAATTCTCCACCAAAGATGAAAGTAATCCCATTGTCTCAAGAAGAGGGTGGCCTAAATGCATAATCAACCAGTTCGCTGTTTCCCTTCATTGCATAAAAAAGGCAACAGCCCTGTTATACAATCCGAGCCCAAATCATGACCTATTGATATAGTATGTAATGGATTCAGAACACTTAATGGATGACGCCAATAGGACTTTGGGAAAGTCCGAATAATTCATTAATCTGGCACCAGCCATATATCGAACCTGATTTGCAGATCTTCCTGGGGCTCACTCGGCCTCTATCAAGTTGGTAACATTATTGAGGAAAAACCCGTAAAATCATTTTTCTGCTCAACCGTTGGCTTAAACAGTACAATATTTACAATACATTGAGTCTAAGACCTTTCGTCGGTTATCGGTCGGTACAGGTATTTATTTACTTTTTATTTAATATTTTTTTAAACAAATTATAACTTCAATGTTCATGTTTTTACGAAATCGATGCTCTAATATTCATATATTTATTTTAGTTTGTTATATTTATCAGATTTTTTTTGTCTTGATTAAATTATTTTAGATAACAAAAATTTGTTTTAATCAGTTCGGATTGTTTTTTAGTCCATGAAACAGTACAGTCTCTACCACGTACTGGACCCCAGCCCCGTTCACGGGTTGTAACAGATTTTTTTTTTTTTATTTAACGGCACTTAATGCTAATCAGACGAGTCCTATAGTAGGAGTCGTAAATGTTGCCTATTCAGGTTTAATTAATTAGAGGTTTTTAACGAGTGTAATTGTATAGGCTCAGGACCTCTATTTTACGTCCCGTACAAAGGACGGCATATCTTAGGATTTTTAACTCTTTTTGAAAAATCCTAGGGCCACCTGCCCGCATCTTTCCGAAGAACCCGCGATCTTCGAAATAGTAGGTTTTTATGCTGACCATTATGTTATGGTTGCCCCTTCAAAGGAACGAAAGATATACATTATCAGGAGTCGATATATAGCTTAATTTTCCCATACTAACTGGTGATGATGGTTTAAGTCTTTTGGGCTATTTAATGCAAACAGAGCTTATAAATTTTATGATTATTCGAAGTCCATAATTTTATAGCATCTTTATTGTCGTTTTAACTGGTCCTGATAATGTGAAAGGGTTTTCTATTCAGTAAAGACAAATCACACCGCCTATGCTATTAACTTATTTTCGGAAATTTCGATAAAGGGAAAAATAAAACTAGCAGAGAGCTATGGCCGTTTCGGGAACACAGAACCATTTGCACCTCGGCTGTTAGAAGTACATCAAGACTTTATCAGAGCCATCCTGAGGATAAGGATCATAATTTGGGTGACCCGAGCCATGTTGGTTCGCCCACGCAGTCCCGAATATGATACCCCGCTCCGGCGGCCATTGCATTAATTTATGTACCCCCGTCGTTTTTCGGAACTCGTACCGGAAGGAGAGGGGAGGAGTCTAAAAATTTATCGTTGGATTTTAATTGTCGCCCGAGAGGCGCGGTAGGTGTTGAGAGTGGTGGGTTTTCCATTTGTTTTATGGTGGACCTACCTCTTGTGTTAATTCAGTTTTTTGTCCCGAGGGACTCTGCCAGTCTGTCCCCAGATTTATGTCCCAACCTCGTATCTGGCGTATTCATCGCCATTCATAAAGGACAGTCATTGAGGACTCAAGGTCTAATTGGGAAGAGGCTGAGTTTATCAACTGACTGGGGCTGATTTGTGGCAGTCCTCATGGTCCCCATAGCTCTTCCACATCCAGAGGCCTTTCTCACCAGCTCGGGGGTAGAGGGAAAAAAATAGTATAGGGGTGGTTTTTTGTATTTTATTAAAATGTGGCGCCACATATATAGCCTTTTTTTGTAGCGATCGGTTCTGATGGACTCTAGTTTTGATGGCACGTCAAGGACCGTAGTGGATGGACAGATAGCGGGGTTGTTGATGGATCCGGGCCTCTTTTGTTTTTGAGACCTAGGTAGTAGTGTCCCACTCTAAGTGTTACATTAGTAGATTAAAGTGGTTTTCGATTTCACTTTGTCTTTTAGATATGGGCAGAATTAGAATACTTATGAGACAATATTGATGAAATTAAATACCCCATGTTTATATGCACATTGCAGTATTATCTGGATTAAATAGAAATGTTCTCATAGCTATCATCAGAGGGGGAGGGGGTATAATGTAACTGGCGCGGTGCCAAGTCGAGAATGGACAGAATTTACATCAAATAAAGGTTATGAATTCTTTTAGTCACTTATTGTCTTATATCGTTCCTTCAAAAGAATAATTCACCACTAGTAGACAAAGTGTTCATTTGAAACCCCCTTTCTACCGACATTTCAGCTCTTCAACAGGACTGAAAAAATTAGATACAAAAGTTTTTAGAAATAATGTATTTGGAATAAATAAAATCGAAAAAAAAGATTAAATTCATTCCTATCATTTCTAGTTATAAACTGCTATATTTCCTTTTGATATTGGTTAAACCTTATGGTCTAAGAATTAGGTAAAATCTTAGGCACAAAATAAAAGTTTTAGTTATTTGTGCAAAAATTCATCGACTTCATGTGACGCTAACCTATCAAGGGACGATGTTCTTTGCAGTTTCATTGTCTCTAGTTTATCCATTCAATTTTATTTTAATTACTGTTACTATTCATTTTTAAATGTACACCCATCTCTTTACATAAATATTATTTATATATCGCTCCTTCAAAAGAATGAAGTCATAGCTCAAAAAACCTAATATTTGAATAGAGGTATTTGAAAGTTCCATTTGGTTTGAAAAAATAAAAAATTGGCTATTGATAAAGCAAAGTATTCCTATGGTAATAATGATATTGAAATTCTATTATTAAGCTTTAGAAAATTTTTAAAAGCTTGTAAGTTTTTTTATTTTTACTTCTATAGTTATTCCCATAAATTGAAAGTTCAAACATGATACAACTGAAAATAGGACTTTATTTAGAAAAAAATGGAAATGTAATATCAGATATGTCATTCCAGAATTAAAAAGCTTAATCAATTACTACTGACATATTCACTAAAAAAATGCCAATTTTTGAGCTGTGTTGTTATTTTGAAGGGGCAATATTAGTATTAAAAATGAAACACTTAAAGAAAATTATCCAAGCAATTTGAATAAAATCTTATATTTGAAAATAATAAAAATGAAGTTACATTTTTGAATGAATGAAGACTAGGTGCGGTTGTTCAAATTTTCTTTTATCTATAGATTTAGAAATAAAATAAATCAGGAACTTATATTTGATAAAGTCTTTGTAAAAAAAAAATTAAAAAATAACAGTTTTATTAATCGATAAATAATGATTTATATGCCACTCTTGTTTTTTTTTAAAATCTCATAACGCAGTTTTTAACTTTATTCCCTTCTTTACTTTCAGTCAACCCCTTCAATGTCAATTAATTAGATCGTTTTATAAAATATCTGTCAAATTATATAAGTTGTCAAGAGTATTTTGTATTTAAAACAAAATAAAATATATTGAAATTAAAATTGCCTATTTGATAAAGGAATAATGAGATTAAAATCTATATTGTCTGAAGTCCTGTAATTACTTTATGATTTGATGAATAAATTAATACCAGAAATGATTAACGCTATCCCATTAACTTTATCCTTATCAATATACACCTCTACTCAATATACTAAGCATTTATGTGTTAAAGGATAACAATTTTTTTTCATCAACGGATGAACATTAACATATACTGTCCAATACCCACTTTTTAAAATTAGTACGCGTAAAGCCCTGAGTATCTTCATTATTTTCACTAAAATAAAATATTAACAAGTGAAAAAAAAAATCATATCTTGTCTCATTCTAACTAACTATCTCATGCCGAATTCAAGTTACACCCTGAACTATTTCAGGCCTAAGTCCTTTCGAACTGGAAGTTTATTACTTTTATTTAGCTTTCAATATAATATAACTTATTGGGACCTATCATACTGATTTTTTCTTTTTATTCCGTTTTTTTTAAGTTAGTAAGGGTGGTTTTCTTAAACATAAGGTTATATTTACCTTGTATATGTATAAGAATTACATTACCTCATGTACCTAACATATTAAGTGTATGTGGTATTTCTTATACTCCTTTCCTTGTTAATAGATACAACACCTCCTTCTTGGACAAGCGACGAATACCCTGAGTAACCCGATATCATTGAGGGCGATGTCAAATCGTCCAGAGATTGAATATGTAATGTTCCGACTATCCGGTCGGATATAATCTTTTTTTTATCGTTGCCAGTTTTCTTATGGGGACAGTGTATCTTTCTCGGAACTACACCGAAAAATTTTAGTGGCTTTTTAGAAACTTGATATTGTTCTTTGTCGTTCTTTCTTCGTGGAGACAATAATATATAGATTGCAGATTTGGATTTATTTCTACAGCCTAAGGTTGTAAATTCCTGATAGCAATTTAGTTGCCGATTTTATTTCCTTTTCTAACATTTTAACGAGCAATAATAAATTCCATGTAGGACATATGTAGAGATTGGTGAGCTATGTTTTCATTTTATTTGTTAGAGGCAATGGGTTTAGTTGGTAATGACATTGTAATATTGTTATAAAACAAATGAATCGCCTTTCAGAGTATTATTGAGTGATGAATAATTATATTCATAGTATGATAATTATGAATAATTATTCGTAATTATTGGGGCCAGCCAAAGGTTTAATTAATGAAAAATAATAGCCATTAAATATTTCAAGGAGAATACCAAGCCATACAGCACGGAATTATTCATGTTGAGCATTATTATTTCCTCGCCAATAACAAAATGTGGTATAAGCCAGGGACTGCATGGACCAAAGGCAACATACATATGGTATATCTTACTAATATTATAAATGTGAAAGTTTGTATGTTTGTCTCACTTTCACGCAAAAACTACTGAACGGATTTGGATGAAACTTTACAGTAATATAGGTTATACATCAGAATAACAAATAGGCTACAGCAAGAGCGGATTTTTGAGAGGGCACAGGGACACGTGCCCCCCCCCCCCACCCCGACAGATTTTTACGCACTGATAGAATCCATTATAGTACATAATTAAAGGCAAATCACATGATCATAGTTGCTAAAATAACAGAAAGAACATGAGTGAAACTATTGTTTTGATATCCTACTAATATTATAAATGCGAATGTTTGTTACTCATTCACGCAAAAACTACTGAACGGATTTGGATGAAACTTATTAAGTAAAATAGGTTATATATCATTATATATCAATCATAGGCTACAGAACACATCATCATAGGCTACAGCAAGGGCAGATTTATGTGAGGGCACGGGGGAATGTGACCCCTCCCCCCTTTATGGTACATAATTAAAGGCAAATCAGGAACTTAGCATCTTGAAATTTGTAGATAGGTTTTTTGTATAGTTTAAGAAAGAAATTTGGATAATTCCACCCCAAGGTTTTCCCCTTTAATATAATAGGGGTTCAAAGCTTGTATAGAATCCGCCAGTTTTGAAGTTAGACATCTGAAATTTTGGATGTACGAGTAACTTATATTTTAAAAAAATAATTAAATTATTTATTTAAAATGATCTTTCACGAAACTTTATGTGGCAGACCAAATTCCACGTGAGCGAAGCCACGGGTATAAGCTAATATTACATAAACAAGAATGAGTCAAGAAATTTATACATTAGTCGAAGTTAAAAAACTATCGTAGGCAAAATGGTTCGAAAAGCGTCGAATAAAACATACTTAAATATTTAATAAGAATGTAATATATTTTTTAATGTTAATTTGAAAAAGACATTCTGAGAACAGTAGTCATGTCTTCTCAACGAACAAAACTTAACATATTGAATATAATAATCATTTACATAAGGAACCATAAGGTAGCGGAGTGGGTCAGAGGTAGAGCACTGAGGTGACGTGCCGAGGGATGCCGGTTCAAATCCGGTTGTAGCAGAAATCTTTTGACAGCCGGGAATGGATCCATTTGGATTTGGGATCCTCCTGTGTCTTACCCAGTTGTATAAAGAGGGTACCCAAAATATGGAGAAAGATCTGGCGGTTTAGCGTGATGTATTACAAATTACCTCTACCACATACTGACCCCAAGACCCTTATGGGTCCTAGTACAAGTTTTTTAAAGTTGTCAATATTCTTTGTTGATATGACTCCTAATTCAGAATACTTAAAAGAAGCTATGCCTTAATCTGATACTACGCCGTGGAAAAGGGAGTATGAGAAGAATTTTCAAAAAATTTAAACACCTTTAGGATGCATTATTCAATCCTCAGAAATGAAAATAATAACTGATAATTATGATAATGATAATTAATAATAACGGTAATCACACTTAGTGGACATTGATGATGCTCATTACACCTACAATAATTTATTTATTTGAGGGCTTCTTCATCCTTAGTCATCCGTAGTCATCTTTATGCTCCGAAACTTCAGGTTCAGGACCGGACTGAAACCAACAGAAATGAGCCGATAAAGTGTTTTGTTAGACAAAATTATTCGACTAAACTAGTTAACCGAGTTAGTTATCTGCGTAGTATGTGAGTTTGATTGGATAAATCAATAATTTATTTATTTGAGGGCTTCTTCATCCTTAGTCATCCGTAGTCATCTTTATGCTCATCCGTAGTCATCTCATGCTCATGCATAGTCATCTTTATGCTCCGAAACTTCAGGTTCAGGACCGGACTGAAACCAACAGAAATGAGCCGATAAAGTATGAGTCCTGCATAGCGCTTTGGACCTGAACGCTTCATTTTATGTATACAGGATAAAGATTAATTCAGAAAAGTATTAATTAAGAATGTACGAGTCAGAGAGAAAAATCTTACATCCCCGTTCCTTATATTCATACTTCATACTTCATACTTCATACTTCATACTTCATACTCTTATGTGCTAGAACGAGATTGGCGCAAATAGTTTCTAGTGCATATAGTTGCAAATAGTTTAACGGTGCATTAATATAATTTTGAAAGTGTTAATATATCGTCCTTCTACTAAGACTACTAAGAAGTACTAAAAATCGTACTTATAGTGTCCTAATAATTCAGTCTCTATGACAATTTTTTTTTAATTAGGTAAAAAATAACAGAAATTTAGCCGTTTGTATAAAAAATGTGGCCAGTTTGTAATTGAATCATCCATAACCTCAGCCATTTATTTGAATTGTATTTATAAGTTAAAAATTGAAAAAAATTAATACACACACACACACACACACACACCCACACACGCATGCATATATATACGTTACATCCTTAGGTATCTTCGAAATTTCCATATCATTTTATGAAACATGAACGTAATTACATGTTTAGGAGGATCATTATGTCCTTGGTTAAGGTTGTTAGAGAAGAACGAAACTTCTATTTTATAGAATTTTGGTTAACACCGCCCTCTATGACGCGTGTTTTCAAGCCACTAAGACTGTAGTTCGGTCCCTCATAAGCTGCCTAAGAGAAGAGGCTTGTAAGTGGTTGAAGACCAGCTGTTAACAGAGCTACAACTGTCCGGCCGGTATAATCGCTTTACAGGCGAGCAATCTGGAGGACAGCGGAGTCCTTGTGCGTCTGATGGAGGGAGATCTCCCCACCACCTCCTCTTCGTCGAGAGGCTGTCTTCCTTAATTGCACGCATACATACACCGAGACGAGACATGAGTTATGAGCGGACCAATCAGAAGGCCGAGGAGAGAGTCAGTCACGACTCCCGGCCAATCAGCATCCTCCGTCTAATTAAACATATTAACCTCACCCCCACAAGTCGGCCAGTAATTGCTCGGCCATGTCGCTAATTCCAGGAGCAATATTAAATCATTAGATTCTTCTTATTGGGCGGGAGAGGGCCTGGGCCCGCACGAACTCGCCCACTCTGCCATTGTAGTCGTGGCCCTCTGCCTCTCTGCCTCTCCTCCTCCTCCTGGCTACTATTGCGAGAATATACTTTCTTATTCTCTCTTTCTCTCTCCTTTGTTTTTTTTCTCGCCTCACACTGTTCCCGAATGGCCAATTATCCCGAAGCAAAAGAACAATGAATACATCACGCTTTGGTTAGGCTCCACTAGCTCCCCTTACTAACTGCACAATGCTCTTGAAATTGTTTTCTCAGTTTTGTACAGGTCATAACTGAACTGGAAGATTTGAATTCCAGCTTTATATTAACCTACCGATACTACCACATTGCTATATAAACGAAAATTGACCTAATAATATGAAAATTAACAATAGTTTTACTTATTTTAGTTTACTGTATGATTAGATTCTATAAAAATTGATTTAGCAACAATTTTTTAAATACCTGCACAATAATTATCAACTCACAACCATATAGAAATATGATTAGTCTTTTTATTGATTTATCCAATCAAACTCACATACTACGCAATAACTAACTCGGTTAACTAGTTTAGTCGAATAATTTTGTCTAACACAACACTTTATCGGCTCATTTCTGTTGGTTTCAGTCCGGTCCTTAACCTGAAGTTTCGGAGCATAAAGATGACTATGCATGAGCATGACAAACTATCGAAAAATGTGAAAAATCAAATTTTTGAAGGAATCCGCTTTGGACCTGAACGCTTCATTTTATGTATACAGGATAAAGATTAATTCAGAAAAGTATTAATTAAGAATGTACGAGTCAGAGAGAAAAATCTTACATCCCCGTTCCTTATATTCATACTTCATACTCTTATGTGCTAGAACGAGATTGGCGCAAATAGTTTCTAGTGCATATAGTTGCAAATAGTTTAACGGTGCATTAATATAATTTTGAAAGTGTTAATATATCGTCCTTCTACTAAGACTACTAAGAAGTACTAAAAATCGTACTTATAGTGTCCTAATAATTCAGTCTCTATGACAATTTTTTTTTAATTAGGTAAAAAATAACAGAAATTTAGCCGTTTGTATAAAAAATGTGGCCAGTTTGTAATTGAATCATCCATAACCTCAGCCATTTATTTGAATTGTATTTATAAGTTAAAAATTGAAAAAAATTAATACACACACACACACACACGCATGCATATATATATACGTTACATCTTGCATTTTTCATAAATTTCGTTAAAAAAAAATTCTAATATTTTATATATATGTTTTTAATTTACAAAGTTAATCGTTTTTTAAATGTTATTTTCTGAAAAAATAGTATTCCTCCTTGCTTTACATTGAAATGCCTTTATCGAATATAAAAAAAAAAAAAACCTTGAAGCTAGTCCACAGTCTGAAAATTGAAATATACTCAATATATTTCTCGTTCTGCGAATTACTTATTCGCTGTCTAATAAAATATTCAGGGACTTGAAGTCGAATAATGGAATCTTTCGTCGATAACCTTCTGATATTTTTAGAGAACCCTCTGTGATAATTTTACGAGATATGCTATTTATTGTTTCGGCTGTAAACATTGTACGTGCTATTTATAGAATCAATTAATATGATAACATCTTTATTGTCCTGATGATGCCTGAATTTGTATAACTTGGACTGGCTATTGTTGTTTGTCCATTTAACGTCACTTCTCACGGCTAATCGGACGATGCTACAGTGGGAGCTCTAAATTTCGCCTATCCAGGTTTAATTAGGATAGGGATTTTTAACGAGTACCTGACATCGTACAGGCTCGGGACCCCCTTTAACGTCCCTTCCGAAGGACGGCGTAACTAAGGATTTTTTACTCCCTTAAAAAAATCCTAGGGTGGACTGGCTATTTACTAACAGAGGTTTGCAATATGATGGGCGGTTTTTAAACTTCCTATAATATCAAAACATATATTTTTTAAAAATTAGATACGCAGTTCAAACAATTACAAAAAATATTAAATTTGTTATATATAGTTTTTATAGTTCTAGATACAGAAATAGAGCCCATTCAAAGGGCAGGCTTGATGAGGTAGATACGTTAGGATGGATTTTTATGGTGTTTTTTTTTTGTTTTGCTTTTTCATGCGGAGTGTTGAGCCTCATGGTGATGTTTGATATGATGTCATCTAGTTCAGCGGTTTAGGACTCTCCGTGTGAGGGCATAAAAACTGGCAAAAATAAAATTTGATGCCCCTCAAACAGAGACATTATCGAATTAATCGCTTCTCGATACCCACTCGTAAACGTTTATTCCTGGCTAGGAATGGCCAATAAAGAGGACGATAAAGGAGGGAATTAACGTTTGACGGTTTTACAAATAGGGATTTAAAATAAATATCTGTTAGAGTTATATAATTTATATTTACAGGCCGCCTAAGGCTTCCATTCCCTATTGGCTATAGTTAGCCCCAACGATGGCCTTTCAAACGATTCACATAAACCTTAGTACCTAGTACCTCAATTATTCATTTTATTTTATTTATTTGATCAACAAGTACAGATAGATTTAAATAAATTGTAATTAACTTCTCCAATTAAATAAGCAACCATTATTTTCGTATAAACGTTGTCGGGTATTTTTGTTTCCTGTTTTTATATTAGAAACTTTTTGGTTTTTGAATGGAATTTTCGCATTTTTGGCCTAATAAATTAATAGGTACTATTATGTAGCATCTAGTTGTTCACTCTCTTTCTTTTACTATTTGATCTCCGAGGTATTTTACTTATGAAGTGGAAATTTACTTGAAGGTCCCTATGGTTTTATTATTCAAAATTTAACTCTTCTCAATCTTTTTAAAAAAGTGTATTTTTAAATTTAAAAAGTTTTGATCATTAAAATTTACATAAAGCAAATTGCCTTGATCAATACTTCCAATTAATTATCAATGACAATATGTTCATGTGAACAAGATGTTCCTGTAAGTAACGAAGAAACCAATTTTAATATTTTAGCTATGGAAAATTGGCTTTCCTGGACGAATGCAAAAGGTACAAAAATGTGACATGGTGTTATTTACATCTAGGATACCGGCATGTTCTAAAAGGCGGAAATCTATTTTAATCAAAACTTTGACCAGGCGATCTACATAGAGTGAGTAATATTCATTATATTATTTGTATTTTATTAAAAAGGGAACGAATGAAAAGTTGAATCTTGTTGCTACTTAATTCGAAGCGGCAGTGAACGGAACATACGGAACTGATCCACATTTGTTGTATCATTTCAGCATAAGAAAGTCATCTGGTGTTTTCACATTCATCCTAATTAGTAAAATAATCTATTCGAAAATACTTTTGTTGATTAGTGAATTTTAATTCATGTTATACATCAGTGGGATTATAGAATTTGCAAACTTACATTTTTAATTGGATTTTTGTTTTGATTCGTTTGACTTGTTGAGAAATATTTACAGAATATATCCTTAAATATATCTTTTTTATTGATGAATATTATAAATATATTATAGGTATAATTAAGAAGGGCGTGGGAGAGGACAAGACCGCCCCAGTGGAGGTATTCAAAGGGAGGAAGGAGACACCAACACAGTTATCCCTCAGTCCCTCAAAGGACATAAATATATATAACCCATAAAAAAAAATCGAAGACGAAAAAGTAAATAAAAGTACTGGAAGAATAAAATAAACTTAAAAAACTCCAATAAGATATACAAAAAGAAGAGGTTGGAACAGACTGACTCTTAGGCCCGTAAATCTAACAAAAATCCCGGAGTAGATTTAATTATTGAAATCCTGGTGTGTGCTGGTCGTACGGTGTATAATGAGCCGGCAGAGCGAGATAAAGTCAATACAAGAATTATAATGCTCTCCATTTTAATGGTCTTTTATTTTTATTTTATGTGAGGGGGGCACCTGATCTTGTTTTAATTTCTTTCTCTCTTTCTGGGAGGTGGTCTCTCTTATCTCCGCTCGTTAGCCCTCGGCTATCCCACCAGCGCTTTATGCCCATTCGTCATATCTCATTTATTTTTCGTTCATTTATTTATTAATTATTGTTTGTAAATATATCATAGAAATTCGAGAAGTATATGCATGTCCAATACCTCATTTAGGAAGTAAGTAAGGTAATTGAAAAAAAATAGTGTTACTACAATCAAAAAAGGTTCAATATGTGGTAGAGACTATACTGCTATTTGGAAAACGGTTGTGCAGGGAGGTGATTTGTCCTAGATCACGCTCAACCGCCATGTTTCTCCTTGGAGAGTCCTAGAGGCCAGAGGAAGCATCTCTGGCGGGTTTTGAACCCATGATCTCCGGCACGGCAACTCAGCGCTCTACCATTGAGCCACTCCACATCCAAGCTTTTTTCAAAACCGTATTTTAATATTTTTTAGTTTTTGGTTATATTTAGATATGTCGAAATTAATAAAATTATCTTGAATATTATTTGAGACTAAGTTTTAGAGGTAAAGGCCAAAATAAACAATAAAATGGTAAGAAACTATCCTTATTCCATCTTCAGGACTGAACAAATAACATAAAAAAGATATAAAAATTTAATAATTGAAATGATCAAAATATCACTTAAAATATAATAATTATTCTACACATATAAATAAATTGTAGGTGAAAAAATTAATGCAACGATAAATAAGAACTGACTAGACGGTACAAACAACTATTACATCTTCTGGACTACAGATCTTCACTTGACTTGAGGAACAAACGACTTATCTTTAATGGTATACTAAAATCTATTTGGACATATGGAGCAGAGCTTTGGGGTTGAGCAAAAAAAAGTTCACATGCAAAAGAAACAAAAACACAGTCCAAAATTCTCAACAAAATTATTAATGCGCCACGGTATATTTCGAATCACACTATACACAACGATATGAACAAAATTCGACATTCCCACTATAAGATCATATATTGATAACAAATACATAACATTCCACTCATGGACACAATATCACCCAAACCCACTCGTTCTTCCCCTTTCCTACTCTCTGTTACCTGGACTTGATAATAAAAGATTAAAAAGACATTGGCTAAGAGACCTACTGATATATATATTTTTTCCCAAAATAACTGGATGATCAAGTAGAGAGAAAGACACTTCAATCAAATTTGCTGGATGCGCAATTGCGCAGGTGAAAATGAAAATGAAATAATAATAATAATAATATACTAATTAAAATTAAAGGGAGTTGTAATACTAGACACATTAACACTTGGAAAAGGCAATAAACATCGATCCTTAATGGTTTTACATAACACTTTTTTTAATTTCCATATTTTTTGTATTTTAAATCAAAGTTTTATTTCTAAAAATTAGGTCATTATTAGGGCTGAAAAAATATAATACCAATTGATAATAAAAACAATGCTATGCCAATGAAAACGTACTTTATACTATTGTATTGACAGAAATGAATTTAAGCTATTTTAAAAATTCTTTAATCAGGTTTATTCTAATTATTTTATTCTTATAAACTTTTGCATCTTCTTTGTTCAATCCTGATGGCGGAAATGTCGGTTTATAATTTACACCTTCTTTATATTGGAGAATTATTTTACTATTCGTCTAAAACATTAGGTGCAGTAGGCTCAGTGGTAGAGCACTGAGTTGCCATACCGGACATCCTGGTTCAAATCCCGCTGCAGGCAGTACTTTTATTTAGTCTGCTTGCAGCGGGAGATGGATCATATGGGATAGAGGACCGTCCTGTGGCTCACCCAGCCTCTGTAAAATATTATAAAAATAGGGTACCCAAAGTAAGGGGTACAAATCTGGCGGTTGAGCGTGACCTAGGACGTCACCTCCTTGCAGAACCGTTCTCCATGAAACATTACGGTCTCTACCATGTACTGAACCCCAGACCCGTTCACGGGTTGTAGTGGTACAGTTTTTTTTTTTTTACATGTATCCACCGACTCATCTGTATTGTTAAATTAAAAATAGTTAATAACTCTAATACCTTAATCAAAGGGACATGGACAATTCTTGTATTATTATATTCTTTATACTAAACTTATAAAATAATAATCAATAATATTTATTCTTTATAAAAATACCTATATTTTTGTTAGAGGTTAATCCATACCAAGTAGTTCTTAATAAGCACAGTTCCTAGACGAAAATTTATTTATATATTATAATTTATGACCGATTCCCCCATGTTTTTAGAGGCATTTGTGACTTTTTTTTTTATATGTTTCGAGATGACAGCCTGTTTTCTTAGGTTCTACCGGCCGATTTCATTAAATCTATAATGATCATCTAATCTTACAATAATTAAGGATTTTTATAGCTTCAATAATATTAACAGTGAAAACAATATTCCACGAGTCAGCTAAAATTTATATGTAATCCCAAAGGCGTCATTTAAACTAAAAAAAATGATGAAAAAACTAGGGGTAGATAAATCAAATAGCAATGATATTTATCGATATACGAACCTAAAATCTACAAGGGGGGGAAATTTGTTCAACGTACTCATAGAAAACATGGTTTAAAATTTTTTTTTTCAATTAATAATATTTATTTCTTTGATTGTTCTTATAGTTTAGAAAAAAAAATAATGGCCAAGATATCACCTTAGTTATACTATAATAATTAAATGGTCTTTTAAACAAAGCGTAAGTCAATACAAATTTAAAATAATCGGATGTCAGAAAATGTATTTATAATTTACAGCAAATTTTATTTTACTATCACTAATTAAAATATGATATAGAAGCTATTATATTCTAATAATATGAATTTAAATAGTTCTAGCTTATAATTTTATTAGATTAAATCGTTTTAATCTTTTAAATTACTAATAGATACTGTGCATTAATTATAGATGACCAATTTGAATATCAATATCAGTAAAGGACATAAATAGGTGTTAAATCCGTATTATGCAACAGGATTATTATTCATGGCTTATATTTATTTCAGCATTTATTAAATTGCTATTTTAAATGACGATGTTACTTTCTTAAAGTGTTGCTACATGAAACAAATTACAGTTAAATTATTCAAATTAAGAACTGAACGGAATTGAGTGAAAAACTTTGTCCGAATAACAGTATGTAGAGATTTTTATAATTTACCAAAGATCAATAAAAGTTTTTTTTAGATCAATTTATTGATATTTACAACTATAATAATATTACAACAAGTAAATATGCTAATATGAACCAATCACATGAACAACAAACACCGAAAAACACCTGTGGAGAAACTACCCATCGTTAGCACTCCAATTAAGTTCTGTAGTAGTAGGTCTCGAGGCCATCTTCTTTTCAGACGCCTCGGAGGGTTATCAGGAATAGTATGGAAAGCAAGTTGAGAGGCTAGCGGATTCAAGTGTGTATGGAGCTTGTCATGGTAGGATAGGTATCTAGTTTGGGCTAATCAGCAACATATGGGAATATTGCGATCATGATGGATGAGTTTGTTTGTGACATAATAAGGAGCATTGAGGATTTTGGATTGTAAGAATTGGATACGAGATGAATTGGATGGTTTAGTAGAGCCCAAAGCTCAACTCCGTATGTCCAAATAGGGCTGATAACTGTCATGTAGTTGAGTCTTTCGTAATTAATTGGGAGCTTGGAGCGTAGGTCCAGTAAATGTTGAAGTAGGCGAAAACGTCGAGCAGTTTATTGTCTTTTCAGTCTTGTATGAGGAGAAACAAACCGTAAAAAAAAAAAAAAATAATAAAAGAATACTTGGAATTTTTTTTCTCTTAGATTATATAATATATTCACTCGATATATAATCCTATAATAATATAATATATAATATATACTCGATCAAAAGCCCAATAAAAGTTAATCACTAGTGAGTGTTGCGCCTTCTCTTTCCTTGAAAATAAAATAGACGATTATACTGTTAGACTGTCATGACTGTGGATTATTAGAAATTTATATTAAGAAATCATCATCTAAGTTATATGGAACGTTGTACAGAACATTTCGATTCGAAAATGTTAATAATCGTCATTCTGCCGAATCATCTTTTGTCTATCATAATAGAAAAAAAACTCGATGTGTATTGAATCCAATAACAAGAAACTAAGATACATTTCAATTAGGGGCTTTTCATATTCTAATTTGAACAAATGTCATAACTCAAAGTTTTAAAAGAAACAGATAAAGAATAATGATAAAGAAACGACAGAATGAATTCTAACTTAAATTACTTATAAATATATATATTGGTTTTGTAGTTTTTTTTCATAAAAAAAAAGACCATAAAATAAAATAACATATGAAACATTCTATTATCTTATTTTTACATGAGACATTTATTTTATTTATTCTATTATCGTTATATTACATATTAATTTATTCTGTTATTATTATTGGTATTATATATTTTTTATTTGTATCTGTAGAAAACAAACCTCTATACCATCAAATTCTAAATTTATTTTGAAAAAATAAATAAAAATGTGGGGATGAATGAGTACCTATAACATTGAAATAATGCAAATAAATATTAATATGAAATAAACGACTCAAATATGACATTATATTATCAGCAAATGTTGTAAAACAATTATTTTACATTGTTTATTTTCATGTAACTTATTAAATTAAATAATTTACCTATAACATTGTTTAAACTGGAAGAAATTATCTTAGAGAAGAAATTATGGATAATTTAAAACAATATTAGATATATTTATTTTTCTTAATTTCTGATAAACTCTTAGCGTTCTTTAATTTAAGGAAGAAATAGTTGGGGGTGCAGTCAATGAAAACACCAAAATAAGCATAACTTATTTATTATGTGCCGACGTTTCGGCCTACATTGTAGGCCATCTTCAGGGCTAAGAGAGAGAAACAAACAGAAATATATAAAAACGTAGCAGTAACTCTCTTAACGTTAACTAAAAAAACTTAAAACTCTTAACGTAACTAAAAAAAACTAAGACAGATCACATCACACTTTAAGAGTGCTTCTTTATTTTATCAATATTTAATGGAAAACATGAATTAACATTTAAAGGTTACTTTGTTTAGTAAATAGAATAGAATAGAATAGGCACGAGGTCTCTTTAGTATAACAGATGAGTACAAAATTGAATGAATAAATATCTGGCCAAAGGGCTACATTATAAGAATGATAAAATATACAAAGGCATATTCTGATAAAGAAATGAGAAATAATAAAAATCTAAAATAACAATAATTAAGCTGACAGAACAAAATAAACAAAAGCACCTAACATCATAAAAAATAATATCGTTATTTGTGAAGAAAATTTACTTCTGATGATATGAGCTATTAAATATAACTGATTAGTGAGTTTGGGAATTTAGGAGATGCAAATATAAACTTGGATTTGAATGCGGATAAGTATGAAGCATGACGGATATCAGGTTGGGGTGATACATTTAATTAAATTGATATTAAACTCTATGAATAGTTTTACAAGATTGAATTTTTATTGTTTAATACTTGGGATTCTAAGGTGAGAGCCTTCCATAGCCGGTGGTGAATATAATGGTCACATGAGTGTGACAATGGAATCCTCGCTGACACGTATAAATTTAGTTTTTCAAGCGAAAAGCTCTTCGTTTTGGAAGCGGCGACGTGAGCGAAATATATCTTCTCATTCAGCCCCCTCCCCGTCAGTTCATACATATTCAGATAATTCTGTTCTCACTAGATCCAGCCAATTAACCATAAATAATCATACAGCTAGTTAACCTTAAGAATGGGAAAACTGTACACATGTACACTTGTGTTTACGAAAAGCAAAAAAACAACGAACAGTATAGAAACACCATATACCCAAACATACTTCGAACACATCTCAAAAAAAAAGAGACCATTAAGATAAGTTCGAGAATTGTTTTATTGATTTACGATTTTCATTCCTTTTTTTGTTTTTTATTATTTTTTTACTTATTTTCTCTTTAACGGTTGCATCAGAGACCTCCGAAAGTATTTCCGAACGACTTTAGACATCAGAATATAAATTTGCTATTAGTGTTTAGGGTATGTGTATTGGTTGACATTTGGTCCCTCTGGTGCTAATGGAAAAGCCGAATAAATTTGACTGTTTGAAGAAAGAGTTTCAGTTTTCGCCTACAAAGAGTACAATTACACAGTGGAATGGTGCGACGCCATTGGTCCGGAGGCTATGTAGTTTGGGCCAATGAGATTCGTCCTCGAGGCGGGTGTTTCAACTTTTCTGAGATTTTTTCGGTTGTTCCTCCTAGTTTCAAACGACACGAATCGCGAGACATAATTCGGTTAAGTCTGATTGTTTGAGAGACCATTTCTATTTTACGATTATCATTAACCTACATAACTAAATCATTAATAGCGTATATAAAAACGAATATATCTTCCCGTACACTCTCTGTCTTACAGAACTGTTATAAAGTTAATCTAATAGCAAACACTAAAAAATGAAGTAAAAAATATATGTTGACTTAAATACTAGGATTTTCTGAAGTGAATTTAAATGGACAAATAATTCCAGCTGTGAAATAAATCTTCAAATCTCAAAACGGAGAGAACGAAAATGAAATTTTTAATAATAATTTGTATGAAAAGCACTACATTAATATAATTACAATATTTTTTTCTACTATGCTTACTAATGATAAAGAAATAATAAGTAAAATAGAGGAAAGAAAAGAAAACCAATCATTTTGATCTAGAAAACATGCTTTTTGATTAAATTAAATATGAAAAATAATTAAATAAACTACTTTTTGTCATAATTATGTAAATATATTGCCACTGAGTCACTATCGACTACGTTTCGACTGTTCTTTCCTTCTTTTCTTCTCTTCAATATCTCTTTCAAATTAATAATCATCATTAACATAGTAATAATTTATAATAACATTAATTAAATAATATTGAAACTATTTCTTAAATTGCTCAATGAGATCATATTATCCTTCTTTTAAGGTTGGCAAAAGGTGCCTCAGACAGAGGGGTCGTGATCCGGTGAGATGTTAAATCGTTGCCCTGAGATGGGCGGATGACGTGAGTCACAAGTGGCTATGTTAATTCAAAGCTATAACCTAACAGAGGATAAAGGAGTGGGCCTTCTTTGAGTTCTCTTCAGCTGGGTTAATTCCTTCTTTGTCATTAATCCTACTCGATTAAAAATTAATTTGTCTCAGTTTGAAGTGAATATTGTAGGCAGTGAGTTATACATTTATTGTATTGTTATTTATAATTTACAAATAAACAATCTGTCGGAAGATTGAAAATAAACCTAATATAGGATGATTCAATTTAATATTCGACATTAATTTTTATCAGGATAATCTTGATAAATCGTTAGATGCTAAGAATTGGCGGATTCCATGAGAGCGGAATTATGCTGTTGGAATGGCGTCCAGAAGGCAGCGAGAGTTGTAACTATAATTTGAAAAATCAGTGCCTTTGCAAGAACGAAAATACTAGAAATGAAAGGTGATGCAATAGATTTTTAAATTTGATTAGTGAAATTATTTACCTATTGTCATTAAAAAAAATTATAACAGTACTCTTCTATTAGTCTTGTTTTCACAATGGTCAATCCTCCATATCTCTCATCTCCCACTTGAGCTTATTTAAATCAAATAAAGTATTTATACATTTAATTTCATAATATATCCCTACAAATAAGAAATATAAAATATGATCTTTAACCCACTCCAGAAGATTCTTTTCGAACACAGTCCCCAGGAGAGAAATCTTTTTTCTTCTTTATATTGTTCATATAATATATGTAAATATATTTTTTAAAATAAAAAACATGTTTACTATGGAAATCACCTAATTCGTAAGTGAATTCACATAAATAAGACCATTGCACACCGGTTATTCAGCTCGCTCCTAGGAAAATATTTATTGCGGATTGAACACCATATGTGCAATGTAAGGTAAAATGAAAATACATTATTAAAAATGTATATAATATGCATTAATTATAGATGACCAATTTGAATATCAATATCAGTCAAGGACATAAATAGGTGTTAAATCCGTATTATGCAACATGATTATTATTCTTGGCTTATATTTATTTTAGCATTTATTATATTGCTATTTTAAATGACGATGTTACTTTCTTAAAGTGTTACTGTATGAAACAAATTAAGTTAAATTATTTAAATTCAAGAACTGAACGGAACTGGATGAAAAACTTTGTCCGAATATCAGCATGTAAAGATTTTTATAATTTACCAAAGATCAATAAAAGTTTTTTTTTAGTTTTATTTTTTAGATCAATTTATTGATATTTACAACTATAATAATATTACAACAAGTAAATCTGCTAATATGAACCAATCACATGAAAAAAAAACACCTGTGGAGAAACTACCCATCGGCAGCACTCCAATAAAGTTCAGTAGTAGTAGTAGGTCTCGAGGCCATCTTCTTTTCAGACGCCTCGGAGTGTTATCAGGAATAGTGTGGAAAGCAAATTGAGAGGCTAATGGATTCAAGTGTGTATGGAGCTTGTCATGGTAGGATAGACATCTAGTTTGGGCCAAATCAGCAACATATGGAAATATTATGATCATGGTGGATGAGTTTGTTTGTGACATAATAAGGATGATTTCACGAAGGATTTTGGATTGTAAGGATTGGATACGAGATGAATTGGATGGTTCAGTAGAGCCCTAAAGGTCAACTCCGTATGTCCAAGTAGCTCTGATAACTGTCATGTATCCATGGATGGATGGATGAGGGTTCCAAATGCTCCAATTTTGACACCATACTTGAAGGTTTGAAATATGGGATTGAAGAGATTGGGATGCAACTAATGGATCCTAATTTACTGATAACAAACATCCAATAAGAAGAAAACCAGATACCTGCCATTTAGGGGCTTTTCATATTCTAATTAGAACAAATGTCACAACTCAAAGTTCTAAAAGAAAGAGATAAAAAATAATAATAAAGAAAAGACAGAATGAATTATAAATTAGATTACTTATAAACATATATATTGTTTATGAGACATTTATTTAATTTATTAGATTATCGTTATATTACATATTTATTTATTCTGATATTATTATTGTATTACACTTTTTTTATTTATGTCTGTGAAAAACAAACCTCTATACCATAAAATTCTAAAAATTATTTTGTAAAAATAAATCCAAATCTGGGGATGAATGAGTACCTATAAGTAAATATTAATAAAAAGTGTGTAAACATTTGTTTTCAAAATAGTTAAATAATATAAAATCGCTATTCGCTTTCAATAATAAAGAACAGAATATAATGCAAAGAAAATGTTTAAAAAGTCAAGGTTCAGATAATGTTTAGATTTTTTGGTACACACTAAAACCAATGCCAAATTTTGTTTTCGTGTGCTTTACAGATTTCATTAGTTCAAAAAAAATCTTATTTCGACGACTAGTTTACTCAGAATAACTGATAATTGCACATAACTGTTATTGCACACACAGTGTGCAGGCCGCCTTGTAGCCTCGGAAATCAACTGCACACGGTGTGCAATCGGTCAATGAGATCAAGATGTGAAATGTGAGATGTGAAATCAATGAGAAGAAGTCAAGTTTACACATTAACTTGTCCTCGAGTGTACATGTATCGAAATAGTATCATGATGTATCATTGTGTATCGCCTTTATTAAAGCTTTAGATGATATAACTAATAGTAATATAACTACTATCTTTCTATCAAGTAGAATTGAGTAAATATTAAACTATAAATTATTTTTGCAACACAAACCTAACACAATACTAACTGGGTATTCATATTTTATAGGCTCACTAGGGAGTACAAAATAAGTGCTAAACTGAACTTCAATTTCCAGAATAACACCCGGATACCTTTGCTAAAACTTTGAGTAACTAACTTATACAATGGGGGTTGGACGGCGGGTACACTCCTAGAATATATATATTTAATTCGATTGCTATATTTTATCAATGGGTTTTTCAATAATTATATTTATGGGTTTCAGAAAAACAATTTTTTGTTTGGAGAAGTTATAACAAATTAAGAATTTAAAACTTTTTTGTTACACTATAATTATTAGAATTATAGTAGAGAAAACTGTTGACTGATTACCATCGCCCATTTTCACTTTCTTGTAAGCAAATAAAATAAGTGAAATTAACCTCGAAAATGTAACCATCCCAAAATCTATTAAATACTTATTCTTCAAAAATTAACAATCGCTTATTTTAACCATACTTGATGCGGTTCATGCAGATTTTAATTTTAATTGATTCAAGTCCATTATTTGAGCACAAATGTTTCGTTTAGTTGGCTTCCAAGGGGGTGATGGAGTGCCCACATGATGTGTTTAGAAATATTAGTATAATGTATATATAAACATTAGAAATATTATATAATTGCATTATATTATATAAGCATAGATATAAACCTTTTGATTCCGATATGCGATATTAAATAGAAAATAGTGTATTTTTTGACGAACTAAGGGAACGAAGCCCAATGAACAAGTATATATACAAATTCATATTATAAACTGATTTACTTACCTGGATTTGATTCGAGATTGCTAAAGGTGCACATGTCACTTCCCGAGAGCATATGCTTATATTTAAACTATTGTGAATTCATTCAATAATATATTCAGTGTTAAAATGCACGTGTGATATATAAATGAGAGATATGTATATATTAATATGAATATTTTAACATATCATTTCACACATATTATTAACATATAGTTATAGGGAGTTTTAAACCGTATATAATGTATAAATATGATAGACGATAATGGAATAAAAACATCATACATTATAACATCTGAATATTTCTTCTTTTTATTATGTACTAAATGGTTAATTATAATGCAATTGGGAAAAATCACAATGCAAAGCCTTATGTTTCAAAAAATACACCTACTTACCAGTCGACGTTTCGCCTATTCAGGCATTATCAAGACAACAAAATCAAAAAGGGGTTATGTGAATCGCATCTCGAAGAAAAAGGTGCAATACATCCCAACGATCAACAGCCCAAATAGGCTCCTAACATGAGACAGCACCCCACCACCAAGACGTTCAACATACAACTGAACGAAAGTAATACGCAACCAGCTGGGGAGGTTATAGAATCAGCTGATCCACAAAACATATCAAGTAATATTAGCCTATAAAAATTTATACATATTAGCAAAGTTAGCCGAATTTTTCTTTTAAAATATTCAACGTTTCCGAATAATATTGGTTCAAATTTCTGCAATCTGTTTTATAATTTACCGAAATGTCAATCTTTTGTGCAATCTGCATGGCCTCGAACAAATTCCTTCTAGAGCCATCACTCTCTTTGTAAATAACTTTAGCATTCTCACAATCAAATTGATGCTTACAAGTTTTGGTATGCTGGGCCAATGCTGTGTTAGGTTCCTTGCCACCAATATTTTTACAATCATATTGATGCTGATACATTCTTTTGTGCAACAATTGTGATGTTTCACCAATGTATATTTTAGGGCATTGCAAACAGCTAATCTCATACACTACATCTGATTGTTGCTGTGTAAGTATTTTATCTTTCAATGGAGTGTAAAATTGACTCATCTTGTTTGTAATCTTATTCGCAAGCCTAATCTCGTAAACATCATACTCTTTAAATATATCTCTAACACATTCTGACAGGCCCTTAATATAAGTGCACGCAAAAAAGACACCTTTCATATTATTTCTCTCGGCACCACCACTATCCGACAATGCAAGATCCCCACCACTAGAAGTACAGTTCATATTATTGTGAATCTTGTTATTGAATAGGCGAAACGTCGACTGGTGAGTAGGTGTATTTTTTGAAACATAAAGCTTTGCATTGTGGTTTTTCCCAATTGCATTATAATAAATAATAGTGTTTTTTTTTGAGTTTTTGGCTCTATTTTAGTGATTCTAAATGGTTAATATTATTGTGGTATTAAAGAATATTAAAAATAGAATGAATAGGACTGAGCTGTCCAAGGAACTAACTACGTACTTACTTTTAATAGTGCCAGTAATTGTATTTTTTTAATATCGAATTATAATAACCTACATAAGTTTGTATTTAACAAAAATAATGTACGTAATGAATATAAATCAGTACTCAGGTCTGAAATTTTTCCTTTTATTATTATTTTTATTTTATTTTTATTTCTTGTAATCAATTCTGAAATAAAGACATTTTTGATTTCAGTATAAAATATTTATTTTACTGCCTCTGACAGTATACCTAGTTTTGACTAATTTCTTAATATCTATATCTTCATTCGTATCTCGCAATACTCAAACATTGTTTGCCTTAAAAAAGTATCAAATAATTACCACTGCATTGTGTTTTCCTTTTTGATCAGTACATGACTATCAGGATTGGATTTTTAATTAAAGATCATAGGAGATTTTCGTGTAAAATATTTTAATGTGAAATTTAACAAATTCATTAAAAGAGTTTTAGATTTTGTTTAAAATTGGCCACCCGGGAGTGGTAGTGTACTTGTTCTTTAGCTCTAATTCGAATTGTTTTTACAGCAGGCAATCGAATTCCTTTTGAATTATGTGTATAACACTTTCTTGTTAATAGAAATCACGAAATTAAATTTAAATTCGGCTACAAGTAAGAAGCCTTCGGGACAATAATTCAACACATTTCGATCTAAAAATATATTTTAAAATAATTGAATTTTAGTTGTTCCTAGTTGTATATAACTGGAAACAACTGATTAATTAATTAGTAAACAGGAAGAGGTACTTTACATTCAACTTTGGACCAAGTTTACTTCTGGCCGTATAGTAAAAAATCTTTAGGAGTTGTGCTGATAATCACCTATTGATTTTTTTCTTTAGTGACCTTATATACTTAAATAATTTTTGTAGTATTTTTTCCTGGACTGTTAAACGGTTTTTTAAATAATAATTTCTGCTATTTGATTAAGAGATTTCCTATTGTTATAATAATGGATGACCAAATCTCGTTCCTTAAATGTGGTGTGTAAACGCATAATTGAAAAAAGTTCTAATACGCTGTAGATTTTGTGAAACTGACTTTGAAAAGATCGTAACACTATGGTCTAGAGGTTAGCGTAACAAACTACTAAGCCCAAGATCGCTGGTTCGTAGCCCGGCAGGTGACCCTAGGATTTTTTAAAGGTAGTAAAAAATCCTTAGTTACGCCGTCCTTCGGAAGGGACGTTAAACGGGGGTCCCGAGCCTCTGTACGATTTCAGGTACTCGTTAAAAATCCCTATCCTAATTATACCTGGATAGGCAAAATTTAGAGCTCCCAATGTAGTATCGTCCGATTAGCCATAGCAGCAAAAAGTGACGTTAAATGAACAAACAACGACAGATCGTAACACTTTCAACATGAGTTTATATAAAGGAAAACAGTTTAAGGCAAGCAAATATTGAAGGAAACAAAGGTATATCATTTTCAATGTGAGATTGGTTATCAGAAACCAATATGTTTCATTTGTATTATTAAATCATTGTTTATTTTACTATTTTTAATATGTTTAGTAGATTATAATAAAGTATAGTTTTTAACGTAATATAAATTGAACTATTTATTTATTCAAAGATTTCGATCAATATCCAGATATATTATTTTGATTATGAGCCCATGTTTAATCCCACATTAGATTGTTATATTTCCAGTAAACTCGTTCGGTCTTTATAGTACTTCAGGTGTGAAATGTTGCAGGATTCATAGCACTCTATTTCGAAGCAATATCTCAGTAACAATTTTACTTATTCGGGGGTCGCTAGGACAGAGAATCACAGGGTTCATATCAGAGATTAAATATCCTACTTTAACAGGATAGTATGGAAATTACATCGCGCCTAAATAATGATATATTGCATATAATAGTATATATTGTACTGAGGTATTTCTAAAGTAAAGAAAGACCTTAGTAAAGAAGTAAGGTGATTCTTACACAACTTTCAGCTTAACTCTGGGCAATAACCGAAGGAGAGCCTCGTATCGACAATTTAATGGCGATTTCTGATGCGGCGAGGGAGGACTGCTCACAATGGAGAACTGCGAAAACAATTTCCAATCGGCTCGTGAGCTCTGCACCCGCTGCACTTTTCTTTTATATTTATAGTCGATGGGAATAATTGGTGTTTATCCTATTCAAACGTCCCTCGGCAGGCTGTGTTTTCGTCTTGTTTCCCCGGTAGGAGGGAATCAGATCCGAGTCGTTGCAAGAGGAGCGATATATATAGCCGTTGTGCCGGGACAGTAGGTGGTGGAATTATGTTGGCATACCAACTCCAACCTGGTATTATGTCCTCCACTCCATCAGCCTGTCCTCTGTCTTCTGTTTTTCGCCTATGTGTCTAACAGTGTGTTCGCCTTTCTACGCTGCTCCCGAGGAATTCCTTATTGGGCTCGCCGCATCTGTTCAAGTATAAACAGCTGTTTACTCCCTTTCTTTTGTTTTATTTATTTACTTTTTTTTATGTGTTCTTATTAAGAGTAAAGAGTATTGAAAGGATCCACTCTTGGTGATAATTACATACCCGCTCTTAATTACCTATTTGGGAACTATTTGAACCTGAAAGCGGTGGAGTATGACACTTATTAATGAGTTACAAATTGAAGCTGTTATTATTTCTCAAAATAATAAAATAAAATATGAATATACTCCTCGAGTGATTGTTACTTTTAATTGTCTTTCTTAATATAATTAGTAAATCAATTTACTGCAAAATTTTCACTTACCGTTTTGTGGGTCATCTGTGGTTTAGTGATTAGCATAACAACTATGCCCAAGTTCGCGGTTTCGAAGTCCGGCTGCTGGCCTTAGGAGTTTTAAAAGGGAGAGAAAAGCCTTATGCCGTCCTTCTGAAGGGACGTAAAATGGGGATTCCGAGCCTATTCTGTCCCAGATACTTCTTTCCAAGATTCCTATCTTAATTATACCTGGATAGACAAGTACAGGACCCCCACTGAAGTATCATCTGATTAGCTGAAGTTATAAATTTTGATAGAATAAACAATAAACAACTTTTAGTTTTAAAGCTATGCTCAAAACCTATAATATGGATCAAAAAGTTCGTAATAAGTAGTTCATATTATGTGAGATCCATCTTTGACCATCTCACATATCTTTTATCCTTCATATCAAGCATATGCCTCCAGCATTATTCCATCAAACTGGAACAAAGGAATAAATGAAGCACGGATAAATCTAAGATCTTAGATTATTTTCTTAAAGCTAATTATAAAGTACCCATTTAACTGCTTTACTTAATCACTCATTCTATAGCTTTCTTCTTTATTCAGTCACTTCAATTTTCTTGAAGCCCTTAGGCCCTTTTGTCAGATTTTCCTTAGAAGTCCTTTCATCCTTTTTACAGTGAAGAAAGGATGTCGAATTCTCATGTGATATATTTTACCGAAAATTTTTACCTCACTAGTTCTTGGTTATTCCTTGTAAGCCATACCCTATTTTGCAGATTGGACTGCGAATAACTTTTGCTATTATAGTTTAAAATTATTTATTAAGGTATGTTTAATAATACAGCATAGACAAATTTCAATCCTTAAAATACTTCGTAGTTCATAGTTCAATAAAATTTAGGTTTTAACGCATTATGTGCTCTTAAAACCTATGAATCCTGTGAAGGAATATGCATTTCCTTCTTTTTAATTAAAAAAATGTATAATTTTTCCTATAACGCAATCAAAGAGCTGCAATCTAAACCAGAACTATTTTCATATGTATTGTTCACATCAGCGAATGATTGGGTTTAATTCAGAGACGTTCTCTATAGCTCCTGACGTTGTGCCTAAAACCATCACTTTAAAGAAAGATGGACAAATCGAGTACAGTGGCCCATAGCTGAGGGGAAACTTCTTCTTTTATATTACTAATTTTATATTTTAACTTATCAAGCCATATAGATTTGTTGAAAGCTGTTAAGAATTTTATTATCCTCGTGAGTGTCCTTATCTGAATCTTTTTTGTCCGAGGCATACTTGGGTTCCCGTTCCTTAAAGCTTTCTATCCGTGTAGTTCCGTAATTCGGGATAAATCTCCCCCCTCCTTTTTCTCGTCTTTGAGAAGATATGTCGTGTCAATAACCTTGGCTGTACTCCTGGCATCTTAATTTTAGGGAATTTCTCTTCTTTAGTCACTTAGTGTGTCGTGGGAACTCCTTTTCAAATCTTTTACTTTTCGCAATTCCGTCTAAAATAAAATCATACTTTGTTTCCTATTTTATATTTCATTAAACGTTCCGTTTAAGATTTTTAATATTTTTGAAATTTTATTGATTTTTCAAGTGCATTTCTATCGTCCATACATCATATAAAATCCGCTATAGTAAATTTTTCACCAATTCAGTGACAAATCAAAACAAGGTAGGGAACCTGCATTTCTACGTTGTATGATACGGTTCTAACCTGCGACGACCTGACAAGCTTATGTCTTTTTTTAAAGGTTTTTTACTCCTTTAGTTGTTTGACATCGGTTATCAGATTCTTGAGCGGATCAGGTTTTGTTTAGTATTGTGAATTGTTTTAAAAATCAACAGTTCTTTTAGCCTTATCTGACAATAGAATGGATGCAAATATTAAGGTTGAGCAAAGAATACATCTGTTATCTTGAAAAAAAAAAAGACAGATGGTAGGATTCGGAGAGGATGATGAAATAATGAGAGGCAAAGAAGAAAACATTCGAAGACGAAATCGGGAAATCAAGTTGTATTGCTGCAATATAATAAATTATTGATATTCCAATTTAGACAAACCCTTGATAGCTGTTCTGGTTACATCGTTTATTAATTATACAATTTAGATAGAAGGTGGACTCTAGTCGGTTTATCACTTTTTAATACACAACATTTTGAAATAAAAAATATACAAAGAAAAAAGGAAACCATTTTTAGTTGTTCCTATGGAGTTTAGCTGTCTTATAATTTTTTTCCTGATATACGGGTGGATCTATGACTGGATGTTTGGAATCTGCTGGAGAATTATGACTAATGATTATGACATATGTAATATAATTTTTGTATATCTATGTAAATAACTTTATATTATGACTAATACCCTATTTGGTTATGTTATAAAGTAGTAATGCTTATAATTATTTTTAATGTGAAACTTGAGAATGTATAATAAAAATGTGACACAAAGAGGAGAGGGGAAGGAAGTAGGTCCAAGTGAGTAGGTAGTCCATGTTTTTGCCTCAAAGGAACGGAAAGCCTAACTTGATAAATGCAAGAAAAGCAAGAGTAGAGTACACCAAGGCCTCGACAGCAGCGCTATCTATTATGAATCATGACTATATCTTTGTGACAAGAGCGGCATAATTGTCGTAAAACGCACAGATGTAATTAAAAAATTTAAATCTTATCGATCTAAGTCAAAATCGATTCGAGGTTCCAAGTAACCCAAATTATGGTATTGAAACACCTATTAAAAATATGTATATGTTAATTATTTTTTGTATATGATAAATTTAGCAATTCCTGGTTGTTAAATTCCACAACGGTATGAAACAATATTCTTTCACGAACAATTTTCTTGTATTACGTGGATGTTTATTAAAAAAATCTTTAAGTAAATAAACTATTTTGAAGTTAAATAGATGTTTTTGAATCCTATATTAACATCTTGAAAAAAATGTTTATTACTAAAAAATAGGCTTCTGTAGTCTGATTAATATAATTTTTGGTTTTAATAACTTTTTTATAATTATTGGTCATTTTTTGATTTTTAAATATTTTTATTTTTAAAGAGAAAAGATAGGCCCTCGGCTGGGATTTGAACCCGGAACCTTTGTCTCACCGTGACATCGCACTACCAGTTGAGCTACCCAGGGCCTGCCGGCCGAGGACAAACCTTTTCTCTCATAGATCCCATGTCCCTGTGCTCTCGTAATTTTTGCGATGAATACACTAGAACGAAGTTCTTTGAACATTAATTTAATTTTAGGGTCTTATTGACTTACGTGATAATTTATAATTTTTTATAATTATTGGTCATTTTTTTGAGTTTTAAATATTTTTATTTTTAAAGAGAAAAGATAGGCCTTCGGCCGGGATGTTCTAGTGTATTCATCGCAAAAATGACGAGAGCACTGGGACATGGGATCTATGAGAGAAAAGGTTTTTCCTCAGCCAGCAGGCGGCCTTGGGTAGCTCAACTGGTAGAGCGATGTCACGGTGAGACAAAGGTTCCGGGTTCAAATCCAGACCGAGGGCCTATCTTTTCTCTTTAAAAATAAAAAAGTTTTAATAACCTTTGCTTTAATTTCTCGTTCGCGCCAGTTTTGATTTTTATATTATACTTTAATGTTTATTTTTTTTAAAGAATTGTAACAGAATATCGACCTTTTCTTCACTTGTTATAGAAATTCTCCGATTAATTTACAGATTTAATTTTTTTTGAAATGCTACTAAAACAATATGTTTCAAAATATGGAACCTTTCATTCGTCTTCCATCAGGCAATAATAAAATTGACCAAAAATGTGCGCACGATGGAATTCAAAGGTACAGGTCAAACATGAAAATTGCCACCGAAACGTCCCAATTTCTTTATTAAAAATATATTGATAAAGCTATGAAATTTCTGTAATTCTTAGAATATAATACGAAACCATAATTTCAAAAGATTAAGGTAGTATTCAAACCAAAAATTTTCAATCAATTTCATTTTTCAAATTATGAAGGGAGTTGAAAGCTCCACACTATTCTCCCATCTTTTAATTGTTATTTGTAATGTGACAGATGAAGGTCCAGCAAAGATTCCATGTTAAGAATTGCCACCAATAACTTTATGAGTTCAATTTCTAATCCAAAATGCTTTACAGCGTCGAATTAACCTCATATTTTTTTTTAACTCAGAGAAGCCTGACTAACTGACATCTATCTGACATCGGTTTAGTTTCTCATTCTGTGGGTAGTTTTAAGAAATTTAAATAAATGAAAGATAATAAAATCACAGCATGAACTATCTATCATCATGTTCTGGAGGTAGTGTAGCTAATAGATGAAATGTTCAAACATTAGGGACGTACTGCGGTTTAGTAGTTAGTATAACAACCTACTATGCCCAAGAGCGTTCGTAGCTTGGCAGATAGTAAAAAATCCTTAGTTTTGCCGTCCTTCCGAAGGGACGTTAAATAGGGGTGCCTGAGCCTGTACTATGTCAGGTAATCGTTCGAGGTTTCTAAGCTGATTATACCTGTATAGGCAAAATACAGGATATCCTCTGTAGCATCATTTAGCCGTAGCTGCATAAAGTGACGTTAAATGATTAAGCGAAGTTCAAATTAAATTGTAGAGCCCTTGTGTTGTGAAAGGATTGTATCAGCGAAACTTAATGCAAATCCTGCTCAACGGAGTTAGTTCCCTCAGCTTTCCCTTTTCGATATTCCTCTGGTTCGTACCGACATCTTATGACGTTACCTTATTCGTTGCTTGGAAGAAGAATGTTTTATTCCTGTCCATGTTTCTCTTTACACCCCTCGCGAAGATAAAACAGTGTCATAAAAAGTTGCCCAAAAAGCCCTCGATCCGAAGACAATGCCCCGGGATGTTGACAATTGTGAGTGCGTGTCCTCTCGAGAGATAAAAGCGCCCTCGCCCGAAAAGCGGGACCCATCCGTCTCAGCTCGGCGTCCATTAACCCATCAGATTTCCATAAGCGTTTTTGAAACCCGTCGTAAAAGTCAAAGTACGGAGGCGGGGGATGCCGAACCCTGGACCTGCCCGATCCTTCCCATTAGGAGGATCGATTCACTAAATCCTTCACATTTACACATCAAAGGCTTCATGCCGGTTTTTACTTACTTTCTCACAGGTTTGCTTTTCCAATGAATGATATCCCATACCCACCAGCGCTTCGTCTTCTTTGTCTTAACTGCGTCTTCCTCAACATTGCCCTAGGTTTCTAGATTTTAACAACCTATATAAATTCTGGATTAAATTCTGAAATACATCAATAGTAGTAATTAACGGATTATTTATATAATTTTAACGAGGTAGCTCATTGGATGGACCACTGAATTACTGAACTTAAAGTCAGGAGTTCGTATCCGAATTATTCGCCAGTGAAATATTTAATATATTGCACTTAAGTGGATTCTGTTGGATCTGTAGACTGAAAAAGTCGATAATCAAAATTGAGGTATAAATCTGGGTGGACGACTATTCTATAGTAGTACTGCAAAGAATTGCAGAAAGTACATGATACCTAAAAATTTAGTTTAGATAAAGTACATACAAAAAAATTCCGGAGTCGACAGTTTTTGAGTTGAGAGGTCAATAGGTACTTACTTCCTGCCTTAGATGCGTATATGATGCTTTTATCCTATTGATAAAAACTTGATTATGAATTATTACAATTAAACATTTGCTGGAATAAGGAGGTCGTACTATTCAGAGAGGCTTGTACTTAAATATATTTTACTATTCTGTGGCAATAAAATAGTTCTTTTGTTTTGAACCAGAAATTTGTTACTTCAGTCATTAGTTCTAATTATAAACTTTGTGTAATTTAATAAATAAAACTAAAGCATTTGAAAACTATGATATGTGTTGGCGATAATGTACATATATTTTCACTTGAACATACATAAAATATTTAGACTATTTAAAGTTGAAAAATATAAACTTTTAAAATATAGTGCTGATTTGTTGTTAGTTTAATTTAGGTTTCTTTTTGTTTAAATTAGCTGTTTGTAGAATTAAAACAGTTGACTGAATTAATCTGAATACTCATTAATTCGTTCGATGGGACATAAATAAAATAAAAACTTAATTTTTTATTGAATTTTAAGGAATGACCAAAATATTGAATTTTCAATTTGCGGATTGGATATTTAATTCATTTCATCCAGCAAGCTGGGTAACTCAGTGGACAGAGTGCTTAGTTACTAAGCTGAAAGTCATGCATTTAAATCCGGCATATAAATTATTTAATCAGGGGCTCACCTAGCCCCCATAAATTGGGTACTTTTAATTTGAGAAAAAAACTGGTGGTTGAGTGTGAAGCAAATCATCATTCTGATAGGAATAGTTCTGTCCCGACCTTAAACTGGACCCAAGAGTCTTCATGAGATTTAGCATTATAATTTTTTGTTTCATTTTATGCTAGATGCCAATAGTTTTTTATTAATTGTCTTATATCACCTTTTTATTGTTAATGTAATAGGAAAATGATCAGTACTTTTCTAATAAAAAATTTAATATATTTTTATTATATTTTAAGAATGATGCCTCCTTTTATCATTTAGTCCATATTGATTTCATTAAACCAAACTATTGAATGTATTTATGATTTACAAAATGTCTATAAACAGCCAAATGGCAGTATGTATACTTTACTAGTGTTAGATTGAGCTCTTGATTAGTGTCTTACTGGGGAAATCTTTATCTTACAATGGTGAATGGTTGGGTGTTATCTACAAACACAATGTTTAGTCAGTCTTGAGCACATCTATCGACGGGCCTTTGAAGAGATAGTGCAGGATTCAAACCGAAAGAGGTACAGAAGAAAATAAAAATAACTAGGAAGAAAAAACAAAGAGGTAGAGAAAGAAGACAGGGTGTTATTGTAGGACATTCCTTAACGAGTTTCACAGAGGCGTAGGGGCCAATCAATCAGGCCAGCCTCGTTTTTATAAGAGGGCAGGGGCGACTGTGCTGACACCTGGTTTTTGGCCGATGATTTAATGTCTTGTTGAAAAACCATCTTCTCCTCCAGTCGAATCCAGTCATCTTTATACAATCAACGGATTATTTTTCACTGATCGATCCCTCCCTTTCAATACTTTTTTTTTTTAGCCGATAGCATCAGAGCTGATGTAGAGCTTTTTCCTTGAGATTTTTTTTCTATTTTTGGAATTGAATAATTGTTTCGAATTTATAAAGTATATGTTTTTTGTTTCTTATTGGTTATCACATGTCACAAATCCTCCGATTTTTTGTTTCAATCTGAAGACTAAACGAAACCTTTTTTATTATTCTTCATCATCTTCTTTACCACATTTACATTTGAAAAATCTCTTGCGTGACCAGTAATGTAATTTTGATTGTTTTATGTCGATTTTTTTATAGTTTTCAGGAAAATCTATCGCTTACTAAAAATCATGGTTTAACATCATCATCATCATAATCATTCTGTCATTGTACGAGGCTTCCTTCTATACAGCCCGCACCACACTTTACGGTCCTCCACCATTTCTCTTCTGTTCCATTCCTCTTCGCAAAACATTCCCTTTTCCCCTGGTATATCGGGGTCTTCTTCTGAACCTTCTTCCATTAACCTTTGCCCCGTATACTATCCTGGCCAGCTTGTTGTTTTACATTCTTAGGACATGTCCAAGCCGTCTTAAGCCGTTTTCCTCATTGGCTTATCCTGCTGGTTCCACTCCGAGGTTGGATCTAATGGTTGAGTTACGAAAGAATGGTCTCGTCTGGTTTTCCCTTACATCTTTCCAATTAATTTCATATCGCCTAAGAACCATGGTTCAAATAATTCGTTAAGGACTGTCCTCAAAATAATTGAAAAAGGCCTTTGCTTTAAAATTGGTCACATAAACAATAGTTCTTATATGTGAGTTTCCAAAGGAGTCTTACCTCAGGAGGTTTCAAGAAAGCAATGGTAACATTTTGTTGTAGAATACGTAATATATATTAGTCATATGCTTTAAATAAATTAAATTCTAATAAATATAACTATGTCACTAAGGTTCTTGTTTAAAATCAATCATTGATCTATAAATGCACTGCTTCATGTCAAGATAGTTTCATAAGAGAATCGTCAATGTGGCAATTGAGTTATCATTTATTTTTAATTTCCCTATCAAGGCAGGAAGTTGATAACTCCCGGAAAAAACTGGCTTTTAAAACTTAATAACGAAAAAGGAGAAATTCAAACTAGTAGAACTGCAATAATCCATACTGCTACAAAATTCTATAAACAGTTATATTCTGAAAAGTATCCAAACAAAATTAGACCAACCAGCGGAAATGAAGATAATAACGAGGTGTTTGAAGATTTTCTGGAAGAGGAAATAACAAAAATAATAAAGGAGCTCAAAAGAGACAAAATGCCTGGACGCGATATCATAACTGCAGAATTAATTATCACAGCTTCAGAACTAATTGCTCCTATATTAACCAAACTGTTCAATGTAATTATGAAAACTAGGGAAATACCCGATCAGTGGTTAAAATCAGACATTGTTTTGATTTTTGAGAAAGGTAGCCCATCGAAATTAGATAATTACCGTCCCATAAGTCTGATCCCTATCTTCGCCAAGATTTTCTCAAAAGCTCTCAAAACCCGCTTGAAAAGATTCTTCGATGAGAACCAACCAATAGAACAAGCTGGCTTTCGAAAGGGCCTTTCTACAATAGATAATCTCCATGCCGTTAACCAAATCATTGGGAAATCGAATGAATACCAAATCTCAATATATTTTGCATTTATTGACTTCAGTAAAGCTTTTGATACAGTCAAGTACTCATTTCTTATCAACAGTCTAAAACGCCAAGGCATTAATAAACATATCTTGGATATTCTTCAATGTTGGTATACCAACAGCCAAGCGAGAGTAGTTCTGGACTTAAATGGAGAGGTTTTTCCAATCGAAAGAGGGATTCGTCAGGGCGATCCTTTATCACCCGATCTATTCAACGCGGTCTTGGAAGATGTTTTCAGAAACCTTCACTGGGAGAATTTTGGGATAGACATCAATGGTAACAAACTGTCAAATCTGAGATTCGCCGATGATGTACTTCTCATTTCACACTCACCATCTGAACTGAAGAAAATGCTAGAAGAGCTAGTCCTAGTAGGAAATGAGGCTGGGCTGGAGATAAATTTTAACAAATCAGTCTTAATGACAAATGCCGAAGAAGAAGAAATATTTCTCGGTACCAGCAAACTCCAATGGGTTAAAGAAACAATATACCTAGGGCAACTCATATCATTTGCAGATAAATCCAAAAAAGAGGTGAATAGAAGAATTAAAATAGGATGGTACAAATTTTGGTCACACAAAAATATTTTTAAAAGCAACATGGCCATACATCACAAGAGGAAAGTTTTTGATGCTTGCATCATTCCCTCTTTAACTTATGGATGCCAAACTTAAGGCCTAAATAATGATACATCTAAATCCCTAGCAATCACTCAGCGTGCAATGGAGCGAAGTATGTTAAGGAAAAGTAGAAGGGAGAAAATAAAGAAGACAGAACTACGGAAGCTGACTGGTACGCGCGATATTCTCAAGACAGTATCTGATCTTAAATGGCAGTGGGCTGGACACATTGCAAGAATGGCACCAACACATTGGGCTAAGGCAACAACGGATTGGTATCCAATACACCGCACTAGGAGAAGAGGGAGACCAGCTACGAGATGGCGGGACGACATACAAAACTTCATAGGAGTATTATGGCACCGTTCGGCTTGGAACAGACGTAGCTGGGGTAAATTGGGAGAGGCTTATGCCCAAAGAAGGGCCTTTTTTTCTTTTTAAAAAAACCTTGTAAATATAAAAACCATGTAAAAATTGTACATAGAAGAAAGAGGAAAAAATAAAGCTTATTATTATTATTATATTTAAAAAAAATTATTTTTCACTGATACCGAATATATATTTACCAAAAACCTCTAGAAATGGTCCGATAGAATGCATTAAAGATGTCATCTTAACAAGAGATTGATTTATAGAACACAGTCGATGAATAGAAGTACCAAGAAATGTTTATACTCAACAGGAACAATATTAAACGTGATCACTCCACCTAAATCGTTTCACGCCAATTGGAATGTGGAACGCCCTTGAGAGTAAAATCCTGAGTGAGTTTTGAGAATGGTGAGGACCGAAATTCTGTCGGTTTAAAATCCATCATGCTGAAAATACTATAAATGGAAGAGTGAAACGTTGAAACCGTCTTCGGAAAAGAAGGCTGGCAATAAACAGGTATAAATGATACTTTTTTTTTGCTAATAAATGATAATTTTTGTGAAACATGATACCTAACATGCAAAGCCGTTAAAAATAAGTTGTTTTTTTTTTTTGTTAAATTTATTATTGAGTAATGAAAAAATCAAAAGGAAATTGAACAACTGAAAATGTATTGTAAGCAGCGTGGTGTAACAGTTTTGAGAAAAATATTATATGTATATATGTTGAATTATCTCGCTTTTTAATTGTTGATGTGAGGTACTTATTATTTTCATTCTTTTGAGTTAATAGATTTAAAGCATGACGCTAGTTGACTAGGGAAAACCTTGACTTCTTTGTTACTGGTACTTAAGAGACTTCTATTGCTTTTTGGGAATATTGAAACAATAATTAAAAAGCGGGAAAGTGTTTTTAAAATATTTCTAATTCTACACTATATTGTATATTTAAATTTTGGTGATTCCATTTCTATATTTACATGGCGAGTGGATATGTTTTTATTAAAATAATTCAATTTTCCAATCCATATTGGTTTTGTTTTTTTTTTGGAAGGAATTATTCCTGTACATATTTTTATTCTTTAACATTTTTAAAAACCTTGCTTATAGGCTTGATTATTTTTAAAATGTTTTTATAATGCATGATTATTTTTTTCAACATAATTTACAAATAATGATTAGAAAAATATAAATATGAAAATACGTCACAAGGTGATGAGTCTTAAGAAATGACTCAAGAATAAGGAAACAATAAATTACTGGTTTAAATATCTTTTTTAGCTTTGCAATTGATCCACTTTTTTTGTTTCATTATTATTTTTTATGCATTTGGATTTTTAGAATAGTGTTTAATGATTTAACTTGATTGTTAAAGATGAAAGAAATATAAAATATGATCACAAACACTAATTTTCGGTAAAGTAATATTTTTTTTGTAAAATAATTTGATTTTGTCTAATAGTACATTTTTTAATTGGTTTACCTATATATAGTGTTGTTTTTTTTGGGATGTTTGATAATCCTTGTTCGTTTGCCGAGACCATATGGTTAGATATGGAGCGAGCGGGAATCTGGCCAGATATATTCACAGCAATTAAAATGGAAGCGGATAGAGCGCTGCCCATTGTACAATCCCCCCTTTGTTTGCGGAGCAATTTGATTGAACCCTATTGAGCCGCCAGTTCAAAGCACCACGGCATCTACCTCTATCGTGACTAATTAACAACAGGCACTCATCTAAATCTCGTAAAACCTAAAATAGTCTCCTCCAGAGCCGCGGGCTGGAAAAAAGAAATAGAGGGTGCATACCCCCGCTGGCCAAGAGTTAGGAAGTAGGAGGTATCCGGGGAACGCAAAGAAGTCGAGAATCCCTTCTTAGGGCTTGAGGCTCGGTATATAGGGTATGACGGTTATTAGGGGGTCTGGACAATGGACATTCAAATAGGGAATCTTGCCGGCGTTTCTCAAGGCTTCCCTTCAAGTCCAATACTTATCACCTTATTTTCCTTCCCTTCCTTCCAGTAAGTGTCCCTAAGTCTTTAAGAGACTTTTTTCTTTTTAAGCCTTTAGTTATTTGCCGATGAACTCTGTAAAACATTCAGCGAACCAGTTCACAACTGCTCGCCACTTATTAGAACTTAAGTGGATTCTCAGTCCTTAGTGAGCAGAAGAGGATCGCGTGCAATTCTTGAGCTACTGGGAAGGAATTGGCTCAAGACTGAAAAGCATTATGTCTAGAATTAGGGGCATGCATTTCCATCTACCTTGTGCAGCCTCTTTAACATTTTCAATTTGATACATCGCTCCTTCAAACGAACTAAGTCATAACTCAAAAAACCTAATTTTAATAGAAATATTTGAAAATTCTATGCGAGTTAAAAAAATAAAATGGTTATTGGTAAAGGAAACCATTCCTATTCTAATGGTGGTATTGAAATTTTTTTATTAACCATTAGAAAATGTTTAAAATCTTTATTATACTCTTAAACTTCACGTTCATACATGATACAACTCAAAATATGGCTTCAGTTTTACAAAAATGTTGAAAATAGAATACCAGATATGTCTTTCCTGAATTAAACCTTGGACCAATCCTATGGCTACTTAAGGCTGGACATAGAAATGCCAAATTGTTCTTTGTTATCTTGAAGAAGCGATGTATGAACTACTATTTTTGAAAGTGTTATAAGTCCATTTTTTCATGTATCGAGATATTTAAGAGTGGCCATTTGAATTAATTTGAAAATGTGAGCAAAGGTTGTGTTTTTAACTCTAGACACCTTTTAAATTTTATTATAAAATAATAATAATTCAATTATTTTTTTTAATTTAGATCCCAATGGATCTATGACATAACAGATAGATATATTAATAATATTTTTTTTTGTCAAATATCATTTAGTTTTTGAGGAGGATTTTGAAAAAGAAGTCATTTTAAATGGCAACAGAAAAAATAATGAAAACATTGTTTATAGAATATTATAAACTGTTTAAAGAAGTATTTTTAATAAGTGATATCCACGATATAAATGAATGAATTGGAAAAAAACATGGTTGATTATAACATTCATATCGAATTACCAATAAGGAACAAAAACCACGTGTTATGATCAAGTAAAATACGTTTGATGATAAGCACTGATTTTGAATAAACCTTGAAAAAGTTTTTGTACTCTCCTGAAAAGTGGTGTTTTTCACTTTCAATCGTTTTGTATCTACGATATGACGATATGATCCATATCTCTAAAATATATTTATACAAAACATGGTATAATCAATAACAGATTTATATTTATATTGGCTACTAAATATTAGTAAACAATATAGTTATAAAATACATTCATGAAGTTCTTTTGTACCTTACTTATCTTCCTACACTCGTACATGCAGAGCGAACTCTTCGGAATGTTTATATTGATTAACATGCATCTATGAAGTACAATGAAATGTTAAACAAAATTTATTTATTTACTTCTTTAAATTTGTTAACATTCTTTCTTATTGTATGCGATGCCAGGCTAAAATTGTGTGAAAAAAAGAATAGTTAAATATGTATTTTCATATACATTACATTAATTAATACTTTAGCAATAAAATAACATGTGAAGAAAAAAAAACTACAAAGTATTAAAATGTATTTGGAAGTTGAAGACCAAAGACCCTCATTTGCTCTGTTTCCCTTAAAAATGAAACGAATTACTAGTTAGAACTTGTTGTAACTCAATTCGCAGCGAAAACATGCGGAACAGATACCCATAAATTATTTAATCTGATAACAACGATGGTTATCTCCGACAAATCATCTCCCTGCACAACCGTTTTTCAAGAAACAGTGCAGTTTTCTCTATTATTTCTCATATAATGACATATATAATATAATGATATGGTTATTCCTGAAGATTTTAAAAATTGGTAAATGGTTTACTTATTTTGATTTATTTTAGGCAGAGATCATTGAAATATTGTTGTACCTTTTTCTTGTTGTTTCGAGTTGAGCCACACGTTTTATATTTTCCAAAAATACAAGTTATCATGAGCTCTTTTATGGAAAAGATGATGTAATTGTTGTATATGAGCATAATTCAGTAATCATTTCATCTAGAAATGAACTTTTCAACAAACATATATCATCTATACTTCGAAATGTTTGTTGAAACTTTTATTTCTTGATGAAATGATCACCGAAATTTACTCATTACCTTTACTCGCATTCTCTTTTCCATACTAAAGCTCACGACATTTTCTGGAAAATATTAAAAATGAAAAGAATATATAGTTAAAACTTGTTGTTACTCAACTCGAAACGACAACATGCGGAACTGATACCAGTAAATTGTTTAATCTGTTTACAGCGATGATTGGAGCATTTGGGATCTTACGACACTTCTGGGGCTCTCCCAGCCTCTAGAATATGGTTACTCATTATTGGTTGAACGTGATCTCGGACAAGTCATCCCTCTGCACAACCGTTTTCCAATAAACAGTACCGGTTACTCAATTATTTCTCAAATAATGATGGTGGGTATTCTTTAAGGTTTTAAAAATTGGTAACTGGTTTCTTTCTTTTGATTTAGTTTAAGCATAGATCTTTGGAATAGATTTTTCCCATATTTTTCTTGTGGCCAAAACGATGCTCTCTAAGCAGGTCAGTTATTTGCTTAAATAAATCAGTATTGAATAATTGATTTTGTTGCTTACATATTTGTTTTTTTTTCGTTAAGAAGATAAACATTCTTTAACGAGATTATTGCATGCTAGCCCATGAATTTATTTTATTTATCAACTGTTGTTAGTAATATATTTGTTATTATATGATGATCATCATCATGATTTGTACTTTTTCGTTATTTTATTTATAATTTATTTTTCCGTCGGCACTTTTCAAATGCTTTGTGATTTTTATTATTATGAAGCCTTTTGGCTAGATTTATATTATGTTTCTTCTTCTGTTCATGTTTATTATTTCAAAGGGACTTAGCCCCAGAATTAAGTTTCTTTTCTGTTCTAGATTGTATTGCATAAAGACAACTTAATTATTTTGTTTTACTTTAACTTAAGATAGTTTAATAGTAGATAATTCGTCTTTGACACGTTGGGTAACGACTTAGGAATCATCCAGCCTTGCATTGAAATGGACCCGGGAGGGGAAAGGAAAAGCCGTCCTTGGAGGGAAATATGTGGCAGGATTCAAATCCTTCTCCTCCTCCCCCCCCCCTCCGCGCTATATAATTACCAGAGGAGAGGAGATGTGCTATAAATCCGATTGTTCCAGAAGAGCGGGGAAATAAACATCTCAGCGGAGGCAGTTTATGTGAAGCCGGCTAATTTGTCCCCGGCCCACCCTCTCGTTACCCGGTAATTAAAATGCCTTTAAGAAGCCGCTGATTTAGTTCTCCTACTGTCGTCTCCGTCCGTTCATATTTAACCATCACGAGCTCGATATCTGGTCTCTGGCGCAAGGAGCTTATTGTTTTCAAGGATTAATCCCTCGCTCAGAAAGTCCATAAAAAGCACGTGCCATACTATATTTATCCGAATGTTTTATCACTTCAAACTTAGTCCATGATAAGATGAACTTTTTAAGACGTAGCTGCGGCATCTCAAAGCTCTAACACATACCCAATAGTGTTATAAGAGAAACTATAGGGCAGAAGAAAATATATTATATGAAATAGAGACCAGGCCTCAATAGTTTGAACACCTGATGAGAATGAACGACAATAGATGGCCAAAGAAACTTCCTATATAAATCAAACTACAGAAGAAAGAGAGAAAGACCGAGGAAGGACATGGTTGGGGGATGTTAGAGAAGGAATGACAGCAAGACGGCTGCGAGAGGAAGAAGAAGAATGGACCAATAAGAAGGATTGGCAGGAAAAGATTTTGGGTATCGGGATACATTAATTGTAAAAAACCCGAATAAATAAAAATAAACTTAGTCCATTCCAAAAAAAAAAGTCTGATTTTTCGAATTATATTACACACTAATTTGACGGACAATAAATATTCTAATCCTAAGGGCAATGAAGCCGCATCAATGTTGAGACCAGTGGAGAATGAATAAAAGCACTAGAACCACAGACGCAGAGGGCATGAGTGGAATATGCCAGAACTGCAATGGCATTTTACAATAAGTCTCTTGGCCCTTGCCGCTTCAACCTCCGGGGAGAATTATAAAGATGAGTGGCGCCGGATAAGGATAAGGATTGAATTACAAGGTTTGGGTAATTGGATAAGTTCATTTGGAATTTAAGAACTTAGGTTGATAAGGGCTATTTCTAGCACTATGGTTCTTATGAGTTTAAATTAAGTGGTTTGGATTAGTCTGAATAGGACAAATGGTCTGGTAAATTAGTAGGTTATTATCGATTGAGGGTTGAGAAGTCCTGCTTAGTTTTCAGTATAATTGATTGAATCTACTGCTGAGTTCTTGTATTTAAAGTCTTGTATGGATTCCATGTGAGTCTTTTGTGTAAAATGAAACCGACGAACCACACTTTGCCGAATCTGAGTTAGGGGATATTATTAAATTAGACTGATGTACAGGTTTTAAAACAGGAAGTTTAAAAATTACATGTGTGCAATTCCATTCGTTAACTTTTATTTTCCATTATTTATTTGCTAAAATGTGTACTTAGGGGGAACTTTAGCATACCCCTTGCCAATCCTGTATTACAGAAAAGAGCTATAAACATAATAAAATGTATACATTCGATAAACATTTAAATTAATTTATTTTTTATTGCATTCGGTGACGGCTTATGGGTTGAGACCCTACTGAAGTCATATACATATCCTTCAATGAACTTTAGTAATTCTCTTTGTTATATCTGGTTTCTGGGAACAATATAAATTTTTTGTTTGTACATTATTAATTATTATTCTCTGAGCAACCCATGGGGTTGAGGACAAGCTCTGCCTTTGATTATAAATTTATAAATATATTTATTGATACATTTTTTCCCGTTTTTTTTTAGACGTCATTCATAAATTCATAACATAACGGATACTTGACACACTACACATCCATGCGTTGCAGAATAGCCTATTTCGGGTTCTCTAACGTACATAAGAATTTCATATTTCTGTAGTTGGTTCAGCTACCATTTTTAACATACGCTTAAATATGTATTAAGCGATTTATATTTTTTAAATAATTAACTTCTGCCATAAACACGTGTTATTATCAAAAAGAAAATGCTCTTTAAAGAATATTCTTTATATTTATACAATAATATTTCTTTCTTTTTTTTTTTACTAAAAATATGGGCCCATTTCTATGTAATTTCAGAAAAACTGAAGCGTGTTTATCAATTCTAACTTGTGGCATGAGTTGCTTAGACTTCGTGTTAGACTTCAGAACTACGGAATTCTCATCTTTCAATATAAATGTGACTTGTAACCTTATTCAATTATAACATTATTTTGAATTTTAATAATTAACTGTTTGTTTATTGATTAAAAAAATATGTATTTACATACAATATTAATAAATTGTGAAGTATAAATGACACAATTTATTCAAAAAGCTTGAATTCAAATATTGGATTTTTTTTTGTAATTTTTTATAAAAACAAGTTGTTGATCATGATAGTAACTGAAATGTGCAGTGATATAGATTTTAAAAATTAAAAAAAAATAGTTAAATCATTATTAATTTTATAGTTATAAGTTCCAATAAATTTTCAAATAAATAAAAAAGTGTATTAATTTTTATGCAGCAATTAGCACATAAATTATGTAGTTACCTGGTATGACATTCGCTAAAAAAATTTGGATGAGACATATTGTACGCCAATGCCATGAACGATTATAATAATTGATCATCAGATTTTTAGCGATTTGTTGACAATCTTAATATTTTATCTGGTTAAGCTCACTATTGGGTCGATAAAATCAACTTAATTATCTTTAACCTGTTAACCGGGAGGACGTATAAATACGTCAAACGTAATATAAATTTCATAATATTATTTTTTTTATATATACTTAAAATAAATGAAAAGGCTATGAAATAGATACACGGTTAACAGATTAATATTAGCTTTACTACCTTTATCAGACTATTTTATTATAATTTAATACATATCTTCTCTATCAGAAGAATGATAAAAAATACTAGGCATGTGATATTTAGGGATGCTATGATGTAAATAAAAATATTGTTTAATTTGAAATCTAAATAAGTACATAAGTAGATAATTAAAAGGAAAAAATACTTAGAGCAGCGTTTTCTTCTTGTGTTTTTCGCTTATAGTCAAACATAATTTACTTTTCGTTTTTATTCACCATAGCTAAGATAAATAATTCTGATTTGAGAAACAGACGAAAATAATTGTAGCATGTTTGTAAATGCCTAACAATAATTTGTAGGTACAATGAATGGGTTTCCGCTTCCAGCATCTCTCTAAATCTCTCTCTCCCTCTCTCACTCTATCGAAATTGGTTCAATGCTAAAAGCACTCTTCTATAGTCATTAGTTATTTAAATTAAATTTGTAATTCCTGAATTTTTTAGCATTTCAACGACCTGATCAATGGATTAAATATTATATGAACGGGGATTCCCTTGGTTCAGTTATTCTACAGATTTTTTATTACTGAAATTGCTGCAATCTCTTTAGGCTGATATGGATTATTTCCTTTAATATTATATTTATTGGTTTATAGACTGCTTTTTATCAATATTACTTTTCCAAGCAGCTAATAAGTTAATAATAATAAGTTAATTTTTCAAATTTATAGGTTTTCGTTTTGATTCATATTTTAATCTAAGATTGATATGTGCAAAGTTGTTATAAAAAAAAATTGATCATTGATTTCTTATTTTAGAGTGAAATTGAAGAAGAGTTTACAGACACACACAGACGTTCAAAACTATTTTACATACATTCAGAGATATCCAAAATGATAAGTCCGTTGAAATAAACATAAAATCATTCGCCGCGTACATGAATCTAAATAGGAAAAAAATTCTCTACCACAATTAAGGGTACTTTGTAAACACTTTATAAAGGCTGGATGTGCTCTGGGGGATCTGCAGATCGCTCAGGGTCTATCCATAGGTTTTAAAATATTATATAATATATCTAAAATAGCCGAATTAGAACACGGGACCTTCAGAGCAGCAATTCAGCGCTCTACATTCTGAGCAACAAGAAATCTTAAATTTAAAAAAAAAAATATTAACTTTAAGTATTTTTTCTCTCGCTATAAGCATTAGGCTAATAACTCGTAATTTGTACTTTTTTAGTTGGAAAATTAGAAAAAAAACAATACCGATTATTTAAATTGTTAAATTAATATAAATACTTTAAATTGCATTAATTAAATATATATATATATACTGTAATATAACCCAATTAAACTTTATTGAAATTATAAATCCATTCCTTAAAAAGTTACTTTTAAATTCTTTTAAAAATAAATGAACTGCATTACGCGAACTAGTCAAAAATTGATTGATTTTATTTATTAGGAAGAAAATGGCTTGGGTATCGGTAAAAAAAATTCTCTTTAGTAAGGAGACTGTTTTAAAGTCCAAAGGAGAATTTTTTCTGACCTCCATCCTTCACCTTCATATATATAAGGAATAACTAAAACTAATATTCAAGAGTTTATTTATAATAAAAATTTAAATAAGGGAGTAGAGCGGCTCAATGGTAGAGCACTGCGTTGCTGTGGCGAATATCCTGGGTTCAAATCCCGCTCACTGGCAGACTTTTATTTAATCTTTTAGCGGCCGGAGATGGATCCAGGACTAATTGGGATCTAGGACCCTCCTGAGGCTCACCCAGCCTCTAAAAAATAGAACACAAAATAATAGCGAATCTGGTGGTTGAGCGTGATCTAGGACAGATCACTTCCCTAGACAACCGTTGTCCAAGAAACAGTACAGTTTCTACCATGTACTGAGCCCCAGACCCATAATGAGTTGTAGTGGTATAGGATTTTTTATCATTTAAATTATATATAAAACAATAAATTTATGAATGTTATAAATATTTGATAGTTCTCTTGTCCAACTGTTTTAATGGCTTTGATTTTACTTTAGTTTATTAGAACAGAGAGCCCTTTGAGATCTTAAACACTATGTCCTTGTAGATTGTTAACGAACTAGGGACAGTTTTAGAGTTCTATTAAAACTTAGATGATTAGTTCGCCATTGGGATATTTTGATCAATTTGTACCGTTTTCTCCCAACTGTAACCTTTTACCATTTTATAAAAAGAGTTTTAAAATGCGAATCTATCATCCTTCTGTTCAATAAAATTATTGTATTGTCGCTTTGTATTATTTTTGGAATAAAGTGCTAAATACCTAGTGAGGTATAAAACATTATTTAAAAACCAAAAAATCCCAATTTATGATTTATTAAATTGATTGATTCATTATTGGTAAGGAGGTATAAGACATAACATGCTTTATAAAATTTAATAATATATTCTTGCACATATAAATTACGTAGTAAATGTCACTTATGTGCTTTCGCTTTCTATTTGTTATTGAGGAGGTACTTTGAAACGTTGAGTTAAATTTAATACTTTGAATATAGATATTTTCTTACGAATTTAAACATATGGTTTCAGTTTTAAACCTATTGCATGCATTTATTGTCTTTTGTATCGTCTATTTAGATTATACATATATAAACTTATTAGTTGTTAACAATGTCCAAAAAAATATTTGTTTTTATAAACTCGGCCAATTAATTCTTTTGCCGTTCGTTATATTATAATTATTTTTTGGATTGAGACTAAGAGATTGTAAAAAATTATCTGTTCTTGTATTGTTTATTTAAATTTTAAATTATTTAAACTGTAAAAAAAACACAGAAGAGAGAAGATAGAAAAAATCATTTTTTTTTGTCATATGAAGAAAATAAAAAATTCAAGGTTTTGAGCATTGTTAGTCGGGTCAGCCGTCTGCTCTTTTCAGCCGAAAGAAAAATACCGGTTGAGAATTTAAAATGAATTCTTGAGAAGGTTGTAGGGAGAGAAATATTACCGGGTCTCGTGAAATTTACACCCTGGGATAGCTTGCCTTCCCGCCGTCTTTAAGAGAAGCGAATGCACCTCTGGCTAGAGTTATTGGGACCGCTTCCACGGCCTTCTGCATTAACATAATCACACTGGCTGCCAGGAAGTGGAGGTTGAGGACTGTTGTCAGTCATTACTGCTTGTATTCTCGTAATTGTAGAGAGCATTGATTGTCTCATCCATGGCAGCCATACTGTCCCGGTCTATTATCAAAAGTGGTATCAGGAAGCTATTATCAAATTACTGATTTTTAAGAAATTACTCAATTCCAGGGTCCTTCCGACTTAAGCATTTAATACTGTCAACTTATCTACTAGAATAATTCTTTCCAATACAGTTTCAAAACCAGAAATCGATAGCGTGTACTGTTATTGTAAATAAATAGGATATGATTTCTTGCCTAAATAAAAATAAAAATTACAGAATGAAATTCAAATTCCATCTTTTCAAAAAACGGAATTAATAACTGAAGAGCAGCGAAGTAAAATACAGTTATCTGTTCTATGCATTTCAAAGAGATGCAGCTCTGTTTTTTTTTATACTTCCTCAAGTGTCTCTGCAGATGAAGTTTCTTATGCGAGTCACTCAGGAATTATCATATATACAACAGATATATTCCGCTCATATCGCACCATCTATAAGGAGATGGTGAAGTCTAAGTGAAGTGTCGCGTCAATGATAGGGGTTTTGCTTGTTAATTGAATCTCCTTCTGATTATGGTAAATATGGCATTTGGGTATATATTGTTCAATATTTTTGCTTGAAAAGAAAAGAAAACGAATACATTATAAAGGTTTTAAACAAAGTGACGGTATTTGTCACGAGTTGAAAGAAATGCGTTCATGAGACAATCACTGTGATAGTGGCTGGCTCGGAATTTGATACTGAGGTTTCATACATAGATTTTCCATCTATAGTCACAAGTGCAAATGTTTATAAATATCAATTTATTTTTAATTTAGAAATGCGTATTCCTGGAATGATTTATTCGAAGCAAAAAGATTTTGAAATAATAATGCTTGAACTAGGGATCGCCATTGTAGACTTATAATTTGAAGCTGAAATACGTTTAAAACATTCGTGGATTTTTAAATTTTTTTTTTTTTTTTTTTTCGGATCCCTCAGTAAACAAAAACATGAAACATAATAAAAACAAGTAATTAGTAAAGTACTTATAGATATAAATTGTCCTTATTCTACTTAAAAGTAATGGATGGTGTACTTACTTGAAAAGTATTGAAATTAACCATTTTCAGGTAAAATATTATCTGAAGGTGAGGGGCCTTCTCTAGTTGAGTAAGGGATATTTAAAGCTTTAACACGATCTCCTGTTAAGGTATCGTATAAACGTCAATACTACTAAAAACTATCTATATATGATATCTATTCCATTAGGTGATAAAAACATTTTATGAAACACTCCCTGGTACAAACATGGAGACCTAAACTTACTAGTATAATCATTTGTGGCAGATTGATTACCATAGAATCCGACAAGGAAACTGAAACACCTCTGGGATGTCGGAAATTTACTGAGGGAGGTAAAGCAAGCTCGGAGTAGCCATTTTATTTTGCAATTGGATTTTCACAAAAGGAGAACACACATTCATTACATGCCAAACGGCAATTGTGGAATATTCCCAAATAAATAGATTATTATTATTATTATTTAGTGATTTCCAGGTAAAAGCCATCAGTTTTTATACTGAAAAGCTCTTTTGACCGCCCGACGTTGGATTTGCTTGAGCAATAGATCTTGATCGTTCGTGCAAAAAAACCAAGGGAAAAACAAAAACAAAATTTAAGCAATTTTGATGCTAACAATTTTAAATTATCATACATGTTTTAAGAACAATATGGACATAATAACCTTCAAGATCTGTGCACCGGAGGTAAAAGACACCATGTCCACAAAGTATGCAATAGTTTAAGTTAATTGCCATTAATACTAAGGTCAATACTTTCAATTACTTAACAATGCCGATAACAATACGAAAAATTTTCTTTAAGCTGCTTCTATGAGTAATCAAGAAAAAAAAATTTAATAGTTCAGAGTTTAGAAAGTAGGCTATCCTGAACATTTTCAGATTTTTTGTTTAGTTTCCATTGAATTTTTCGTTTCTGAGGCCTTTTTAGACGCTCTGTAACACCGATGTAACAACTATAGTCATAACCCATAACGCATGTTCGATACATTTTCGAGACTTGTTTAAGTCCATTTTACTTTTAGGCAAAATAAGGTAGGACTATATCAACCTTTTATTTTCAATTTCAGTTTTGTTAATTTATTTGTTAAGCTAGTTTTATCACACACACCAAATCATAATTGTGTTGTAATTATAATTATATTATGTAATTATTGTAATCATAATTACGTTTCATAAAACGTTTACATATTTGGACTCAAGAGGCCTTAATACATATATTTCCATTGAATAATCTGATTTTAACTTGCATTGTAAATGTACTTACCATAAATTATTATAATTAGTATAATAACTAAATCAAAATCTGCGTGAAAAAAAATCAGCCTATCGTTCCTCTCTTTTTTCCACACACACGATCATCTATAGTAATTTCAGCATGATGGATTTCAAGATCGATAGACTGAAAGCTCCGCAGCATTCTAAAAACTCAAAGAAAATTGGTTCTCCTGAAAAATAAAAAAGTTACAAAAAATATGACTTGGTGTTCTTTACCTATGGGTACAGAAATTTTCATTTTAGCGCTGTAATCCCTAGATAAATATTAGTATCTAGAAAATCTATAGTGAATGAAATATATTTCTACTGGATATGCAGAAGAATGATAATGGACGAAGGACTGAAGGTGACCGAGTAGCCAAAGTAATCACGTACTGTAAAAGAGAAAAAAAAAGACAGAAAGGATCTTACTCTTCGGCATTTTGTGTCGAATCTCTTATATGCTCTCTCAAACAAGAAGAACTGCCTCAGGCGCCGGCCATTTTTTATTCTTTCTTGGAAATCTCAGCGAGGACATCTTCCGTTCTTCTCGGAAGACAATTATCCTCTTTACCCTTCAAACCGAGTACTTTGATGGCTTCCTGTCCTTGTGCTTTAAGGTTGTGGTCCGGCTTAGTTTCTGTCTGTTCGGTATTTCATGACATACACACCAGACCATGTTTCAGGTGTTGTTACTAAGTATCAATATAACCGATCAAACGCAATAGCGGCGGAAGTTAAAATCAGACTCACGACCGCCAATACATTTAACCTTGCAACAAGATGTATCAATTGGAGTGAATTGGTCTCGATGCGAACTAAGTCAAACCTGCAAATGATGCGTAGAAAGCAGGAGTAACTGTTGGATAACAGCAGCCAGCTACTGAAGAGCATAGCGATTAGTGTTGGAGGAGGCCAGGACTCATTTGTGGGCTATACCAATATAATAATATTAATAAAAAAACCTTTACCAATACAACCCTTGAAAGTGTCAAGGGTTCAGTACAAGTTAAGTGACTGTATTGTTTCTTGGACAACGGTTGTGTAGGGAGGTGATTTGTCCTAGCTCACGTTCAACCGCCAGATTTTCCCACCTTAATTTTGATATCCACATTATAGAAGCTGGGTTAATTTAAAGTCAGAGGGATTTAAACTCAGGACCTTCGGCATTGCCACTTAGAGCTCTACCACTGAGCAACTCCGCTAGACTAATAAAAGCTGATACAAAATCTAATCCCCATTAATTAAATATTGAAGAGTATATTTAATGATTTATTGTTGATAATTTATAAATTTTTGAACGAGGAAAGTTCTAAACCCCCTTAAAACTGTATGTTTTTGTTTAAAGGTAAGTTGTTAACAAATATTGAGTAAAAGAAAATCAGTTCTGCTGCCCGCTGCTTTTCTCCGAGACAACAAAGTCACCCATGCACAATACTCTAAAAGCGTTAGGATCTTCTTTGACTGATAAAATATTTAATTTATAATCCTATAAATACAATACTATATAAGACATATAAAATTAAAAAAATATATTCATTGTAATCATAATGCTATACTATTATAAAGTATCCTGTTAATTTATTTTCTAAATTCTATGCACTGTTTATATTTAAATTTCTTTATGTGACCTGCTAACTCGTGCTTATGTTCGGACTTAAAGCTATCCCTGTTCATGGTAATGAAAAATTACTGCAATCAGAGTAATAATTTCATTAACAGCTATCATGTCACATTGTAAAAAATTAAATTAAAATGAAGTATTTGTTGGAAACATATATTAAATAATTTAATGTAATTAATAAATGAATTGGAACAAATCGATTTATAAAATGGATTAGATTGCTTTGTATTTATAAAGTATTTATTAATTGATACTAAAATGGGCCATGGTTATAAATGCAGGCTTTATTTAATACATATTTAACAAGTTATGTCAAACCTAGCAAGTTACAAGTGCTTTTCGTGACCAGGTTTTTTTTTATATGATTTGATAAAATAAAATTTAAAAAAAAAAGTTACTACAATTAATATTTTTAAAAAATCTATAAAATTGATTACTGTATACCAGAAATACAAAAAAATTAATGTAATGGGCAGTGAAATTATGACAAGACAAAAAAGGTAGATAGTTTCTCTTCATATAACTATCTACCTTTCTAAATAATAGACAAAGGACACATCTTTTCAGATGCCTCGGAGAATAATCCGAAAAGAATGAAGAAACTAGATTTGTAACTAATGGGCTGAACAGTGATACAGTTTTTCATGAAATAATTGTTAGTGGCTTTCGGATTAAATCGGCAATGGGTGAATAACTTATAAATTTTCAAACGAGAAAAATTCTAAACCCTCTTAAAACTGTAAGTTTCATGTTTAAAGGTAAGTCGTTTACAAATATTGAGTAAAAACAACGAGAAAAAACAAGGAACGTTGAGAATTTTACGAAGGATTTTGGAATGCAATGATCGAAAACGAAAAAAATAGATGGTTTAGCCAAAAACAAAGAAAATTTCAACAGAAAAGATTTCTAGAAATTTAGCGGATCACCATGTAACTAACCTTCTTGTCCCATGTAACCTGTTCTTATCACTTGTCTCTGCTAAGTTATTTGAGTGTAAAGTATTAAACTGTTTTTCTTTGTTTTTTTTGTCTTGCTGATTTTGTCTTTTCTATTAAATTTATTTTGTTGCATTTTTCTTATTAATTTTGAAATTATCTATTTAAATGAATAGGGTAGCATTTTGGGAATTGCTGTCTTTGGAAGAAGAAGATATGAAATACTTCCAGAAGTTAGCAATAATACCATAGATCAAACTGTGTGAAAAAGGATCAAAACTCAAATTGAGTTTTTTTTTGGTGGCGATTGCAAAGATAAGAAGACCCACCCATTCCTCATTTTTTAAAGAGCATTAAGCTATTTTGCGTTCCGAATTAAAAAAAATCTTGAAAAATAGAAATGTTTTGTTATTAATAATTTGTTTTTTCTGTTTCAATTTCCATAAATACGAACAAGGTAGGTATCGGAATTATCAGTCTTCAGATTATAAGCAATGGGCCATATCTAATGCTAATGGCGATCCACTTAACCACAAGTACCCATAAAAGTTTCGCGTAAGTGTCGCAACAATTAATCGTTAGTAAACTATTAGAATTATAATACTAATTTTAAACTTGAGGTAATTTAAGTATTGCCACGGTCGTTTATGCAAAGACACACCACAACTGATGAAGAGAAGGGAGGAAGGGGCGTAATGCATATTGTATATAGATGTAGATTCGGGAGTGCTAACGAAGGGACTTGACCGGTAATCCGGTTAGCAAGCTCGTCTCTGATTGGAGGCTTCGTTTGGGGTGGGGGTAGGGGCGTCCCTATTGGTCAGCTCTCTTGTCTGGTCACTACGACAATACGGGTCTATCATCATCCTTATCGACAATCATGTAAAGTGGTTATGTTTGGAGTCAAATAAAAGAAAATAAATGAGCATTTCCCTCACTATTTATTTAAATATATATCGAACTAATCATCCTTCCATTGAAATTTTTTCTAACTGTACTTGAATAAACATTAACAGGAAAGACATGTTCAAACTTGCCATATTCACACCATAGACCGATATCTTTCGGTGGCAAGCCTCAAGTTTGTTTCAAGATCTGTGTGAGAATATGGAAAGCGGGGATTTACTCGCGGACTAATAATATGTTAAGCAATTACTAGTCAAATTCTTGTCTTACTTAATTAATTAGACTTAGTCCAATCTCAGATACAGTGAGTATAATGATTATATATTTTAATTTGTTCTATTTCCAATCATTATAGTTTATAATAATATGACTGTGAACGACATGTCTCGTTGTTCAATGGCATAACGACATGAATCATTTATACTCTTCTTATGAATCAAATTGATTCATTGGTTCTTGTTGTATTATTTTTTTAGAATAATGCAAGTGTGAAAGGGATGAAAGGGTAATGCCAATATAAAACAAGAACTTAATGAATTAATGGGCGCTTACTTTTCAATACAATTTAAAAAAATCATAGTAGAAATTATGATTCATTAAGGATATTTGGTTCACTACAGCCTTTACTGCATCCAAGCTAACGGTTGTACAAGGAGCTGACTTTTCGCAAATAGGGTATCCATTTTAAATATGCATTGTGAATTTCAGGAGGGTCTGCATATACTACAGGGCTTACAGCTCAGAAACTCAGCACTCTATATACTGAGGTAGCCCGTACTAATGGCTTACGGAAAGTCTTCATATCTCCGAGTCGATTCACGGCTATAAACTGAATCTGCTAACTACTAAATGAGTTACACCGTTCCTTATGAATTTCTTGTTAGAGGAAATCTAGTTCATCAGTACTGGAGGGTTAATACCCTTAATGAGGTCTGGCTTCTCAGTGGTCATCTTGTGATCAGCGTATGATTATTCACAGCCCGGTTTCGAACAGAGAGCTTCTCCGACGACGCATTGTCCGCTATTGACGGTGCAGGCGTCGCTATTGAGAGAAGGCCGGTATGGTAACGGATCCTTGGACTGATTGGACCGAATAGTGTGACTCCGCAGCCGCCCGCCCGGAGCCCTGTGCTCTATGTCACCACTTGCATTCTGGCACGTAGCGTTCTGGCACTTCGTGGCTGCAGTTCTTTCCCAGCAGGTGTGAAACATTTCACTTTTCCTTGCCCCCTTTTTTAGTATCAGTAGATGGAGTGATGGAGTGGAATGTGCGGTAAGGTATTGGCTGTAGAAAGTGTTCATTCACATGCCGATTCTGTTGTAGCTTACATCTACTCTTGCATTGCATTTATTGTCATTAGGACTGAAAAGCTTGTTGATTTTTTTCGATATTTGAGTGCTCATTCAAGATTATAATAATTGTGTTTTATAATCCTGTGCCAATTATAATTATAATTACATTATATAAAAATATGACATACAATGGAAAAACAAATTTGTTACATTCAGAGCTCACCTGTGGTCTAGTGATTAGCATAAGGACATAATATGCCCAAGATCGAGGGTTCACGGACAGGCAGGTTGCCCAAGGATTTTTCAAAGGAGAAAATCCTTAGTTGTGCCACCCTTGGGAAGGGACGTAAAATGGAGGTTTCGAGCCTGTGAGATGTAAAGTACTCGTTAAAATCACCTATCCTAATTAAACTTGGATTGGAAACATGTAGGACTCCCACTGTAGTATCGTCCGATAAGCTATAATATCATAAAGTGGCGTTAAATGAATAAATAACAACAGATTTGTAAAATTTTAAAATATATTATCATATGAACTTGAAGTGAATCTTCGTATCCTAGATTTTAAGTATTCATTTTCTTATAGCAGTTAAAATTACACCTGTTGTTGCCTAAACTGTAGCATTTTCTTGAATACTTATTGGTTTACTATATAAATTACCTAGAAGAAAAATTGGTTCGGTTGGAGATGAAAAAATAAATTCTCAAATAATAAGAAAGTATTTATTAGAACCAACTTTTCAGTTCGTTCCAGAATACAGATTACAGGTCTTCATCTGGTCTTATTATAAAAAAAATATGTGTAGGCTAGATATTGAGGATTGGGCATTTAAGTATTACGGCTTTGCCCTTTCATCTCTGGGTTTTTCTTTAGTATTGTAACTAATTTTCTTTTGTTTTAACTCTTAAATATTTAATAGTTTGATTTTCTTTATCGATCATATCATATCAATCATTTTAGTTAGCAGGCCATGGTTCACATTTGGTCTTCAAGGACTGCAGAGCATGAATGAATGAACCAATCATTTTATCTAAATATGTTTTTTTAATATTATTACTTTTTACCATTACTGTTTAATGCAATATGAGCTGTTATTTTTGAACATGGCTATTTGGATCTAAAAAAAAAAAACTCTATTCCTTTAAATAGATTTTACGATTATTGTTTCATAATAAAATTTAAAAAATGTACAGTATTTAAACACCACTAAGTATTGTGTTAAAGACATAACGTTTGCCCATATTTAAAAATTAATTCCATTGAAAAACCTTAAATATCTGGATACAGAAAAAATGGATTTACGAGGCCACTTTTAAAAATAACATCTTATATATCTAATTATTTAATTTATTTAGTATTTTACATCTCCTTTTATTTCATTCCTTGGTATCTTATTCCTCATCATAATCATTCTGGCTTTTATCAGCGCTAGAAGCCTTAAAATAAATTTTAAAATAAAAAAAAAATATGTTTTTATAAGAGGAAATGGGGCTTACCTCTTTTATAAAAAAATATATCGGTTATTTAAATGTTGGTATTGAACGAATAATGACATTTACATAAATGTGTAGACATCTGGCTAAGAACTTACTTAAACTTCCGCGTTTACTATTCCGTTGTCCCAACTCTGAAATAAATTATTGTTTTGAATACCCCGACGGCAAAAACACAGACGGCCATGGATCGGCTTTGTGTTCCTGCATTGAGCTTATTCGTGATAGGTCGCTCTCCTTCCACGTCTCAATGACATCCAAGGATTTCTGTCGAACCTTAGCAAAGTGAAAAATATATTATCACATGAAACATATATTATTATTATTATTATTAGAATATATTATATAATCTTAGAGAAAAAAAAAATCAAAGTATGTATTCTTTAACTATTAATTTTTTTTTTACCGTTTGTTCCTCCTCATACAAGACTGAAAACACAAGACACTGCTCGACGTTTCCACTTACTTCAATATTTACTGGGCAAACGAAAATCCTTCGTAAAATCCTCAATGCTCCTTATTATGTCACAAACAAACTCATACATCATGATCTTAATATCCCATATGTTGCTGATTTGGCCCAAACTAGATACCTATCCTTCCATGACAAGCTCCATACACACTTGAATCCGCTAGTCTCTCAACTTGCTTCCCACACTATTTCAGATAACACTCCGAGGCGTCTGAAAAGAAGATGGTCTCGAGACCTTCTACTATAGAACTTTATTGGAGTGCTACTGATGGGTAGTTACTCCACAAGTGTTTTTTTTTTCATGTCATTTGTTCATACTAGCAGATTTACTTGTTGTAATATTATTACAGTTGTAAATATCAATAAATTAATTTTAAAAAAAACGTTTGTTCTGATACATTTATTTTAAGTTAAGACAGTTCCAGTATAAGTTGTTTCTTTAAAATGTTAGGATAAATAATAATTTCCTTTTTATTCTGCAGTTAATTTATGACATTCGAAGAAAATCAGTAACAGTTTTTTACTTCATTGGGCTTACTTACCTAGTATAGAACATCTAAAGTTCAATTATTTTTAGTCATTAGTATCAGAATAAACGGGAACTGATATCTTTCGATTGTGCAGGAAGATGATACCTACGTGATCAGACTCAACCCCCTAATTAATAGGGTCCACTTTGTAGAGGTTGAGTGAGTCCCAGAAGGGTTTCCAGATTGATCGAAACCATGTGATTTATATTTTTATGTGAACGTTATAATACCTGGTTTAAACAGGAGTCCACTAGTTTGTTTCCGCCGAGTTCCTCAGACACAATCCTTGCTGTCATGGGCTATGGTACTAGAATGAAGGACCTGGGGTCCACACGTCAGAATAAAAATAAATTAACAGCAGAATTGGCCGAAGTTTTTCTGTCAAAGTGAAATTATGAAGTTACTTTAACATATATTCGATTATAGATTAATCAACAAAATTCTACACAGTGACTTTCAACAACGAACAATAGAAAACAAAACGTTCTCTTTAGTTTTTTGTTTTCATACCAATCACGAATATCACAATGACCTGATATGGAAAGAGTTGACGTTATAGTTGAGAGAAAGGTGTTGCTAGCTAACATAATCACTCATACTACATCTAAGTTTATTCTGGATTAGATTCGAAAAAAAAAAGAAGAGGAAAAAGAATCAAAGTTAAAGCCTCATGCATTTAATAGTTTATCAAAAATGATTCACAATCCTTCATAAAAGTTTGCTGCATATTCAGAATAATTTTTAAAGAATTGGGCAGAGCATATTCCCAAAAAAATGAAAAAATTAAGTACTCTGCTAAAATTATTGACCATAGTTTGACTTTTTTTTTTTATATTTTAGGTGGAGATAGTAGCCATATTATAAAAAAAAAATGTATTAGCCTGTCACTTAAGTCCCACAAATTTTATATTAATGTCTACATCATAATTTTAGAAGAACATTCATTTTTAACACAATGAAAAATACATGTGGTATAGAATCCATGTATGTTAGGTTATTTTTGGTTACACATTTATTTATTTCGTGTTACTAAAAACGTACATGTTTGGGAACTGGTAGACATTCCGTAAGACGGCGGACGTGGAGGAGGCATTAGAAGAGGCCGGTTATAGAAGAGATTGAGAGAGGCGTGTCTTACACGAGGACAGAGCTCGAGGGAGGGGGGAAGCATTTTGTGCAAATCTTACTCCCCCGCCAAAGGACCGCGCTCGATTTATGGTCCTCTCCCGTCGAACAATGCCACAATGTGCTCCGCCAATATAGGATCACTTCAATCTCCTCCCGGTGTAGGCAAAAAATCCCGGTCAACAGAGATATCCATAGTCAATGCCGTCCGATCAAGGTCTCGCATGACGGATGGGTCTCGGGACACGAGGATGGGTCCGACACCCTGCCAGGGAGAATTATTGTTCATCGATTGTCCATTATCTCGCGGAACGATCGCGTATGAAGAAGAAGGTTTAGGCGAGTAACGAATCTCAATACCTTCCTCAGCTTTTTCGGAACAAAAAAAATATTGAGGATAATGTGCTGATTTATTTCGATGGGGAATGCGTCCTCTTAAAAAAAAAATTAGTATACATATATTAAAGATAAAATATTTTATTTTAACAGCAACGATATTATTCAAAATTCTCAACACTTTAAAATATATATGCAACCCCGGTCAATAAGTGGTTAAGTCTAATTTTGCCCTAAGAAAGTTAATTTTATCGAGGGAGGCAGTATCGTGCCATTCTCGGAGTTTTTGGCTTGAAATGGAGTTGTAATATCAGCAATAACTCCTTTTCATACCAATGCCTCATTTAGCCTCTTATTCTCTACGAGAATGACACAACTACGCTTAATTAAGTACAAGGAACTGATTTTGGAGATAATTCAACTTATTCACCCGGATAAGTAGATGAAATAATAACGTTTGGGATGAGAATTTAATTAACATTCTTTCTTGAATTATATTGTATGGGCGTTCAGCACTTGCATGAAAATGCTAAGTGTAAGCATGCATGACACTGAGACTGATAATTAAAATGTAAAGTCTAACGTAGCTTGTTAGTTACAAAACAACAATTCTTAAAATGCATTTTCAATTCAATAAAGTTTTGTGACAAATAATTAACACAAAAATTAGGTGAAGAGCTTGAAGAATATTTTCCAGACTGTGTTCCAAAGAATATCCATTATAGGACTTATTTGTGTCACTTTTGAGTATTGTATTTATCGACTCATTTATTTATTTAAAACAATATATCATATTATAACATTTATCATCAGGATGTAGTGATTCATCTTGGAATGCCTCATTCTATATAAAAACGAAATTAGGGTATTGATTGTAAAATTTTATTTCACTATTTTGCCTGTGAAATATCTATATCTTGAATTAATTTATCTGTTGTATTATAAATACTATCATATCATAGTTTATCCTATTACATTACATTACAATGATTGGTGGAATACAAATATTTACGGGCATTCGACAGTAGCTCTCTAAACGGAACGAGTATTGCTTTAACAGGTGAACGTACAGGGACCACGGACATAAACGGAAGTATTACCAGTCCTACGTGCGCGTCATCCCTCATTCCAGTCATATAATAACTCACATCAGTATGTGTGAAAGGTGTATTCCATAACTGTCATATCTGGCTCTCTCCCGTTCCATCTGAATCACAAATCCCATCCCAACTTTCGACGCCCTTGAATGCATAACAGCTTGTCCCTTTTGTTAATTCGGTCCGTTCCTTTGTAAATTCAAATTTGGGGAGAACGAGGGGAGTTGAACAGCGTCATTGGTTGCCAGCGCTTACGAAACCACCCGATTATTCCATAATAATTAATTTGAATTGGAAAAAACTATTCTCAACTGACGGATCAAGGGATCTATCCTTCATTATTATACGAGAAATATCCATTTCCAAAAAGTGTCCTTCCACCGTTTTGGATTGATGGATGGGCTTGTTTTGGAAAAATTCAAAACGGAATTTTACCTTTAACTTTTTGTCATTCGGTCTTACACGATTGAAGATAACTGTCTATAAACACTTCAAAAGAATCTATTGAAAATTGATCATATCCCACTTCGGCACACTTGATAAATTAATTAAGAGATATTTAAATTAATTCACCCACCATAGAAAAGTTTATTTACTTATTATATAATGCGAATGCCTATTATTTCTTCAACTTTTTCGAAAATAGGAAACTTGAAATGAATTGAAAAGGTGTTGTTTGATAGTGGATCCATAAACTTGAAATCAGGATAGTAATAGGATTCGAATGCGAACATAATAGATATGCAACACATCTTACTTTGACCAGGGCACGACACCATATTCTTAAATATCTAATTCAGTTCTAAAATAAATGGGAGAAACAAATTAACATCTGGTATTAAATTTTAACCTACATAAATTTTCTAAAATAAATCGAGAAATAGAAAGAAAAAAAATACACTGAACTAGTTGCTTTATTTTGCTTAAGCTCAATTTGGTTTCAGCAATAAATTTACTAATAATTTCTTTGTCAGGTCTAAAGGGCTGAATTGTGATATATTATGCCGCTGGTATGTTATTTCAAGTGATCCTTCAACTTTAGTTGCTATCGAGCTGAAATGAATTAAATATTCCTAATACCAAATTATTAATGGTAACAAATTGAAATAGATTCTGTATTTGGTGGGAATCAGAAGGAAAGTAATAAAAACCTTCTGGCAAATTATACGTCTTGTGCGCATCCCATTCTTCAGCAATCGATATTTAAAAAAATACTAGTTCTTGAAGTAGTTTTTATAATAAAGCATACTCCATGACTATTGTTATAATGTATTTTTGACTCCATATTTGTGTGTGAATTTTAAGCATAAAGATTAGGAAACACATTTATGATTAAAATTTTTGGAGCAATAAACATTAACTGCAGGGAGCCAACTAGTTCAACTTTGAGAATATTTGTTTTTAAAACTTTTAAGTTTTGCTAGAGACAGAACTCTTCGTTTAGTAAAGAAAGGACACTTGTCCGAATTATATCGCGTTCTTGGCCACACCTTCAATATCTCGTTTACGTTAGATAGAGAACTTGTGCAAGACAAATTCCCTTTTCTTGTAAAATTTAGAAGAATAAACTAATTTTCTTCCTTCCTGCAGTTAGCGGTTCATATTCCTATAATCACAGGAGAACATGAAAATATTGAATACACAATTATTAGCATATCCCAACTACCATTGAATCCTAACAGTTTTAAACAAAGTAATGATTCCGTTTTTTAAGTACACCAAACCCTAAACTTATATATTTACTAAACTTATATTATAAATAAAACCTAAGCTTCCCCGTGGTTAAATTATCCGTTTTTCTTTATTTTTTAAACACGAATATGTCTTGCTTCGAACCATTTTATAGAATATATATATATATAAAAAAAAATAAATTGAGGATTTTTCTGTTTTAAGAATTTTATTCTTTCTCTCGTAACTAAAGATATCGTCCAAGGATTTATTTAATAAGTTCCAGAATTACGTAATTAATCCATTTGAAAATTAGCTCCTTTCTTTATTATTTGTGTAATTATTTTTTGCCTATTACGGTAATATACTTTGGGATATCGGTTTGATGATAAGATTGAAATATTAGAATATTTTTGTAGCCCAGATTTTTAGTGAGGAGTAATGTTCAGGATGTTGAGGAGTATTATAGTTATGATACTCAGGATCAGACGACAGTAAGTGGCCCCCCGTGTGGTTAGGATATGACGTCTTGAAGTAGGTACATCCTTGTTACACGTCGTAAGAGGGATGTCTCACACCATGAGGTCCTCATCTTACATAAGCCAGCTAATGGCAATAGAGTAGGTCACACGATGCACCTCCTAGCCTGCATTCAAGAGTTTAACGTCGGGTCGTTCCAGCAACTGTGATGATACATGTGATAATTTTAAATTTATACATGTTCACTTCCTTTATAAACTTACGGATAGAACATAACCTGTTCTATACGCAATCTAATTACAGAAAAAGATTTTTCTCAATCTTTTGTTTGTTTTTTTATTAAACACTTTATTAAAAACATTACAATCTGCCACTTGTGGGCAATAAGGAATGGTGCTATGTAGCTAAAACCATTCCATAACAAAACAAAAATGATATAAACAAAATAAAACCAGTGAATGTAGAAATATATACATGTAGAAAAATATATACTTGTGGTAATAAAAGGAAATAAATGCAATAATGATAATAAAATAAAGTAAAAGATAAAAAAAATAAATAAATAAAAAAAATAATGTACACTTTCAAACCCTATTTACAATAAGCCTGAGGTGCCCGAACTAAGCTTCTTCCCCAGGAATGAGGGCAAAGCAGGAGTTCGGGAAGCCCCAGCCCCCTTTCCCAGCCGCGTCTCTGGAATTAAACTCCAATGGAAGCTGGTTATGGGCGCTTCACACACACACAGGTCGTGAGTGGAGAATCTGGCCAGTGCCAGTAATCCAAATAACATTATTATAAAGTCTCGGGGCCATTGCCGGTTTAGACGGCGGGGTGGATTGTATGGATGTGTGGAACCGGATAATGACTGAGCCAGGGGGTTGGGATGACAGGCAAGGTTTTGGTGGAAGTTTGAGAATTTAGTAGGGATGAGGTTGAGGAGGAAAGGAATGTTGAGATCATTATGGAGGGTTTTGTTGGAGACATAATAAGGAGCGTTGACAATAGTTCTCAGGACTTTGGATTGAAAGGATTGAATGCGTCTGACATTCGATTTTTTTGCGGTCCCCCACAGTTTCATTCCATAGGTCCAGATAGGTTTGATGATCGTTTTGTATATTATTAGTTTATTGTCTATTGAAAGATGGGAGGCCCTACATAGCAATCTGTATAGTTGGCTGAATCGTCTGTTAAGTTCTTGTCTTTTGAGTCTGGTATGAGGATTCCATGTTAGTCTTTTGTCTAGGAAGAAGCCAAGGTATCGTACTGTGTCGGAAATAGGTAGTTCATTGATTTTGACAGAAGGATATGTTCCCCGGCGAAGTGTAAAAGTCACGTATTTCAATTTTTCCTCGTTGACTTTGATCCGCCATTGATTACATCAAATTTCAATGAGTGAAAGGTTCCTTTGGAGGTTCGAGGAAGCCATTTCAGGATCTGAATTAGATGATAGGATGGCTGTGTTGTCTGCGAACGTTGCAAGGAAGGTTTCAGGAGTAGTTGGGATATCAGCGTGTACAATATGTATAGGATAGGACCCAAGACTCTGCCCAGGGGGACTCCAGCTTGAATTGGGTAAAGATTAGAGTATTCGTTACAACAGCGCACTTGGAAGTAGCGATCAGATGGAAGAGCAGAGGATATGTGATCGACAACTCGGAGACCCTGCTGGACCGTTGGTTGCCTGGGACGGAATCCAAACTGATGTAAAAGAATATCATTGGATTCGATTATGGGTAGGATTCGTTTCAGGAGAATTTTTTCAAAAATTTTGGAAAGAATTGGAAGCAGGCTGATGGGTCGATATGATGGAGTGACATTGGGTGGTTTACCAGGTTTTGGGAATAGAATGATGACGGAATGTTACCACAACAAAGGGAAGAGAGTTGTGCGAAGGATGCAGTTGTATAGATAGGTAAGGAAAATAATCGCTTTTTGATGAAGATATTGAAGGATCTGGGGTGGTTAGAAGGTCGTGTCCAGGAGATTTGCGGACTTTTAATGCTTGTAAAAGGAGTTTTACCTCAGAGGGATTTACAACTTTAGGATGAAAAGATAGAGGGATGGGCGAAGAGAGGAATTCATTAATATTGAACATTTCTCAATCTAAAGAAAAAATTACGTCTCATATTACAAAAGTATGGGAAAGATAATGATGAAAGTTGAGAAAAAAATGGAGATTTATTCCTCAAATCTCTCAATTTCTCAAGCAAGTCATTCTAATTTTAATTTTTTTTTATTCGTCTATTTTTTTCATAATATTACAACTGACAGTCTAGTTTGTGATTGCTTTCATAAAGTAACATAAAATATACACTATACTACACTTGACAATTTGATAATACATACAATCAAATCTTATTCATCAAGCTCCTCTTTAATAAAAAAAAAAACCTAAAATTTGAATTCAATTCGGAAATAAAACAATCAAAACATAAGTAAAACGAATAAATTTGACTGAAGTAAAAAATAATTAAAAGAAATTTGACTATTGATGACACTTTTGATTATTTGGGGACAACACAGAGAACCGAGAAGCTCCTACGAAGCTTGAACAACAGATGAAAGACGTAAAGGAGACCTTGGCAATCTTTCATCATATGAGTCCCTGAACTAGGAAATATTAAATTTTGAAAATATTGTAAATATGAAATTGTCAATGAAGGAGTACTTAGCCCCAACATGAAAAGGCGACTTGCTGGACCTGAGCAGGTGCATTCAGCCTTATCTCACGCAGGAGAGGTAACATATACATCTCTTATCTAAAGGTTTAACATATACATCTCTCATCTAAAGGTAACATATACATCTCTTATGCATGTATATGTTACCTTTAGAATTAAGAGACTTTGCCTATTCTTAGGGAAGGCTGCCTTTAAATCACTTAGGCTTGTCATGCATCTTGAATTTCAGTTCAGTAAAGTATTATTTAAGAATGACTTTTCTCCTATATCTATATCTTGGATGACTTTACGAATAACTTATATCTAGGACGAAGAAGGGAAAAAGTGATATGAGGGCACTCGTGAGACCGGAATGCCTGGATGAACCTCCACGGTGAGAGCTATAAGAAGAAGGATAAGACGACCAAGAAGTGTTTACATGCTTTGTTAATATTCTACGAATTTAAAGTCTTTTTGTACATGAATTTTTTGTAATTCATTTGTGATCTTCATGAAAATTAAACCAAAGAAAAAACTTGAGATATTCAACCCTTGCCCCATGATAAGCCCTTAAGAAGATCTGCAATGTGGGTCAAAACATTTGCTTTCAAATAAATAGTTCTTCTTATTAAAGACATTTTTTTTCTGACCTCCATTCGGACAATTATAAAGAATAGTTTATTTATACACAAAACTTCACTTGTTTCTGGTTTAGACCATGTTGTTAAATTTTTCTTCTTCGCCAACGTTTCGCCAGATATACTGCTAGCTTCTTCAAGGCTGGATCGAGAATGAAGAACTTTCTTCATTCTCGATCCAGCCTTGAAGAAGCTAGCTAGCAGTATGTCTGGCGAAACGTTGGCGAAGAAGAAAAATTTAACAAAATGGTCTAAACCAGAAACAAGTGAAGTTTTGTGTATAAATAATGGCCGTGGAAACCTGAAAGAGTATTTAATAGTTTATTTATTTTACTAAGTATCTTGATGTTGAATTTGATGAAAATGAAAAAAGAACCGATAAAATTACTTATCTGGGATATGACATAACATCATTCGTTAATCATTTAAATGAAACCAAGTCTGGTACAGAAAAGACAAGAAATGCCTTTTTCCAATTCAGAAAGGTCGCATGCAACCTAAATTTAAACTCGCAGAACCAAATCAGAGTATTGAGATGAATCGTGCTCTCAGTGTTATCATACGGATCAGAGCTATGGACACTTACGGATGGTTTAAGAAAACGCGCACAAGCATTTTTTTATCGGGCTATACTTAAAGTTTTGTGTGACATACAGGAGCCAGAAATGTTTTCTGATCTCAACCCTGACTATTTTCTTCCTAAAAGAACAGACAAAAAAACAAAATAGTCATATAATTAAAACTGGGGAGGAAAAAGGGAGGATGCTTTTAATGAACCCCATATTCATTTATCTCACTTACAACACACTAAGTCCTATTTGAAACATTAGGTTGGAAACTAAACAGAGCCTTCCCAATGTATTTCGTGTACAAGCGGGACCCACGGTTGCATTGAATTAATAAGTGTGCAATGGAAATGCATTGGGCTACTCCTGCTGTTAATAACACTGCAAATAGTCTGGGACTGGTCCGAGCTGAAATGTCCATCGGAAGTGGCCTGCCAACAGCGAGTGCATAATGAACGCCAATGTCCAAACAGCCATAAACTGCTCCCTAATAGAGGCTGTTTAAAAAGCTTGTTTGTCATCGGATCTGTGTTTGATTAAAAATGGACACATTTAAAACTGGACCGCTCACTAATTAAACAGAGGCCGCAGCGGGAATTAACGAAATCATATTATAAAGGCGGTGACTGGGTGATCTGTTTGCCTGCAATCGAATGCACCCAATCAGTTGCCTATTGACTCAATATAACAGTGAGTGAGTGAGTGAGCCATGGCCGCATTAGTGTCCTCTATAATAGCCTTCCTCTCCGTTTGATGAATTTAACAATTTCAACCCCGCTCAGCTGAATAGTGCACTTTACCCATTTGGTAGCTAAAAGGCTCTATTGATCGCAGGTAAACCTCATTGTTTAGTGGCTTGGATTGATTTCCGAAATAATCTCTTTGGTCATCAAAAATAATGGAGAGCAGTGCACTCTGTCCACTGAATTTAGACTACAGTTTTCAATGAATTCCACACGTAACAAAGCAATAACCTTACTCCTTAAATATATAGGAAATGTGATAGTTGTATTTTGACATTTCTTACCCTTATGTACGTTTATCATAGTCTTTTGATCTTGTGTAATCCGAAATAACTTACATTATATAGAAGGCGCATCCTTTCCCTTCAGTGTTAACGGCAATTTTTCTTCGACTCTACAAGCCATTGAAACTGAATCAATTGTGGTTTCGAAAAACTTAGATTTTTAAGTTTATGGCTTATAAAAATAATGTAGGGACTATCAAATATAATGAATGGTTCATTATGTTTGATGGTACATTATATCAAGCTTTAAAACTTATTTTCAATAATTAAACAGTACTTGTGTCAATACTTCTACTAGAATGAAAAGTGGTCTCAAGTTTAACGCAAAAATAAAAAAAAAATTGTTTTCATGATATTAAAAAAAATTTTTTAATGGTAAAGATACAGTACATATTTGCCTGGCTAGATTCCTAGCATCCTTGAATCATCGTTGGTTAAATGAGTTTGACAAGCGGAAATTGTTTTTGGACGTATCATCTTTTTAAGGGCATTCTCTAGTACTAAATTTAAAAAGTCATATTCATCTCGTTTGCTATGGGAAGGTGTTGTATAAACAAGTTTCTTTGGTAGGTCTGATATTGGGTAAATATGAATAAAATGAGGAATATTGGGAGGGAGCGAATTCCAGAGAGTGAAAGAACGTATGACCTTTATATTAGATAAGTGAAAACAAATGTTAATCCGACTTAAACTTGACTTTGCTTTCTCTACTTTCAGCCCACTTTGGTTATCATACTTTAACTACGTTTTTAATTACTATAAATCAATAAAATTAATTTTTAGGAATTTTTATTTTCAAAAATACTTAAAATTTCGAAATTTCAAGAAGGCATGAAAAACTAACCATTCATTTAGAAATGATGTTTATTCCATTACAAGGAATCAACCCAGGCAAATGTAGTACTGTATCATAAAAAAAAATTTGGAAAACGAAATTTGTAAATATTGCACTAAATTGAATTTGATGATACGGTATCTGTTTAACCCCATCTGATTTTTAAAGTGTTTTGGAAAATGCAAGTTCTATTATTGAAATTAGCTTGTAGGATCGAAGAAAAATGGCCATTAAGATTGAAGAAAAAAAAAGTTTTAATCTCTATTAAACATGGGTAAAGTAAGATACCAGTTAATTAAAATCCTTTTACCCTGGTTTTACCATGAAGTCTTTTGGTACATCAAAGCCTGCTGGTGGAGATTCCCTATGCAAGAGTTGAAATCCTCGAGCCAACTAAGAGCAAGAAGATACAAGGCAAATGACTGTTTTTTTCCTCAGAGGCCGCCCGGAGAAGAGGCCCGTCCTATAAAGGAGTTTCTTGCATATCCTCGGTTACTGAGAATAGCGTGGTATATGTGGAAGTGCAGAAGAAGGCTGTAGTGGAAGAAGGCAAAAATGGTTTCTGGGAAGTGATGGTGTCTAATTGCTGACCATATAGAAGTGGAAGCGATATGACACTCACATCACATAGTCCGTGGCTCACCCGGCCTGACCACCTACCTAGCCTCCTCTTCTTTTTCCGTCCCCATATCTTCTTTTAATGATAGCTCCTGTCTCTTGTCGGCATTTTTGTCATTCTTCCTTCTTCGTATCCATTGTTCATTCTTCTTAATCACTTTTATTACTCTCCTGGGGTGGAATTCCTCCTCCGGCGGCAAGTTGTCGAAGCCATGTTTTTGAAGAAGCGGCGAATGCTGACTTTAAACGCCAACTTATAAAGACGATAAATATATTTTACTCTAAATTAAAAAAAATCCCTATAAGAGAGCGGAGTTGCTCAGTGGTAGGGGGCTGAGTAGCCGTGCCCAAGGTCTCGGGGTTCTAAACTGGCTGTAGAATATATTATTTAATCTATTAACAACCGGGGATGGATCCTTTGGGATCTGGAAACCTCCTAAGTCTCACCCATCCTCTATCAAGTGGATACCCAAGATAGAGGCCTTTTACCCTTTTATCTAGGACAAATCACTTCCCTACACAACCGTTGTCCAAGAAACAATACAGTCCACGTATTTAACCCTTGAATTTTCATTTGATTTGAGTGTTTTTTAATCTTTTAAATTTTTTAATTTGCCCGATTTGTTCATTCCTAATTTAAATATAAAATAAATAATAAATTGTAGCAATCATGGAGGCACTAGGTAACAGTACTAGAGAGTAACCGTAATGCTAATGTATGGTTATGTTTGGCTCGTGGAGCGAGTGTTTAATATAATATTATTTAATAAATTGTGTACCAAGGAACATTTGAGGACATTATTACAACCAGTTACAAAATAATGTAAAAATATCACATTCTAAAATATACAACTTTTTCTTCTTCCTTAGTAAAATTTTATTGATACACGTCTTAAAAAAAATAGTAAAAAAAAAAAGATTTTGTTCTTACAAGTTTGCAATTTACCTGGGGATAATTATTATTTATATTTTATCTTAGCTTTTTTCACTGGGTTTCACAGTGTTTCAAGCTAGTGAGGACCTAACCCCCCAGCCCTCTCCCACAGCCCTGAAGAAGACCTACAGAGTAGGTCGAAACGTTGGCTAATCAATGAAGTTTTTCTCCAATTCTACGAGAAATTCTTCCACATGTATATCTTATACTTCTCGTAATTTCTCTCGTTGTGGTGAAAGGTAGAATAAAGGTAGCTTTGTTTAAATGTCCTCGGAAGACGCCATCTCACCATTATATCCAAGGTCACTATAAATAAATAATATATTATATATGTGCATAAGGGCAGACAGTAAATAACAATGTCACGTCAATTAGTATAACTCAATGCTGATACTCTATGGCAGGCAAAAACTGGTTTGCACGAACCCACGCTACTGATACAGCTCCGAGTCCAATGCGCTTACTTGCGTTTCATCTCGCATTAATTTATTAAAACAGAACACAGAACTGCTTATTTCGTGTGGTTGCTGCTGAGTATATGTAGTAATATGTTCTACGACATATTTATGTTTTCGTCACGATATATTTCCTTTAACGTTAAGTAATATAACGTATAAGATCTTCTTTTCTACTTTAAATACAGATATTATGTCTGTTGAATTAATGGGAATGAAAGCTATATGTAATAAACATACATCCTGTGACGATTGAAGAAATACTGTTTAGCTCGCACAAATCTTCTATTAAACATTTACCATATTTAGAAAACTAAAACAATGTCTACAAATACACATACATATTATCGTTGCATTATTTTCCTATTTCGTTACTGTGGATCCACTACTGACCCATATTCATCATGAAAAAAGTCAAAAGAAAATATATGATTATTTTATGATCCAAATCTCATTTAAAAAAAGGAGCAATAACAGATAGTTTGAAATTATATTTAAAAAAATGAAGAAGGCATTTTTAGGGCATCAGTACAATATTTAAACCCCATATTCCAACTCCGAATAGTTATAATAACTTCTATTGGTCATATAAACTGGGTTCCCCCCTCTTCTAAATATTGTATTATCTTATAAAATGAATGTCAATTTTAATATTTTAATTTACATATTTTAAAACATTCTTAAAACAAAAAGAAATGGAATTTTAGCCCAATAAAGTATCGGACTTTTTTCGATACATCTCTAAGGAACAAAAATTCAAGTTTTCGAAGATATGACTTATTTAAAATCTCAAGACTTGTTAACTCCTGATCAATAACTAATTAATAGATGAATAAAACACATTATTTTTACTTCGAATTTACTTACTTCTTTGATAGATTTCTAGGAATCTTATATTTCTGCTGTGTCAATTCGGTATTTATTCTAGGATATACTTTTTTGTGTATTATATGTAGTTGTTTAAGTAATTTATATATTTAATTCATCATTTCTATTTAAATATATATTAATAAATATGAATTATTCTGATTAACTGGCCCTTATTTACAAGTTAGCGCCAAAAGGATTTAGAAAGCCACATCCGATTTCATTTCAAGGATTTACCTCTTAAGATATTTTTTCTTTGTAATTTAACCGCTTAAAAGTTAAAAGCCTGTTAAAAATTCCACAGCCAATAGAAATAAAACCGACACCGCATGACAAGGAATTTTTAGAATGATAGACATTTCGGGTTTTAGTTTGAAGAGCTAAAACGTCGCATGGAGATAAAAGAGTTCTCCGGGAAGTGTTCGCCTCAAATGAAATCTAGGAGTCGTGATTTTTAAAACCTTCATTTTCCCACATGAGATCCTCCTTGGCGCCCGGACGAGATGGGTTATCCATCAAAAGAGTTTCGGAGATTCCTCAACTCTCTTCGGAGGGTATGGGGGTCTCTAAAACGTCCCCGAATTCCTAAAGCCGAAACCCGGGGTTTTGCAATTTGTATGATAATGGAAGTTGAGAACTTTTGAAAGGCTCGATAATGGGTTCGAGTCTAAATGCTCCCTCAAAGCCAACATTCCCGCCTCGGCCTAGGCACCATGTCTTAGGATCGCTTGTTCTGATACTCGTATGTAGGAGGGTCGTTGTCGATTGTGGTGCAGGTTCGACTCTATTTTTAAATGGTTGTTAGATTTAAGAACATGCAGACTGAATTTCGTAATAGTAAATAGTCTTTGTATTCGTATGGACATGTAATGAGTGTAGATTCATATATATATATATTTTTTTTCTTCTTGCATACAGTCGTTTAGTACATATGAAACTCGAGAACTTTTTTCGAAAGTTATAAATAATTTTATGATTTTTACCAGAATTATATTTTAAGTTTTAAACCAGTATTTCTTTTAATCATAAGAAAGAAAGAATTACATAATATAATATAATATAATAATAATAATATAATGTGTTATAATTATCAGGAATAAATATTAACTATAGTATTAAAACAGGTCTTTACTTTCAATACATAAACTGTTGACTTATTTATAGGAATAGACTAGTCTGATATTGGATCTAAATATGGGGAGGGGATAAACATCTTGACAATCGAATTTTTCTTGTATGAGAGGAAGGAGTTGACTGGATGATAAAATGGAGAACGGAGATAGTTGGAGGGTGCAGTCAAAAACACCGAATATGTACTAGACTTATATTTAGTAAGTGCCGACGTGTCCTGAAGATGGCCTACACTGTAGGCCGAAACGTCGGCACTTACTATTTATAAGTCTAGTACTTATTTTTTTTTTTTTTTTGACTGCACCTCTCTATCTATTTTTAATTCATCTCTACAATTACTTAAATTGTATCCATTTTCCAGTCCAACATATATCAATTTCATATTTTCATTATACCGAACCTAACACTATAAAATAAAGTATACTTTAAAGATTTTTAAGCAAAACAAAAAAGTTTTATTAGTAAGTCGCTCCTACCTTTATCTTCGGTCTAACCGACAGAAATGTACTTAAAACCTTTAGAAAAAGCGCAGAGACTTTTATGTATATATAAAAACAATGATTGTAGCAGGTATCCTTAAAGTAAAGTGATTATTAAAAAAATTGTATTATAAAATACGTAGGAACTACCATTATTATAAAATTATTAAGTGATTAGAAATGATTTAAGTTTTTTATATTTGAACTGTTATTTGTGAAAGTTATGGTGATGAAAGGTTCCTATTTGAATTACTTTAAAAATATGGGCAACCCGGCAAATGTTTTCATTACTTGACACTGAGCAAAGAATGACGTTTTAAACTCTATAAAACTTTTAAATTTTATTATGGGATAATAATCGTTAAAATCAATTAATAGAATAAACTATTTTTTTAGATCCAAATGTTCGTACATAAAATCTATTATTTATATAAAACTTAAAACCGACATTAGATTACACTCTAGTCAATTCAAATTTGGAAGTACTAGTAGCAAATCTATACGATAAGCTTAATTAATTGTAAGAGGTGATTAATTTCTAACTCTAAAATCTGATCTGAATCTTTTTCCCATTAAGACTTTAATTTGGTGTGCTGAGTCAAAATCTGCAGTCAATTTGATCGAATAGGTTAACAACACATCGTTTATTTCAATTTTTAGTTTAAGATTTTTATTCTGTATCTTAGTTTATCATTTAAATAATTAATAATTATTTAAAATAATAAATTATTTTAATGATTTTTATCTATTAGTAATTATAATGTGTAGATAATATTTATAACATATTGGCAATCGCAATATGAAGCCTACAGGTTTTTTTATTTGCTGATTTTCTTTTTTTTTTTTTACTTTACTTTTTTCATTTAATCTTCTTAAAAGGGACATAGAACAGGAAAAATAAATATTGAAAAAAAAAGTAAAATACAGAATATTTCTCCTTATTCCTAAGGGATAAGAATTGTATCCGGAAGATCGGAAGTTACTCCGAAGAGGGTATGAACAATATAAGCTATACATAAGGGCGCTAGTAAAAGGGAAACCAGAATGCAGATTTACAGCTCTGGTCCTGACAAGGAGCTTGGATTACTGGGAGAGTATAACTCCACTCCCTAGGGACCGAGTCCTCTGCTCCAGTCCTTTTCTTTATTGTCCTTCCTAGGAGTGGACACTTTTATTCCTTCGCCACGGCGGACAGCCAGAAGGACAGAGGCCAGCAGGAGTGGTAGGAGGGGGCGGATTGTAAATCTCCATCCTTGTAAATATTTACCCGAAAGGGAAGATTACACCCGAGGCCCTAATTTTATTTTATTGCTAATGTATCAACTGTCGGGGCTAAATCTTCTTCTTCTATTTCCGGTCCTTCCTTTACTGTATACACTCTCCCTTACGGAGGGCACCGCGGGGTTCTCCTCCGAGTGTCTTCTATTAGGTTTAATTATATCGAATGCCTAACCCAGTCTAAGTCTACAAACATGTCGGCTCAATCTTGTTTGTTGATTATCTCCTGGAGCAGGCGTATCTCCATTATAGTAGATTGGACTAATTGTACAAGGAAATATTTCTTGGAAAGGAAAACTCAATATATCGCTTTACTTACATAATAATAATAACAACAATAATAAGGCTTAGCGACCCCGTTGGCTCGATGGCGGTTCCACCAATCTCTGCTTACAATCTTCGGTTAACGGATAACTACCCAAACCTAAATCCGCCTGGTTACTCTTGACGCAATTTCCCCACCTACGTCTTGGTCTACCCCTTAGACAATTCCCAGTCAACACAGCGTTTATTAACTTTTTAGGAGTTCGTTCGTTACTAAGCCCAGCAACTTTACAAACCCTACATAATAAAAATACTCGCCGTTTCAGGCCACTTTGACACTTCTGTGTCCAGTCGCCAGCAAGCGAGATTCGAATCCAGGACCTTCGGCATTGCAACTAGCTCTCTAACACTGAGCCACTCCGCTCCCTTTTTATTTTTTTGGTAAGGAAAACATAATATTTCGCTTTACCAACATAAATTAAATTAAATTTAAATAAAAATAACTTGCTGTTTCAGGCTTCGACACTTATTAAACAATCGTTCTAAGCTCCTAATTAATTAAGGAAGATTCATATATATATATATATATATATATATATATGACTATTATAAGATCTAGGACTTTTGGAGTAGAGCTTTGGGGTTCCACTAAGCTATCTATTTCCACTCGTATCCAATCCTTACAATACAAAATCCTTTGTAAAATACTTCATTATCCTTACTTTGTTTCGAATAAAGTCATCCCTCTCAAAGTCAATGACCTCAATTCCCAATTTGTTGTTTTGACCAGAATCAAATGTCGGTCTAATAATGTTTGTTAAATTGAATACTATATTGACCATCATAAATCAACAAACGTTCCTATGATATTGGAACTTACCAAGTTTCAATATCACTCTAAACGAAGTTTTTTAATAGTCACAATATTACAAACTAACCTTCCTCACTCTAGAGGATTTCTTTAGGGATCATTCTTCCCACCAATCATATCTTCCATCAAAGATTAATATTACACTGTTGCTAGAGCAAGTATTTGAATAAATATTTCGTAATTTCTGGCCATGGCACTTTTATTTTTCAACTTTATTGACTACTTATTTCTGTTAGTTTTTCCTTGAGAGCAAAAAATAATACTCCCAATACTAGAAACGTATTTTTGCATAAGGAATCTACCAATGACTTTAGTGACTCTTCAATGCAGTTAACAATTTAAAAATTCTTTTCTTTTCCGGAGACTTGATATATTAAAAAATAACTTTATTGAGTATATTGTATCCTTGAATGATTATAGAATAAGAGGTTATAATAGCGGAGGAATGTAAGTGAAATTATTCGAAGCAGCGCTTAGGGAAGGTGAAGTCATTAATGGTTTGAGAAACCATCAACGGGGACTTTAATGACTGAAACAGTAGGCCGTCATAAAAGTTGGCCTTAAACTGTAAAATAAATCCACTTTCCTAGCAGACGGGCTATTTAACTGCCCTCGAGATCTTCCTCGAATAAAATAAGGGAACTTTGTAACTACCGGGCCTTCTCCTCCTGAGGTATAAATGGGGATCAAGGCACTAGGAATAAAAGGAAAAGGGAAAATAAAAAAAAATAAAATGGAGTAGAAGAAGTGGATAGGAGGAAAAGAAGAGTGCTATGGAAGTCGAGTCTGTTTTAGTACCCCCCCCCCTCTTTAACAGTCCCACCATTTGAATATACTTCTGCACTTGAATCGCTATGTATTCGTGTTTATATTTCAAACGTAATATTTATACTACTAATAAAAGTGTAATAAAAATGATTAAACGAAATATAATCCGTCATAACTTCTAAAATAATAAATATACTGAATCATATATACATACCTGTTACATTTTTTGTTATTTGTCATTTAGCAGGTTGTCATGGACAGTTATCTGGCATTGTATATAACCTCAACATTAGGGTTTATATTACATTGACAAGATCATTTTTTTGTGTCCATCAGCTCCTCTGGCTTATTGGTTTATAATATAGAAAAATATGACACAGACGCACACAACCTAAGACTAGATAGTTGATGAAGAATCATAGTTTAGACATAAGGCGTTGTGATTCCAAAAAAATAAATACCAATGCGGATGTAGCATTCGTTGTTACCATGTTGTGAATAAACTCCTCAGAAATAGGTTCCATTGTAAGATTGGCGTGGCAATATGAACAAATAGAGCTGGACTGATTTCACGGAATTCGTCACGGCGTGGAAAACGGTTTATTCGACTTGCAACCTGGAACGTACATGGCCTGTGTGAACTAGTGGAAGAAACGAAGAAGGCAAAGGTCGATATCCTTGGGATTACGGGAAAAAAGAAAAAGGGCAAGGGTGAAATCAAAATACAAGATTATACCCATACAGAAATCCATAGATTCACCAGAGAAGAGCCAGGAAAAAGTGAAAAATCTAAAATAGATTATTTTCTGGTAAGAAAAGAAACGTTAGGTGAAGTGTCAAAATAGGGTATGAGATTGGAAGCGATCACTATCTCCTAACACTGGACAAACTATGGAATGAAGAAACTCCTTGGAAAAGGCATAAGAAAGGTATAAAGAAAACAATAAAGTCCTACAGGCTAAAAGATGAAGAAATGTCCCGATACTTTCAAGAAGAAATAAATAGGATGGCACGAGATTCTGTTCACCCATGGAATAGTGATGACATAGAGCAGAGCTGGTCATCATTCAAGAAAATCATCCTTGTTGCTTCTAGACTGGCATGTGAAGAGAAAAGAACAGGATCCGGCTTTAAAAGACGTTCGTGGTGGACTGATGATGTGAAAAATAAGGTTGAAGAAAAGAAGAAAGCATGGAGGGACGTCCTCAGCTAGAGAACACCTAAAGCCTATGAAAGGTACAAGGAAAGTAGGAAGGATTCCAAGATGCCAGTTCTTCAGGCCAACCTTAAATCATGGGAAGATTTTGGTCACAAAATGGAGGAAAATGCAAAAGAGAACCAAAAGATCATCTACATAGTCATCAAAGGAATGAGGAAGGAAAGATCAGATTCACTCAAAAGAATCAAGGACAAGGAAGGAAGGATTTTATGGCATGAAAAAGATATAATGGAGAGAGTATTTCAACGAGCTGCTGGAGGGGGAGACGTTAGTCCAGATGAGACCCATAGTGCGGGAGGTGGAGTATGCAAAAGAAGACGATTTCATCAGCGAGGAAGAACTGCAGGAAGCTGTCTCGAAGATGAAGCTGGGCAAGTCTGCTGGGCTGGACCAAATAACTCCCAAAATGATGAGGTATATTGGCAGCAAAGGAGAAGAAATGCTTCTCCACCTCTTAAATTTGGAATGGAAAAAGAAAAGGATACCGAAGGACTGGGAGATCGCGGTGGTGGTGCCTATCTACAAGGAGGGAGACAATAGAATATGCAATAACCATCGAGGCATATCTCTGCTCAGTGTGCCAATCAAGCTCTATTCAAGAATCCTAGAAGCAAGGGTAAGAGGAGTTACCGACTGCCAGATCGGAGAGGAGCAGTATGGATTCAGAAACTCGAGCAGTACACAAGACCTAATTTTCACTATGAGGCAGGTCATGGAGAAGTCCATCAAAAAAGGTAAAAAACTTCCTGTCTGCTTCGTGGATTTAGAAAAGGCATTTGACAGAGTCAAAACTGAGGATATAGAGCGAGCTCTGTCGGAAAAGCAAGTGGATATTGGCACGATTCTGGCAGTCAGGTTTCTCTACGGAAAAACAAGAAGCATTATAAGGATTGGCAACCATACATCAAAGGAGTTTGAGACGATGCAGAGAGTACGCCAGGGGTGCAGCCTAGTCCCCTACTGTTCATATTGGTGCTGGAAGGGGTGCTGAAGAGAGCTAAACCCAGATTGCGGCGCTTTCAACTAGGACATAGGGACCTACAGCCTACTTTATATACAGTTCTCGCTTTTGCTGTTGACCTCGTCGCTGCGGATGACCGTGACCTACAATACAACCTAAATATCATTCAAGAAGAGATGTGGAGCATTAACATGGATATTGATTCAGATAACACAAAATGCATGAGAATAGGAAGACGTCCTCACCTTGTTATGAGAATATTGAAACTGAAGGGATCTTTCCTAGAACAGGTGCAAGATTTCAAATGTCTAGGTTATATCGAACGCGGTTATATCGATGGAGAGGTGACGCAAAGGCTGGGAGCAGCTAGTAGATTGTTCAACGCAGTCCGGAAGGGTTTCCTTAACAAAAGAGAGGTGACGAAGAAGATGATTTCCTTCTACAAGTCTTCGTTCCTGCTCATCCTATCTTACTCTTCTGAATCATGGACCCTTACCCCAAACCCAAAGGACAAATACAGACAATGGAGATGAGATACCTAAGAAAGGTTGAAGGAAGGACCAGGAGAGATAGGATCCGCAACACTACAATAAGATCGAACCTCGAGGTACAGCCGGTAGAAACCACTCTTGAAGAAAATAGACTAAGATGATTTGGTCACCTCCTGAGGATGAGCACAGAGAGACCAAGAGGAAGACCACGGATCACCTGGGAAGAAGGCGTGCGGAAGGCGTTCAGGAAGCGAGGGCTAGAGTGGAGCAGGAGAAGAGAATTGGTTCGGGAAAGGGACACCTGGGTCAAGCTCTATAGAGGGTAAGATAGCGCAGCGATAGAGAGGGAAGGGATGCTGATATTGACATTCTGATACTGATAACACTTTTCTTCTTGTTCATATCAATGGAAATTTGTATATTAACAATAAAAACCTCTAACCACAATCCTTTTCTTATATAAATGTTTTCCCAACACTTAAGACGAAAATAGCTTCCTATCTTTCCTTGGTAAAATCAATTTGATAACCTTTTTCACATACTTAGATCTTCGGAATTATTTTTAACTTCAGAAATTATTTCAGAGCTTCTTTTGAAGACGGATATTCCCAAGGTGTTATTCTGTTTATTTTAAATAGGCAATAACAAACACAAAATTTAATTTCATTGACGGAAAACTATATAATAACGCATACACAAATAAGATAAATAAGACGAGTGATAAGATGAGGTTACACTGGGCAACTCGATATAAGGAGGTAGGTTTCATACCGACCTGCAAAAATCACAAGTACCTATTTTTTTAAACTTAATTCGATATTATTGATCACTGTGCGTTTGCCTCTGCCGACACTCTTCTCATTCTCCACTCTTCGTCTTCCAATCTCGGCTCGACTTCCCCTCAATCCTCTTGAAACTTCTTCCTAGTACGGCTCCCATGGCTCCTGGTTCGCCCTCCTCTCCTTCTGTTTCCGACACTGCTGAGGAAATAGTTGACGCGGACGGTCGCCTCCTTTTCCACATCCTCTGTGCATTTACTTCCATGGGGTCCCCTCTGTCCACCTCTCTCCGTCTTATATATGGGCATTGCCGGGCAAAATGCCCTTCCGTTCCGCATTCATAGCATTTTGAGCGGGAGCATTCAGCCACCAGGTGTCCCACTTTGCCGCACCCGTGGCTTTCTTCCCTGCGCGTTCCCTCTATCCGGTGCCTGTCTCTTTTCCCGGAGTTGCGGTCTCTCTCTCCTATTGTTTCACTTCACTCCGTCTTCCAATTTCCTGCCTTGACCCAGTCCTGCCTATTTTCGTTCTCCTAAAAGGCACCCTGTTCCATCCGGGTTCGTGCTCGTCGTGTGCATCTTCCTCCCGAGCACTCGAATCTACCATTTCATGGGCGTATTCCAAGAAAGGCTTAACTCGAGACACCCAATCCTTCTTTCCTGTGTCTCTGGCCAAATGCACTTTAAGGACCGTGGTCATGAAAATCATCCATGCTTCGACTGCGCCTGTAGCCATGACTTCTTGGAGCTTCTCATTGATCCTATTTAATTTTGCGATTAGACCTGCTGCATATTTCCCGTTCGACTGGTTCGGTCTCTTCGTTTCTGTAAACATTTGCAGCATGTCTTCTTCGGGGGCCCATCGCACCCCTCCGTATGCTTTTTTCAATCTTTCTTTTATAATCCTCTATGGGGTATCCTCATCCGCCTGTATTAGGTTCAGCACCCTTCTTTTGACCCGGTGTGCTAAAGCCAACCGTAGCCTTTTAGCATCCAGCTCGTCTATGAGATCCGCGGCAACCTGGGATTCGATGCTGAACATAATACCATCATCACCTTTGAGGAAATGGTTCAGCTCCCCCATATCGCCATTGAACTATTCCAGATCCGAGATCTCTCTTCTTACATACGGTGCGTTGTAGAGAAATATAAAAATCGCGCTGTAAACAAAAAATCGGATGTTCAAGGTCTAATCTCGTGTTATGCAAATTTAATTTATTCATAATATATAAAAATAATAATATCTAATATGATTCAACAATTAAATAAAACTGCTGTTCCTAAAAATAGATTACTTACTCATTGATCATAGCTATTGCAATATAAACATTTCATGCTGTATTGCGAGGTAACTGATTAATGAAAACCTGATCTATTCTTTGGAACTTGTAAGTACATCTTGTCTATTACAACTTACAAATGTCATTTTATATTTATTTTAGTGTGCTATTTAATGTTTTTACTAAAAGCTCATTTGTTCACTGTCAGGCCATGAGTGTGAGACTAACCAAGTCTCGAAACGTCGCCTAAGAAGTTCAAGAAAGACTGAAATTCGAGAACTAAAACACAATATATATATAGAAAGAGAGAGAGAAATTTATTTTATATATATAAATAATTTAAATTTTTATTTTATGTAAATGTAACCTACATATACACTAAATAAGTATATACTTTGTTTTCACATATTCCCGTAGAAGTAAAGTAGATATCGTTGATTAATAATAATATCTGTAGTACTTCAAACACCTCACTCAAGATCAGAATCACGAGTCCATTATGCCCTAGAGAAGATGACTCAATCTTTTTTTTCCTTGGACTCCCGAGCCCTAACTAAAGGGTTGTAAGCCTACACGGAATTAAGTAACTTGAGTTCGTTAAGTCACCCTTTTATATTTTTTTTGTAATTAATTATCTCTTTATTGTTTGGAAAACATCGGATTTTTTTTTCTAATCAGACCTTAAGGTTTCATTAGGATATTATAGATTTAATTGGATTTTTTAAGATAAAAGTTTGTAAACAACTGAAATGCAAAACCCCTTTCATCTTCTGTTATATCAACATTATATTATAAACAGTGGAAAAAAAATGAAATGTATGATTAAAGAGAATAATGAATTGATATCTGAGATTTGTGCTTGGTACTCCGAAGCGATCGCGCGTGTCCCACCTTTATGATGAGTTTAAGTGGCTCTTCCCTCCCTTCCGAAGACCTATTTCTTCTGTTCATTCTTATACCAATCCATTCACTCTCAACACCCTTCATATATCTACAGTCTCCTCCAATTCAAATCCTCAGTTCAACACCATAAAACAAGATCTCGCCTTTCCGGTCTTTACGTACGTTCCCATAGAACCAAAGCATTCGAACGTTCCTTTCTCGCCCGCTCCATCACAGTGTGGAACTCAATCCCTCATAACATCTGTCATAGTCCCTCACTGTCGTAATTTAAATCCTTTGCTTTTCCAACATGTTCTAGCTTTCCAAAAAGCTACATTCTAAGTAGGTTAATCATTTGCTTCGAATGAAATGTGTAGAATAATTCATTGTGTTATTTAGTTGTTTTAATATTGTTTTTTAAGAAGATGTACATCATGTAAAGAAATTATTCCATGCTAGCTCATGCATTTAACAAAAGTTATGGATTAATCAATTCTCTTTAACTGTTTAATATCTTGTCAAGATTCGTACTGTTTATTAATTATTATTTTATTGTTTAAATATTTCTTTTGCAACTGTTTTCAGTCACTTTTTTCACGCTTTTTGATTTGTAACATTTAGCCTTCTGGCCAGATAAATATTATGTTTCATTTTCTGTTCATATTTGTTATTCTAAAGGGACATAGTCTCAGAATAAAGTTACTTTTCTATTCTATTCCATTTTAATGACGTTATTCATTACTTCATACCTCGTTAGATTGAGTTTCATAAACAAGAAAAGCCAAGTAATGTGTAAGCCTGGTTTCAGATGTTTAAAATTCACATATATACAGTTTATAATTTTTCAAGGATATTAAAAACGAAACGAATGAATAGTTTAAACTTGCTGTGACTCAACTCCAAATAATTGTAACATATACTGTAAACTGTAAAGCTTAACTGATACCAAATAAATAAATATTTGTTAAAAAAAAATAATAAAATTTATCATTTCACAATTACATTATTTGACTATCGGAAGACAAATAAACCTGATGAGAATTTCGGCACCGATCCAGACGTTGGAAGCCCTGTAAGTGTCAATTATCTATTTCTAATGATTAATACAATTGTAAATTGCTAATTAATTAATTCAACAATTGTTGCTTAAACTTAGTGAAGGAGATTATAAATTAATAGCGGTACAGTGTACAAACTAAAGCCAACATGGATTAGGAAGCTAATGGCTAGCTAACAGAGCTAATACGTATTGTATGTTGTTAGTCCATGATCTAATGGACTCGCCCGGAAGCGTCAGGACTCCAGAGGGCTGGGAGGTTGTTGCTAGGCCCAGCGTCTGTGTACCTGCGCTATGTACCAATTATATGTAACTTAACAACTATTATATAACTTAACGTTAAATAATCTTATAATAAATAAGTCACTATGATCACTCTTGTCAAAATAACTAACTTTATATCTTGAACGTACGACTTTGATAAATCCATCTGCCAGTTATCTACTGCATGGACTAATTATGTGACCAATTTATAAGACTGTACAAAGAAATCGTGTGACAGTATTTGTTTAATCTTAAAGAGTCCTCAGCTAAGTGAATCGTTGTTTCTCGAGAAAAAAAATTCTCGAAAAAAACAGAGAATGAGATCTTACTAGTAATTAAATCAAACGAAAATATAAACAATTTTACTTTTCATATCCTGACAGTAATTAAAGATTGAACCAAACTAGGCGCATCCATCAACCATTCCCTTCCTTGAGCGGTTATTTTTCTGCATGTGATTTATTCAACATCTATCCGAACAATTTTACCCAATCTATTACAGATACATTTCATACCAATGTCACTGTTATTTGAAAATTAACAATTAGGAGTAATTCAGTACATGGATTATCATTCTTTTTATTTGTTCTTGAAATAATAAAAAAGTAATGAAATATCCACTTTTTGTGTGCATATTTTGGCAGATTTTCAGGTCCCTGTATACAAATATTCATAAATGATGTACATAAACTTAAAGAAAATGTAAGGTTCATTGGAATTGGCAATGGCAATATTTCCCCTTAATGCATTTAAAGTGACATAATAATAAATAAATTCTTAGTCGTTTTTCGAGATTTCAAAAAACACATAAAACATTTGGATTTTTCAAGAAAAATATTACATTATTGGCAAACTAAGGTTATAAACTAAGTAGATACAGCTAAAAATGCCTGTGACCAGTTAATTAGGGGGTTGAATTTGATTGATTAAACATTACAGTACTAAGGGGACAATTTTCTGAGTAGTTATAGGCATATTATGTATAGGCAGCGGTAAAGCGCCCAGTTGCTATGCTGAGGATACTTATTTCAAATGCTTCTGTAACATATAAATTATTTAGTATGATAAAATCTATTTATATGGGTTCTGCAGACGCCTGGGGATGACCCACCCTCTATAAATCCTCAGTTTTATATTATATTATTTCATGACCCATCCTCTATAGCTCCTTTTAATTGGGGAAAACTTTGGGGTTGAGTGTCATCTCCGTGCACAGCGGTCATCTTAGAAGAACAGTCTACTCTACCATGTCTGGAAGACAAGTTCCTTCCAGTATGTAGTGGTATTAGAAACATATTCGTACATATAGTCATTTTGGTTAATCTGGTGATAAAAGTAGGTAAATTTGTATATATTTTTTGTCAGAAGTTAGTAAAATAATGAATGATTTGGAAAAGGAACTCGAACAGACAGTTACATTTCCTGTGCTTCTACGGAATACTTTACGGGAAATTATATATTATCATATCAATATTACTTCTATATATTTTCACAGCGTGGCTTTCCTGTTTTTTTTCACCACACTGTAGATCCCTAATCGTGTTGTTTACTCGGCGAAGGACTACACCCTAACCTTAGCTACCTCACGCACTGCCGTTAACTCAATGTCCATCAGCGAGCGAGCTGAGAAGGTTATGGGCCCTCACTAGTGCCTTGTCCAAATGGAACGTTTACTGCGTTCGTCCGCGAATTTTGGTGAGGGAGGGGAATGAGGGGGGAATTTTTTATACGGCCCTTGTTAGCGGACGAGGTATAAAGACGAGGGCTGTAAACAGACCTTGGAGTACTCCTGCTCTAATGCGAGGCCTGGGAGTCGTAAGGGCCGCTCCGGCAATTACTTGTTACTGCTTGCCCAGCAATCATAGCCTCTCTATCACTGCCTCCTTCCTATATTCATTATTGACTCTCAGCAGCTCTATACTGCTATTTTCCTAGCGATTTGGATGTTTTTATTACATTTAACCTGGTTTTACAATAATATTATTTATTTATTTTGTTTTATTACTAATTTTCTTTCTCGCTTTCACCTTTAATATTCCATTAACACCTGTGCTTGAATTTATAAAACTAAACTTGGAAAGTATAATACTAAGAACAGAAACGTTGATGAATGGAAATAGGGCTGGAAGTAAATTCGGATAAGACTAGTATCAGGGAAGGGGATGATTTTGGTGATATTGTTTTAGGAGGGGGGAGATTTTAACGTACCATATACCCTATGTTTAAGTACTTAGTCTCTGCGGTAACAAAGAAAAAAGAAATTCAAGAGGGAATAAAGGCGCGATGAAGTTCTTTATGAAAAAAAGTGTGAGAATTCATGGTGGATATATATTTTTTCATAAAGGCTTATCTATTTCCTAAGAAACGTAACATTAAGTTCACTGTTACCTTCATCAATATGGAGAGATAGTTAAAAATTCAGTTACTATGAAAGCAAGTGAAAATAAAGACGGAACTTCATTGTTTTTTCCAGGTAAGTATATTCTACATAGAATTTGCAAAACTATTATCATTTCAATATCATTAAGTACTTCATGGATGTGTAGTTGATAGTTATCCTAATGATGTAATTGAAGTACTAGCAACATGAATGTTAAAGTTTGCATTTAGTAAAGTTGAGCTCAGTTAGTCAGTCTGAAACAACGTAACGTAGGTCAACGTAAGAGTCATGAACTGAAAGGAAATGGTAGGATATGCTCGTATGTGGAGGAGGAACTATTGTTTCTGGAACCAGCGCCGAAGTCTCATATTTTGGTTATTTTTTTAATAACATTTCATTAGTTACAATCGCCAATGTTCGTCAAAGATTTACAATAACTGAATGAATCACTTTTCGGATAATTTAAAAAAAAAATGTTTTTAATCAATCTGAACATTTGTTAATCTTATAACATGCTAGAAATATATCGAAGCGATTATTGTTAAGAAAAAGTGGATCTTCTTGAAATAAGAAATGCCCATATTGAATTGTATCTGCCATCCTCTTTCCATCTATGGAGGAATCGCTTATTTCCATAACTTTTTTTCTTGCCTCCGTTTCTTTCTTTGCCTGACAGATATATTTTCGCCATCCCATAATCTATAGACTGAACCATTGCTCCCCTGGTCCCCACACTCCAAAGGCCGCCTCCTTACCATGGGAATGGCAAGGAGTGAAGACGACGTCTTGTTAGAAGTCCTTCCCCTGTAGCCTGCATAATGCCCGCTATCTACATACAGGGGCACATTTTATTTAATGCTATCGATAAATCGAGTGTAAAAAGCCTTCGATTGCCAGTCTGTCGATTTATTGCCGAGCTCCTCAACAGCTGACATCATCTCCTCACGGCTCACTCAGCTCACATGTAGGATCACTCAATTCATCGGTGTTCTTGTGCCCGAGTCACTGGAGTGCCTGTGGTGAGGTTATGATCACTCTTGTATGACGATGCTAAACATATGGCGATTTAGCACGGTTTCTTCTCACTCAAGAATGGAAACAATCTCTGTCTAAATCTCACCATTTTCTTTATTCTATATCAAATAAAAATAATGTTTTGATAAAATTAATGAAAAGAAGAATTGCCTTTCAGGATATTTTAAAAATCTCTGTTTCTTATATTCGAAATACAATTTCGTAGCTAAGGTTTGAACAAAATATATTATATCTATTCTATTTATTTTAAATTTAACACTTTACGTATATCATTAATACATTCATACGATTAATACATACATACGATGCATACAGAAGTATAGCAATGATGCATTACAAAGGCTGTAGATGCAACGGGTGCAAACCGCAATTGGAGTAGGGTTTGAAACTTATCACAAACTAAGAATTTAGAAACTTAAGTCTGTCTTAAGCAAATGACATTTCCTTCAGTCTTAAGCCTAATGTAAAAATGAAATATTTCCGTGAGTGTGAGCGCGCGTTTTTAATCAGTATTTCTGTAAAAGGAATAGTTGTACGAAACTGAAATTACATATACAAAATTATAAAGGTATAAGGTATATAAATGTTACGTGATACTATGAAATCAATTTTTCGTTATAACTGAACTACCGGTTGTTATCAATCAGTAAATTAGTTTCATTGATATTTCTTACTCTGTATATCTTTATTATCAAGTTTAAATGGAATAGTTCCGTGTTTAATTGTTATTAGTTTATAATTAGTTTTGGTGAATAATGGACGAGAGAAAGCGTTAAAATAATTATGCATAAAACTAATTATTAGAATTTAGTATGATACAGTCCCTGGATTTCTCAAGTCGTCATCCATCATCATCCACTTATTGGGAGTATTGACTGCAGTGACGATCGCCGCAGCACAGTGTTTCGATTAGTACAGGCTAGGTGGACAACAGTTATGTTTAAAATGTTAAAATATTTTATTGGAATACTGTAAATAATTCTTCAAAACATAGAAATTCAATTAGTTGTTTATGCCTGACATACTCCATCTCGTCAGTAATAGAGTCCAAAGTAATGAATCCATTGCAATAGACTAAATCAGTTGTATTCAAAGCTTCATTTCAACCGCACAAAATTAAAGTGTTACTAATTTTATAAGAATCAATTGTTTAGTATCGATAATATGTACTCACAGGCACTATTTATTTCCAATTGAAAAATTCTTCTGATAATCAAAGTATATTAATATATATTTTTTTAATCCATGATGGATTTTCCTCATTTTGAAAATTCCAAGGTATGATAATGATTTGTATCCGTTTGTATCCGGACTAAACTTTGTATATTTCATAGCAGCATCTATCTTATTAACAATAAGATGTATTACAGCCTGCACACTCGAGTACACATTTTTTTTTTCCAAGAAAGTTTTTTTTTTGAAGAATGGTAGAAACACCCCATTTTTTCTTTTAAATTTCTTCTCGACCAAATTAAATGTTGGAAAACTTACAGACGACTCTGAGAGGAATATTAGAATGAGGAGGGCTAACTATTCCTCCAAATATTCTGATTAATGGCGGGGAAATCAATAAAACTTCAAATTTAAATAAACATATTACAATTTAAAAAAATTTAAAAAAACAAATATGACTATTAAAAAAAAAGTTGGAAATGGAATATCAGATTTCGTTCCTGCATTAAAATGCTTTAACAAATACAATTTCCAATGATGTATTAACTAAAATATTCCATGTTTTTAGTTATGTCGGTGTTCTTTTGGAGGATATGTCAAAGTATTATTATTCCAGCAAATCTAGCCTACTCACTTGGCTGCAATAAATATCAATAACCTTTCTTTATCGAATAGCCATTGCAAAATTTATAAGTTGGTGAACAGGAGTTATCAGTTATAGAGTAAATCTCTAAGGAGAGGCGCATTTCCTGGATCGGATGCCTGGAGGTTGAGGAGCCGCGATAAGGACGGGTCCTCAGGATTAGTGGAATCTGTTCCAATTATAACTTCTGATTGGCTCTCAGTTGCCGCAGGACCAAGGATTATCTTCGGGATCCTCCTATTGTACTCCCTTCATCCTTCTTGTCCTTCGGGGCAATAACAATCGCTTGCGGCTGTTGCTTTGTTTTAGCCTGATTGAACTGATTGTTGGTCCTTACTGATAAAACTTCCAGACTGATAAGTTGCTGGATCAAGTTGGATCTGCGGTTATTTGGAACAAGAATACTCTTCATGTTTGTTTATTACTTAGATAGTCCTCGAGAACAATTCGAATTCAAACAAGTATGTGACCATGGAACATCAATGGAATGTGGATTCATAACAAAAAACCAAACAAAAATAAAATATCATTGAAATAATAACGAAGAATAAAACGATAAATTATTGTTTAAGTAATAAAGATAATATAAATCTTATTATATATATCAAATATTTGTGAAAAAGATAAATTTATGAAATAAGGGATTTGCCTGACCATTATTACCTTTTCGTGAAACAAATATCAGAGATTGACCAATAGTATTCAAAATGTTTTTGAAATAGGCAGACATTTTTTTAAATTTGGAGGCGGTCAAAACTGAACAAAAATAGTTAAGTAAACCTTTTTTTAGGCCTTTTAGCATGGAATCTCAAAATAAAATATTAGACAATTACCTTAAGTTCTTTAGAAATAATGTGGAGTTGGAGGTTTGTGAGGTATTACAATTTTAATAAGTTGTCTTATTAACATTCTTAGTTTTTCTTTATATCGATCATCCTTGTTGGTACTTAATTAAGAATAATTACTTATGTACTAGTAACACCGGAAATATCATTTATAATGGGCTGTAAAGTCTAAATACATTATATTAAATATATTTTTTTAACTATTTCTTGAGCACACACTCACTCCTTCTCTCTCTCTCACACTCAAAACAACATATTTTTGTTGTGATTTTTTATTTATATACGCTTCAAGCCTGTACGAGTATGTCTTCAGATCCGTGTGCACAATCCTTTCAACACTATCTTGGATCTTTATTTTCTGTTCCCGTTCCCGCCTGGATTTCTCTCGCAAATCGTCCTAAGTACCATGAGTACAGAGGATCTCCTTATCCATTTTTACAGTGCATGTATTAGCTTCTTCTGAAAATTTGTTACTTTAATGATTAAAAAACAAATTGGAATACTTTATTTAGAGTGTTCAATAACAAGTGAAGGGGAAATATATAAATATCCTTAGTTGATAAAGGATAGTTTATATCTGCTAAAAAAAATAGAAAATAAGTAGAAATAGCTTTAATTATGTAATGTGTCTATACTAAAAAAATATTTTATAAAGTAAAAAAAATCATCAATCCAGAAATCAGTGTGTTTGTTTCCTCCAAATTGTTTTTCATATTTATGGGCAACTTATATCCCATGGTTTGTCGACCAAGAAGACGTGTACGGTTGTGAGTCCATAGGAATTGATTAAGTTGTCGCATGGAGGAGGGTTAGGAACAACAACCTGAAAATTAAAATAAAATTTGATTGTAAATATAGTATTTATAAGCACTTACTCATCCAAACGCAGAATATTGACTTGCTATATAATTATTTTACAATTATTAATAATAACACTAATATTTAAGTATTATTATTAGTATTATAGTATTAATAATACTATTATTTATTTAATAATATTAGTATTCTTGTATTATTTAAATAAAACTTAGTTTGATGTAACAACATTAAACAATTTTAAAATTAAAAGTTTTATAATAATGGTATGAAATGGTCTGGAACGAAATGGTCGTTGTTTAGGTATGACTCTTCAACCTCGCTGTCCCTGACGATAGCTTACATCTTAGGCCGAAGCGTATGCACCATCGAATAAGTCATTCTTATTTTGTGTAATCATGGACTGCACCCCCTGAACATTTCATACCACTCTTATAATTATCCAGTCAACTATTTTTGGCTATTTTTTTTTTTTATGGGTTTGATTTTGTTTGATTAATAACTACCATTATTAAAATGTGTTGTACTTGAAGGAATTATTTGATTAATCCTAAGCATTTTCGGAGGGATGCATGCTTGGTAGTTTCACCAACGATGGCATAGCACTGACATTTGCGTTAGTTTTTATTTGTTTTTTAATTACGATGCTAATTATTTATAGATCCGCCCGTGATATATAAAATGATATATCAATGCCATAAAATTGTTTTTTAATTTGTAGACTACCCCACGACAATGATCTACCTATAATTCAACTGCTAGCGGACAAATTGAATTATAATATTTTTACAGTTTAGTAATTTTACTATTTTAAATAATAATAAAGGTTCTGATATCTGTATTGTCCTCTCAAGAAATATATTATTTTTTGAATTTTAAATTAAATCCTAAGTATTGAAAATCTGTTGTGCCCTTTCGGACCGGCGTCTACAATCTACGATATATAATATAAGATATTTGAAACATCTTTGAACATCTCTTACCTTTCCAACTTCTGCGTTAGGTTTCTCATACCAATCTCTAGATTGGCCCTTAAATCCAGATCCGGGCACAGCCAGTCCGTATCCGACCAAACCGCCTTGTTCGTACAGTGGAAACAGAGCGTACACTTTTTTGCAGTCTGAATTCTTGTTGTATTTGTAGAAATAGTGTTGTCCTGTAAAGTTTACATTAGAGAAAAAAATTGCAATAATTCGTCTTTGGAGGTTCAAAAGTAGATAATAACTACTATGAATAATTAGTAATATTATAGATATTATTAATTGAGCATAATTACCCATAGCTGGATAGCAGCCCTGCCTGTCGAAGTCTCCCATTTTCGGTCCTGTTGGTTCTTTCCTCTGAATCTCCACTAACTTACCGTCCAAGTATGCCCAGAGGCCATCAGCTGTTTCGTCTGTGTTTTTACGTCCAGCACTGGTCAATTTCTCTGTAATATTTTCCCATAACTATTATTTTATAATACTATAATACTATAGTTAATTATTGATAAAAAAAGTTGATTGATATATATACAGATCCGAAGAATTAGTGGTTAAGTCGGATTTTGTCCAAAGAGAGTAAACTGCTTTCAGATAAGGGGAACAGTATCATTCTCGTAGGTTTTGGCTTGAAATGGAGTAGTAATATAAACAATAATTTCTTTTCAAGCCAGTGCCTTACTTAGCCTCATATTCACTACGCTTACTTAAGTACAAGAAACTCATTTTGGAGAATATTAGACTTAACCACTTATTCATTGGGGCTGTAGATATGGTCAAAAATAAGTTTTGCCTTCGCTTTAACATCTTTAATGATTTTGATGATGTTAGGTATAATATATTATTCGTTATACGTTAAACTTGATTAATTACATAAAGGTTAAGCATGAAATATTTTTTTTTTTAGAATAGAATAATTTATTGATATTTACAACTGTAATTATATTACATCAAGTAAATCTGCTGTATGAACAAAGGACATGAAAAAAAAACACTTGTGGGGAAACTACCCATTGATAGCACTCCTATAAAGTTCTATAGTAGAAGGTCTCGAGGCCATCTCCTTTTCAGACGCCTCGGAGGGTTATCAGGAATATTAGGGAAGCAAGTTGAGAGATTAGCGGATTCAGGTGTGTATGAAGCTTTTCATGGAAGGACAAATATATCTAGTTTGGGCCAAATCAGCAACATATGGGATATTAAGGTCATGATGGATGAGTTTGTTTGTGACATAATAAGGAGCATTGAGGATTTTGCGAAGGATTTTGGATTGTAAGGATTTGATACGAGATGAATTGGATGGTTTAGTAGAGCCCCAAAGCTCAACTCCGTAGGCCCTAATAAGCATGAAATATGAATCGTAATTTTTTCTAACAGAATTAAATTAAATATGAGATATTTAATTCTTCTTCTAAAAGTGCCTATCCTCTAAGTAGCCTTATACTCTCTTTTACCGGCCCATCTAATTTTATTGAGCGCTGCACGAAACAAGTCTATTAATGTTAATCCTGTCCACCATCTTAAGTTTTTCAACGAGTAGTGAGGTCGGTTTCCTTCAATTTTGCCTGAATAATTAACCGCAGTAGATAACACTTTTCATTTTTTATCACTTTATTTCGTACTTATTTCGTAGTAATAAAAATTTTCTGAAAACAAAGACATACCATTCAAAACTCGGAAAAAAATCCTTGGTACTCGTAATGTGGTAAACCTGCTAATATAGCTGAGGTTAGGTACAGATTTTGGCACTCATACATTTATCATTGAGTATTTCTTCCCTAATTACTTCTGTTAATAATTATATTTCTTTATAGTGTTATAAATAATATAACTTATATTATTTCTATTATATTTTCTGGCATCACATTTGATGTTATTGAAATACTAATAAAATATTTGTTCTACTGTGTTAGTCCATAATTCGCGTATGAAATATAATTGTAATTTTAAAAAAGTAATGTAAAATATAAATGTAAACTAATAGTACCCTTACCAGGATCTGTGAAGTAGACCCTGCTGGAGTAGGCAGGCTTGTTGAAGAAGTTCGTTTTGACATAGTTGGGGTTTCCTTCGTAGTCGTAGTGTTCTTTTTTGACGTTGCGAACATCTTCCTTGAGGAACTGATTTGTGAAAATAGAATTAGTTTACTTTAATATTAATATTGCAACAATTCGTTAGCATATAGATTACTGGCACGAGTTTCACTTAGATGATGTTTTGAATGGTATGCATAACTGTTTGGGTTATTAAATGATAATGAGTACTTACCGAGATCTGAACTCCTGCAACATTACCCTTCTTATCGTACATGAAGCAGACCCTGGGGTCGCTGCGGTGGCAGTAGAAGTCCAAGGGGAAGCGGAAGCCCTTCTCTGGTTCCACCCTCACGAAGTCCTGGAAGAGCGGGCTCCTGGTCGACCTGGGGATCTCGAAGTAGGCATCGGCGTCCTTCAGGCCGTAGGCTGCTGTCTTCACTTTTGGCCAAATGGGGGAATATTTAATTTCAGTAGTTAATTTCGTATTTAATAATCATATTTTAATATAAAACAGTATTAGGGATTATCAATAAAAGAATTATGGTTCGTGTAGAAAAAATATGATAAAAATCAGAGAATTAAAGGTCAGAGAAAAAAAAGATAAAAGCAACTAGCATTATAAAAAACAACACCATTACAAGTGAAGAAAATTGACAGTAATTCGATGTGAGATATTACTGATTAGAGAGAAACTGTTTGGGAATTTAGGATATAAAGGAAAAGCTTTGATAAGGGGAACCATGACGGATATCAGTTGGTAGTGAGTTCTAATTCAATGGTTGAGCAGTTAATGATTCGTCTCAATCTATCCTCGACTGTACTGTGTACTAAATATGTTGATGGTTTTTAACTTCACAAGTCTTATGTGATGATATAAAGTGTCTCTTATACTCCTTCAAAAGTATTTAAGTAGTAGTGATATATCTGCCAACAGGATCTCAAGCATTTTTTGTTGGAGTATTCATACGGCATAGATGTCAGAATGATCCAACGGCTTGAAATTTCTTACATTACTGTTATGAAAAGTATTCTGTTCATATTAATTTGCAATGAATTCTAAAAGAATGGTTGTAAGAAGGAATAAATAAATGTAATGTTGGTACTGACTTTTCACCTGTACGAGGGGCCTATTTAGTTTTAAGTTCCTAAGGAGAATTCTCAAATTCTTCCCAGTGAGATGATTTTATGTCATCACATCTGTCAAGAGCACTTACAAATCATATTACATTACATCCATACCTGCAGAGCAATTGCTTAAAATGTCGTACTCCTGGGTATCCTATTCTCCCTTCTGTCGTAGGAGAAATTGATACTTTTAAGCGAGGATTGTTCTATCCTCGGTACTTTTAGTGCGTATGTTGTTCTTCACACATTTTACTCTCTGGAAGGTGAGTTTGCAGTCATTAACACGTTTAAGGCTTTGATAATCCTAAAACCTATTATTTTTAAGTTGCACTCTCCACACCATAGACGCGAGATGACTGCTACGTGAAATCTTTTATCTTTTTTTTTGCAGGCTGTTTTTGCTTGTGGTCACTCGTTGGCACTCTAAGTCAATCCATCATAGCTTAGCTTTCAATGCCTTTCCAGCCGCTGCATTGAGTGTTAAAAAAAAATCTCCATTGTTCCTCACTACCATGATAGAAGTCTTCATATTCTGAGTAGCTTCTTCTTTAAGGTGGTTCTGATATGCATTATACTATAGATCTTACTGTCCTTAATTTTGTTTTCCTCACATCTTTTTCATAATTGTCTTTGAGAGGATCTGGAAACAGATATCGTTCCTCCAATTCTAGGTATACTGAGGTAATGAACCTTGTTAATGCTCCGCACTGACATACCTTAAGCCTGTTTTAAGGCACCATCTGATTCGAAAATGATCATTCTCATTGGGAACAAGGGTATTGGAGGACCATAAGGTTGCTTTGTGGATACAATTTACAGAATAAAAGGTGCTGCCAATGATTAACTAATAGTTCAAAGCAAAGCAAAATAGCCGGTGTCCATTTGCTGCTACAATTTTGGGTACTATAGGTCTGTACCTAGATGTTCTATTATGCATTAATTGAAGTATGAAACACCAATCTTGAAAGTATAAGCTGTACAAGAATCCAAAATTGTTCTAAGATATTCCCCTTCATCATCTGTTACATATTTGGAGTATGGAAGACAAAAGTTTCCCTTCATAAATATCTAGCACGATATCTCAATATCTGTTGAAAAAAAACATCAAATCAGGTTACCTAAAGACTGTTTGTATTATGTACGTTATCCAAAGACAATTGCCTGTAGCCCATCGTATACCAGCTCCGAAATGTACTCTGATTATTCACTATTCAACCTTGTAATATTGGAATTGCCTCGTTTTGCCATAAATCGGTCAAGCCTTTTACAATGGATGGTAAGAACGAATATAACATATGTCTACCATAGTGCTATCAATTTCAATGTTAAAGACTTGATATGGAACACATGAAACGGTTAAATAGTTGGTAAGCAGTTGACTTCCATACGATCTTTACATACATAATGTGTATCTTTTATGTACATGAGATCTGATACGGGCTAGTAGAAGAACCAATTGTAGTTTTTTGTACCTCTCCTTGTACTGAACCAGGCCATTTAGTCTGTTCACGGGTTTATCCAGTCATTGAAAATTCTTAAATTGAATATTTAATCAGATAATGACTGCTCCAATTCTCATAAGAAAGGCATGTACTCACTCATGACTATGGCAATCCAACTAACATCCCCTCCTTCCATGTTCAAAAATATAAGCATGCTTACTTATAATAATCAATAAATATAACATGTAAGTAATAATAAACAATTAGTTCACAAAACTATAAACATTTTAAATGCTATTATAATAATTTGTGTAATATTACATATTACATTATATATTCATTTGTTTATTTATAGTAAAAAAATATTGAACATCCCACCAGACTGATTTTATTATTTTATTATCATTGCATTTTGCTATAAATCATAGGAACCTAAATATCTCTTGTCAATAACTTGGCTTGTTATAGAAAAAATTATTATGGCTAAGAATGTTTTTTGGGGGTATTTTGTATGAATTTTGAGAAATTCAAAATAATGATATGATGATAATGATTTTGCTCATTAGGCAGGTGTTGTTTTTTTAAAGTAATGTCAATTCACCATATTTGATAGATTAACATTCAATTCCTTACCTCTTAGATCATTGAACTTCTTCCAAGCTGTTGCAACTTGAAACAGACAAAGAACAGCTAATACCTAAAACATGAAATAAGTTCTGTGATTCTAGTAATAAATATAGATGTATATTTATGGGGTTATCAGAGTTAAGTTCATAGATAGTAGAAGACAGTACTGTTCCTTGTAAAACGGTTGTGAACAGGAGTTATTTGTCCTAGATCACTCTAAACCGCCAGATTCCCCCCTCCCCCATTATTTTGGGACCAATTTTGTAGAGGCTGGGTGAGCCCATGATGTCCTATATCCCATAGGATCCATCTCCGACCGCTAACAGATTAAATAAAAGTCTGAGAGTGTATAGCGAAAGAGTATAGCGGAAGAAGTGTACACCATTATTGTTAATTTGATTAATGCTCTTAATTTACATATTAGCGCCACTAATTATTCAAATTTATATCTGTTAGTTGCTAACGTCATTTATAATCTTGGAACTATTAATAAGATTGGTCCCATAAGGAAAGTAGCTGCTAAACGAAGGGTCACCCACCCCTGCTCACCTTGGATTAAGTATTTCATGGCACTTCGTATGAATAACCTGTTACTTTTCCTGGTGGGCATGTTCATCTGAGTGGAATCAAGTTTCTTCTCCAGGGTGTGTGAGTGAATTAACAATTCAAAAAAATTAAAATGTATAATCATATATCTTTCTATAACTCATCAGTACATGGACCGAACAGTTTCCGAGCGAACATTTGTGTAAGTAGATGGTTTGAACGAAACTACTCTCAACTGCCTGGGTATCCCCAAAGAAAGTGTAACCACATTGCATGGGATGGGTGAGCCCAAGAGAGGCTCAAAATTCCATAGAGGTCGATTCACGGATGTTAACAGCATAAATAATTCACGGATGTTAACAGCATAAATAATTTATCTGTTACAGCTCTTCTCGAACTCTGTAACTAGAGCCCAATAACTTAGCACTGCATACTGAGCTAAACTGCTCTCTTTTTCCTGATTATAAATAATATTTGTTCCTAGTGCGCGGAAAATGGATTTATTATGTTTCAGTATCTACTAATATTATCTTATTTAGTTTTCTATTGTAAATTACAAGATAATAATTTTAATTTAAAATAAAAATCGTATAGCTTTTCGGAATTTGATTAAATTTGACATGAATATCCTTCTGATTTCCATGTTACTAGGTCAAAAAAGTGGTTACAAAAAGTTTCTATGTTTCCTCTGTGAATGGGATAGCCGTGACAGGAAACAACACTATGTCAAGTTGACGTGGCCAATCAGAAAGGCTCTTATTCCTGGAGTTAAATATGTTGAAAGACAAAGTTTAGTGGATCCTAAAAAGATCTTACTTCCACCGCTTTTTATCAAATTGTGGCTTCTGAAACTGTTTGTGAAAGCATTACCCAAAGAAGGAGAGTATTTCAAGTATCTTTGTGAACAGTTTCCTGGTATATCATATGATAAGCTGAAAGAGGGAGTCGTTGTTGGGCCTAACATCAGAAAACTTTTGAAAGATGAAAGATTTGCCATTAAAATTGAAATGGAAGAACAAAATGCTTAGAATTCATTTAAACTTGTTGTAACGGGCCTTCTTGGAATCAAAAAAGAAAAAAAAAATTGTTACAAAACTACAAAATGCTGGGCTGCAACATGACTGTCAAAGTTCATTTCCTTCACTCATATCTGGACTACTTTCCAGAAAATTTAGGGGTGTAAGGGAGGAACAAGGAGAACGTTTCCATCAAGATATAAAAGAAATGGAGCGCAGATACCAAGGTCGATGGAATGCCAACATGATGACAGACTACTGTTAAAACGGGAATGTTCACAAGAACACAGCCGAAAAAGTACCAAAAGAAGCTTTGATGGAAAAAGAAAACGTTTTTATAAAGGGTTATAATAACTTTACAAGACATGTGCATCACTTTTATGCTCATTTTAGCTAGGTATCGTTTTTTTTAGTTGTTTTTTTTGCTTTTACTTCGTGCAATAATAATAAAAACAAATCCGAAATTCTCCGGTTTTGTACTTTTTCCAAATACTTGAATTTGGAGGCTAGCCTTACGTGATAGAAAAAAACCCCATATCATTATTGAAATCAGCGCAAAAAACTACATATAGATCAGTTAACGAAATCAAAACAATTTTCATAAGAGTTTTTTTTGCAGACCTTGTTTAATAGTTCAATAAACAATGGTTCTATACAGAATTCAAAATGTGTGTGTGTGTGTGTGTGTGTGTGTGTGTGTGTGTGTGTGTGTGTGTGTCTGTGTGTCTGTGTGTGGTTATCAAAATATTAATTGATTGTAATTTTAATAATTAATTTATTATATAATCGGAAATTATTAAATATAATCTTGATTTCAATAATTTAATAATTAAATTATGATCTAATTTCATTATATTTATTAAGTATAACAAGATATATTAAATCCTAAATATAATATAGTATTATAATGTTGTATAATAGTTTTTTATAATTGTTTATTCTCTACTAAATAATTATACAACCCCCGGATGTTATTTTTTAGGATTGATCCTTAAATCTTCAAAGTTTCAAACATAGTTAACTAAACTTAAAAAAAACATATAATATTTTTTAATTAATAAATCATTGGTTGTAAATATAATAAATAGAATGTGATCCTGTAAAATAAAAAACACAGTAGCTCTATAAATTAAATATTTATTTTATATTTTATTTATATTATATATAATATAATAATTTGTCATATATATTTTATATTAAACATGCATATTATGTCTACAACTATGTGTATCATATAATCTAGAAGAGCTTACCTTGACCACCGCTCCAGTCGACTTCATATTTGCGAATGAGCAGAAGGCGACGCCGGAGAGGGTTAATAAACAGGTTCCAAGATGTGCGCGGTAGCCTCTGGAGGAGTTGAAGGTTAATGACTTCTGTCGGCCAAGAATATCCTTCCATTTCTGATCTGTCGGTTATCTAGGGCCATTAGCATAATACTTGGAAATGTTATGGTTATAGATTTCCTCTAACCTCAACATTTCCAGGATTGCAAAGCACGAACGAGGTTAATATAATTGGAATATTATCTTCGCGGAGGTTGATATGGGCTTGAAAAGTTGTTGGGCTTAGTAACGAACGAATAACTAGACAGTCTATAATCCGAGGGTTGGGCCGATGCTTCGGTGGGAATATTGAGTTAAGGGCGATCCAGCGGACTTGGTTTTGGAACTGAGGTTTGTGGGCAGTGATTGGTAGTGTCGGCGTGGAGCCTGCGGGTTCGCTTAGCCGTATTCTTGAACAGAGGTTTCCTGCCACCAGGAACTTCACACTGATCAAAGTATGTTTCATGTAGACCTACCAACTTCCTCTGATCATTCCTTTGTACATTCGGTTATTCCAGATGAATCCTACAATGTTCAAAGAATACAAACATAAAGCAATGGCACACTAGATTGCGATTCTTATCGTTTACTTTTCGATATGGAACATCCAATGGCCGATTCTTTTAAAAGAGAAAAAGAACTAGAAAAGGCTGCGATAGAATTCACCAATGATATCCAACAATCATCTTATTCTAAAGCCTCCCTCCTTTACATGCTGTAGATCATAGCAGATACACTTATCGAAGAATAGCCTGTGTACAAAGGACTAGATCATAACCGCCAAACAGACTTCTCTCAGATAGATGTAATTTAAATAATAATAAATTAAATCATAAATTGTACAAGAGAAACCTAGTTCTATTTTTTTTATTGTTTCATCAGCAGTGTTGAAGACCGTGATATCTTTCGAAATAGTGGCAATGATGCTATTTGGAGGAAATGATGCTTTCTTTCTTACGAATTGGTTATTCGAATAAGCTTGTGAGTAGCTTAGCGTTTGTTTTTTTTCCTTTCTTAACCCCTTGGCTAATTTTTGACAATAACATATTAATATTAATAATGATACATGATACTCTTTTACTGCATCAGGTGCATTTTAAGAGAGGATTGTGCATTGAATTTTCTTAAGATTAATTAAATGGTAGGAGTGGGGGATCTAGTGATGGGGCTCACTAGTTATTTCTGATTGGGGTTAGTTACTAGTTTATTCAGTCCATGTTGAGTGTTGTACATGTGTTTGCCAGCGCTGAGGTCGGCCTGTCGGTGTGTGCTGTTCGTGCAGTGTTGGAGGCTATCAAAGAATTTGATATGCCTCTGTGTGATGAAGTCAGTTACCGTCGGGAGTCCGAGAGTCTCGTGTATTATGTCTGATTTCGTCCTTTGTAGAGAAGTGTGCCTTACTCTAATCATATCAGTATAAGCCTCAGTATAAGGTTTTGAAATTGTTAGAGCCTTTTTGAAGTTGTTGGTAAAATTAACGATTGTAATCAATATATTTCTTTAAATAATTAATGTGAAAAATATTTACAGCTCTAACAAGCACTCAAATTTTGTCATTTTGAGTCATATGAAACACTTTCAACCAATCATGCCAACATTACACTGATAATTGCATTCAGTGCAAGTATCAATCTATATGAAAACACGTGTTGAGTTTGACAACTTCAATCCGAAGTTCAAAAAACCACGTTTTGACAATGCGAATGTTCAAAGTATATATGCGCTAATCAAATAAAAAATTCTCAGAAATACAACCTATAGTCACAAATATATTTGGGGAATATTTATGGAATTTTGCTGCGAACGAGTAATTGAATTAAATGAACATAAAAGCTTAGAAGAATTGGCGTTGATACTAAAAGATTGGGCGGTCACAATTGTTGTGTTGCGTTATAAATTTGTTTGTCAACATATTTTCCGCCGAATATCCCTCGGACGTTGACAAATTCCCTTCGGCGTCGGGATGTTACCAAGGAACGAGCTTTCGATTGTCATAAAATTATCTCGTCTATTATCAATGTCCTATGGAGATTACTAGGGAAAATTGTTGCAGCCAGCACCGGCTATACGTTGAGCCGTTCAATGCATAAATTGATAAACTCCAGAAAACGTAAAGTAGAGAAATGCTAGAAAATAGTGGGCATTGTTTTTTAAAATTCCCTTTATATAATTGTCAATAATTCAAATAGATTAGCATATCTATTATCGGTTTAGGCAAGAAAAACGAGCATATTGTGGTTAACAATTGTACTTACTTTTAGTAGTGAATCCTTCGTCATTCTTTTATAGGAATTTGCAACTGATGACTCAATTATGTACAGATGCTTACTTCCCCGTACTGTTAAATAAATGAATGCATCGTTAGGATGTTTGTTTTACATATTTTTCTCTCTTAACACATTGTCGCCCGCTAATATCTGAAATTTTCTATAAGACCGGTAATTTTATCATATATCAATATAAGTTTTATCATATGTATTATCATCAATTTACTATATGACCGGAGCAAACATTAAATTATCACCAAAATGAGATTTTTCGTTCCCGGTCATCAACAAATGCCTAATGAAAACGAGAAATCTCGTTCCCGGCGTCAATGTGTTAAGAGCACGCTGTTTGTTTATGATATTAGTCGGTATAAAGTCATGACTACATACATATTATTATACTTGCCTTAACTGAAAATACAACTAGTAAATTCGAGCAATTAAGTACTTGTAAAAAAAAATCATTAATTATATTCAATTAACAATTCAATACATTAAATAATTATCAAGGACAAGGCACATGTAGAGGTGCGTATCATTTGCACCTTGAATGCATAAGTGGAATAGAACTATTTTTTACGGAAGAGATTTTATGATGTAAGATGCCACATAATATATTTGATTTCTTGACTAGTATTATATATTTGAAGAATGAATTTCTATAGGGCCATTGTAGAGTAATATTTTATTCTAGTTGAAGGTAATTCGAGTTAAGGAGATCATAAAGATGTGGAATAAATGTCTTTCCCTTTACATCGTCAGATTTCGGCCTCGTTTCGGATTCAGTGAAGAGTCAATAACTTAAATATTAGATCTTCGGAAGCTTTTTAGTCGATATAAATAGTCGACAACTGCCCATAATATCTCCAAGGAATTGGATCTGAACGATTATTCATAGCATTAATATAATAATGTATTATTGTATACGATTATATATAATTAAAAAAAGTAAATAAAACAAATTAAGGAAATATAGAATGCTATATTTATTTAAATGAAGTTAACAGTTTTCTTTGTTTTAAATTTTCTAGCTGCAATGACATTGTGGACAGCGAATGTTCCACGGATCCTCATTGATAAATACTGCTACTGAAGTAATTCCATTTGCTACCGTTTCCCAGAAGCAGGCCGGTGGGTTTGTCATTATTTGCTAAACAAGAGAAATTAAAAATATTTTTTTTTCTTTTTATTATTCTTATGATGTTAATAATTTTTAAATATTTTTATTTTGAAGAGAAAACATTTGTCCAGGCCGAGATTCGAACCCGGGTCGCCCGCGTCTCAAGCGTGGTGCTCTTACCAACTGAGCTAACCTAGCTTGTAACACTGCCAGACAATAGACCAGTGAAGAGAATGGATTTGTCTGGGCGTGTTACGAGCCAGGCTAGCTCATTTGGTTAGAGCACCACGCTAGAGACGCGGGCGAATCCCGGCCTGGTAAAATCTTTTCTCTTCAAAATAAAGATATTTAAAAATTATCACCATCATAAGAATAAGAACTATGAACTAATTATAATATAAAATTAACGTAAGTCAACAAAGTCCTAACTAAAATAATGTTCAATGAACATTCTTCCCCTTGTATACATCGCAAAATTGCGAGAACACGAGGATATAGGTTGCTGAAGAGAATAGACTTGTCTGGCCATGCTACGAACCAGGTTAGCTCAGTTGGTTAGAGCACCGCGCTAGAGACGCGGGCGATCTGGGTCGAATCATGGCGTGGATAAATCTTTTCTTTTCAAAATAAAAATATTTAAACAAATAAATATTATAAATAAATGTTATGTAACCTGATTACTATATTACATGCAAGTAATTTAATATGTAAGTAATAAATATATTTATTACATGTAGCACAGGTCCATGTGGATAAAAGTACACGTTCTTTTTTGGTCCCGGGGACACTATACCGGGTATGGCGTGTCCAAAACCAACCAGTTTTTCCTTTTCGTACAAGAGGTAAAGGTAATGCTCATTTTTACAATTTTTCTGATACAGGAGTCTTACATATACTGTTCCTGAAACAAAAAAAAAATTGATTATTTGTATTTTATTTGTAAATTTCATCGACGTGTACGTATCAAACGCTGCATTGTCCACACTTCCAGCATCAATCTTATATTATACCATTAAATAGTACTATGAAAGACTTGGATAAAAAAAACTGAGGCCATGTTCTTAGCTTTAATAGGGAAAATACTATAACAAATTCAAGAAAAAGGGAATCATTTGTTACTTTAGAAAATCATATGAATTTTCGCAGAATTTACATCAGATTTAAATGTTGCGGTAAGTAATTTAAACGATGCATATGGTTTTGTTTGGTATCTGTACCGCTGGTTGTCGCTTCTAGTTGAGCAACAAGTTTTAACTGTAATCGTTTCATTTTTAATATGTTTTAAAAATACCAAGTTATCGTGGTAGAAGATAAGGCGAGAAGAGACCCAGTGTGTAATAAAGTAATAATAAGGACACATCTCGAGACAGTTTCAGTCACTGAACTAATTGAGCAGAGCTGGCTCAGATGGTTTGGACATACGTTCCGTGTGGAGCCAAGCCACACAGGAAAATGTGCAAACAATGCAAGAGTAGAGGGCAGGAGAGGGAAAGAAAGACCAAGACTAAAGTGGGAAGACGGTCGGGAAGGAGTACCAGCTCTATTCTCGGATTGGAGTCGAAGAAAGGAGCTGGTACAGAACAGAGGCAACTGGATCAAGCTCTGTAAAGGGTCTCCTCACTCTGCTTAGGCGGTAGATGAGGATAAAAGAAATGGACCATGATGAAGACCAAGTTATCGTGAGCTTTAGTATGGAAAAGAGAATGCAATTATTGGTGATGAGTTGATTTCGGCATTTAATCCAGAAATAAAAGTTTCAACTAACATTTCGAAGCATAGATGATATATGTTTATTGAAACGTTCATTCCTAGATGACATAATTTCCAAAGTATGCTAATTTCCTATTATTACATTCTGTTTTCCATACCAAAGCTCACGATAACTTGGTCATCATCATGATCCATTTCTTTTATCCTCTTTTATATATTTTCTTTTATCCTCTTTTATAACTTGTATTTTTGGTAAATATTAAAAGTGAAGGGAATGAAAAGTTAAAACTTGCAGTGGCTCAATTAGAAGCAACAACCTGTGGAATAATTACCGTTTGTTTTCTTAACCAGTTTTACAATATCGAGTATTAACAAGTAATGTTATTACCCACTCTAGGCCCGCATCCTTGCCTGTAGAAGTGATCGCCAATGACTGGAGAGTTCGGCTCGCACTTGCTGTCGAACTTGAGCCAATCTCCATCAACATAAGCCCAGACACCATCGATCATTTCCGTCGATGAGCTATTGCGACCTTCCTCCGTCAACTCTTCTGTAAAGGAAACAATGGCGTATGTCATTACCTCTCGTTTATTGCATTCCTTGTAATAAAATAATTAAGGTATTAAAAACCTGGATTCGTGAAGAAAAGTGGGACCGATTTCACCGGAATACCGTAGATAACTTTATCTATGAAATTGGGATTTGAGTAGTTGTATTTAATCTGGTCCATGCGTTGTAATTCAGCTGCGATATACTGCAAATATAAGTATCAGTTTGGTAAATATAATATTTACTGATCCAAAAGCATTAAGAGATTTATTAAAAACCTTACAGATATTATTACTCCAATTAAGAGCCCTTTCAGGTCGAATATGAGACACCATCTTGGATCTTCGCAAAGGCAGTAGAGATCCCAAGGTTGGTTCGAATCTTCTTCCAAGTGAACTTGTTCGTAATCCTCGATGCCGTCATCGCAGGTCGAGTGGGGAAAACGAAAGAAAGCAGACTGAGGCACTTTGTCATATATTGACGTTCTTGCTATTGAAAAAAATGTGTATTTAAAATTTAATTTTTAAACATTTTTATAGTTACATAGTTTTTTCTAAGGCAATGTTTTTAATGGATCAACAGAAACAACTTAATGTATTCTTACTTGTTAAGTGCTGTTTATGTCGATGACCCAGACAAGCCTGGAGCCATATCACCAACACAATCTACCATAATATCAATGCATTAATTCATGTTCTCATCATATTCTAAATTGTAATGGAATTTATTAAACGTATAATTTCAAATGATAGTTGATACTCATTAATTATTAAATGTACTTATTTATTCAGGGCCTCGACATTACTAATCTCGCGTCTTTTGTCCCGAAATGTAAAAATTAGAATTTATAAAACAATTCTTCTTTACGAATGTGAAACACTTAAGGATGAATAGCGTATTAAAGTATTAAAGAAAATAATGTGTTGCGTAGAATATTCCGCCCACTTGAAAATTTAGGAGATTATACAACGCGAAATTGCGAAGTATGCACACGGTTCATATTATTCAAATGATGGCATCACGAATATTAAAATGGGCCTATAAAGTTGCTGGCCTTAGCACCGAACAATTTCCTAAGATGTTAAATTAGCACTCTACCTACAGCGGAGGGAAGAGTGATATGGCGGATTTGGGAAGTGGTCCGAGTCCAGAAGTGTGTGGGCAGTTTTTTTACGCGGTTACGAATAAACTATCGTAGCCATGTCCTGCAGGAATGTTCATTCCTTAATGATTAGTTAATTCTTTAGTTAATGATGGTATCATAAAAAAATCGGTTTTCTTTCAAATACAACAAATATACGTCAAAGAATATGTTCATTCGTTTTTTTTCCAGACTTCAATGAGGAGAAAAACAAAAATCAAGTAATAACAATAAATTTGATTAAAATAAATTATTTTTGGATAGCTGAACATTTTCAAAGAGCTATCAATGCTAGATGGCTCAGTGGCAAATGCCATAACTATGATACTTACAGTTAGTAGTGAATACTTTCGCGCCATAGCTTCACCAAAAGAATGTGCTAATGAAAACTCAACAGTTATCTTATATAGCTGCACTATCTTCCTTATCTTATATGAATAAATTGCTACATCGTTAACACGTAAATTTTACATTTTCCTCACCATTTGGTACTAAATTGCATTTATGATAACGATAGGTATTAAGTCAACATTTTTAGTACGATGACAGTCTTAACTAGAAATACGAGAGCATGAGAACCTGTAACACGTGTGACACTATTCAAATTGTAATTCTAAATTGAATGTTCGTTTTGCCTATGGATGTTAAGGGACAGCTAAAAATATACTCGGGAAACAGAATATACAGCATTTCGTGGGATTAGGTTTAACATAATATGTTACGCATATACGGTACTATAACTTCACTTATGCAAACGATGTAATTTTTCAGGAGAAGCATTTGAAAATTCAACATCCTATTACAACGTATAGTTCTTCTCGACTAAACAAATAAAATGATAATATTTAGGCATACAATATTTTCAAGGGACTGATTCTTGTGCGGAGGGCCGAGCGCAACTGACTGATGATTATATTTGGTTTATTTATGATTTATATTGTTTCTCCGAGTAGCGTCCAGATTCGCGCCAAAACGACCCTGAAGCCCTCTATAGGTAATAAGTATGCGAACTGCACAAGCGATAATAATGCACCAAGTAAAGAGTAGATTATGTGTACTTTCTCATACTCAGTTCAGTTTTGACAAAATTGTATAAGTGACGTTATAGTAAGGTATGTGCGATACGGGATGCGATTTGATCAAGTTTAAGGTAGACTATATTTTCAATAATCAGATGATTTCCATGTCTTTCTTCTATCTATTGTAAAACTCAAGCATATTGTCTATGCTTGATTGGGTAATGATGTGTTGTTGTGTGGGCACTCTGAATGTTTAAGTGTAAATGTTTCTTGGTTAGATTTTCATATATTACTTTTTATTCGTCATTTATTGAACCAATTTTTTAATTAATTGAAATATGTCTGTACGATCTGAGAAGCTATATTCGGGTTATTATTTTTCTTTTTAAGTTTGTTTGTTGTTTTAAAAGTTTGACAATATGTTTCAAGTAGTATCTCCGGACTCTGAGGGATGTCATACTGGTACAGGGAATACATAACAGGGCCATGAATACTGCCCTGTGGCACTCCTGCATAAATTATACTTTAGGTGGAAAGTTAACCATCCCCATTAACAATAAGAAACATGCCCTCAAGATATGGATTTATGACCGAATAATCTAGCAGTAGAACAAATTTCCGTTTGAACAGGACGGTCTGCTACACTTTATCCAGTTCTTGTGAAAGGAATAAGAAAGCAGCTGTGCAATATTCCTTCCTTCCAGTGCCGCGACAATGGTATCAATAACTCAACTATATTGTTGGGCTGTATTATGTGCAGGCCTAAAACCGAATCGGTGGTTAGGGATTGAATCATTAACTTCTAACAAAGGATAAGCACCACTTTAACATATTGGAAAATAGTGGTAATATACTTGTAGGTCTGTACGACGTAACCAGGTCTAATGACTTGTTTGGATTCGGGATTATTTTTATAACATTTATATAAATAAAATAAAAGGAAATTATGATTAGTCGAAAAATATACTATAGATAGCTCTCAGAAAAATTAACGTGTGAAAATTAAATTAAAAATTAAAATTAAAGTGTGATAAGATCAAACCTAGTGATTTTCTGTGAGGTAAATCTTGTGTAAAAATTTTTACATAAGATGAAATGTTAAGTGGGGAAGAATATTGTTACGTGAATAATGATTACTTTACGAATTAATATCCGCAGGGTAAAGAAATAAACATTTAAAGAATATATTTTATATTTGAATACAGCATTCAGTTATGGTGGTATTTATATGTTCCAGTCAGAATCACACTTCGGGCATCGAATGTTCCATGGATCTTCTATAAAGAACATGCTTACAATGGTAACTCCATGTTGTGGAGTTCGAATTGCTCTCTAAAAAAAATAAAATCAATTAAATAATAAGTTATTACTATATTACCTGACAATAGAGCTAAAAGTTTTTATTGTTTTAGTGATTGTTGGATTATCCATCGCAGAAGAACACTTTAATTAAAAAAACTTCAGTTGTTTCTTCTGGTTTAGACCGTGTCGGTGAATTATCTGCCAACTGCTGACTTTGACTCAAGGCTTAATTGAGACACGGTCAGTTTCACATTCATTGAATTTTTAAAAGGTGTTATTTTCCTTAGGCTTGCAAATGAATCACTACATAATTAGCACGCTCCCTTTACATTGCCCTATCTTATTTTTTATGATAATGGTAGCTGTTTTTTTCTGATTGCATTATTTCAGTAAAACTATGTTTTAACGTAATGATGAAATGGTTGAACATATGTATTCGTGACATGAGCAATGTTGGAAAAGGTCGGGGAGTCCAGTCAATGAATTTTACACAAATAAGTGTGGCAAGATGGACATTGTTGTTATAAAATTCGGCTTAACAAGGCATTGTTGCAATAGTATCAATAAAGCTGTAACAAGCTTTGCTACTCGGTTCGGTCACCACTCTCCCCGGACATCAGCAAGCCCTTCCCTCCTAGTTTTATACTGGATCTTCTCATAGTACGAGGTCGGGAGGTATAACTGCTGCAAAGACCTGCTCTGCCACATGCAATTCAGTTTTTTACGACCAGGTTACCCGAGTAGAGCCATCGATTGGATGGTTACCAACTTAAGTCTGTACGAAATACTCTGTTTCCAGTCAGGCGATGCTCACCACTGGAATCTAGCAATTTCTCATTTGGAAATGATAGATGTTAATGGTTAACTCAGACCCTAAATAAAAAACCAAAAAAAATGATATCCCGATTCGACATGGTCCATGAAAGCCTATGGCCACCCTGCTTCTCAAATACTTCAAGTGAGATGTCACCTTGAAGTTTCTTTCCATCCTAATTCCTCAGTCGAACGAATTCTTGAATCGCAGATGACCAGCGTCATCGAGTGAGCTCCATCAGTCACACATCGTCGATGGTTTGCTATGGAGGAATGGCCGTGCGCTTACAAACATCAGATTCACCAAAACCTCGCTCATTATAAGGAAGATACATGCATATGACTGTAAGACTATGCTTATCATTTTCACCGCCATTGCAAAGAAGCCTGACATTAATATGTTTACATCGGTTTTTAGAAAGTATTCCCTTTCTAGGTAATCGCTATTCTTGACGTTTGCCGTGTTAATGTTTTCTGTACCATAGAAAGGCGACCATTTGCTTGTCCATGGCGATACGGATGGCAAAGATGTCCTATGGTAGGCATATCGTGGGATGGACCATCTTTGGAATAAGTTACGAATAAGTTCTTAGCCAATTCTATAAAAATGAAAAAAAACCGCTATCAGTTTAAGAGGGGAATATAACGTGATGTAGCTATGTAGTTACAGATATTTTTAATATATTAATATAGAATATATGCTCTTTCAATATGGACTAGTCTAAGTGCCTGACTAGTGTGACTAGCCCGTGTCCCTGAGCTTAGTACAAGGTACCACTTGATCACTTGATTTGAGAGTTTTAACTTCTCATTCGTTTCCCTCTTAAAATTTTCCAAAAATACAAGTAACCATGTGCTTTACTATGTACGAGAGAATGTTATTATGGGAAATATTTATACCTCGGAAATCCTTTCATCTATAAAAGAATGTTTCAACAAACATTTCATCTATATTTCGAAATGTTTGTTGAAACTCATGTGAAATGATAATCAAAATCTACTCATTACCCATAATTATATTCTCTTTTCCATGCTAATGAATTTGTATTTTTGGAAAATATTAAAAATGAAACAAATAAAAAGTTAAAACTTGTTGTGACTCAACTCAAAGCGACAACCTGCGGAACAGATACCCTTTATTCATAAATCCTGAGAAGAACCTTTGGAAGGAAGCCTACCCACCACTTGTACCAAGGATACGGTTTATAGCGACTCATCCATACTTCCCAAAACTCCTTTCTCGTCACCTAAAGTATCCATATCAATCCCCTTTCTTCACTTACATACATTTACTTGGTTCATTTGCCACTCTGTATCAGTCTCCATTGGTCTCAGCAGGGACGCAGCAGGAAAAGAAATGCTGGGATCTACTGTGGGATACTACCGCTTTATTCCCGGAGACCCCACGGGAATAATGAATATTGTATATAATTTTTTTATTCATAGATCACTAATACTTACTGTCCTTAAGAGTGGCAGATTCAAGTTATCTAATTAAAAATTTGTTTACGATTAAATTGCATGATTAGAAAAAATTGCGTTTTAGAATAGCAATTCCTTAAACTCTTATATGGTTCATTAACAATCTTACAAAAGAAACACTTTACCTTATGTTTCTTTTAACCCGTTTTTTCCTGCTCGAAATACCCTTAAGATTAATTAATTAAAGTTCTAGTTTAGGTGATATAGAAGAGGATTAGGAATAGAGGATTTAAGGATTAGTGAGCAATCTGCAATTAATAATCAATTAAACCATTTTTATTTTTATATTTTACAGAAAGAGGAGAAAACTGAAGTCGGATTTAGCTCTTAGCAGGCACACTCTGGGCACCTTATATTGTGTGGTTCGTCAATCAAGAAGGTAACGCTGGAAGTGATGCCGTAGTCAAGGAAACCGGATAAGCAACTTGGTGGGGATGGAATTATTTGCTGGAACATACGTAATGATGGTTAACAAGGGAAATTATTTCTCTACTACAGTACGCTACTTTAGTAATACTAGGTTATCTTATACAAGTTTATAAGAAAAATCAGAGATTTTGATATCAAATGGTTCTATGGGTCGAAAACTATATATAGATATTGAAAACGTCAAAAAATCGCGACCTAGTATCATCCAAAGACGAAAAATACAAAGGTGTATGTCGTGAAGATTTTAAATGGGAGTCACATAGTCCTATGTTCCACAAAGAACCTTGTTATTCTCAAAAATGTACTTTTTTATGTTATAGCATGCACCTATGTAATCCGTTAAATTTCCGAATGTTTATCCTCCGTACAACCGAAATAAGTAATCCACCAGGAAGAGTGAAAGGGAAAATAAAGAGGAATAAAAAACAAATAGTTTTAATGCTTTTTCCTTTTGATTAGTATTCATGTTTAGGTATGCGAATTACCCTACCCTGTATCACCTGAAACACATATATACTGTTTAAAAGCATGTGACAGAAACGAATACTTTTCTAAATAGTACGCAAGGAAAACATGAAAATAAGTATACTACAGGTAAAGCAGCAGATCTGGTAGGACATAATATCGATCTGTTTCGTAATGTTGAGAGTCATTGATTTATTTATTCTAAAAATGTATAATATATATCTAATCTTAGTGGCACGGGTTTCGGTCCTAAGTCACATGTTTACCACAAAATATTTTGCAACGAGTATAACTGTTGTTTTAATAAACCGCCGATACAAAAAAGAAAAAAAGAAAAAACTTTAATCGAAGAAAAGAACAATATATTAGAGCAGCTTCTAATTGATAAGAGAAGCACTGAAGAGCAGGAGATGGTATTGCTAGCTAAATATAAAAAATTTTAAGCATGGTCAGAGAAGATTTTCCCTTATTCGAATATTCGATGTTGATAAGGAGTGATAGCAGTGTCCCTCAAGACCGCAATAGTTTGATGAGTTTTCCATTGCTGATATTCTAAAAATAAGTCCAAATTATAATATAATCATAATGAAAAATTCAGTGCTCGGCATTCATGAGGTGCAATTGAACGGAGCTTGAGACAATTTGAATATTTCTCTACTTCACTTTTGAGGGTATTAGTGAGTATGAAAAAACTTTACAGAACTTCAAATGAGAAACCAAGATTTTCTGGATCTCAACTAGTATTTCTCCAAAATGCAACATAATGTCGCGCTTTCAAAAGGCGAATCCCTAGAATTCAGTAAATCATTTTATTATTATATTTCAAGTAACGAGCGCTCTCCGAATCTCATTAAAACTCTTGATCTGAGGGAAACAAATCTGAGAAAACTTGTAACAGCTGAAAGTGAAAGAATGCTTCTTATTTATAAAATTAATCATATAACAGCTGACGTTGATCAAAATAAGATAGATGCTCTGAAGCCCATATATAAGTGTATGCCAGGATTGGATCGACAATTTTATTAAATTAGTTTCGCCAAAATATGTAAAGATTTGAAGACAAAGTAAACTTATGCGTGACATATAAGGGTTCTATGTTACATGGTCATAATTATTGTTCTCATTAAGGAGTAACAAAGTTCTATGTTACATGGTCATAATTATTGTTCTCATTATGGAGTAACAAAGTTCTATGTTACATGGTCATAATTATTGTTCTCATTATGGAGGAACAAAGTTCTATGTTATTTTATTTCTTCATTAAATATTATCATTCCTTCATTTTTCATATACAGTTTTTATGGGATTCTTTTTCTGCTGTTCAATAGCACCCGACTAAATTGAAATAAAATCGTAATATTTCATTACCTAAAGAATCCATTGGTCAGAATCTTTGACATTGTTTTTCTCATTTTCATTAATGTGTATCATAGAACCTTGTAATACTAAGGTAGCGAGTGATTGAAAATATATTGTGTGTTTGTACAAAAAATCTAGTTTTGTTGGAACAACAAACATTATTATCATTATTATAACAATAAACATTAACATTACTAAAATGTTACTAACCGCTAATTTTTCTCCTTTCGGATAATTGAACCATTCTCTTGTTGGTCCTGGAGGAAAATAACCGGGAACTGCGTGTCCGAAACCGGCAAGAGATCCTCGATCGTAGTACAAGAAGAGGAAAAAACCGTCATGGCAAGTCGAGTTTTTGTTGAAATTATAGACATACAGAGTTCCTGAAATTCAAAATATATCATTTAAATTAATTTTATTAGCTGGTGCGGTAATTATTCCGCAAGTTTTCGCTTCAAGCTTTTTATTCGTTTCGATTATAATATTTTATACTTCAAGTTATCAGGAGCTTTAGTAAGGAAAAGAGAAGGTAACTATGAAAAATGTGTATACTTCAGTATTCATTTCATCTAGAAAAGAACGTTTCAACATATTACATATCATCTAGACTTCGAAATGTTAGACATCTATTCATTACGCTTAATCACATCCCCTTTTTCATACTAAACCTCACGATAACTTTATTTTTGGAAAATATTAAGAATTAAATGAATAAACAGTTGAAACTAGTTGTAACAACTTGAAACTGCGGAACAGATGTGCTGGTGTTGTATGCCGATACGTTTTTGTTTTTTTAATACAAATTGCAGTAATCATCAGAAAATTGGAAAAAAAAGTATTGAAACACTCTTGAACGGCTTAATTCCCTATTCTTCCATTTTTTTTTTTATAGAAAAAATCCCTATAATTATTATTTCACTATTTATTTGGATAAGTAAATGGATACTTGTTTCAATATTTATAATTAAATGCTTAAACTATTAAGGTCATGATTTATCACATTTAGCAATAGATGAATGATTATTAAATCTGTTCTAGAAACATTTAAGCTTGACTTTCAAACTTGGAAGCTTAAAAACAACAATAGTTTTTTAAACTACGGTTTCATTACATGTTATTGGGTGAATTAATACTCTTTAATTAAGTTTCCTAAGCTAGAAGCTAAAAGTAATTTTTGAAAATCTACATACATGTTTTAAACTCGTTAATTTATATATATTTATAACTAATATCAGTGGGACGGTCATGTACGAACAATATGTTTGTTCTCCTCATGGTCTTTATAGCCCTAGAACAAGCTTATGACAATGTGCCTAGAGAGAGAAAAAATTAATGTATTGAACTACCTGGGAACTTAGTTCGATACAACTGAGATTAGTTTGGTTACTCAGACGACCGAGTATGATGCCAGGAAAAAGGTGGATCAAGCCCGAAAGGCTACCAGAATGCTAAATCCGGTCCTCAGGACTACAAATATATCTACAGAAAATAAACACCGTATTTTCACTACCAAAGTCGAATCTATGCTGAGTTATTCTTCGGAAACCAGCACTATGAGCTCCCGTCTGTACTCAAAGGTGCAGGCAGTCTAGATGAATTTCTGGAGGAGGTGACTACGGACCACCAGGATTTATAAACTAAGAAACCAAGAAATTTGACAGAGGATGGATGTGGATATATCAACAAATGAAAGGATCGGTGCACACTACTTAAGATGGTACGGCTATAGAGAAAATGGCGTACGAATGTTGGCCGAACCGAGTTTTGGATTGGGTTCCACCAGGGAGGAGAGAAAAAAGAAAAAGAAGATTGGATCGAGAGGCGAGGAGCTCTGCTCTGACTAGTTGAGCCAACCCTTGTTGGAACGCCTATGAAACTAACTAACTAATATAATAATGAACAAATTCAATGATTATAATGATTTTTTTTACGTATTTAAAATAAATCTGTAATTTAGTACCGTCATTGTAATTATGGTCTTAATTATTCAAAATCCAACCTCTATGTTATTACATTTGTTATAATGTTGAGAAATTACATTTGATGTAGTATTTGATGCGAATGTCTGCCCAAAATGGCAGCAGAATATGAAGAAGAAAATGAATTATAATAAAATACGTTTTTTTAAATTTTTTTTTTACTGAATTTTTTAGGACAGCTTTTCCTTAATAATGAATAATAATGAGCCCTCCTTAATAATGAAGATGAAAGACTGACTAATAAAACATAAGTTGAATAATTATCAAATATAGGTTAAATTTAATTCAACTATTAAATATATGTTAAATTTAATTTAAATGTTTAAACAATAAAGCATAAATAGCTTATGAATATGATTATTGTCCATTTTGAACAATTTATGATCAACGCTACTTTACAATAGATCAAATTGTAGATACGAAATTCTAATTATTAATTAAAACCGCATTACTAAAAAATAAATATTTTGTGACACTTAGTGATAAGGCTAAAAATGAAGCTTTAGTTTATCATTAAAATAACGATATTTTAATTAATTTTAATTGTTATTTTGAAATTATCACCCAATCACATACAGAACATTTGAAAAACCATTAAAGATAAACAATGATAATGCTGTATTCTGAGACTATATGTGTGGAATGAGGCGGTTGTTAATCTAATTAAATAAAATATATAAGGAAGCTTCTGACTCTTTGTTAAATCTATTGTTTATTCATGTAAGGTTGCTACGTGTGATAACATCACTGTTGCAACCTTCAATGTGTTACTTTTTTGTAAGACACTTGTTCTAAAGTTTGATTAGTTAAATACATTTTGTTGTGTTCAAGTACTAGTTTCAAAGGACGTGTAATTTAATTCCTTTATAAATAAAGAATAAAATCACGTTAAAACAATCTTACATTCATATAAAAGAAAGATTCTAATATACAAAATTGGAACCTAAAATTTTTAATTTGTAAAACAATTTCTAATTAATTTTGTTCATTTTTTATTTTATTTTTTATCGAAAAATACTACTTTATATTTCGTTCAATACAAAATAGGATAATGAAGATACATCCAAAATTAATTGTATAACGGATCTTTTAAAATTCAAGTTTGTTTTAGAAATGTTCATTTACACTTACCTGTATTTGGCAGGTATCCCTCCTATATGGCTTAGAAATAAAAAGTTACATGTCTTTTGAAATATTATTGTGTTCTACTATTACATTTTGATACTTTTGAAATTTGATGTAGGTCTTACCTTTTTGTGGAAGACACCCTTGCAAGTAAAAGTCACCAATCGAAGGGCCAACCTTTTGACACCTGTGGTCGAACCTCAACCATTTGCCGTTTACATTGGCCCAAAGACCTTCGATGATCTCATCCAAATTATTACGACCTTTTACCGTCAACGTCTCTGGAAAGATAATTTACTTTACCAAGTAACTCAGAATCTTGTCTGCTAAAGTATTTTATTTTAATTACCTGGATTTGTGAGCCATATCTCCACGGCGTAGATAGTTCTGTTAAACAACACCTTTTTCTTGAAGTTGGTGTTACTTCCAAAGTCGTATATGCATGGTTCAACTCTGTCTGCATACTCCTTTAGATACTGCAGTATCATCAAGGATGTTACTTCCAACAACAGTTCTTGCTTATTTCAATGAATAAAAAACGAATACAGATCTCAACGATCAGTGATATACTTACCCCTATTTGGATAGCAGCTATATTGCCTAAATAATCGTAACCTAGGCAGTAACTGACGTCTTGTTCCAAACAGTGCCATTTGACTGGACGACAGTCATCGATTTCGACTAATTTAAAATGATCCGATCTATGATCAAATTGGGATGATGGTACTTTGTGGAAGGATGGTGGCTGCTTATCGTTAAAACCTGAAGTGCCTGTAGGAGAAAATCAATAAAAACATCGCTTAGTATAGTTACGATCTTTCGAAAAAAACACTCAATCTTTCATTTTCTAAGACCCATTGTCACACAACCATCGAGATCAACGTATATTACACTTTTGGCTAACCAAAATCGTTGGGAAAAGATACTTTACAGTTACCGTAAATAGTGGTAAACTATTGACACAAATGAAATGACATTAAAGTTAAAATTCATTAATATAATGTGCATTATGCTATAATAGGTTTTATCTTCACTAAGTTACCTGTTCTCAAAACATCGCGCGAGTATGAAAGCGGCCAAATAATTCCTTCACTCACACATATAGTTATAGTCAGAACCAGCGCATGTAAAGAATCATAAATATCAACATCAGTATAGATATATGTAAATACATAAAATTATAACATTTATGGGACACCTTAGGATTATGGAGACACCTTTGTTCGTTCGACCAATATGACGTGTCATTTAGTTACTTTGTTGGGATTGATATAAAGACATGGTAATTAGTAATATTGTTTGCTATGTCATTACACACGGAATGGTTAGTAAAAGAAAAAAAAATCTTCAGAATCAGAACTTTCTCTCAGAAAAGTGCTTATTATTATTATTATTATTATTATTATAGTCGCTTGGTCAATAAAAATCTTTAAAGGAATTTGAATTGAATGCAGTGCAACACTGTAAAAGAAAAAAAACGAAACCTCACCACCAATCTCTTCATTGTGAGGAAACTGCATAATCATTTAAGCTTTTACCTTAAATAGTACTTTTTCTTGCATCTGAGATAAATAATAATTATTACGTGTTTAAAGAAACACGATCATTGCAACACGTTCTTGTTAGGATTTTGTGGCATTTAAAGGCAACTGATAACCTAATGAGAATGATAACATCAAATTAGAACATTTATGAAAAGGATCATGCGATTATCAGGAAAAAGTGAAGGAAAAGCCTTTAATTATTTTATATTTTTTTTTATTTTGTTTATTCTACCATTATCTTATACACTTTTCATATCCACGCTTGAATTATGTTTGTAATCGAGGATTAGTCACTTGTGTAACTCGTATAAAGGTTAAAAGTCTCAGCAAGGAGGCCCGAAAACTGAAATGGAGTTGGGATGGACACCTAGCAATAGTCAAGGACGACAGATTGTCGAAGCACCGAGTTGACTTCGATCGGCCAAATGAGGAGCAGGGGAAGACAGAACATGATGTGGAGGGATGATATTACCCGAAGAATGGGAACCAACTGGATGAAAGTGGCCCTGGGACTGAGACTGTTGGTTCAAAATTGTATAGAATCTATGAAAAGGAAAAAGTTTTATTTTAATTTTGTAGTTTATAATGAATGTTTTATTTTATTTTATATTGAGTAATAAAACTATAGCATTATTTATTTTAAAATAACGTTTTTGTTTTGTTTTTTTAGTCTATGATGAATGTTGTTTATTTTATAGTCTCACTACCCTATTTCTATTCTGTAAAATTATATTTTGGAGCTGAACTCCATTTTACCTCCTAAGGGAGAGGCTTTTGTCATAAACATATAATGTCAATAAAGCTTTATTATTATTAGTCAAAGAATTCTTAGAGTATCGCATACAGGACATACCAATGGGTGTTCATTGGTAATCTGCTCCGCAGGGGATGGCGCCCTTAAGGAAGGAAAAGTCCTTAAGAGGCGATTCTTCATTGAGCCGTATCACAGATTTCTCACTTTACATAGACTTGTGACATCCATATGACACATAATGCTCGAGGATAGACAGAGGTGAATCTTGAACTGCTCACTACGGATTGCCTTCGATGCCCCAAGGAAGCCTCATGTGTCCCACTTTTATGATGATGTAAAATGGCTCTTTCCCTCAATCCGTAGGTTCTATTTCCTACGTCCATTCGTTCCCACAGAACCAAGACATTCGAGCGTTCTTTTCTAGTCCTTTCCACCACACTTTGGAAGTCACTCCCACCTTGTATCTGTATTGCGCCTTCCTTATCTACAGTTAAATCCAAGGTTTCCCTACATCTACTAAATTCCCAAAAAGATGCTCTCTGATTATGAGCAGTTAATATCTCATGTCCATCAGGAGTAATTGATGAATAACTGTTAATTTTCTTCACATACAGTTTAATTTTTCTTATTTTATTCTATTTTTTTTCTTTACCCGAACCTACCTATTAGCTTAAAGTTATTTTCATAAACTTTTGTAAGTATTATATCATTATTATAATATAGCACTTTGACCAGATACATTTTCATTAAATATTGTACACATCTGTTATTCTTAAGGAACTTGGTCCCAGAATAAAATTACTTTTCTATTCTATTTGATCTTACTAGAGCCCTGGATACTCTTGTAAGTATTATATCATTAGTATAATACAGCACTGTACATAAATTAAATTTAATACAATTATACATATTTATTACATTTTCATTAAATTTTGTGTAAATAAATAAAATTATAACATTTATGGGACACCTTAGGGTTATGGAGACACCTTTGTTCGTTCGACCAATATGACGTGTAGTCACATTTAGTTACTTTGTTAGGATTGATAAAAAGACATGGTAATTAGTAATATTGTTTGCTATGTCATTAGACACGGAAAATCCCCAAGTCCCAGAATAAAATTACTTTTCTATTCTATATGATCTTACTAGAGCCCTAGATACTCAGAAAACCTTCTTGGGCATCCAGGATTTGCAATCATCGCATAGACTTCTTATCTTTTAAAAGAGCGAGCGATTTGATAATCCTATAGTACCTCATACTTCATGTAGAACTATGTATCCCCCATGTGATGAAAAAGGTCCCGTAGAGTCTCCTTTTATCCATCTTGTTGGAGTTTGTTACAAAGATGATTCATTTTCAGAAAAGTATACCAAAGGAATGGGAATCGTTCATGCCTTGTATGAGCTCTTGACGGAAAAGTAAAAGCGAAGCGAAATTTCGTGTTGATGCTATTAGTCAACGTCTGGTGGCTGTTTTCAGCTCAGCAGTAGTTCGTATATAAGCAATATATAAACCTTCGTGCAGCAGTATTCAGGATAGGGATTGTAAACTGCCCTGCTTAGGAAGTAGCCTTAACTCCACTTATAGATATTCAATAAAACGTAATATATACTTTTTCACACCCTTTTTTCTGTAAAATGTACATTTAAAGGATCAAATAATTTGATATAAAAAATAAAAAACCAGTTTTAGTTTTAAAAAAATCGATTTTGGCTTTTTAGGTATAAAATGGGACATAAGGTATTGTTATCTCCAAACAGGAGTGCAAATCGTAACATAACTCCCATGTTGGCTCATCATATATTTTTGTTGATAGGCTAATTAATGAACTTATAAGACTGACAAATAATTACTTATTAAGTACATATTTTGACCTTAACTCAATTTTCATTTTTTTTTGTTGGACTTAAGGCCTTTTTTCTTAGTAGGGCAGTAAAGTTCTGAGGTAGTTCCTACGAGAAAGAAACTGAGAGATTTTTGTCTAAATTTATATCTGATATTACAGGAGTTGATTGTACTCCTGATCCACAATCACATCTTACATCGATGATTTCGCAGATACAGTAGCGAAAAAGTATCTCATAGTTTTGAATCAATTGTTGAGAAATTTATTTCCTGCAATGATGCCTCCTACAAATAACATCACACTAGTTCATGAATTGTTCTTATGAACCCTAGCAGTCTTTGGTTATAAATTAATAAAATTCCGACTAAAACCTGACAACATGTCTGACAAACGTGAAATGGAGCATTTATGTGTATTTATGAAGGCGAAAGTAAACACAAAAAAAATACTATGGATTAAATACCGAGTCCAATTAAGCTAATTAGGATTAGATTGAGGATTTAATCTCATGAAGCTTTTTAATTAAGAGATATCAATCACAAAATATGAGAAACCCTAGTAATTTGAATTACTATAGATATCTAATGTTTAAACCGTTATATATATATCTGTTCTCGAAGCCTTTAATACGACTATACCGGTTATGTACACGTACATTATAAATATGTGAAATTATAAAATCCGAATTCACAAAAACTTATTTCATTATTTATGAATGGATGGGGAAATGGATTCTACCTAGGACTAAACAAGTGATAAATACTTGTTGCATACAATCAATGGATTTTTTATGGGCTGATATATTCCGCGAATACCTCAGTTTGTCATTCAGGAGATCAAGCCAAAAAGAATGGAATAATTTCCATTTTGGCAGCAAGAGAGTCCAAAAGGTATTATTGAGAAATCCATTATAACAATATGATTTTTTTTATTTTTCAAAAGAAGCTGTATATATATCAAGTCTGGTTTAGATCCTAGCAGCCACACACTGGACACTTAATGTTCCAAGGCTCGTCGATCAAGAAGGTTGTACTGGCAGTTACGCCATATTTGATAAGATTTTCATAGCATCTTGGTGGAGATGGAACTATTTGCTGCAACACAATTAATTACGATTATTAACCAAAAAATTACTTGCTAATTTTATTTTATGTTACATGTACACAATTAATTTGCTGATACATTAGTTTAGTATGTTACTCACCGTAAGCTGTTCACCTTGCGGACGCTCGAACCATTCTCTTGTGGGCCCTGAAGGGAAAGTGCCTGGAGCAGCATGTCCGAACCCGACGAGGGACATTTTATGGTAGAGAAGGAACAGGAAGAAACCATCATAACAGCTTGCGAATTTGTTGAATTTGTAGGCGTAAAGTATTCCTGAAAGATAAAATATACCATTTAAAACTAATTTGAAGGCCTGTATTGTATATTACCAACTATTGTTCTAAAACGTCTTTAGATATATTTGCAATATACCATTTGTTTCTTTAATTATCGATTGAGGTTTGTCCTTTATCTGGAATTTAAATTCCTTGCTAGTCTGTTTGTGGATTCTGATTATTTTTTTGGAATACTTTACTTCTTGGTTATCACTGCTAAATATATTTTAAATAATTCGAGAGCCACTCAACACCATCGGTTCGGATATTGTTCTGCCTGACGTAATTCTATATATATATATTGTCCATCTATAACCTCTTTATGGATGTACTTTACTGTAAAATAGCTACCACCAACTCCTTCCTACTTGAAACTTCAAACATATTTCAAGGTCTCTAGCCCGAAACTTTTCCATAACCTGCTGTGATCCATGTCATTCAAGGAGCGAGCCTAAGATGGTGTTTCGGACACATATTCTTCTATAATTGGTGCATTTGGTTTTTATTTACGTTTTTATAAATTGATGTAATGTTTCCCATCCGTAGGTCACCTGTTGCTGGATTCTCTATCAATATTATTCTAATATATAATACCGGAAGCAATAACGCGCTTACGGTCTCAGGGCCACCATCCTTCAGAAGTTCTATAGCTAAATTTCCATTTTTTCGAAAACTTAATAGTCGATTTAGTATCTTCCTACATGATTTACAACATCTCTTCCTTAGGGCTAGCATTCTCCTGTTCTTTAAACGATATGAAGACCTTTTGAACTTTGGTCTTTCGGAAATTTATAAATAATCTCCTTGCTTCCTTAGATCAATTAATGCTATGTTTCTTTTGACCATTTCGCATCTTCTTTCCCAATGTTTATTTTTCCTTCCAATAATTTTTTCTTCACTGTTTTATTCAAAAACCTATCTTCTGCTTCTGATTCTTTTTTCTGCTGGGTTCATATTGTTTTTTTACTTATTTCACTTTTAGCTAAAACTGAAAGCAAACAACTGATGTTGGATAATTAGAGAACGTAAATGGCCTTTGATTACTATTGAAGGTAATTGTAATACAGCACAATGTTTGAACATAAACAGATACATGAAGCGACGTGGATCTCCCCAGATGGTCTTCAAAAGAACCAAATAGATCATGCACTCGTTGACTCGACGCATTCATCCGCTGTTCTAGATTGCAGAAGCTAGAGAGGTGCAAGTTGTAACAGTGACCATTACTTGGTTTTAAGCAAAATACAACAGAGGATAAATTGCGGATTAAAAAATACTAGTGAAAGACAGGCGGACCCGGCGAATATAGAAAAGTTAATGGATAACAAATGCGAAGAAGCCATAAACCAAAGAAACCAAGCAAGATTAAAAACTCTCTAGAGAAGTACAAGGAACTCAGGTGAGGAATACAAAAGGCTCCGAAAGATGGCCAAGTCCCTATGTAGGAAAATAGAGAGAAGTGGAGAAAAGAAAACAAGAAAAACTAGAACAAAATCACAAAGAGTAGAAAGTAGGAAGTTTTACAAAGGGCCAAAGGAAATAAAAAAGGGGTTTAACCAAAGAACTAAGTTTAAAAAAGGTTTAATAAAGGATGAATATGGGGGACATTAAACTCAGACGAGGGGGGGGGGATACGAAATATGCCTTCTGGGGGACATTGACCTGAAATTATAAAGGAACGCTAGTTATGTAACAGAGAGAAATGATATGGAACTTCAAGAGAGTATGGAGTGCAAAGAAGATGAGGTAGATGAAGAGGTACCTCCCGATAGGGAAGAAATTAAGGAGATAATCATGAATCTCAAAAATAACAAATCACCAAGTCCAGATAATATAAATTCAGAAATAACAAAGTATGCCGGAGAAAACCCAGATGCCGGGGAAGAAATATACCAGATAATGTGGAAGAGAAGACGCCCGTGTGTGGTGAGAATCAGTTATCTGTCCAATATTCAAGAAAGGCTGTAAGCAAGATTGTAGCAGCTATCGCCCAATATCATTGCTTAGTACTGGATATAAAGTTCTATCCATAGCCTTGTGCAGAAGAGTGAATGAGTGGGTGGAAGGATCCTGAAATAGTACCAATGTGGTTGTAGGCCAGGGTTGCAACAACCACCCTAATATACCAAATATTCTCCGTACGACAAATGCTGGAGAAGTCCTATGAATTCAACGTGGAGCTCCATCACTTATTCATTGATTTTCGTCAGGCATATGATAGTGTGGAGAGGAATGAAATGTACATAGGGCTGAAGAACCTGGAACTGCCGTCAAAATTAATTAGGCTCGTAAGAATGACTCTGAATGATTCCAGGAGTAGAGGATAGATCCATGGGAAGCTTTTAGAAGAATTGAAGGTAAATAAGGGACTAAGACAAGGAGATCCTCTCTCGCCTGTGATATTCAACCTGATTCTGGAAGGTGCAATCAGATGTATAAAGACGAGCTCAAACGGCACAATTTACAATAGATTGACGCAGCATCTAGCATATGCCGACGATGTGTTTATATCGGCCAGAAAAATGCCAACTTTATCGGGAGCTATGCAAGAGTTTGAGAGAGCAGCAAGGAGACTTGGCCTCGTTGTAAACAATGCCAAAACAAAATATATGATAACGACGAGAAGCGGGACATATATGCATGAACTAATAACGATCGGTGACCAGGAATTCCTTGGATGTGAGTCCTTCAGACTCCCAGGGATGTTGTCAAGAAACAACGACATGACAAGCGATGTTTCTTGGCCATTTTATAAATTAAAATAATTTGGTAACGGCCAATCAGCAGTTGACTTTTCTATTTTTATGTGAAACTTACCTTTCTTTGAAGAGCACCCTTGAAGGTCAAACTCGCCAATTGATGGTCCAATCGGTTGACACCTATGATCGAACCTTAACCATTTTCCATTCACATTGGCCCAAAGACCTTCCATGATCTCATTTAAATTTTTACGACCTTCTTCCGTCAGTTTCTCTGCAAAGGAAATATATGTTATTACAACTGAAAATTACTTATCTGGTTATCTAATTCATTTTTTGCCTATTACCTGGGTCTGTGAGCCATATTTCGACGGCGTAGAAAGGTTTGTTCCACCAACATTTTTCCTTATAGTTCGTAGTATTGGCAAAGTTGTAAAGTCGTGGATCAACTTGATCCGCAACCTCTTTTAGATACTGCCTTACAAATTATTATCTCATTACTTTTATGTTGTAATTATTGTTTGTTTCAATGGTTATAGATCTTACTTAAATCTGGATGTATCATGTAACATGAATATACTTACACCAATTTGTATTGCAGCTATATTGCCTAAATAATCGTAAGCTATGCAGTAACTGATATCTTGGTCTAAACAGTGCCACCTAACTGGGCGGCAGTCGTCGTTTTCGACCAAGATAAATTCCTTCGATCTAGGGTCGAATTGGGATGATGGTATTTTGTGGAAGGACGGTGCCGGCTTTTTGAAAAAGGCTGGAGTGCCTATTGGTACAAAGAATACTGCTGTTAGAAATTCGAATCAACGCTATTTAAAAACAATAAATAAAGAATTGCTAAGTATCCATGAAAGTTTTAATGTTTTTTGAAAATTATATCAATCTTTATTTTCTTCTGCTCAACCTTTGTGATCAAATTATAGCTTTTTTCAGTGAATATCATAATTTTTCAACCAATTTTATAATTTTACCAATAAAATTCATAATTTTTTCAACCGATTTCATAATTAGTATGATGTCGCGTTGTGGTTATCAGTAAATCATATAACACCCAAAAAAGGTACCCATCGTATAAGTTTGACACTCGAAACTCTTGCTGTGATTAATGAAGTAATTGAAGAAAATACAGCCTACACCTAACAAGAAATAAAAGAGCATTAATGTTTCGATTTCCACAATTCATAGAAGACTATTTCAGTTAAAAATTACGTTAAAACACGCTTCAAAAAATTATACTTTTGTCCCATTCGTCGGAGAAATATGTGTTTTATTTAGAAAAAGTCGATACTTTACAGTTTCCTTAAATAGTGGTAAAATATTGCTATTAAAAGAATGATTAATGGTTATATTAATCTAATGAGTAATGTGCATTAATAGGTTTTATCTTCATTAAGTTACCTGCTCTCAATACATCGCGTGCATATGGTACCGGCCATAAAATGCCTTCACTTGCACTTAGAGTTATTGCCAGAACCAGTGCCTGTAAAGAATTGTTTGTACCAATATCAGTATTACTTACATAAATATGTACGATCAGAAGCAGTAAAAAATGTACTATGTACACTAAGTTTTAACAATTTTTTTACGATGATACTTTATGGCTTTTGGAACAACCTCATTACGGTGCTACAATGTAATGAATTGTTCCTTATTCTGAATATACTGTTGTAGTGATTGGGAATGAAAAATAACTAAATCTTTGTTTCGACGCTACATACGAATCATGTAGAAAATAAAAAAATCTTTAGAATCCATACTTCACTTACTAGAAAAAGAAATTAAATCTGCGCTAATAAATTATGAATGGGCCAATCAACAACCTTACTTGTTATTTGTACGGAATTTAACGTTAGCTGGAATTAGTGCTTCTCACTTTTGTGTGGGCATTTGAAAAATTGCTTTTGCGGCCAAATTCAAAATCCCAATTATTATGGTCCCTTCTTCAAAAATCTAACTATTTATTAGAATTAATTAATGTTGATATATATAAGAAAATTTAAAAGAAAAAAATTTAAACCTCACCGCCAATGCCTTCATTGTGAGGAAACTGGAAAACCATTTTACGATTTTACCTTAAATAGTATATTTTCTGGGATATTATGGACTTTTTAGCTAAACAATACTAATTACCGTTTTAACGAAATAACGCCATTGCAACACGTTCTTGGTAGGATTTTGTGGCAATTAAAGGCAACTGATAAGAAAATGGGAATGGTGTGATATTTTCCTTTTAACGAAATCACTTACATTATTATAATAGAACTCATCGATTTAAAAATAGTGAAGAAACGGAAAATGCGATTTGTATTCGGGAAAAATAGTAGAAAAAGTCTTATAACATGTCATATTCCTAAAATATACAGTCCACGATGGATTTATCCATATCAACCACCGAATACACCTGGCCAGAAGATTCCAGCTGTTGTTAGATTTTCTTCAGTTATTATAACCTTTACCTCATGTTTAAGTTCAAATGTTATGATTATTATCAATTGAATATACTGTTAAAAGCATTTACTATTCTTTTTATTTTTTTACATTTATTTCTTTTTATAATAGATGGTGACAAAGTAAAAAAAGTCAGTTTTTTTTTTAATTGAAAAATTTACAAATTATTTAGAGATTTCAATACTATTGCTCTCTGAAAAATGTCACCCCTGAGAAAAAAAAGCACAACTCCTGGTTCAGTACATTACAATATTATGGCAGCACTATTGGGCCTACATCAACAAACTGCCATACAATGATTTGTCTCTGCTCTCAAACAAATGTTGCTGCCAAAAAAATCACGGTAATATCACAACAATATTTTCTTAGTATTTATCAAAATGATAATGAAAATATTCCACAGTAAGTTGCATCTCTACAACGAGATATTAAGGCCAATGAGTTTAATGTTACATGAATTGTGAGAAATCTCTCTCCATTGCATATATTTTACTTCGTGCACAATTTATTGGAGGACTTAAAGATAATTGGATACGAGAACAACCAAATGAAACATCTTTCAACAAAATTGTGGAGAAACCAACACTCTTAAAGCTTCCCGGATCAAATGTAAGGAATTAGCGGCAGCGTCAACCAACGGCACAACTTGTCCTCAGTTCGTGGTCCTGGATATTCACAAAACGTCCAGCCTTTCTACTTTTCGCAACCGCGCAAGGTCACGTGAGTCTTACGAATCATACAATAAGTCGAACTCAGGAGTTAGTCACTCACATTATGCCAATTTACAATATTTAGGTTTAGATAATTGTTGCTTACCTGATTGACGTCTTAATAGATTCAAATAAAAATGTAGTTTTTGCAAAAAAAAAGGTCATGTCTCCAATGTTTGTATTCAAATTATGAAAAATAAAAACAGCAATTATACAAATTCAATTCAAAATGAAAATCAGAAATCAACTTTTCAACACGAATCCTGTACTTCTTCATTTATATACGGTATTAAGAAAATTGATTCTGCACATATTCAAGATTGTGAAACTATTGATCTGTATGAAATTGATACCGAAAGTGATAAGTACATGATTACTGATCTCTTGAATGGAGCATAAAAAACATTTGAGGTGGATTCAGGTGTCAAGTATTCACTTCTTTCTGAGAATGACTTTAATATGCTCAACGTAAACATTCCTATTCAACCATCATCCTTAGCTTTCAGATCATAAACTGGGAACATTGTCAAACCGCTTGGAAAAGTTACTCTGAATATTCAATATGAATGTAAACAGATAACAGTTGACTTACACATCGTATCTGACGGTCGTAATTCACTACTTGGTAGACAATGGGTAGGTGGACTTGGAATTGAATGTCAAATCTTTTATGTGCAGTGAGAAGGTTCTTGTACCATTTGACCCTCACTTACCTGTAGTCTTAATAACTGATGCAAGCTCTTATGGAATAGCTGCAGTTCTTAGTCACTCTATTAATAATATTGAACATCCTATAGCTTATGCTTCTCTTACATACTCTGGCAAAATTATAGTCAATTAGATCGTGAGGCGCTTTCTTTGGTATTTGGGGTTACATATTTCTGTAGTTATCTATATGGGAATCATTTTACATTGATCACTGGCAATCAGCCTCTTACCAGAATTTTCACCCGAATACTCTTCTTTAGGTTATAATTTGTCCAGTAATGGGTTATGCCTTTCTAAGTCAAAAATTGATAAGATATAAAATTGCCCTAGTCCAGAAAATGTCACACTATTAAAATCGTAACTTCCATGTTGAATTATTATAGGAATTTTATTGCTATGGCACCAACCATGTTGGAACCATTACAAGCATTGCTAAAGAAAGACTCTGCGTGGAATTGGTCTGCGCAATGTAAACTAGCGATTCAGAAAAGTAAAATTATACTGTCAGGAAAATAGTCTGTTAGTCTTATTTGATCTAACCAAATTCTTGGTGTTAATGGTAGATAGTTCTGCTTATGGTGTGGGAGCACTATTAAGTCTAGTCGATAGGGTATAGAAAAACCAATCGCTTTTGAGTCAGTAACTTTAAATTCAACACAACGAAACTATAGTCAACTCCATGAACAAGTCTGGTTGTTATTTTTGGTATAAAGAAATTCTATACCAAAAATTTGGTATAAATACTTATATGGGAGTCGTTTTATGATAGTAACGGATCATGAACCGTTAAAAACATTGTTTTCTGTAAAAAAAAAAAACTTACCAGTCATGGCTTCATCCCGTATCATTAGGTGGGCAATTATTTTATCTGCATACAATTATGAAATACTATATAAGAAGGGGTCCAGCATAACTCAAGCAAATGTGCTAAGTCGTTTGTCTAGTGGAAATTCATTTGAAGACAAAGATTGTCAGTTTCTGTTTTTAGAAACTTCGTTTATTAGTCCTAATGTAGTCAAAAGTCATTCTGAAGAAGATGTAGTTATAAAAGATGTCATTAATTGTCTTAAGACTGGAAATTGGTCAAGAATAAAAATAAATAGTAATTTAAGATATTTTTATACTATGAGGCATGATTTATCATGTGACAATAATTGTCTTTATTTTGGTAGTAAGTTAGTTATTCCTAAGTCATTACTGTCTCTTGTCAGTTATACATCAAGGTCATGCTGGTATTGTCAGGTCCAAATTATTGGGTAGGTATAAAACAATGAATGTCTGGTGGAAAACAATGAATAAAGATATCGAATGGTATCCAAGTGTCATTTGTCAGTTAACTTGAAACGCCAAGAAAAAATGTAGAAATAATTGGGCGCCCCCAAAACAACCATGGGAAAGAGTTCAGATTGACTTTTTTCATCTTAATAATGATACTTATTTAATACTAATTGATGCCTTGTCTAGGTGGATAGAGTGTTTTAAAATGTCTTCTGCTAATAGTCTTGCAGTTATTAAATATCTATCTGCTGTGTTTGTTAATTTTTCAGTTCCCCGAGTCATTGTGTCAGATAATGGACCACCATTTAATTCGAGAAAGTTTATAGGTTTTTGTAAATACAAATCCATTAAATTATTGAAGTCTGCACCATATCACCCATAATCAAATGGCCAAATAGAAAGGGCAATCGAAACATTCAAACGTCATCTTTTCAAATCTCACAAACAGAGTGGAAATAAAGAGAGTTGGTTGCAAAACTGTCTCTACACCTATAGGGTAACACCCTCTTCGATAACCGGCATTTCACCTATGACATTTTTTTTGGGCTTTACTCCTCGGACTCTCTTATCGTCGTTACAAAAGAACACAGTGCATGAAAAAGGAAATAAGGTAAATCCAAATTTTCATGTCGGCGACCGGGTTTTAGTCTTTCTAAAAAATATACAATCGAAATGTAAATTCCGGAAATGGGAAGACGGGATAGTATGTCAAAGAGTAAGCAACTATATCTATCTAGTAAAGGTAAACTCTTCAAACTTTGTTTATAAAGTACACTGCAGCCAGTAGAAAATTAGCAAGTTACATCCAAATTGTCACTCTAATTTAATAAGATGGCCAGTCGACGACTCATGCCATCCCTCGGTTGGAGGATCAGGCGAGTTGTAAGAAGAAGCTTCTTCATCCGCAAGTGCGGAGGAGGAGGAGGAAGAGGTCGTAAGGATCACCACTAGAAGTGGTGAGGTAATTAATCCATCAACTAGATTTTCACACAGTAATTATTAAATTAATTAAACAATCTTTGTATTTCCAGGTTGTCGGGAAGTCAGCACAATATTGTACTCATCTTGAATTCTTTAATTGATTGTTTAAATTCTACTAGAGGTGTTATTTATTTTCATTTGGTAAATGATAACAATTGATTACATGATTGATAATTTATTTCAGTATTGAAAATTGTTTACAAGTAATGTTTATAATTGTTTAGAATTTGTTTATTGAAAATTTATTAATCTCTTAAATTGTAAAGTTATTGACAAGCTTACTAAAAATAATCAGTAATATATTTGAAAAAGTCAAAATGTAAAGGAGAGAGAAGTGTTGTGCTTTGGCTCCACCTGTAGCGGGGATGTGGTTCCTCGGCCATTGTAGGTTGAGACGTCAAGCGTATATCAAAAATCGTACTATCGATTATTCTTGTAAATCTTCTTTTTTTAAATTTTCAAATATATGTTCAAAAGTGTAACTGCCTTTAAGTCATTTTATAAATATAACAAATTCAAAAAGGGGAAGAAAATGAAATCGTAGATTCCTACTGAAAATGACATTAAGCCTTATCACAGATTTCTCACTTTAGATCCATGTGACATATAATCTTCGAGGATAGATAGAGGTGAATCATGAACTGCTCACTACGGATTGCCTTCGATGCCTCAAGGAAATCTCATGTGTCCCAATTTTATGATGATGTAAAATTTCTCTTTCCCTCAATCCGTAGATACTATTTCCTGGGTCCATTAGTTCCCACAGAACCAAGACATTCGAGCGTTCCTTTCTAGTCCTTTCCACCACACCTTGGAAGTCACTCCCACCTTGCATCTGTCTTGCGTCTTCCTTATCTACAGTCAAATCCAAGGTTTCCCTACATCTACTAAATTCCCAAAAAGATGCTCTGTGATTAGTAATAGTTAATATCTCATGTCCATCAGGAGTAATTGATGAATAACTGTTAATTTTCTTCATATAGAGTTTAATTTTTCTTATTTTATTTTATTTTTTTTCTTTACCAGAACCTACTTATTAGCTTAAACTTATTTTCATACACTTTTGTAAGTATTATATCATTATTTTCATTAAATTGTGTACACATCTGTTATTCTTAAGGAACTTGGTCCCAGAATAAAATTACTTTTCTATTCTATATGATCTTACTAGAGCCCTGGATACTCAGAAAACCTGCTTGGGCATCCAGGATTTGCAATCATCGCATATTCTAATCTTTTAAAAGAGCGAGCGATTCGATAATCCTATAGTACCTCCTACTTCACGTAGAACTATGTATCCTCCATGTGAAGAAAAAGGTCCTGGAGAGTCTGCTTTTATTCATCTTGTTGGAGTTTGTTACAAAGATAATTCATTTCCAGAAAAGTATACCAATGGAATGGGAATCGTTCATGCCTTGTATGAGTTCTTGACGGAAAAGTAAAAACGAAGCGAAATGTCGTGTTGATGTTATCAGTCAACGTCTGGTGGCTCAGCAGCAGTTCCTATATCAGCAATATATAAACCTTCGTCGAGCAGTATTCAGGATAGGGATTGTATAGTTATGAGGTAGTTCCTACGAGAAAGAAACTGAGAGATGGTCGATCATTTGTCTAAATTTATATCTGATATTACAGGAGTTGATTGTACTCTTGATCCACAATCACGTCTTACATCGATGGTTTCGCAGATACAGTAGTGAAAAAGTATCTCATAGTTTTGAATTAATTGTTGAGAAATTTCTTTCCTGCAATGATGCCTCCTATAGATAACATCACACTAGTTCATGAATTGTTCTTATGAACCCTAGCAGTCTTTGGTTATAAATTAATAAAATTTCGACTAAAACCTGACAACATGTCTGACAAACGTGAAATGGAGCATTTATGTGTATTTATGAAGGCGAAAGTAAAAAAAATAAAAACTATGGATTAAATACCAAGTCCAATTAAGCTAATTAAGATTAGATTGAGGATTTAATCTCATGAAGCTTTTTAATTAAGAGATATCAATCACAAAGTATGAGAAACCCTAGTAATTTGAAATACTATAGATATCTGTAATACAAAACCATTATAGATAACTGTTCATGAAGCCTTTTATACGACTATACCGGTTATGTACATTATAAATATGTGAAATTATAAAATCATAATTCACAGAAACTTATTTCATTATTTATGAATCTTAATGCACCTATTAGATAAGAAAATAAGCATAAGAAAATAGGATCTATGGATGGGGAAATGAATTCTACCTAGGACTAAACAAGTAATAAATACTTGTTGCATACAATCAATGGATTTTTTATAAGCTGATATATTCCGCGAATACCTCAGTTTGTTATTCAGGAGATCAAGCCAAAAATAATGGAATAATTTCCATTTTGGCAGCAAGAGAGTCCAAAAGGTATTATTGAGAAATCCATTAACAATATGATTTTTTTTATTTTTCAAAAGAAGCTGTATATATATCAAGTCTGGTTTAGATCCTAGCAGCCACACACTGGACACTTAATGTTCCAAGGTTCGTCGATCAAGAAGGTTGTACTGGCAGTTAGGCCATATTTGATAAGACTGGCAAGGCATCTTGGTGGAGATGGAGCTATTTGCTGTAACACAATTAATTTTGATTATTAAGCAAAAAATTACTTGCTAATTATATTTTATGTTACATGTACACAATTAATTTGCTGATACATTAGTTTAGTATGTTACTCACCGTAAACTGTTCACCTTGCGGACGATCGAACCATTCTCTTGTGGGCCCTGAAGGGAAAGTGCCTGGAGCAGCATGTCCGAACCCGACGAGGGACATTTTATGGTAGAGAAGGAACAGGAAGAAACCATCATAACAGCTTGCGAATTTGTTGAATTTGTAGGCGTAAAGTATTCCTGAAAGATAAAATATACCATTTAAAACTAATTTGAAGGCCTGTATTGTATATTACCAACTATTGTTCTAAAACGTCTTTAGATATATTTGCAATATACTATTTTTTTCTTTAATTATCGATTGAGGTTTGTCCTTTATCTGGAATTTAAATTCCTTGCTAGTCTGTTTGTGGATTCTGATTATTTTTTTGGAATACTTTACTTCTTGGTTATCACTGCTAAATATATTTTAAATAATTCGAGAGCCACTCAACACCCTTGTTTGAGCCCTTCATCAACCACCAACGGTTCGGATATTGTTCTGCCTTACGTAATTCCATACATATATATATATATATATTGTCCATCTATAACTTCTTTATGGCTGTAATTTACTGTAATATAGCTACCTCCAACTCCTTCCTGCTTGAAACTTCAAACATATTTCAAGGCCTCTAGCCCGAAACTTTTCCATAACCTGCTGTGATCCATGCCATTAAAGGAGCGAGCCTCAGATGGTGTTTAGGACACATATTCTTCTATAATTGGTGCATTCGGTTTTTATTTACTTTTTTATAAATTGATGTAATGTTTCCCATCCGTAGTCACCTGTTACTGGATACTCTATCAATATCATTCTAACCGGAAGCAGTAACGCGCTTATGGTCTCTGGGCCACTATCCTTCCGAAGTTGCACGGCTATATTTACTGGCCCTTCCATTTTTAATTGTCGATTTAGTATCTTCCTACATGATTTACAACATCTCTTCCTTATGACTAGCATTCTCTTGTCCTTTAAACGATATGATGACCTTTTGAACTTTGGTCTTTCGGAAATTTATAAATAATCCCCTTGCTTCCTTAGATCAATTATATGCTATGTTTCCTTTGACCATTTCGCATCTTCTTTCCCAATGTTTATTTTTCCTTCCTTTTTTCTTCACTGTTCTATTCAAAAACCTATCTTCTACTTCTGATTCTTTTTTCTGCTGGGCTCATATTGTGTTTTTACTCACTTCACTTTTACCTAAAACTGAAAGCAAACAACTGATGTTGGATAATTAGAGAACGTAAATGGCCTTTGATTACTATTGAAGGTAATTGTAATACAGCACAATGTTTGAACATAAACAGATACATGAAGCGACGTGGATCTCCCCAGATGGTCTTCAAAAGAACCAAATAGATCATGCACTCGTTGACTCGACGCATTCATCCGCTGCTCCAGACTGCAGAAGCTACCGAGGTGCATATTGTAGCAGTGACCATTACTTGGTTTTAAGCAAAATACAACAGAGGATAAATTGCGGATTAAAAAATACTAGTGAAAGACAGGCGGACCCGGCGAATATAGAAAAGTTAATGGATAACAAATGCGAAGAAGCCATAAACCAAAGAAACCAAAGCAATATTAAAAACTCTCCAGAGAAGTATAAGGAACTCAGTTGAGGAATACAAAAGGTTCCGAAAGATGGCCAAGTCCCTATGTAGGAAAATAGAGAGAAATGGAGAAAAGAAAACTAGAAAAACTAGAACAAAATCACAAAGAGTGGAAAGTAGGAAGTTTTACAAAGGGCCAAAGGAAATAAAAAAGGGGTATAACCAAAGAACTAAGTTTAAAAAAGGTTTAATAAAGGATGAATATGGGGGACATTAAACTCAGACGGGGGGGGGGGGGGGGGTACGAAATATGCCTTCTGAGGGACATTGACCTGAAATTATAAAGGAACGCTAGTTATGTAACAGAGAGAAATGATATGGAACTTCAAGAGAGTATGGAGTGCAAAGAAGATGAGGTAGATGAAGAGGTACCTCCCGATAGGGAAGAAATTAAGGAGATAATCATGAATCTCAAAAATAACAAATCCCCAAGTCCAGACAATATAAATTCAGAAATAATAAAGTATGCCGGAGAAAACCCAGATGCCGGGGAAGAAATATACCAGATAATGTGGAAGAGAAGACGCCCGTGTGTGGTCAGAATCAGTTATCTGTCCAATATTCAAGAAAGGCTGTAAGCAAGATTGTAGCAGCTATCGCCCAATATCATTGCTTAGTACTGGATATAAAGTTCTATCCATAGCCTTGTGCAGAAGAGTGAATGAGTGGGTGGAAGGATCCTGAAATAGTACCAATGTGGTTGTAGGCCAGGGTTGCAACAACCACCCTAATATACCACATATTCTCCGTACGACAAATGCTGGAGAAGTCCTATGAATTCAACGTGGAGCTCCATCACTTATTCATTGATTTTCGTGAAATGTACAAAGGGCTGAAGAACCTGGAACTGCGGTCAAAATTAATTAGGCTCGTAAAAATGACTCTGAATGATTCCAGGAGTAGAGTATAGATCCATGGGAAGCTTTTAGAAGAATTGAAGGTAAATAAGGGACTAAGACAAGAAAATCCTCTCTCGCCTGTGATATTCAACCTGATTCTGGAAGGTGCAATCAGATGTATAAAGACGAGCTCAAACGGCACAATTTACAATAGATTGACGCAGCATCTAGCATATGCCGACGATGTGTTTATATCGGCCAGAACAATGCCAACTTTATCGGGAGCTATGCAAGAGTTTGAGGGGGCAGCAAGGAGACTTGGCCTCGTTGTAAACAATGCCAATACAAAATATATGATAACGACGAGAAGCGGGACATATAGGCATGAACCAGTAAAGATCGGTGACCAGGAATTCCTTGGATGTGAGTCCTTCAGACTCCCAGGGATGTTGTCAATATACAACGACATGACAAGCGATGTTTCTTGGCAATTTTATAAATTAAAAAATAAGTAAAATAATTTGGTAACGGCCAATCAGCAGTTGACTTTTCTATTTTTATGTGAAACTTACCTTTCTTTGAAGAGCACCCTTGAAGGTCAAACTCGCCAATTGATGGTCCAATCGGTTGACACCTATGATCGAACCTTAACCATTTTCCATTCACATTGGCCCAAAGACCTTCCATGATCTCATTTAAATTTTTACGACCTTCTTCCGTCAGTTTCTCTGCAAAGGAAATATATGTTATTACAACTGAAAATTACTTATCTGGTTATCTAATTCATTTTTTGCCTATTACCTGGGTCTGTGAGCCATATTTCGACGGCGTAGAAAGGTTTGTTCCACCAACATTTTTCCTTATAGTTCGTAGTATTGGCAAAGTTGTAAAGTCGTGGATCAACTTGATCCGCAACCTCTTTTAGATACTGCCTTACAAATTATTATCTCATTACTTTTATGTTGTAATTATTGTTTGTTTCAATGGTTATAGATCTTACTTAAATCTGGATGTATCATGTAGCATGAATATACTTACACCAATTTGTATGGCAGCTATATTGCCTAAATAGTCGTAAGCTATGCAGTAACTGATATCTTGGTCTAAACAGTGCCACCTAACTGGGCGGCAGTCGTCGTTTTCGACCAAGATAAATTCCTTCGATCTAGGGTCGAATTGGGATGATGGTATTTTGTGGAAGGACGGTGCCGGCTTTTTGAAAAAGGCTGGAGTGCCTATTGGTACAAAGAATACTGCTGTTAGAAATTCGAATCAACACTATTTAAAAACAATAAATAAAGAATTGCTAAATATCCATGCAAGTTTTAATGTTTTTTGAAAATTATATCAATCTTTATTTTCTTCTGCTCAACCTTTGGGATCAAATTATAGCTTTTTTCAGTGAATATCATAATTTTTCAACCAATTTTATAATTTTACCAATAAAATTCATAATTTTTTCAACCGATTTCATAATTAGTATGATGTCGCGTTGTGGTTATCAGTAAATCATATATCACCCAAAAAAGGTACCCATCGTATAAGTTTGACACTCGAAACTCTTGCTGTGATTAATGAAGTAATTGAAGAAAATACAGCCTAAACCTAACAAGAAATAAAAGAGCATCAATGTTTCGATTTCCACAATTCATAGAAGACTATTTCAGTTAAAAATTACGTTAAAACACGCTTCAAAAAATTATACTTTTGTCCCATTCGTCGGAGAAATATGTGTTTTTATTAGAAAAAGTCGATACTTTACAGTTACCTTAAATAGTGGTAAAATATTGCTATAAAAAGAATGATTAATGGTTATATTAATCTAATGAGTAATGTGCATTAATAGGTTTTATCTTCATTAAGTTACCTGCTCTCAATACATCGCGTGCATATGGTACCGGCCATAAAATGCCTTCACTTGCACTTAGAGTTATTGCCAGAACCAGTGCCTGTAAAGAATTGTTTGTACCAATATCAGTATTACTTACATAAATATGTACGATCAGAAGCAGTAAAAAATGTACTATGTACACTAAGTTTTAACAATTTTTTTACGATGATACTTTATGGCTTTTGGAACAACCTCATTACGGTGCTACAAATGTAATGAATTGTTCCTTATTATGAATATACTGTTGTAGTGATTGGGAATGAAAAATAACTAAATCTTTGTTTCGACGAATCATGTAGTAAATAAAAAAATCTTTAGAATCCATACTTCACTTACTAGAAAAAGAAATTAAATCTGCGCTAATAAATTATGAATGGGCCAATCAACAACCTTACTTGTTATTTGTAAGGAATTTAACGTTAGCTATTATTAGTGCTTCTCACTTTTGTGTGGGCATTTGAAAAATTGCTTTTGCGGCCAAATTCAAAATCCCAATTATTATGGTCCCTTCTTCAAAAATCTAACTATACATTAGAATTAATTAATGTTGATATATATAAAAAAATTTAAAAGAAAAAAATTTAAACCTCACCGCCAATGCCTTCATTGTGAGGAAACTGGAAAACCATTTTACGATTTTACCTTAAATAGTATATTTTCTGGGATATTATGGACTTTTTAGCTAAACAATACTAATTACCGTTTTAACGAAATAACGCCATTGCAACACGTTCTTGGTAGGATTTTGTGGCAATTAAAGGCAACTGATAAGAAAATGGGAATGGTGTGATATTTTCCTTTTAACGAAATCACTTACATTATTATAATAAAACTCATCGATTTAAAAATAGTGAAGAAACGGAAAATGCGATTTGTATTCGGGAAAAATAGTAGAAAAAGTCTTATAACATGTCATATTCCTAAAATATACAGTCCACGATGGATTTATCCATATCAACCACCGAATACACCTGGCCAGAAGATTCCAGCTGTTGTTAGATTTTCTTCAGTTATTATAACCTTTACCTCATGTTTAACTTCAAATGTTATGATTATTATCAATTGAATATACTGTTAAAAGCATTTACTATTCTTTTTATTTCTTTATATTTATTTCTTTTTATAATAGATGGTGACAAAGTAAAAAAGTCAGTTTTTTTTTTAATTGAAAAATTTACAAATTATTTAGAGATTTCAAAACTATTGCTCTCTGAAAAATGTCACCCCTGAGAAAAAAAGCACAACTCCTGGTTCAGTACATTACAATATTATGGCAGCATTATTGGGCCTACATAAACAAACTGCCATACAATGATTTGTCTCTGCTCTCAAACAAATGTTGCTGCCAAAAAAATCACGGTAATATCACAACAATATTTTCTTAGTATTTATTAAAATGATAATGAAAATATTCCACAGTAAGTTGCATCTCTACAACGAGATATTAAGGCCAATGAGTTTAATGTTACATGAAATTGTGAGAAATCTCTCTCCATTGCATATATTTTACTTCGTGCACAATTTATTGGAGGACTTAAAGATAATTGGATACGAGAACAACTTTTACAACCAAATGAAACATCTTTCAAAAAAATTGTGGAGAAATCAACACTCTTAAAGCTTCCCGGATCAAATGTAAGGAATTAGCGGCAGCGTCAACCAACGGCACAACTTGTCCTCAGTTCGTGGTCCTGGATATTCACAAAACGTCCAGCCTTCCTACTTTTCGCAACCGCGCAAGGTCACGTGAGTCTTACGAATCATAGAATAAGTCGAACTCAGGAGTTATTAACTCACATTATGCCAATTTACAATATTTAGGTTTAGATAATTGTTGCTTACCTGATTGACGTCTTAATAGATTCAAATAAAAATGTAGTTTTTGCAAAAAAAAAGGTCATGTCTCCAATGTTTGTATTCAAATTATGAAAAATAAAAACAGCAATTATACAAATTCAATTCAAAATGAAAATCAGAAATCAACTTTTCAACACGAATCCTGTACTTCTTCATTTATATACGGTATTAAGAAAATTGATTCTGCACATATTCAAGATTGTGAAACTATTGATCTGTATGAAATTGATACCGAAAGTGATAAGTACATGATTACTGATCTCTTGAATGGAGCACAAAAAACATTTGAGGTGGATTCAGGTGGCAAGTATTCACTTCTTTCTGAGAATGACTTTAATATGCTCAACGTAAACATTCCTATTCAACCATCATCCTTAGCTTTCAGATCATACACTGGGAGCATTGTCAAACCGCTTGGAAAACTTACTCTGAATATTCAATATGAATGTTAACAGATAACAGTTGATTTACACATCGTATCTGACGGTCGTAATTCACTACTTGGTAGACAATGGGTAGGTGGATTTGGAATTGAACGTCAATTCTTTTATGTGCAATGAGAAGGTTCTTGCACCATTTCACCCTCACTTACCTTTAGTCTTAATAACTGATGCAAGCTTTTATGGAATAGCTGCAGTTCTTAGTCACACTATTAATAATATTGAACTTCCTATAGCTTATGCTTCTCTTACATACTCTGGCAAAATCATAGACAATTAGATCGTGAGGCGCTTTCTTTGGGATTTGGGGTTACATATTTCTGTAGTTATCTATATGGGAAATATTTTACATTGATCACTGGCAATCAGCCTCTTACCAGAATTTTCACCTGAATAATCTTCTTTAGGTTATGTCTTAGGTTATAATTTGTCCAGTAATGGGTTATGCCTTTCTAAGTCGATAATTGATAAGATATAAAATTGCCCTATTCCAGAAAATGTCACACTATTAAAATCGTAACTTCCATGTTGAATTATTATAGGAATTTTATTGCTATGGCACCAACCATGTTGGAACCAGTACAAGCATTGCTAAAGAAAGACTGCGCAGTGGAATTGGTCTGCGCAACGTGAACTAGCGATTCAGAAAAGTAAAACTATACTGTCAGGAAAATAGTCTGTTAGTCTTATTTGATCTAACCAAATTCTTGGTGTTAACGGTAGATAGTTCTGCTTATGGTGTGGGAGCAGTATTAAGTCTAGTCAATAAGGGTATAGAAAAACCAATCGCTTTTGATATATACCTCTTATAGGTAACTTTAAATTCAACACAACGAAACTATAGTCAACTCCATAAACAAGGTCTGGTTGTTATTTTTGGTATAAAGAAATTCCATACCAAAAATTTGGTATAAATACTTATATGGGAGTCGTTTTATGATAGTAACGGATCATGAACCGTTAAAAACATTGTTTTCTGTAAAAAAAAAAAACTTACCAGTCATGGCTTCATCCCGTATCATTAGGTGGGCAATTATTTTATCTGCATACAATTATGAAATACTATATAAGAAGGGGTCCAGCATTCCTCAAGCAAATGTGCTAAGTGGTTTGCCTAGTAGAAATTAATTTGAAGACAAAGATTGTCAGTTTCTGTGCTTAGAAACGTCGTTTATTAGTCCCAATGTAGTCAAAAGTCATTCTGAAGAAGTTGTAGTTATAAAATATGTCATGAAGTGTCTTAAGACTGGAAATTGGTCAAGTATATAAAGAAATAGTAATTTAAGATATTTTTATACTATGAGGCATGATTTGTCATGTGACAATAATTGTCTTTATTTTGGTAGTAAGTTAGTTATTCCTAAGTCATTACAGTCTCTTGTCAGTTATACATTAAGGTGGAAAGCAATGAATGTCTGGTGGAAAACAATGAATAAGGATATCGAATGGTATCCAAGTGTCATATTTGTCAGTTAACTCTAAACGCCAATAAAAAATGTAGAAATAATTGGGCGCCCCCAAAACAACCATGAGAAAGAGTTCAGATTGATTTTTTTCATCTTAATAATGATAATTATTTTATACTAATTGATGCCTTGTCTAGGTGGATAGAGTGTTTTAAAATGTCTTCTACCAATAGTCTTGCAGTTATTAAATGTCTATCTGCTGTGTTTGTTCATTTTTCAGTTCCCCGAGTCATTGATTCGGATAATGGACCACCATTTAATTCGAGACAGATTATAAGCTTTTGTAAATACAAATCCATTAAATTATTGAAGTCCGCCATATAACCCATAATCAATATGGCCAAATTGAAAGGGAAATCCAAACGTCATCTTTTCAAGTCTCACAAACAGTAAATCCAAATTTTCATGTGAGCGACCGGGTATTAGTCTTTCTAAAAAATATACAATCAAAATGTAAATTCCGGAAATGGGAAGCCGGGATAGTATGTCAAAGAGTAAGCAACTATATCTATCTAGTAAAGGTAAACTCTTCAAACTTTGTTTATAAAGTACACTGCAGCCAGTAGAAAATTAGCAAGTTACATCCAAATTGTCACTCTAATTTAATAAGATGGCCAGTCGACGACTCATGCTATCCCTCGGTTGGAGGATCAGGCGAGTTGCAAGAAGAAGCTTCTTCATCCGCAAGTGCGGAGGAGGAGGAGGAAGAGGTCGTAAGGATTACCACTAGAAGTGGTGGGGTAATTAAGCCATCAACTAGATTTTCACACAGTAATTATTAAATTCATTAAACAATCTTTGTATTTCCAGGTTGTCGGGAAGTCAGCACAATATTGGACTCATCTTGAATTCTTTAATTGATTGTTTAAATTCTACTAGAGGTGTTATTTATTTTCATTTGGTAAATGTTAACAATTGATTACATGATTGATAATTTATGTCTGGATTGAAAATTTTTTGCAAGCAATGTTTATAATATTTTAGAGTTTGTTTATTGAAAATTTATTAATCCCTGAAATTGTAAAGTTATTGACTAGCTTACTAAAAATAATCCGTAATATATTTGAAAAAGTCAAAATGTAAAGGAGAGAGAAGTGTTGTGCTTTGGCTCCACCTGTAGCGGGGATGTGGTTCCTCGGCATTGTAGTTTGAGACGTCAAGCGTATATCAAAAATCGTTCTAACGATTATTCTTGTAAATCTTCTTTTTTTAAATTTTCAAATATATGTTCAAAAGTGTAACTGCCTTTCAGTCAAGTTGAAAACGGGGAAAGACAATGAAAACGTAGATTCCTGGTGAATGGTCCCTATTTCAAACCAGACTTCAGCTGAACAAGAGATCGGAGACGAGAACAACCAACTCTACGGTGTAGTTATCTTAAAAATTGCAAGTAATAAAATTATATCTCAGGTAATCAGGGAAGAAATGGTGAATGAACTGAAAAATAATTCCAATGAAACCGGCTATGCGTTAGTTGAGGGAATTTTGTTTCGTAAAGATTGAGTTATAATTCCGGTTTCATTGCAATCAATAATTTTAAATGAATTATATGAAACTCTTCTTGATATTACAAAATATGAAACAACCACTAGACGGTACATTTATTGGCCTAAAATCGACCGTGACATTGAACGATTGGTTAGAAGTTGTCAGATATGCGTCCAAATTAAATCTAACCCGCCTAAAGTTACTGCCCACCCTTGGGAATGTCCTCCAAATAATTGGGAACGAGTTAATGTGGACTACGCGAGACCATTTAAAAATTCTTACTTCCTTGTCTGCGTGTACACCAAGTCCAAATGGATTGAAGTACGAATCTCTAAAAACGCACCCCTGCAGTTCAAGTACTATCAACCGACTAGAAAATATTTTCTCTTCACATGGGTATCCTGTTGTTCTAGTCAGTGATAATCATTCTATTTTCCTGTGTGATGAATTCCATAACTACTGCACGGAGCGTGGTATATTTCAAAAATATATTGCTCCTGGACCTCCTCCGACGAATGGACTAGCCTAGAAAAATGTACATACTCTAAAAAAACGTCTCAAAGCTCAGAAAAATGGCATTACTCCATTACGCATCAAATTACAACATATTCTAGTACATTATCGTGCTACTTCGCTTGCTTGTAGTAACACACCTGCTGAATTGTACTTACATAGGAAGATTGTACTCATACATAGTATGTTATAGTATACTCATATATAGTAGATTGAACGTCTTGTTGGTGGGGTGCTGTCTCATGTTTGGAGTCTGTTTTTGCTGTTGATCGTTGGGATGTATTGCACCTTTTTCTTCGAGATGTGATTCACATAACCCTTTTTTTTTGTGTGTCTTGATAATGCCTGAATAGGCGAAACTTCAACTGGTAAGTGGGTGTATTACTGGATTTGAAACATAAGGCTTTGCATTCTGGTTTTTCCCAATTGCATTATAATAAACCATTTAAGCTTGATTAATGACGATTTGGCAATCTCATGAAGCTGTTTAAAAGAGAGATATTAATAATAATATATGAGCCCTGCTCGTGATTTGAAATATTATAGATATCTACTCTAGAAGGCTCTATGACAATATCTTTTTCGTGAATATCAAACGTACATACCTATAATACATTATAACTGGAACTAGAATTTATAATAGTGGATTTAGGTGTTATTGAGAAAAACAAAATATGAATATGAAAGTAGTTTTTATTATTTAAAAGAATGCATGCTAGCAGACTATGGGATGAAACTCACCCAGCATATTTTAATAATGATACTATGCATCTCCAAATAAACAAATAAAGCTTTATACTGTTTTGAGTGATGATGAAATTTATGTATTGAAAATGACCAAATTGGGTCGAAACGTATACAAAAAATAGATGAGATGAAATGAATTTTTGGTCTAAAGATTTTTTTAAACTCAAGGTAGAATGCAGAGAAAATTAAGCCTGATTTGGATCATAGCAGCTACACCCTGGGCAATTGATGTTCCAAGGTTCATCGATGAAGAAGGTTGTACCGAGAGTGATGCCGTATTTGCCAACAAGACTGGCAAGGCAGCTTGGTGTTGACGGGAATAATTGCTGTAACAAAGATTATGTATATATAAAAGTGATTAAAAAAAAAAGTCTCTAAATAATAAAAAAATAAATTCCTCCTGGGAGGCATAAATATTCAGGAGGCCAGTAGTCCCGAGAAAATAGAGACTCTCCTGCTGGGCCAATCACCCGCAAGAGAGTTCTACTGATTCAGAGAACTTTGAACGGCCTTGGATTTGGACTGTCTAGACTCAAAAGGATATTAGACTTCGAACATGGAATAACAAGACTATGACTGGCAAAGAGTTTGAGCTGTTGGAAGAGATGGAGACCTTCAGGATCTCCTAGGGCACGGGGAAGTAGGCCTAAACAAGGATCATGTGCTCGCTGGATTCAGAGCCAAGGAAGGAGTGGCCATTATCATGAACGAAAGCTTATTCGCTGAAGTAGAAGATTGGCAGCCCATATCCTCAAGAATCATAACAGCGTAAATGGATCGGCCAATAGGAAAGATCGCTCTCATACAAATATATGCCCCAACAGAGGACGCAAATGTTTAAGACAAAGTACAGTTTTATGCTGATCTAAAGAGCGAGGTCATTAGTGGTCAAAATGGAAACAGAGAAATTATCCTAATGAGTGATTTCAACGCACGAACCGGAAGCGACCATACAAAAATACACATGGTGTTATGGGCCTGCATGGAGGAGAACCCACCGAAAATAGAAATGGACAAATTATTGATTATGACCTACTCATTGGAAACTCTTTCTTCCCACATAAGAAGGTGCACGAAATAACCTTCTCAGCAGAAGAAAGGAGGATTAACAGCATTATAGACTACTTTGTCTACAGTCGGAGAATAAGGAAATATTTCACTGATGTGAAAGATATAAGAAGGTGCAGTAATTGGTTCAGACCATCTTCTTTTGGTCAGATACACCCAGATCCTACAACCTAGAAAGAAAAGACCCAAAGCATATAAGAGGATTGACATTGAAAAACGGCAGGATCCAGAAAGGAAAAAAGGAATATGCAGACCTTGTGGATATATGACATAGACATGTCAATACGGAAATGAATATAAACAATACATAGACAGCATTGAAACATGGAATTCTTCAGACTGCTGAAACAGTAAGCGGAACAAAAGTAGTCTGTACCAAAATTAAAATGTCTGAGTGGCGGAGTGATCTAGTGAAAGTTGCGGTGGTTAGGAAGAAGACAGCCTGGAAGGCGTATTGTAAAATCAAATCTGCCACCAACTGGGAGATATAGAAGGGTCAGAAGAAGAAGGAAAGCGAAAATGGTTGTTCGAGTGGCGAAGAGGAAAAGCTGGGAAAATTCGGTATAAGTCTGGCCAATGATTACAGGAAAAATGTCAAGATTTTTTGGAAGAGAATGAGGTCAATGAAGGGAAAGACGAGGGAACCTATTAGAAATGTTAAGGACGAAACAGGGCGAATAATTACTGGAGCTAGATAAATACTGGATAGATGGCAACGCGATTGTTCTGTATTGTTTTCTGGTGCTTCGGAAGAGAGAGTAGAAGACAGGTGAGAAACAGAGAAAACAGAAGAATATGATGATGTGATATGGGAGGAAGATGTCACATGGGCTATAGAAAAAATGAAGATTGGCAAAGCAGCAGGCAAAGATGGTATTGCCCCAGAACTTATAAAATTTGGAGGCCTACAATTACATAAAGCTTTGCAAGACCTGTTTTAGAATATCTCTTCTTCCAAATCTATGCCTGAGGATTCGGGAAGTAACATCATCATACCAATCCACATGAAGGGTAGCTCGAGTGAATTCCAAAACTATAGGCCTATATGTCTCTCCCCTGTAGTCTAAAAACTTTACTCCTCTATACTGGAAAGAAAACTCAGATCAATCGTGGAAGACAAATTGGAAGAGGAACAAGCAGCTTTTAGACCACACTGCCAAACACAGTACCACGTCTTCTCACTGAACAGGATTATTGAGAAGACATGGGATAGAGGAAAGAGCTTGTACCTAGCGTTCCTGGACATAAAGGCAGCATTCGACTCAGTCCCTAGAGAAGATATCTGGAAAGCTTTAGCCGCTATAAATGTGCCCACAGTATTAATAAACGCCATAAAATGCATGTATCATCACTCCAAATCTGTAGTCAGAATTAATGGAAGAATGTCCGAGGCTTTCGCCATAGAAGGGGTGTTAGACAGGGGGACAGCCTTAGTCATCTTCTTTTCATCACTCTTATAGACAAGATATTGAAAATATGCAAGCGAAGGACAGCACGGATGGTCGTGGAAAAGTAGAACATGAGGACAATCCTAGCCGATTCCAAGGAACATCTACAGCAGGCAGTTAAGGAATGGGAAGCAGAGCTGGAAAGGAAGGGTATGATATTAAATGTTGGAAAAAGCAAGGTGATGCACATTGGGCGTGAAAAAGAGGTCGTGATTCACTGCAGAGGACATGAACATGGAGACAGCGGAGGAATATATTTACCTAGGAGTAGTGCTCAGCAGAAATGGGAAAATGGACCAAGAGCTCTCAAAAAGAATTAAGAAAGCTAATAGCATATACTATGCAACTCAGTGGTGGGGAAAAGGGAATTGGAAAAATGCAAATATTTAAGTCCAAATACCTACCTACCCTTATTTATGGAAGAGAGCTGGGTCCCGATGGAAAAGCACTGGAGTAGGGCTTTTCCATACGTTGCTGAAATGAAATACCTCCAGAAAATGGCAGGCAAAACAAGGAGGGACAGAATTAGGAATGAGAGGATAAGTGAATGTTTTCCTGGGAGTTCCTGCACTGAGAGAAACAGTGGTGAGGAGACAGTTGGGATTGTTTGGTCATCTGTGCAGAATGGATGAGGAAGACCTAGACTGCAATGGATGGACAACATCTCAAGGATTGGTGAAAGGAAGGTAAGGAATATGAATGAGATGACAGCGCTGGCTGGAAATCGAGGGGCTTGGACGTCTTGGATTGGGGCACCTCCACGCTCAGGGGCACTAAAGAGGAAGATAAAGAAATAGCAGTAGTTGAAGAATATACACGTATACACACGCGCGCGCGTGTGTGTGTGAGAGAATATTGCCACACAAAATGAACATTACTTACTAATTACATTTTATGTTTCCTATATACGATTTGACTTCCTCATAAAATAATTGATTGTGTAACTTACCGCTAATCTTTCACCTTTGGGACGATCGAACCAGTCTCTAGATGGCCCAGAAGGGAACGTTCCCAGAGCGGCATATCCGAAACCTATAAGGGTTCTGTAGTCGTAGAAAATATAGAGGATGAAGGCGTCGTTACAACTTGAATATTTATTAAGATGGTAGGCAAAAACTGTTCCTGAAAAATAAAATCAGTTATTTTAGTCTTTGTTTTAAATATATTTGCCGTATTTAATATTTGAAAATTATCGGCAAAGCTTAATTTACTGCAATGGTGGGTGAATGCTTAAACAACTAGGGTCTCTTCTTCTTCAGTGATTTAACATTCCTTGAAGGTCCTGTTTGTAGACAGTGGTTATATTTTGGAAATATTTCAGAATTTTTATATATTTATATTGTTTTCATAACGCCATTTACGTTAAAAAAATCTGAATGATAAAAAAAATTCATTTTATTGATAATTTTTATTAATTTAAGAAATACTCAAATTACTTATCGTTGTTCTTTGGTTTTAGAGGCAAAGAACTGCTTATGGTATTAATGCTCTGTCAACAAGACAAGCCGGGCTGCGAACCAGCGATCATGGGCTTAGTAGTTTGTTATTCTAACCACTATGCCTGCCCTATTTAATCATTTTTGGGCATAGTGGGCTTTTAATTTGAATATTTCCCATAATATTATAGTAATAACGGATATTTTAAAGTTTTTGTTTAAGGATATTTTGTGTTTCGTTTCTGTTAGTAATGAATAGGATTATATTGAAGTAGGTAAGAGTAAACAAATGTTGTTAACGTTTAAAACCTGAATACCCAAGAAGGGGATTAGTACAGGGTTGAGATAGGTAAGACATCGGTTATGCATGGAGGTTTTTTGATGATATCATATTCAATCACCAAGTATTTTTCCCAAATTAGGGTAACCACTTCATATTGGCTGAGTGAATCCCAACAGAATCTCTAGGTCTCACGGAGCCTGTCATATCAGGGAACCAGCTCCCTACTAAAGTTTTAAACTTTACAAAAACGGTTTATAAAACCTGACAAACAAGCTCTTGGGAGGGTAGTTTTCATAACAACTTCTTTAATGTGAATGCAAGCATATACATAAAAGTTCAAAGTTAAAATACAAAATTTGACTTTATTTAGATCTATTAAAAGAAAAAAATCGTAAATTGATAAAAGTAAAGTCGTTCCTTTAATATATATTTAACAAATATTGCTGAATAACATTGGAAGGTTATTCAGTATTCATGGATTAATCTAAAATTAATGATCTTTAGAGTATAAATTATTAAACAATTTCCTTCAGAATGTGAAGATGTTCCGGTGAAAAGTAGTTCAGTCGAATTTTATCCAAAATGATTTAATTGCAATTAGGGAAGTGGGATCTTGTCAGTCCCAATGTTTTTGGATTAAAATTGAGTTGTAACATAAGCAATAACTCCATTCCTTTAGCCGCTCAATCACTACGCAAAAACATGAGTCCGCTACCCGTTTTTTTTTTTTTTTTTTTATACTGTTCATAATATCTTTAATTTTAAAGCAGTAATTTAAGTACTTTAATTCGTTCTTTATAATAATGAGTGAGATCGTATTAAATTAAATTGATTTAAAGAAGTATTAATAAAGTTTAAGGTTTTTTTTATAGGGAATAAAGTTTATTCGAAACAGGACCCTACATTTTGGCCACCTGATGTAACACGAACCGCTAATGGTTTTGAGTTGAGAAAATGTACACACTTGAGGTTCAACATGTCTGTGTCGATGAAAAAAATATGCTATACCAAATTGCCTTATTTAAAATAATATTATGGTGAATTCCTCACCAGCTCATCAGTATTGAATTTTTTTTTTTAATCCATTCGTAACATTTAAGTCTTTAATAAATAAATCTCACAGTCGGATTAATCCACACACACCTTTTTTGCCTAATTAACCACCTGTTGTTGCTTCGAGACCAGAAACTATTTGGGACTAAAAATGACACTTTAGTCGAACCGTTTCAAGAATTAAGAAATGAAGAATTTATTTGTACTGGATAATGGTTTTTCCTTCTTCTATGCTCCATTTGTTGCCGATTTGCCCCCCCCCCCCTTTCAAATAAACCCTTTCATGAAAAACTTTCTTCCCACTCGTTCACCCACTAGTTCAAACCTACCTCTTCAATTCATAATATCAAAATTAAAAAGTATTTGAATATTTTTTATAATATATATAAATGCGATTAATTATTTAGTTTTTATATTATAGTATTTATAATATTGTATTATATATTTACATCGTATTTTATTTATTTATTTTCAGTAAGTTATTTTATTATTTAACATTTCTTACAGGTCTGTTTGTACATAGATTACTTTAGGATTAGTTTCGAGACATTTTTTCTGCTATTGTGTGTCATATTCCAAATTTCTTTTAAAAATATATAATCGATGGATAATTTTTTTATGTAATTTAGAAGAAGTTTAAATTACTCATAAAAGGAGTGGACAATTTTAAATATTTGGGATCTGTAATCGAGAGGAATGGAATATAGGAAAAAGAGATAAAGGATAATTACAACCCGCAAAGCTATTGATATGCTTAACTCGGTTCTTTGGAGCAATAATGGTACGAAATATATCAATAACCATAATTGAAAGTATATTGTTATATGGAATAGTGACAGGGACGATAAGCGCTGCTCTAGGAAAAAAGTTGCTTGCAATAGAGATGGAGAGCAGTCAGGATATCCAGATTAGAAAGAAGGAGTAATGCCGAAATTAAAAATCAAATGCAAACTTAACAAAACGTCCTCCAAAATATACAGAAAAAAAATTGGAATGGGTCATCTCAAGAGGATGAAGTAAGAAAGATTGCATAACTTAATTTTCAAATGGAGTGCTGAAGGGAGGAAACGGCGAGGAAGACCACGAAAAAGATGAATAGAAGGAATTATGCAATAATTAGAGGAAAGTATGCATAACCATGGTCTGAGGCCATGGGCGAAGTTTAAATTATAATATAATTTTTTTATTGTGATTATTTAAATATTTTTATTTTGAAGAGAAAAGATTTACCCTGGTAGGGATTCGAGCCCGGGTGCCTACTCAAGGCCGATACTCTACCGACTGAGCTACCAAGCTCGTTACCAGGACAGACGAATCTATTCTCTTCATCGATCCTATATCCCCGTGTTCTCGCAATTTTTTAGTATACTCGAGAAGAATGTTCATTGAGTGTACACGAGAAAAATGTTCATTGAACATTACTTTACTTAGGATAGGGTTGACTTACGTCAATTTTATATTTATATATTTTTTTATTGTGATGATTTAAATATTTTTATTTTGAAGAGAAAAGATCTGGCCGGGATTCGAACCCGGGTCTTCTGCAATTCTAGCGCGGTACTCCACCAAGTAAATTACCAGGCTCATAACCATGCCAGGGCGAATCCCGGCCAGGACAAACCTTTTCCCTTCAAAATTAAATATTTAAATAAATAAAAAAAATTATAAAACCAGATCCTAATTCAAGTAATGTTCAATGAACATTCTTCTCCATATATACATCGCAAAAATTGCGAGTACTGGGTATATAGGATTGGTTATGAGAATGGATTTGTCAGACCGCGCTTGAATTGGGAAAGACCCGGGTTCGAATCCCGGCCAGGACAAATATTTTCTCTTCAAAATCCAAAACAAAAGTTAATAATTATATCGTAGATTTGGCCATTTTTTAAATACCAAAGTAGTCTAAAATTTTAACATAAAACAGTAAAATAATTGAGATCCTTTAATGTGTTGTGAATGTTCACTTTTCTATTGTTGAAGTGACTTACCCATCTTTGGACAGCACCCTTGAAGGTGAAACTCGCCAATTAATGGCCCAAACGGTTGACACCTATGGTCAAACCTTAACCATTCTCCATTCACATTGGCCCAAAGACCTTCCATGATCTCACTTAAATTTTTACGACCTTCTTCCGTCAGTTTCTCTGCAAAGGAAATATATGTTATTACAACTGAAAATTAATTATCTAGTTATATAATTTATTTTTTGCCTATTACCTGGGTCTGTGAGCCATATTTCGACGGCGTAGAAAGGTTTGTTCCACCAACATTTTTCCTTATAGTTCGTAGTATTGGCAAAGTTGTAATGTCGTGAATCAACTTGATCCGCTACCTCTTTTAGGTACTGCCTTACAAATTATTATCTCATTAATTTTATGTTTGTAATTATTGTTTGTTTCAATGGTTATAGATCATACTTAAATCTGGATGAATCATATAACATGAATCTACTTACACCAAATTGTATGGCAGCTATATTGCCTAAATAATCGTAAGCTATGCAGTAACTGATATCTTGGTCTAAACAGTGCCACCTAACTGGGCGGCAGTCGTCGTTTTCGACCAATATAAATTGCTTCGATCTAGGGTCGTATTGGGATGATGGTATTTTATGTAAGGCTTGTGCCGGCTCATCGAAAAAGCCACTGCCTGTAATAGAAAAAAAATGAATATACGCTATTGGCGTAAATTATGTAATACAAATAATTTTTATTAAAGTAAATTAAAATTTTTAATAAATATTTAATATTTGTTCTTTGGTTGTTGTCACAAAGATAACCTTGCGCATTAGGGCACTGCGTTTGAAGACAATATGCGACGCAGCACTGATCTCGAAGATGGCGATGCGCAGCACTGAACGCGGTGCCGATTTTTTTTAAGCGATTGAATACCACCATAAAAAACCTCAACCGTTATAAAGGTTTATTGTAGTAATGTTTTTTTGCTTTATGGTTACTACGTAGCTAGCTCTACAGCCCGGGGCGGGCCTAGACTTCCGGACCATATTGCTCCAATCCACTCTACATAGCGTTCTCGTCCTCTAGTTCCGCACTCTGAAAACTTCTCTGGGGCCTTCCACATCCTGAATCCAACGGCCCTGAAGTCTTCCTTCGTGCTATACATAAGGGGTCTAACCCTTTAATTCTTCTCTCTCGTATAAAGCGGAAAGTTCACGAAGTAGGCTCGGTTACCTACAATAACCCGTTGTTATTTTTTTTTTTTAAATTTTGTACATATTTCGTGTTCGTAGTTAAGCTCAGTCCATGGCTTATGAATGATTTGACATTTTCGGTGGAGAATCCCTCGGATTTATGAGAACGCACGGATGTCAAGTCACTTTCTGAAAAAAAAATATGAATATACCTAGATTCATAGCTTTAGTTACTTCTAAACAAACTGCTCTTCAACACACACCAATTAGAGATTTTTTATTCCTTGCCACTAAAGAGGAATCGTTAGCTTATGCACGTTTTTGTGAAGTATATACTTTAGCGATTGATATCGTCCCTACCATTACCAACTATCGAATGTGAAAATCGGTTCTTTTGAGGCGAATTAACCAAAAAACAGTTTCAAGGTTCAATAAAAATTAGTCCCTATAATCAAACCAATGACATTCGTTTTACATTGTTTTTGTTTCTAATAGATGCCCTTTTATGAATTTTATATCAATTATAAATCATAAAGTAACTGCTATAAGTCGAAAACAAATCTTTTTTTTCACATTCGATAGTTGGAAATGGTAGGGACAGCATATGCTTTCGCATTGCTGCCATCCACAGATTCCTGTATCAAGAATATTACTTTTGCTTGGAATGCTGGTACAGATTAGTGTATGTAATGAGGTGTAGGGTAGATGTAGCTAGTTTTCCACTTTGCTGACTATGCATGCATACCCAATATATCCTTTATTAGTAAGTATAACTGTATATGTAACAACTCCCCCCTCCCTTTTCTCCAAGCGATTTATTACTTTTCAAATTGTCAATGATTCTGCATTAAGTCATTAATGCTTTCGAATTCCGGTGTCACATCGAAGCTTGCTCAGCTCACATTAAATAAGTCATTAAAATGTTCCTCCCTATCTATTAAGTACATTATTTTTTCCTACTATTTTTTTATTTTTACTTTTACAAGAATCAACTCTACTTTATTTGACGGCAATTTGCTTGTTTTCCCACTTTGCCCTCAGTACTTCAATTTTCTCAAATCTTCTTTTTAAGAATTTTCTTTTTTCTTAATTATAATATTTTGATCGTATTAGAGGCTTTTTCTTGTGGAAAGTTGATGCAATGCAAATAATTTCTGACTTCTATTGCTTTTACACATTCCTCATCGAACCATTCCTCTTTCCTCTCTTTTTCCCCCTATTACATATTATGCAGATTTTTTAATAGATTTTCTAATTCTCTTCCACCCCTCTTTAACTGCTCCACTTCCGATTTCTTTCAAATTCTCAGCTACCTTAGTACACTGATTCATGATATTGCTCTGCTATATCCTTGCAATGAAATGCGAATTAGACCTTTAAATTGGTTACACCCACCAAAATTTATCAAACTTTATTCACACTTGACGGAAAATAAAGTAATGTATATAGAAATCTAGAACATATACACAGATAGATGCAAATCATGTATTAGATTTTATCTGCTAAAGCTTGAGAGAGGTAATAATCAACACGAAAATGAAAAAAAATCTTAAAAACAAATTCATGCTCCTGAAATATTATAGGTTTTATCTATCATTTAGTTACCTGCTCGCAATACATCACGTGAGTATGATACTGGCCAAAAAATACCCTCAGACACACCTAGAATTACAGCAAAAATCAGCGTCTGTAAGCAATCATAAATATCAGCATCAGTATTACATAAGTAATAATCTTTTATTAACCATTTGGAAATTTTTAAGAATTGAAATTTTTTAATTTCAATTTAGGTTATAAAACTTCAAGTTATTATATGAAACTACTCAAAAAATATTTTATTTAAAAAGATTGGGAATGTATTATCAGATATGTCGTTACTGAATTAAAAAGTTTGAACCTATACAGTTGCAATTGAAGACATTGGCATTTTTATGTTTTCTAGTTGTTGTCATAAAAGAGAGATATAAGTGTGTATTTTTGTGCTTTTTTGTCGCTTTTGAAACTAATTTGCTACAGTGTTTCAAATTAAAAATGAAGCATAACTAAAATTCTGAGCATTGCTGTAATTTTCTTTTGGGTTACTGGAAAGAGTATTACTACTATTGTTAGGCCTAAATAAAGATGTGGTAATTGATAATCATTAAATGTTTGCTTTAAAAAAATATGTCCTTAGAATCTAAATTATGATATCTGAAGAAGAATTTAAAGAGATTCGGAGAAACGTTTTTAAATTCATGTAAATCATTTAAAAAAACAAAACAATTTTGCACATCTCACCGCAGATTGTGCCCCAACCGTCTTCATCGTGAGGGATCTGGATTACCGATTGAGAACAAGCTGTCTCTACTTTATATAGCTTTCTGTTGGATAATTTGCACGGTAATATTTATTACCTTTCAAATAATGACCGTATCAACAACACGTTCCCGATAGGTTTTTGCGCCATTTAAAGCTTAATGATATGATATTTTCCTAGCAACGAAATCACTTATATTAGCAGGACATAACATTTAGAAAATTTACTAGAATTGGACCATATACGCATTTACCCTCTACTTCAGGCAAAATTGGAGGCCTTAATTTGATGGTTATTGCCTATCCAATTTCTTTCATATGTATTAATTATATTTATGTTTAGCGAAAGTCCTGAGATGAGCTCTTTAGGAAGGAGGTTACAACGGATCTCTGCACAAGCACGAGGCCTATGGAGTGACTGTCTCAACTACAGACGATGTCTGCCCTCAAGTACGGTTATCCCAGAAGAGGCGTACAGGATCTTCATAAAGGTCACACACCTTGGGCTGCTTTGTCTCAGGATAATGACGAGTAAAATTTTATAAGATGCCACATTGTACGTGGCTGGAACAGACTTATACCTCCTAAAGGACACATCAGATCTTAATATTGCCATGGATAACCAGATAACTGTTGGTCCTTTTTTCGGAATACAAGCAAGCTTTTGATCGAATTGACAGATCTCAGCTTTTACAGGCTATCGGGTATTTGTCATTCCTTATAAATTTATTAATTTAATAACCAGACGCCATCGACTGTCTTGTTTGGTTACCAAATTGGCCGAAAAATTATAATTTGTACCGGGGTGAGACAAGGAACCTAATCCTTCAAAAGATTGTAGGAAGAATTGTTCCGTCTGGTTGGTCTCGTTGCCAACCAAACAAAAACTAAAATGATGGTACTATCCACGTCTAGAACCAGAAGAAGGCCTTATGGTTTAGTGCTGAGTAAGAATCGCTTCGAAGCTGTTTGATCTAATCACCTACCTTGGAATGGAACTAAACTGCGAAAACAAGGGAAGTGATGAGATCATAACTGGAATCGTGACAGAAAATAGAGGGTAGTAATGCCTTCAAAAGTTAAAAAAAAAAAATCAAGCCTTCTGACTAAACAAACAAAAATTATTTTCAAATCTCTAACAAGGCCAGTGGTGCACTATGGTGCTGAAACCTGAAAAGCCTCATATCAGTTTTCCCTAAGGGTCTTCGAGAGTAAAATGCTAAGATGTATTTCAGGCCCAGTATACTCTCAAGCCACCTAACGTATCTGGAAGAATAGGGAACTACGTAACGCTGTAGAGCATGAGGATGTAGTCAGGTTCGTGAACTCAAGAAGATCAAGTTTGCCGGAGGGATCTATGACTAGACCCTGTTTTCTTAGGTTAAGAAGAAGAGAAGTGATGAAAGATACATAGATGTTCATATAACAGGATCTCTGGAAGTTTGGAGCTACCGAGTGGCGGATTCACCAAGATTCATCCGCAGCGCCGGAGAATGCACGCTATGAAATTGAAAACAGATTTGGGTACATTTATTCACAGAGTAGTTCTTTGGGAGGGTTTATGATAAGCCGTTAACATCTAATCAATTATAAATAAAATGGTTAAACAAATATTTATAATTAGTTTTTATACACATAGATAAACTTATTGAATTCATAAACACTTTATTAAATTGGTAAAAATCTGGAATCTGCATTCATTCCGTAAATTTGATTAATTACCAACAATGGTGAAGCTTTTATTATTTTGAAAGTTGTCATTGTTTCTTTAAAAATTTACTGTTTCCTTAACATGTAAGGAGGCTTTGCATCATAAGATCATTAGAATCTCATGCCGGTTACTTAATTCAGGGTTGAAAAGGATAAGGTAGAAACAAAAAAACATTTCACGAAAAAACATCGGAATATATTTTTGTTATTTTGATTTATTACATATTAATCATCATTTTGAAATATGTGATTTCATATTAATTCACCACTGTTGTTTAACAAGTGATTTTCTCATGTTTGTCAGTTAGATATACGTGGACTGCGGTGAAGTTGTACCCTTTCATATCATCTATACATGGCGGGGGTGCTGGCAGTAGGAGCTGAGAAAAATAATGAGTATTTTTATTTCTAGTTAAACTATACCTAACTTAAATAATGACATATTGTATTACCTTCAGTTTCTCTTCAGAAGCATGGACATACCAATCCCTTTGGGGCCCCGCAGATCCGAAGCCTGGAACAAAAACGCCGAAAGCAACAAGAGACTTTTGATGGTAGTGCGTGAACAAGAAGTAGCCTTCTTTGCAGGTATCGAAGGGGCTAAAGTTGTTTACAAAGGTGGTTCCTGCGTGTGACATAAATCATGTAATATTATTTTTATTTAATTTGGATATACTTAACTAACTATGTTATTGCATAGAATACATTTCTATCAGTGATGTTTGGGTTTTTATATTTCGATTCCAATCGCAAGGGAGCTGATTGTAGGGCTTGTTAAAGAATAGATTTGTTAATAAAATATCTGAGAAGTTTTCGGTTTCCTTGCTATAATTCGTTCATCAACATCATTAAGCAAATCAAACTGCTTTTTGAAACCTATAATTGGTTAAGTTCAGGTGAGAGCATTATAAAAAATCAGGTTGTATAAGCAATCTTGGTAGACAGAAGTACATTTAAGAAGCCAAACATCTGATTTTTACATTTAAAACCTGTACCAATAGAACCCATGAAGGATCTTGGGGTCAGTACGTGGTAGAGACTAGTGTTGCTAGGACAAAGGTTGTGCAGTGACGTCATTTATCCTAGATTATACTCGACCGCCAGATCCCCCTCCTTTTATGGGTACCTCATTTATAGTGGATGGGTGAGCTCCAGGATCGTCCCGGATCCTAATGAATCCAACCCAAGCTGTTAACAGATTAAACAAAATCTGCATCCTGGAACTTCGGCTCGCCAACTCAGTGCTCTACCACTGAGCCTCTCAGCAACGCTCGTTTTTTATTTTTTATATTACTTTATATTATAAATAGATTATTGAAGATAACAATTTTAAAATTATTTAGAAGGTTTTGAGGAAAATTTCTGCATCTGAGTATCAGTTTTATCATGTTGAAATTAATAAAAAATACTTTCAATAGAAAACATCGTATTGCGATGATTGCATCTGGAATTCGCTAATTTAATGTTGCAAAATTTATTTAAGAACTTTCTTTAAAGTGATTTAAAACCAACATTTATGGATGGGATCTCTTTTTTCGTTCTTATAATTATCCAACCTAAAAAAAGAAATCGAAAAATAAACTCATTCATAAATCGCTTGGGTATGGTCTTTCCTCACAAATAATGTAATATAGTAATTGGCATTATCATAAGTAATGTAATAACATAATAATACAAATTCTAATGATTATAATTTGGACTTTTTTATGTTTTTTGCATTTAATGTACATATATTTCTACATGTTACTAAATGCTTCACTGCATATTTGAAAGTTTTTTTTTCCGTATATTAAATGGCATATTCTAAAATTGTTTCTCATTTATAGATCCGATTTTTGCTTTGTATTGAATGGATAAATATCATACAGCAACTATAGTGGTAACTTTAACCAACACAAAAGTAATTTTTAAAAGTAGGATAGACATTAAAGTACCCATTTTTAAATGGCAGCCTTGCAAATGAAGGGTCCCTGTTTTAGGTCCGTCCGGCCTACACCTTGAGATGTGAACCAATTTGTTGTCCATCATAGTCCACAGGCCTTCAGCTACTTCAGAAGTATCTAGACGACCGGCTTCCGTGAGTCTATCTATTAATAAATATAATAGTTTTCTTGTTATTCTCTCTGAATTTCATCGATGAGATAAATTGAAATCATATTAAATTGTCAGACCTGGATGGGTAAAAAATATTCTGGATGAGTAAGCTGGTATATCAAAAAAACAAGTGTTAACGAAATCTTTAATTGCTGTAAAGTTGTATATATGTGGACTGACGTTTAGATAATCCGCTTTCAGGAACTACACAGAAACCACAAAAAGACTTAAAGAAATAACAAAAAGACTTAAAAAAATACAAGATTTTATAAATATATTTGTCTTTACACTACATTACCTCCTATTAGTGACAAAATAGTTTCCAAGTTTAAAATTGAGGAAAACTATATTTAAAATCGGAGAAATCGAAAAAATTAATTTATAAATGATTGAGAAATAACTATTAGTTAATCACAAAATAAACAAATCCATTTCTGACATTATCGGATTTTGCCAGATCCTCTGAGATTCCTCACGATACCAAAATGTCGCGACCACGGTGCCTGAATCGGGAATGCGCTAGAATTGATTTTATATATTTGATTAATGACTGTAGCTGTAGGATTAATCTTTCTACTTTTTATTATTATATCAGTTGTAGTTTTTTGTTTTCCACCCCGAGTTTTGGCCTGGGGACAGTCTGCGTCGGGCAAGGAAACTTGGAACCTCACGTAACTTCTTCTCCGGTCGGCCGTAATCCACGGATCTATACTGATTTGTAACTGGCCTTGAACTAGACTGGTCCAAATGAAGCCGGTTAAGGATTCTACTGTTGTGATTCCCTCAAAGCTATTTTGTTTCAATCCTCACAAGAAATATCTGCCAAGAACCACATCGATTGACAATTTATTTAGAAGATATTTTCTCTAAGTTTTAAGATTTAACAAAACTTAAATACATAAATAGAATGAAAACTGGGCATGAGAGTACTAATCATTATGAAAATTAAAAAAAAACATTAATAATTGTTTGGTTAATGGTTAATATTTTCTTATTCACTGATACGAAAAATATTTTAAAAACTCACAGAAATTTGAACTCCAGCTATGTTTCCTAAGAAGTCGTAAAACACACAAAACCTCGGATCTCTTCGGTAGCAGAAAAGTCTCATTTTATAGCAAAACTCAGGTTCTAGAGGGACCTGGACTAAATTCTTCATTTTTTCTTTTTCCCAAGTATTATGGGCGATTTTGAATAGTGCTGGCATGTTGTCGAAGACATTTGATCTCACTAGATACAAGCTTGCGTTAGCTAAATAGTTCTTATCAATGGATTCTTTATTTCAAGAGGAAACGAATAAAGTTTTATTTGACAAGATTATTTCAAAATCAAATTGAGTATATATTACAAAATATATTATTATTTGATTATAATATTATAAATTATTGACTTACCTGAAACATCATTTAGCACAACTGATTTGGTTCTTTGCATCAGACATAATAGCGTCACTATCTGTAAAGTTGTAAGTTGTATTTATAATCTATGCTCAAATTTAGACAAATTGAAAGTATATTAAATTTCCCTTTACCGTAGGCGGAATATTGATAGATATTAGTATTAAAAAAGTGTGTATGTGTGTCAGCTCTGACATGCGACTGGAGTTTACCCCTTTCGTTTCTAATGAATTTTAAATGTGTTCTTGCCAATTAATAGCTCTCTACTGATACTTATCATCGCATATTCTTTTTTTTTAATTTGTAAATTATTTAAAAAACCTATTTTAAATTAATGTGAACTATTTTAATTAAAATTATAAATATATATTTAGTATTAATCGTGCCAACGTTTCGGCCTAAGTTGTGGGCCATCTTCAGGGCAAATAGTGGGTGCGGTGACTTGTTACAACACAAAAACTGTCAAATGAACTCTCTCTCTCACACACACACACAAATATATATATTCATATATGTATATGTATATTTAAGAGTTGAGATTTAATATTGTGAATTTATTTATTTGGTTAAATTTGTCTAATGGGTCGGTCTCTAATTGGAGGTAAATATGGATTTCAGTCCTCGTCTGTTTTATCAAAATATTGATTAATATTAATTTTGTTCATGAAATCACTAACCTCATTTAACGTGAAGTTCTCTCGGTCCATTATAACTGGAGGAATCTTCTTCGATGGGGCCACCGTAAACTCCTCTGTTGGTGGTAAATTACCTAGAGTGGTAAAGCTGTTCGATGTCACTACCGGTGGCGCTTCTTCTGCTATCCTTGTCTTCCTCTTGGCCGATTTCTTCCCTGCCTTTACTTTTTGAAGGGAGTCTCATCTTCTGTATCTGGTAGAGGTGTATTTAAGCCCAGCATGATTACTGCCAGTCCACTTCCTAATAAACCAATCTCCTGTCCTTGTAGTACCATATACTACACACTACACACTGTAAACAATTATTCACTGCACAGCCTTTCTAAATAGCTAGTCAATTTCCTACTCTTATCAGAGCAACGCTGCCCAGTCGTCTGTTGAGTTTGTATCCAAGTAATATGAATGAGCCCCAACAGCTTAAGGCAGGATCTAAATAAGACTAGTAATAGTGTTTGTTTGGATAGGTGTCTTTAAAAAGGCTACTACACAAACAATTATCGCATTTTAACACTTCGAGAATAAAGCAATAGAATACACAAGTACCATAGATACCACACGTATCTCTTCCCGATTAGTCCGGGAATTTAACTTTTAATTTCTATTTATTTTGTAAAACAAATAATATAATATTATCCAGAATGTAGCATTACTCGCTACTAAATTCGATTTTCCTACACATAAAATTTTCATACCGCGGGCTAAATATGAAAATCCTTTCTTAAAGAAGAAACTCCAAAATTGATGATTTTATACTTAAAAAGTTATTAATTGAGTTTTTACTTTATCTAATAGTCAAGAAATATTGTGATCCAAGTCGCCGCCTTTCGGTTGTCCCTATAAGAAGATTTGATTAAAATCGGTTTTGAAAAGTTACTCGAAAGTAAAATATAAATTCCATGTTTATAGAAATGAAATCAAGCACACACTGTTTATTCCCTTCATCATCAATTTATCGTAAAAGTGCATGCCAATTCAGTAACAAGAAATAACGTACATATTGAAGTTCCGAACCTTTTTTTTTTTAATTGAAAAACAGGTGCTGTTTTAAGTTGAACAGCGAACTCTGGTTAGGTTTATTTTTAATTCGTTTCTATGAATCTTTACGTCACAATATAATTAGCAAATATATAACAGGTAGAAAATAAATTGAGGTATGACCCTACAATTTATTTCCGTTCCCTTACTCAGCTAATAACTTGGACTATAAATTGGACTGTAAAATCATAAAATCATCGGTAAAATCATTTCTTTTTACCTATACCATACGACACCTCCACAAGTTCCTAGATATCCATAGTTTATCTTTTTTATCGTTTTCCATCACAAAAAGCCCTTATATAATACCATTATAATTCATAAACAATATTACAAACAAGATTAAAAATTATTAATTACACTTACTGCTGAAAAGAGAACCGTCGATTTCATGGCACTGAGTTGAAATTATACGCGGAGCTGGTTTGGCTGTCATTTATAGCTGGTGTAGGAGCTAATGAGTTGTTTATTTAAGGAACGAACGTAAAGCAACAATTTCTGTTAGTTATCAGGTATGACTATAACGCACAGTATTCATTCTCTGTTAGTCTGCGTCCAGGATTGTTTAAGTTACCTCCTAAGAAAATATGATACAAACGTTTGACTGCGTGAATCAGGACTTTCACGAACATCACCAACATTAGGATGTCACTGTAACACCTAAACAATATGTTCTCTAAATATCCCATATCCGATCCACAAAAAATATGGACTGCCAATAAAAGATTGTTGAGAATTGTTTGTTTCGTGGGGAGTGGATCCACTCCCAAACGCAAATATTTTTGTAGAAGAAGTATATTTTTATATTATATAGCATTTCTAAGTCTAATTGAACCTTTTCCAAGTCAACTGTAACCTTTTACAAATCAAATGTTCTATTCCCTAAAATTCAAAATTAATATATAATAAATAAACTATAGTAAGCCATTGTTATTATTTCTGCTAATCTAGACTAGTTCAAAGTCTCAGTCAGCTCTACTTACTAGTTGACCGACTGTGGGATAGAACACGCCCAACATATTTTTTATAATAGTGACAATAGAACTATTATTTTTCTAAAATAGGTATCTGTTTTGTACTATTGAAAGGACGATAATGATATATAAGTATTTAATATAATATTTATATAATATAATATATAAATATTATATATTTATTTTATATATTATATAATACTATTTAATAGTACCTTATATAATTTTATAGCTAGTAAAAATACCAAAATTGTTGTTTTTACGTGTTTGTTTTTATAATATTGAATTTTCTAATTGTTGAATTTTTCCTATTTATATTTATTGCACAAAAGTTTATACTTGTTGACTGATGAGATAATTATATATTGAAAATGACCATGTTGGGTCGAAAAGTCTAATAAACAGATTAAATAAAATGCTTGTGGACTAAAGGTTTTCGACACACCAGGAAAAAAAGATAAAATATTTTAAATTGTAAATAAATAAAATAGATACTAAAAATTTTGTTGGAAAATATAGAATAACATGACGTAACGGCATTATTTTAAGCTGAAGTATAGAAGTTTTACAATAGATGAATGAGATAATTATAGAATTGTTGGGGAATTGCATTATAGAATAACACAGTTACTAGTTAAGAACGAAAAGATGAACAAATCAAAACGTAGCAAAATTATATAAATATCTCTTACCAATCCATAACATTGTGGAAATATTTTTTTTAAAAGCATAGACGACTTACATGACAGGGGATTATTAAAATTACAGATTAACAGCGAAACAATTATAGAATGAAGGGTAAACAATCAACCTAGTAATGAAACATGGAGGGAAAAAATCAAACAAAAATATTTTTGATTTATATCTACCGGTGAAACTTTCCTCCATATAACGGCAGGAAAACCTTTTTAGACGAATAATAATTGAAGTAATGAAGAAAATGTTTGGTATCAACCGAAATGTATGGCACTAGAATATTCACATAAGATTATTACTTAATCTGTAGTTGAAAATGCAAAGTGAAGGGAGAAACAATTAAAAAAAAATATCTGAACAAGCATAGACATTTATATTATTTAAATTTTCATTATACCATTATTTTTATTTTATTGGGCTGTAACATAAGAAATATCAGTGAAGGTGTAAATTTAAATTATTAGCAAACAAATTATTGAACAAAACAGGTTTTATTAATCAAAACAGGATCATCCACTTTCAATTCACTTATCCCAACGTGAAAAAAGCATTTCTATCCCCGCTCTGTAGAAATTAGGTGTCAAGGAAGAAGCGAAGTCTTGGAAGGCCCAATTTTCGCAGTCAATTTTTTTTATTTCTTAAAAAATTATCCAAACAACGGAAAAAGTAAAAATGAGTTGGAGAAAGGTCTGGAGAATATGGTGGGTGAGGAATATTTAGGGACATAAATAACACATGTTAACTTGGAACATTGAGGTCTATATTTTATAAACTCCCTTACTGGTTACATTGTACAGTGTGACTATTATATAACTTAAACATCTTTGGTTTTTTTTGTTTTTTTGTTTTTTGAAACAGCAATTTTGTATTTAAGGAACAACATTCATTATAATAAAGTCTGTAGAACACTTTTCAAATATTGGAAAAGAAATTCACAATTCGAACTAAAATCTAGAATATTTAAACATAGAAACTTTTCAAACGGATCTAATAAAGTACATACAACAAGATCTCGTTCTAAGGAAACAACTTTTTTTTTTTTTTTACTTTTTAAATGTATGCATATATAATTATTGTTTACAAATCTTTCATTCACATAAATATATATCACACTATTTATACGGGCAACATATGCAAGATTATCAGCTATGTGATATGATTAACCCAGGATAAAACAATAAAAATAAATTTAACATAGGACTTGGTATACATTAATACTAATACACATTCACAAACATGTAGGTTCCTCATTTTCAACAGGCTGATTACAGAATTTAGAGAAATCAAATTTTTTTTTTTACATGAAATTTCTTATAAGATAAATTCTTACAACATATAAGTCTCTTATTACTTTCTTAAGTATAGTCGGAGTGACTGAATCTCTTAGGAGGTTTAATAGTCCTACCAGATGATCTGGTACTATTTTCTCCCGTTACAATGTTTTCTTGGTTTTGATTGTTAGCCTTGGTTAGTAACATTATGTGTTCCCTAGTTCGCTTAAATAATTTTCCATCATCATTTTCTATTATATATTGTCTAGGACACTCACTTTCCTTTATTACTCTACCAGATATCCATGGCTTATTTGTTGTCATTTTAAATTTTATGTAATCTCCAGGTGTTAAATCTATCAAATTTTTGGTATTTTTGTTATTATTTTAAGATACATTTTGTTGATAATTTGTTATGCATTCTTTGTATTTTTGCTTATTTATTAATTTTGGTCGTAGTACATTTTTAGTGGCAGGCAATTTATCTCTCAGTCTTCTGGACATTAATAACTGTGCAGGTGACACATTACTGATATTACTAGCTGCATTGCGGAAGTTTAAGAGAGCTAAGTAAGGGTCATCACCTGAGTGTTGAGCATTTAGTTAGCATTTGCTTTATGGTTCTTAAATTTCTTTCTACTAAACCATTTGATTTATGGTGGTAAGGGCTTGTTACAGTATGAGATATGTCCCAACTCTGAAAAAAGTTACTTAATTCTTTTTAAGTCCAAGGTGGGCCACCATCTGCAACAAACTCTTTACAAATTCCATGTCATGCCATTATTGACTTTAGATGTTTAATTACACATTGAGCTTCAAAATAGTTTTCCATTTAGTAAGCAAACTTCTGGGAATTTGGAATAATAATCTACAACCAAGAGATACACTTGTTTGTCAAAATAAAAAAAATCTGCTCCACATTTTTCCCAAGGGTAATCACCTATTTCATGATGGATTATCGGTAGCTTAGAATTATTTCTTTGAAAAATTTGACATGTTTCACAAGATTGTGTTAAATTTTTTATATCAGTATAAATATTAGGCCAAAATACCAGATTTCTAGCTCTTTGAATACATCTATCTTTTCCAAAATGTCCTTCATGAATTATAGTTAGAATTTTTGATCTTAATGATCTAGGTATTATCACACTTGAATTACGAAACAATAATCCATTTGTGCTATGCAAGTCTTGTTGGAATTTAAAATATGGTTGTACATCGGAAGAGACACTCGAGATTTTTTCAGGCCACCCATCAGAAATATATTTAAGTAGGGTTTGACTAACTTGATCTTTTTTAGTTTCCTCCTTGATTTCCTCTAGCCTACATACAGAAATAGCTAGGTTGTTACAAATTAAATTAATGTGCAAATTTACATCATTATCTATATCTTTTAATATAGCTTTATCATGATAGTTTGAAGTCCTTGATAAGGTATCCGCAATAGACATAAATTTACCAGGTACATAAGTTACATTTAGTGAATATTTTTGTAATTTAAGCATTATTCTTTGAACTACTGGTGGTAACTGGTGCAACGGTTTTTTTAAATAAAGAAATTAAAGGTTTATGATCGGTTTCAACATTAACTACCCTTCCATACACATATTGGTGAAATTTGACACATCCATAATATATAGCTAAACACTCCTTGTGTATTATTGGATAGTTTATTTGATATCGGTTTAATGTAGTTGAAGCGAAGGCAATAGGGTTTTTATCATGCAATATAACTGCACCAAGTGCATCATTATTACTATCGGTTGAAAGTGTTAGTGGTTTATTTGTGTTATAGTACACCAAGACTGGTGTTGAAGTAATTAAGTGTTTTAGTCTATTAAATGATTTCTCATGATTTTCATCCCAGTTATATTTATTTTCTTTTTTTAACAGTTGTCTTAGGTTACTTGTTTCAGAAGAGAGATTAGGAATGAATGGTCCAAGAAAGTTAATCATTCCCAAAAATCTCTGTAATTCTTTTACAGATTTAGGAGGTGTTATATTAATAATTGCAGAAACTTTTTCAGGGTCTGGCTTTATTCTATCTTTGTCGAAAATCATACCTAAGTATTTTACGCTATTTAGTTCAAATTTTGATTTATTTTTATTGAATTTAAGACCTATTTCACAAGCTTTATCACAACCTCTTTAAGTATTTTATCATGATTTTCCTTAGTATCTGCAAATATTAAAAAATCAACCTGATATATTAATAACCCTTTTATTGCACTATTTATCCCATATGGTAATATAAGAAATCGAAATCTACCTACAGGCGTGTTAAAGGTTGTTAAGAGAGAACTTTCATAATCCAATTCTAAAGACCAGTATGCCGAATTTGCCTCTAAGATTGAGAAGATTTTTGCTTTGCTTTCACCAATTTTTGTTTTTATGTAGTCTATATTTGGCATTGGATACCGTGGTCTTATGATTGCCTTATTTAAATTTCTTGGATCAAGGCATACCCTAAGTTGACCATTAGGCTTTTTTACAAGAACTACCGAGTTTACCCATTTAGTAGGTTCATTTACTTTACAAATTACACCTAAGGATTCCATTCTTTTTAATTCTTCTGTGAAAGGATTGCATTGACTAAATGGAATTTTCCTCGTAGGGTCTATGACTGGTTTTATTTTATCATCTATGTGCAAGTGTATTTTAATATCTGACCAATTGTATGTTTAGTTAAATCCGTAATAAAAAATTCCAATTTTGCACAATTTTTAAAGTTACTATCATAACAACAATCAAGACTTACTTTGCCTATTATGGGTACCTCATGATTTGTAAATGATGTAACATATGGTTTTGTTAATATTACATTATTATTAACCTTTAATGAATTGAACGTGTCGATGCTCATAACATTCACATTTGCGCCCGTATCTAATTCACATTGTATTATTTTGTTATTGATTTTCATAGAAATCAATATTGGGTTTTCTAGTTTGGATTCAATTTTGCCAATAAAAAATTCATTATCTGCGATTTCATGGTTATGAACATCAGACGTTATCGTCTCAACTCTATATTTATTTTCTGCCATATGTTTATTACTTGGCAATTTACACATTTTCGAAAAATGATTGAACCTATTACAATTAAAACATTTAGAACCAAATGCAGGGCAGCTGCGAATTGCATGAGATGTGCCACATCTAGAGCAATTTTTTACCTGTTGTGGAGATTTCTTGATGTAGTCCCTTTTTTGTCCTTTTGTGATCTTCTGAACGAGATGATGATGATCTTGTTCTTTGTTGAGGTTCTCGTTGATATCATGGATTTCTTGCTGGCTGTACTCCATCCGTGCTGCAATCTAAATAGCTTTGTCCAGGGTGATATTTTCATCTTCAAGAAGTCTCTCTTTTATTTTCGTGTACTTTGGATCCAATCCGACGATCAGCAAGTCTCGAACAATTGACTGCTGCAAATCTCCTAGTTCACAGGACGAAGAGAGGTTTTTTAGAGCAACGACAAAGTCTTGAATAGATTCACTGGGTGCCTGTTTTCTTGTGAACAACTTATATCTTTCCATAGCAAGGTGTTTTTTTGGTTCAAAATGCGAATTGAAAAGTTTAACCAAATCATCGTAAGTTGTTGGTTTCGTTGTAAATGATTTATAAATTCGCCTACCTTTATTTCCCAGACTAAAAAGGAAAAGATTAATTTTTCGTTCATCGTCCTCTTTATATAGGTTTGATGCTTTAAGATATATTTCATAATTAAAAAACCATTCTCCCCATTCCTCTCTACCTGATTCACTCGGAAGGGGGTCCACTTGTGCTGAGAAGAAACGTGAAGTTGACGGTACCTGTGTCGGTGCTGTCATTTTTTCCCTTGTAAGTGTTTCGTCTCGTTTGTTATCGTTGTCGCTATTGGGCATTTCCGTATTTTACAGTTTTTTAACTTCTGACACCATGTTAAACATATTAAGATTTAGGGACATAAATAACACGTGTTAACTTGGAACAATGAGGTCTATATTTTATAAACTCCCTTACTGGTTACATTGTACAGTGTGACTATTATATAACTTTAACACGCAACAGAAGTGAAGAGCACGTTTCCAATCGGATGAGCTGCTGAGAATCGATTAATTCATGTGGGACCTATATTTCTAGCTTTTTTGTCTTACCAAGCTCCTTAAGGTGCCTGGAAACAGTCATGGCACTTGCTCCAAGTTGTAGACCTAATTCACGAGTGGTTTGGGAAGGGCCAACGACCAGCTCTTTCAACTTTTCGTTGTCCAACTTAGTCCTACCACGTTCTTTGTTGGTAAGGTCTGATACCGAGTAAGGTCATACCGAAGATTTTCAAACCAACGGAAGATTGTTCTTTCGCTCAGTGTATTTTCACCGTAAACAGTATTAATGTTTCGGAACGCCTCCGTGACGCTATGGCCAATTTTAATTCGTAGAGAATAATTATACGAATTTCCTCGGGAGACATAATTTTATTCTTATTTGTTTTTAAAACATTGTTTCACTTTCTAAAGGAAAAGTAAGACTGATTATGAAAAAGGATTAAATGATTTTCAAACAGAAGAAAATTGTAAATAAACAGACATTTCATCCGTTCCGACCCATTATATTGAATACATAATTTATTGTTAAGTCAACATTTTTGTTGTCTTGATGAGATGATCCATTCAGGTGTTACAGTCACACGTTGGACAAGTGATATTTCTAGGATTGTCAATCAGAAAAACGATTATTGCTGTGATGTTGTATCTTTTCAGATCTTCTAAGCATGGTGGTGAAGCAGGCAGGAGAAGCTGTGAAAATTTAGTTTGGATATTTTAATTTTTGTTCCGCATCTAGTTGAATTCTGCTGTTAAATAAATAATAGTAATGACAATTGGGTTACCTTCAATGATTCTTCTGTAGTATGCGAATACCAATCCCTGAGAGGCCCCGGTGACCCGTAACCAGGTGCGAAAATGCCGAAGCCAACAAGAGAATTTTGATCGTAAAGTGCGAACGTAAAGAAGACTTCTTCGCAAGAAGAATAAGGATTCAGCTTGTTTACAAAGCCCGTTCCTGTGGATGATTAATCACCATACAATTTTTATGTTATTTAGATAAAATGTGTTTGTGGCATAATGTATCAGAGTTGTTCTTGCTTCGAAGAACTTAATCCTGATTACTTGGATCTCAAGGCTTATTAAAAGAGAATACAACGTAGATAATTTTTTTAAATAATATAAAATTTCTTAATTAGGATAAGAGCTTATTCTTTCCCCTTGCTGCACTTTGTCCATTAAAACTGAATACCTTAACATAGATTTGTCTGTTGAAAGGGCCTTTTTGCAAAAGGGTGTTACTGTTTAAATGAGTCAACCATGTTAGTAAATAGAAATTATAATAATAATAATAAGGCATAGCGAACCCGAAGGCTCGATGCCGATACTCCCTACCTCTGCTTACAAACTTCCATACATGGACCACTACCCAAACCAAAATTCGCCAGATCACTCTTAACGCAATCTTTCCAGCTGCGCCTCGGTCTACCCCTCAGGCGCTTCCCAGTCGCCACTTATTAACCTCTCAGGAATTCTTTCGTTACTAAGTCCAGCATCTTCACACCCAATCCTAATCTTCGTGACACTATCACTTGAATAACATTTACGGGGTGTATGCTCCGCAATTCCGCGTTGTGTAATCTCCTATATTCGTCAGTGGTCTCATTCTTTTTTGGACCGAATATTGTACGCAATACTATAATTTTCAAATAACTGAAAACCTTGTTCATCCTTCAGCGTTAGCGGCCAAGTTTCACATCCATTAAGAAGAGTTGGAATGTTATAAAAATAGGTTTTATAAATACTGATTTTTAGATTTCGGGACAAAAGACACGAGCTTAGTCGAGACCGAATAATGACATAACAAAAATAAAGCATTTCCTAACTTTAATCGCTCCTTTATTTCCTCTCTAATTTCGTTTTTTTTTTCTAGTTACCATAAGCATTTTAACTTCTTGACAAGTCATTCCCTCCTACAACAATATCGCCAAGACCATTTACTGAGTCTTATCCGAATTTACTGGCAGCCCTATTTCCTTACCTGCATTCATCGACGTTTCTGTAATTAACTTTATAGTTTCCGCGTCTTCACCCAACAGTACCAAATCGTCCCCAAAACCAAGCGCAGATAGTTTACTATTAATATTTAAATTCGAACCTTTTTCGGTGTGTATCACCTTTTTTCATAAAAACATAAATGAGAGAAGAAAAAAAATCCTTCTCCGTTTTTTTATTTGTTTCTATGTTTAAATTAAAATACCCAATCTTGGATGGCAGCCTTGCATGTCAAAGGTTCCAATCTTTGGTCCGTTCGGTTGACACCTAGGAATCTTAAACAATCTTCTGTCTATGGTTGTCCAAAGGCCTTCAGCTACTTCAGAAGTGTCCTGACGACCGGCTTCTGTTAGTCTATCTAATATCAAATATCAAAGTTTTATTGTTATGCATCGAGATTACACAGAGATCATCGGTGACAAGAGTTACTATATTAAATTGACTGACCTGGTTGGATAAAATAGATTCTGAATGAATAAGCTGGTATACCAAAGAAGTTCGTGAGAATGTAATCTTTAACCGTTGAATTGTTGGATACTTCTGCGTCGGCGTTTTTTACATCTGCTTTTAGGAACTAGAAGGAAATAACAAAAATACAATATTTTATAAATAAATTCGCCCTCTTTCACCATATCCCTATTCTGGAACTAAAAATTGTCCTGGTCTTAAATTTAGGAACTGTCTCTGTGCCTAGCTGACACTCCTGGCCAGGTTCAGCTAGGTAGGACTGTCTCTGCACCTAGCTTCTAGTAGCTAGGTTGTGAAACAGTCCTACCTCGCTGACAAGAAAACACCTGACATCGAAAGTTAAATTTAAAAATATTAAGAATATTCTATGGTCTCTTACATATTATTAAAATTACGATTTTCTGTTTACATATGCTTATAACCATGTTTTAAAGTAATGGTGCTAGTGTAATAATAATACAATAACCCTATAATATTCAGGTTGTACTACTGAGGGCGGTTTTTACAAATATTTTGAGGTTTTACTTATTAGTTTGTTGCAATATATGTGTAAGAAAATTAAGCAATTGTTTTTTGTTTTTTAAATATATTTATGTTGATGAAATTGTCACAACCATAATATTGATAACTACAAGTTAAAACTAGACAAAAGGCTAGTTGACCATTATGAAACTTTAGAAGAAAGAAAACAGTGATAAGAAGGTTCTTTAGTTAACGGTTAGTATTTTATTATTCTTTGTAATTAAAAAAATAAACAATAAAACTCACAGAAATTTGAACTCCAACTATGTTTCCTCCGAAGTCGTAAAATACACAAAATCTTGGATCGTTGGGGTAGCAGTAAAGTTTCATTTTATAGCGAAATCTACTTCCTAGAGGCACTTGGATGAAATTCTTCATCCTCGCTTCGTCCCTAGTGTTAAGGGCGATTTCGATTGGCGATGGATGCTTAAGGTAGACATCTGGTCTGACTTAATGAAAAAAACAATAACGTACCTATTAGTAATTTAATTTCGATAATTTCATTCTTTATTTAAAGATTAAATAAATGAAGTTTTATTTTTGAAAAGAAATATTCAAAACAAATATGGTCTAAATATTAAAAATATTTAGACGAATTTTAAGTCTTACTTCAGTTTTATATAACTATAATATATAAAGCTGCCTTAATATAACTATAATATTAATCTACCTATAACATCATTCAGCTTTCTGGATTCGCTTCTTTGTGCCAGACATAATAGTGTCACTATCTGTAAAGTTATAAACATTGATCAACATTATTCAATTAGATAAACAATACTTGCTACACATAATACAAATAAACAATGAATGATGGACTTGAAATATTAAGCTGAAGTGACTATTACTCTTGCATCTAATCTGGACAGATTACAGATGACTCTCTCTGCCTCTATCAGTCCAGATAATTTGAAATGGAATGAGCTCGAAATTTGAAATAGCCTTCATTTTGGAATTATAAATCTTGCCTCAAAAATTTCATTGGGAGCTTCTTTATATATTCAAGATCAAAGCGAAAATCTGTTGTAGTTATTTTTTTTTAATATCTGGCTTCATTTGTCTCAAACCTTTTTGCATTAACTCTTTACTGTCTGCATGATTACACAGTCGCCAGACACCTGCGGTATTTTATAATTATTAATATAATAATAAGTAATAAGTATTAATTTAAAAGAAAATTATGTAAGTTCATGAAATAATACAATATGTACAAACAAACGCTTTAAACAACATATTAACGACAAGAACACCACACACACACATTTACACATTTATAAAGGTAATTGCCAAATAAAATATGGTTGTTGTCTAATTTTATTCCCATAACAAACGCGATCATCCCTACATTTAATTCTGACATTTTAAGCAATTGGTGTTTTATTTCTTCGGATAAACTTTCAATCGAGTCAAAACGAATTTCCCTAGATACAGCATGATCACTATTATTATTTTTCATCCATGCATTTATAAAAAACCGTGGTAATTTAATTTTCAAATATTTAATATTCAAATACGATCGATAATCAGATGTACATATCGTCCCTGCCATTTCCAACTATCGAATGTGAAAATCGGCAAAAAACAGTTTCCAGGTTCAATAAGAATTAATGCCTGTAGTCAAACCAATGACATTCGTTTCACATTGTTTTAATGACTGATAGATGCCTCTATGTGAATTTTATATCAATTATCAATCCTAAAACAACTGTTTTAGTTCGAAAACGAAAACTGTTTTTTTCACATTCGATACTTTGCGATTGCAGGGACGATATACATAATTTATCAAATAAAAAGAAATTTTTTGGTCAGTTTTTTTCGTTTTTAAAAACCATAAGCTAAAATAAAAAACGCAATATCGAAACTTGTTTACAATCACAAATCGTCGCACAGAAATCGTAATAGTGGCCAAAACTTCTGGCGTTAGCATCACACACATGTGTGAGCGGACGCGAAGAGTAGTTCCAACTAGCACACACATCTGTCAGTGCACTTATCAAGTGTTAATATCAAAGTTGTTGATTTTTCTACAACTAAAAATTTTCTCTAAAAAATGTTTGTATACCCTTAACCATTATCGAGATAAGGCGCGAAGAGTGAGGAGCACTCACTCAGCCTTATCTGACGTAGCGCAAGGTCGATCGCGAATGATATATAAATATATTTCATATAAACCGATTAGTAATTTTACATTACTTACATTTGCATTTTACATATTACCTAACTTGATAAATATATCCGTTGTAATAAACACATTTTATTCTTACACGCGTTGAGTTGCTGCATCACCACTTCTGCTAGTTTTAGGAAAGGAAAAAATCAAAAAGATAGGAAAATTACAAGATTTGATTCGACTGGATCAAGTATTCCAACAAGAAAAGTTTCATGTTCAAAATACGAGGATGGCTGTATGGCTCAATGATCCGTACTGTTCGCACCCTATCTCAAAAACAGTTTAGACTATAAAAATTATTTCAGACAAAATTTATTCTCTACAACGTTTGGTAGAAATACAATCTGAGAAAAAAGAAGATATAGTACTAAGAAACTGATTTTCGTTTGATCTTGAATAATTTAAGGTGATCTGGCCATAAGAAACTCTTGAGATAACATTTGTCAATATGATGAGAGATAGAGTAGTATGAGGAACTATTATTGCGTTGGTTAATTTGTTGCTGAATATTGAACAAAATTATTTAAATTGTTAACACTTGAAAAGCATACAATGCCATTATACTTTACAATATATTAGTGTAAATCAATTTTATTAACGTCTGATTAATGGTTTATTGTGGCTCGAGTTCATGAAACTTTAAAACACAATGTAAGTAACATATATATAAGATACGAAACATTAAGTGAGCTATGAAATTAGTCGTCATGACGTTAAACTGCGACCGGAGTTGACGAGACGGCTACGCGTAGTGAAGGCAAACTGTCTAGGAGAAGGGAACCTTAGGGGAACATCGAATAAGAAAGATATACCACTAGTAACAGTTGTATAACTGGACTTAGCTCTCAATGAAATGAAAAATAGGAAATCTCCTGGTCCCGGTTCTATTCCAATAGAATTAATTAAAGCAGGCCTAGTCGAACTCAAAATGGCACTGGCAGAGAGTACGACACTTGTGTTATATGGTGGTGAGATCCCTAAAGAATAGAAGCAAGGATATATCACCCCAGGTTTCAAAAAATGACAAAAGAAGGATTACTCAAACTACAGAGGTATTATGGTTACCAGCTCGCTGAGTAGATTATACGGCCGAATAATTAAAAATCGAATTGAAAATGAATTAAAGGAAGAAATAAGCGGAGGAACAGGCGGGTTTTCGAGCTGGAAAATCATGCATTGGTCACATCTTTAGCCTCTCAGAACTTATAGAAAAAAAAATGGCTCACGTCCGTGAACTATAAAAACATAACAGGGGCAATATAAATAGGATATAGAGTGTCTAGAAGCTTCCCAATTAACAAAGGTTTGAATCAGGGGTGCTGCCTTTCACTCCTGATTTTCAACATTTATAAAGAAAAAGCCCTTAAAGGCTGGAAAAGATGTGGAATTAGTGGTCAAAGTGGGGAAGATGTCATCTACAATATGCAGTATGCCAATGATCTAGTAATAATCACATCGGATCCGGATGAAGTGAGGTATATGATGAGGATGTTCCTAGACACATATTCCAGATGGGGACTGAAAATCAGTAAAAATAAAACAGAGTATATGGGTTTCAACGCTCCAAATTTACCACTTGAAATCGATGACTGGATGCTCAATGCTTCCAATACTCTCTTCTGCAGGAGGTAGTGAAGGTGACATCGAACATAAAGTAAAGATGGGGAAAAAAGTAATAAGTTCGACAAATTCCACCCTATGGAGTAAGGAAATAAGATTGGAAACCAAAAAGAAGATCTGCCATTCCTTCCTGGAAAGCGTAGCCACTTACGGATCAGAGATTTCGGACACTGACAAAAAAGGCGGAGAATAGGTTGCTTTCCGTGGAATGGATTTCTGGAGAAGAAGCTGTAGTATACCGAGAACCAAACGGATCCCAAACGCAGCAATTATAGACAAGGTCGGATGTCAAAAGAACATCTTTTACCAGATCGGAACTAAAAGGTTAAAGTCGTATGGCCACTTAATGCGGATGGACGGAAACCGCTGGCCAAAGAAAATTCATAACTATATACCACCTGAAAGAAGAGAGCGTGGAAGACCAAAGAGAAAATGGATGGAGGGCGTGGAGGAATGCATGGCAGCCAGAGGACTCCGTGAGGGGGATTGGATGGACAGAGAGCAGTGGCTTTTAGGTTTTAAGGATATGACTCCTTAAGTTGTAAAAAAACTGAGAAAAGAAAAGAAAAAGATGAAATTAGTGTTGTAAGACCATGTGCTTTACATTGACCTGATGCGATAGCGTCTACACATGCTAGATATTCGCTGTAGCTCACCTTTTACCAAGCAAGCATTATACCACCGACATTTTACATCACTTATAGCTGTTGAATGATACTATTGTAATTTTTAAGCCAAATTAAAAATTAAAAGATGTGATTTATTAATCGAACTTACTGCTGAGAAGAACACCATCGACTTCATAGTACTGAATGGAAATAAGAAACGGAAATAGTTCGCCAGTAATTTATACCTAGTTTAGGAGCTAATGACTAATTTATTTAACGAACGAACAAAAAGCTATAGATCCTCTTAGTTGTCAGCTACATTTGTAACTCCTTATCAGGTGGAACTAACTATTCAATCTTTATCAAAATATTTACTCTCATTTTCAATGCATTTTTCTCAACGTGTTATCAAATTTTCAATATCAGAACAATAAAAATCAGTAATTTGTGATAAAATGGGGTCTAAAAATGCGTTTAATCTATACATAATGGGTAGAATCTATACAGAGGCTGAAGCATGCATTATGAACGGCTTAGCGAGCAGTACTTTTATTAAAAGCTAGAAAGTTAAGTAAATGCTTTAACAAAGACAAAGCTTAGTTTTAAACATACAAAGTCTGAGTAGGTCAATGTCCTTAGAGTACGTTGATGAGTACGAAATTCGTTTTTATTTATAATTCTGGTTCCTGATTAACTTAGTGACTTATCATGCAAACCTAGGACTCCATCTGGACAAACGTCTCACTTGAAATCCTCATACAAGACTGAAAAGACAAGAAACTGCTCGACGTTTTCGCCTACTTCAACATTTACTGGACAAACGTTCAAAGCTCCCAATTAATTACAAAAGACTCATTTACATGACAGTTATCAGACCTACTTGGATATACGGAGTTGAGCTTTGGGGCTCTACTAAACTATCCAATTCATCTCGTAGCCAATCCTTACAATCCAAAATCCTTCGTAAAATCCTCAATTCTCCTTATTATGTCACAAACAAACTCATCCATTATGATCTTAATATCCCATATGTTGCTGATTTGGCCCGAACTAGATACCTATCCTTCCATGAAAAGCTCCATACACACATGAATCCGCCAGTCTCTCAACTTGCTTCCCATAATATTCCTGATAACCCTTCGAGGAGTCTGAAAAGAAGATGGCCTCGAGACCTTCTACTATAGAACTTTTTTGGAGTGCCATCAATGGATAGTTTCTCCATAAGTGTTTTTTTTTCATGTCCTTTGTTCATACATCAGATTTACTTGATGTGATATAATTACAGTTGTAAATATCAATAAATTATTCCATTCTAAAAAAAAAAAAAAATCATGCAAACGTAGTAATGTCTGGCCAGGATTCATTATGGAGGGTGATCGGTACCATACGATTAACTAATTGAGGGTAAACACGAAACGAACATGATATGAATTTGCAGTAAAAGGTAGGCTTGCCACAATTGAGGACGCATCTTGATCTAAGATCCTTGAATCCTTGATGTAGGATTTTTAGAACAAGATATTCAGATTTCATTTGCTTACTTTCTTTCTTTAGCTTTGGGTCGTTTCATATCAAATGTCCATTTTTATAATTTCTAAAATTGGAAGAGGAATCTGAGGACTACAGTTGTTTATGTCATAATGAGGTTATAGATATTATAATGATCTGCTATTAATCCTCTCTTTTTTGATAATACTTACTATCACTACAGTTAAACGAACACTGATCAAATCTTTATGACATAAAATATGAAGCTATCACAATACTGGGCAGAGCGTAGTAGCAAACGAACCATTTGAGAAGTTTTTAGCGAGCGACTCAGATTAATTCATAAATAAATCATTCCTCCTTTCTGCTCAGAGGTGGTACCATCAAGCTTTAAGGATATTGATATAAAGCACCAAAATAATGAAGAATGGGCTGGGTTACGAAGTAGTCCCACACCTACCTTATTCGCCAGGAGTATCTTCATCAGAATTCACCTGTTTAAAAATTTGGACAACTCACCGAAGGGAAAATTTTTGAAAGTGATTGTCCAGTCAAAACGCATTTTTAGATCTAAGTTTATCACAAATTACTGATTTTTATCTGCTTGGAAAATGACAGTAAATATTTTGAATAAAAATGTGATTTCATAAAGTTGTTTCACTAAATAACCTTTTCAAAGCAAACGGACATTTTCTATGAAAAGAACCAATATTTATGCGAAAATAAAAAAAATGTATAGATCACTCGAAGTGATTTTCTTAATATAGCACGTCATAACAATATTCACGTGTTTTTAATTTTCTTTTGTGTCAGATTAGAACTCAACAATTTGCTATACTGTTTCCTCAATTTATATTACCTAGAAAAAGTACACATAAAATTAATTTATAGAAGAGTATCTGAAACACCAACACTAAGGAATAATTTAAGAAAACCATAAAAGATAAATTATCAATATTCTATTTTAAATTAGGTATAAGTTAGGTAAGGACTCATAAATTACGAGTATTTATTCTTGCCTGTCCATTCAAGAAGAGTTTTCATTATTGAAATTAGTGAAAGTACAGAAAATCATCGGAATAAATGTTTATTTCATTATGCATTATAGTTTTGTATTTAGTTTTTATTGAAATTCGAGACGTCACCATCGTTGTTGAAGGTTTCATTTTGGACAAGTGGTACTCCTAGGATTGTCAATTAGACATACAAGGATTCCAGTGAAGTTGTATATTTCAATATCTTTTACGCAGTGTGGTGCTGCTGGCAGCGGGCGCTGTGAAAAAATAATAAATAATTAGAAAACTTTTATTTTATTTTTTTATAATGCGATTGGGAAAAACCACAATGCAAAGCCTTATGTTTCAAATTTCTCCAGTAATACACCCACTTACCGGTCGACATTTCGCCTTTTCAGGTATTACCAAGACACAAAAACAAAAAAAGGTTATGTGAATCACATCTCGAAGAAAAGGTGCAATATATCCCAACGATCAACAGTCCAAACAGGCTCCAAACATAAGACAGCACCCCACCACCAAGACGCTCAACATACAACTGAAAAGAAGGTAATTATTACCTTAAAGATCTTCTGAGATTCCCAAAAATCCTATTATATTATGGTGGAGGTCACCGAACAGGTTAACGCATTTAAAATAGTACACCTGCTTTGAAACTTAAATGTTGTGAGTTCGAATCGCCACTTTCTACGGTATACGAACTTACATAAGAGCGATGTTCCTACATTTTGTACTTCTAACAGGAATCAAGTTTGTTTTTCAAGTAATAAATAGATGCTTTAGAATTTGTTCTGGGAACAGAATGCGTCGGATATAGTTAAATACATACATATATATATATATATATATATATATATATATATATATATTCCGTAATCCACTGATCTAGGCTGATTAGTTACTGTCCTTGTACAATATTATCTATGGAATCCATTGTTCTTAGCAAATTGAGAGCTGGTGAATCCCTCAATAAGAACATGATCTTACAGATATCTTTCAATGATTATTTTTATGTCTATATTCCCGTTATTGCTAACAATCATCTGAAACATCCACTTATAAAAAATCGATTTATTTATTACCATTTATATTTATGGATCCCGCGCGATAAGAAAAGGTGCAGAGGCCGGCAACGTAAGCGTTGGGCCGATGAATTCAAGCAGATTTGCGGAAGCTCTCTCTGGATGCGATCAGCGCGAGACAGGGACCTATGGAGGAATATATGCCTGCAATTTCACCAGTAAGGTTCGGCTAGTCTCCGTCAAAAGACTCTAATCTCCCTAAAGGGAAGGTCTATATGTAAATACAAAATGTAGTATTAAAAAGTGTAAATATTGAAGAAGCTAATTCTGTATATACATATAAATAAAGACTATTATTATTATTATATTTATGGAAGTTGTGCTACTGGTCTTTTTCAATTTTTGTTGAAGATATTTTCTCTTTGGTTTCAGGATTATAATAAATTTTGGTTTATACTAGTATGAACTAGAGAGGAGATTAGTTGACTATTATGAAACTTGAAACAACATTAATAAGAAGATTCTTCAATTAATGGTTACTGTGTTCTTATTTATTGTTATCAAAGATATTTAAAAAAAACTTACAGAAATTTGTACTCCAACAATGTTTGCTAAGATGTAAAACACACAATTATTAATTATTTTATAGCAAGAGTCAGATTCTGGAGGTAACTGGACGAAATGCTTCATCCTAGAATGTTTCCAGGTGTTAAGGACGATTTTAAATAATGATGGCCTATTATCTTAGACATCTGGTCTCACTTGATAAAATATAAATCATGTTAGTTATTTCATTTTTATCAATGGATAGAGGCGATTATTTAACCGTTAAATGAATTGAGCTATATTCGACAAGAATACTGAATGTTGACTTAGCTAAAATATCATTAAGCTTTATTGGTTCATTTCATTGTATCAGGCATAATACTACCGCTATCTGGAATTTAAATGTTATGGGATTAATAAGATTTCATCATACTTGAATAAATTGAAAATGTATGCGAAATAAATAACACCTTCAAGGTTTACTAACTAATAATTGAAATAATTTTTTATTAAACTGTGGTTATAAATATGCTGTATTTCGCTTATTGAATGCTTATGTCACAATAGAATTAGCAGATATATAACTCTTAAAACATTGACTGAGGAATGACCCTATTGTTGTAAAACGATGTGCTTTACATAGAACTGACGCTACCTCCACTTTTGCACCACCAATAGCCGTAGAATATTACCATTGTAATTCATAAACAACATTGAGATTAAAAATTCGGAATTGCAATCGTACTTAGTCTGAAAAGAACACTGCCGAGTGCCATTCTCGGTGAATTCTAGACTCAAAGATGTGAGCATAACAGCATCACATAGTGAAGGAAACATTTACAAAGGTCAACATTCTACCAGAGCAATCAGTCAACATTCAGAGAAACGAAGAAGTACGAAATTATAATTTCTTTGTTTGAAATGTCAGGTAAATTTAGTATTTTTTTATAGTGTTTGTGCCTTAACTTATGCAATCGTAGTAAAGATTGGCGAGGCTGCTCTGAGGTTTTGGAAAAGAAGGTTCAAACATAGATGGATGACAACATTGCTTTAACGTATTTTCCAGCAGTGATCTGCTCCTTGCAACTGAGGAAGAAGCGGAAAGGTTTAAATATCAATAGTAGCGTTACAGTTTTTTTTGTTTAAGTATTGACATACATGGAATTACAATTATAACATTTAAGATTTTTAAACTTTTAATTGGCTAATATTTTTAAAAAGAGTTCAGTTAATCTCGATTCTCTCTCCCATGAGGTTTCTTTGTCATGTTTCTAGAGCATTCATTTTGAGTATGTCATTCATTTTGTCCTCTCCTCACCTATCTTCGGGATTAACATACACTTTGCTGGTGTCTTTATGATTAGTGCAGGATATTTAGAAACTATCTCTATACTTCCTTTCTCTAGTTTTTATTATTTCTAAGAAAATCATAAATATATAGATAACTCGGAGGGAATGGACATTAATTTTCACATGAAAAGCACGAATTAGCAATAATCACGTATTTTACTGTTCTGTTGCGTAAGATTAGAACTTAACATTTTCTTGTAATGCTTTCTCAATTTTCTTAACTAGAATGAAGAAAAAGTCTCATCAAAATAGTTTATGGGGTGCTATCATTTTGTTTATTTCTGTTGTACCAACTCTAAGAAGTAATTTACGTAAATCTTAAAAGAAAACTAATAAATATTATCTTCTAAATTAGGTCTAAGTTAGGTAAGGACTCATATAATATGTGTATTATTATTGTTCTTTCAACTAGAGTTTTCTTAATGAAATCTGGTAAATAATTTTAATTCGTTTTCATATTTTCTATATCAGGATATTTCCAATTTAAGAAGTTCATGAAATATGTTGTTATTTATTATTTATTTGCATTTTTTGGTGATTACTATCAAGCTGAACCTTCGTGAATAGCTTCGTTTTGATGAGCATTTATTGATCAACATGTATCGATAACGAAGTCATTAAAAATTATTACTAACCAGCTGATTTTTTTTTTACTTAGTTAATATTTATATAATTTAACAGTCATATTGTCCTACAAATTGCGTTGTACGTTATCCTTAAATTATGGAGAATCATCAAATCGACATATTTTATCCTTGCTACCTCTGTTAGCTACCACCATCGAGAATTTTCGCAAAGAAATTGTTGGGTGTCTCATCAAAACGAAGCTATTCACGAAGATCCAGCTTGATAGTAAGCAAGTGCAAAAATGTACCAGGGATCCTGGACTATTAGTGAAAGAAAGTAGGTAAAAATCGTGTATTTTATTTAATGTGAGACGTTTTTGTTGTGTTAATATCATTATGCGTGCAAATTGTTACGGGCTACTGGGTGTAAAAAATGAATTAAACTACTCCTAAGTTCAAGATACTAATATTTATTAACAAAGTGACAAATAAAATACAATTAAATTATTAAACTAATATAAATTTACGTTGAAGAAATTGGTCCGGGTAGAGGTCACTGAATGAAATTCTCAAGTAATTTCAGAAGATATTTATTGATAGCCTACGTTTCGACCTACGCTGTAGGTCTTCTTCAGGGCTATATGCAAAATACAGACAATTTAAGAAAACGGTACGAATATTAAAACATTTTAAACATTTTATAATTTTTCAATTTTTATTTCTTCTTTTTTATTACCTATAATTTTAGTGCGTAATTCTTATCACTTTCTAATTTACACATATCATTTCACATTCCTATTGTATATTCAGTTTTTATTTTTTATCTGTAATACCTTAATTTTTTAACTGTCAACACTTTCTGTTTTATTATTATTTTCTTCATGTTTTATTATTATTTTCTACATTTTAACCTTCATGATTACCTTACTATACATCTTTATCAATTTTTTTGCCTGTATTCACCTTCTTTTAGTTTACCTATATTTAAAATGTTTTAATATTCGTACCGTTTTCTTAAATTGTCTGTATTTTGCATATAGCCCTGAAGAAGACCTACAGCGTAGGTCGAAACGTTGGCTATCAATAAATATCTTCTGAAATTACTTGAGAATTTCATTCAGTGACCTCTACCCGGACCAATTTCTTCTACATAAATTATCATAGGTCAACAATTATCATCAATATAAATTTACAATAACAATATTCTAAATATTTATAATAACCCAGGCCTATTTAATTACTAAAATAACATAAGATATTACTATTACGAAATAGCTTAACTACTTACATAAATTTGTACAAATACAATAAAATTACGCTAGAGCTTATAACTACAAATTAACACTTATGTGTTATACACATATACTAATTAAAGTCCACCGACTGTAAGAATCTCCATATATAACTAACTGACACACAGTAATAAACAGAAACGGTTTATTACACCGTCCAAGTTATCCTTTTCCAATTCTATTTTTTTCACTAAGAGACTTTTAAATGAATTTTGTGCTAGCTACAGCTATACATATTTCAGCCAATTTCAAATCAGTAAGTTCCTCTGGTTGGCCTTTAAAAATAATTTATTGTCATATGCCTAAATCACAGGGAGAATGTCTATAATATCTATAATAGTTCTTCATTTTAAGACTTGCCTCAGTTAAATGTATTTAAACTTATATTTTTCAATGGTCCCTTTGTTATTTCTAATCCATTGCAACAAGTGGATGATTGTATTATTTAGTATATAGACATCAATTTCAATGATGGTTATTAATTCAATGTATTTTATATGCACTTTAATTAGTATTAAACATTGCGATATATTATAGCTAGAGACACTTTAATTTTGAGTTTTCTTAGCGTTTATAGGTAAAAAGGATAAGTTCAAGGAATGGGAGTCGGCGAGATGGGAAGCACAATTAAGTTAGCAAAATCACTTGAAACATGTTTATTGTAATATTGATTGAAACTCAACATGGCACAGGTTTCTACAGTAGAGTGTGCCTTGTACGTTCTACGATCTGTCTATACAGGATTATAGCGACTAAAAAATCTTTCTGCGTCAACACAATTCATTGGGGCCTACACAGCCATGAGAGCCACCTCTGCAAATTCTCTACGAACAATTTTTATAGCTAAGAGTAGCTGAATAATGTGACTCCATACCTCACTTGCTCTACATGCTGTCTTTGTGTTGTCTATTACTGTTACCTTCCAAGAATTTACTGCCATCAACAGATTTGAATGTTGGTGCAATCCTACTTTTACTTGCTGAAAGAATAGCGACTGATCGCTGGATATTCTGCCCCACAATCGCAAGACTGAACATTTTACCGTTCTCAAGAAATAGATTAGTGCTGTTGTCCTGACAGTTCAGCATATGAGATGCCAATTTCACAGAACTCTTCTTCACGACAACCCTCTCTTATTTGGGTTAAGACAACATGGTACTTTACCTCCTGCACAGCCTTTAAGGTTTTGGCAGGAAAAACACCATCACTCAATTTTTTTAAAGTAAGATTTAGGGACACCAACCGAAATTTGAACATTTTTACTGAATAGTTCACATATTGATGAATTTTGTCGTAAAAATCGTTGCTATTTCGCGTTTTAACGAATTTATCGCCAAAAACACCATTTATCGCTTTAATTCGCGAAAATATCGTTAATGCTATGAATCAGTGCTTCTATTTATATAAAGCGATTCGGCTTACCCCAAGAACCTCTACTGCAATGAATGACCTTCGTCCTTCTAACTGAATAGTTCTAGAAAACTCCAATAATATTTAAGGTGTTCTGTCAGGTCATTTGCTTAGCTATTCCACGTTTCAGCCATACCAGTTACGTATGGTAATGGTTGTATATTTTTCCATATTTATCCAGTGCTTTTAGTTATTTTACTGGGGTTTTTTCAGCAAAGAAGTAAAGTGGTTACCTATTAATAGTGGATATGAGTGATAAACATCTGTATGTCTACTTGTACGTGGTACTTACTTCTATGTTTTGAAAACAAGAATACGATATGGTCAAATCATATGAAAAAGTAATTTTCTTAGTAACTTTAGAACGTAACAAGCATATCATCCCTCGCATTGGTGTTAGTTAAATGAACTATGATTGTAATTTATTATGATTTTTTCAGTGTCTATGATACTAAAAAAAAAATCTTATATAGTTTTTTGAATAAGGTTATTCTGGTATTTAGTATTACCTTGGGAACGTATAGATCCATATTTGCAATATCGTACTTTTCTTTACGCAAAATCATGTACTCGTAATATTTTACTAATTTCCTAGATCAGAAAGAACTACCTAGGACTCCATCTGGACAACCGTCTCACTTGGAATCCTCATACAAGACTGAAAAGACAAGAAACTGCCCAACGCTTTCGCCTACTTCAACATTTACTGGAGAAACGTTCAAAGCTCCCAATTAATTACAAAAGACTCTTTTACATGACAGTTATCAGACCTATTTGGACATACGGAGTTGAGCTTCGGGGCTCTACTATACCATCCAATTCATCTAGTATCCAATCCTTAAAATCCAAAATCCTCAATGCCCCTTATTATGTCACAAACAAACTCATCCATCATGATCTTAATATCCCATATGTTGCTGATTTGGCCCAAACTAGATACCTATCCTTCCATGAAAAGCTGTATACACACTTGAATCCGCTAGTCTCTCAACTTGCTTCCCATAATATTCCTGATAACCCTCCGAGGAGTCTGAAAAGAAGATGGCCTCGAGACTTTCTACTATAGAACTTTATTGGAGTGTTATCAATGGGTAGTTTCTCCACAAGTGTTTTTTTTTCATGTCCTCTGTTTATACAGCAGATTTACTTGGTGTAATATAATTACAGTTGTAAATATCAATAAATTATTCTAAAAAAAAAAAAAAAAGAAAGAACATCTTTTGAGTCGTCATTCTTTCCTATTGTTCTTGCTTACCTAAATTCAAAAGAATTTTCATTTTGATCTTTAAACTCTAAATATAAATACAACAAATAAGAAATAAATATCGTAATAAATAAAGTAGATGTTACTAGTTTTATTAAACATTTGATAAGTAATAAAATATAATATAAAACATTACAGGTTTAATGGATTTTTTTATTTACATATTAAGTTTTTATTAATTTAGTTACATTAATTATAATTTAGCAACAATAGAAATGAATATTATAAGATTTTTCTCTAAACTTGAGGATGTCTTCTCAATAATATCCTTTCTCATTTGTTGAAGGACAAGAGATTCCCCATGGACTATCCACCAGGAAGACATGAAGTGAGATGAAAGTAGTAATCGATCCACTGTCACATTTCGGTGGGTTTGGAAGAACAACCTAAAATAAATGTAATAAATAATTTTAAAAAAACAGTGTCAATAAATGTACTTGTTTTCATAAATTACTTTACAAATCCAATTCAAAATTGAAAATTATGAAGTTGTCTTTACGTTTTAGCTTTACATGGATCTTTAGTATATTACTATGGTTTAAAAGAACTATCTAATTGGAATATTCATGTAGCCGAATTGACATTATGACAACCTACTGAATTGTGCCTTGACACATATTAAAGCTAATCCGATCAATTAAATCTTAGGTTCTTGATAATTGAAATCGTTCCAAAATTGTCCGTTATCTGAAGAGATAAATACTTTGAGATAAGTGCAATTTGAAAAATGGATCTCAATGGGCATGACGCTGATTAGACGATACATTGCAAAATGAGGAATGAAATGGAAATATGGTCTATATTAGTTATAATTAATACTATTATAGAGATATTTGATGAGTAAGTATGCTCACTTTCAACACTTCAGCTGTAGGTTTTTCGAACCAATCAGTCTTCACTTTTGAGTTGATCGCAGGAGCAGAAAATCCATAACCGACGAGACCTCCTTGTTGATAGAGTGGGTACAGGGAATAATGGTTCTTGCAGGAGGAATCCTTATTGTATTTGTAGACATAATGCTGACCTGAAAAAAAAAATTATCCTTTAATTGTGAATTAATGGACATCTATCGATGTAACTGCCTCGGAATGGTGAGCGATTCAGGATGCAGGAAGGAGGTAACAACCCTACCTGACTTAGCGGTTGTGGGCTGAAATCATGATGCAATGAAACCAACTTGTGTTATAGAACTACGTATACTATTATTTTAGGACATAATTGAGATAATTCTGGCAAGTTTAATGGCGATAATTCTGGACTTTATCAACTTTAAAGTTAGTTTCTGAAATATGTTTTTCATTTCATAGATCAGAAATATTTGATGTGTCTCTTTAAGAACGGGTAATATAAAGATCCTTAATACAAGGGCCCTAATAAAAACAGATTTGCCTAAAGTTAGAACATGCCTGAGGTAAGGAGATGGACAATCACCGATGCTGTTCGACATAACCCTAGAGAAGATAATAAGAACATTATCAAGAGAAAATTGCGAGATGGACATTAGAACGTATCATAAAATCCTAGCTACGCCGATGATATAGGAGTCCTCGAAAGTAATGAAAGGAATATCGAGAGATTCGTTAAAAAGTTGATGAGAGAACCAGAAAAAATCGCCTTACAAGTAAATTAAGATAAAACGAAGTGCTTAATAATAAGCTGCTAATCCTAATAGGAGTATCTACGTCGACGACTATTCGTTCCCGAAATCTTGGATCCAAAATATCCTCAACGAATGACCAATTTACTGGAGCTTCAGAAGTGCAAATTCAGTATTCTTCTCTCTTTAAAGAGTAATAAAATCCCGAAAAATCTCTAAAAATTTAAAATTAAGGGTGTACAATGCTGTAATAAAGCTGGTTCTGATGTACGCCTGTGAGACTTAGGCTCTCGCCGCCACCCTGGAAAGAAGAATTGAGAGATTTGAAAGTGAAATCCTCCGCAGGATAACCGGAGATATGTGATTGAAGCCAAACTTCGTTGAGAATAAGAACCAATAAGGAATTGGTGATGGAGACTGGCCAGTCAACATGAAGGCACGAAGTCAACACGAAGAAGATGAGCTGGATATGTTTCTCATAATAATCCATCAGGACGCCTCTACATAACAATAAAAACCACAATAGTTGGCAAGAAACCACATGGGAGGCCAAAGACCACTTGATAGACCGGCAACTTATCATAAATACTGCAACTTGAAAGCAGTAGCCCAAGTTAGTCAGAGGTAAAGAAGGCTGGTCATGGCGACCGATGATCTACAAGGCCTGGTAAAATCTACCTGAAGCAGGAAAGAAGTGCCAAGGAACTAATAATCCTTGGCTCAAAAATCAGCTACAGAGCGGAAATTATCGTGATATAATTACAGGCTGCTGCGATGCCGATTCGAAACTGGTCTGGGGGGGTTTATTTCCTGGTCGACCATTGATGTAAATGGAATAAGTTGGTGAGACGTATGAAGAACTCATCCTTTAAAAAAAAAAAAAAAAAAAGGATATTCAATACTAATATATAATAAATAATTAAAATTCTATCGAACAACTTGTTTGAATATCATGTAAAAATTAACATATATAGTTAACACGGGTAATTCGGTTTTAGTCGGCCTGCAGGGGCTGACCACCAACCACTGTTTATAACTGATATTTCAGATACTGATAATACCTACCTTCTTATTCATATAAATGGAATTTGAAATACACAAAATGTAATAATAAAATGCTAATTCTAGACCCTTCTAGCCAAGATTCTCTTCTTATATAAGTGCTTTCCTTACACTTTCGATTTTTAACCTTGTTAAAATCCATTTGGTGATACTTCATTGATGACTATTTCATCTTTGGAATTATTCCGAACTTCTGGAAGTATTTCAGAGCATCTCTTTTTAAAGAGGGCTATTGTCACTCTAACACCCTTTTAAATAGGCGATAAAAAAAGAAACGAGACAAAATCTCGAAATTAAATATAATAAACAATACGGAATTTAAGTATACAATAACCAAAATTATCAAGCATACAATAACCAAAGTTATTAAAAAAAAAAATGCCTTAAACGATTTACTAACGCATACAGTAATAACTGAAATGGGATGAGTGATTAGTAGATGTTACAATGAGGTAAGTTCCATGCAGACCGGCTAATACAGAAGTACCTTAATTCGTTGGCTGTTTGTGAGATTTTTGATTTTATTACCCATTTTTTATTACAAAAACGTCCACTTAAATTATCAATTAATTAAAATAATTTATAATTTACCCATAGCGGGATAGCAGCCCTGCCTGTCGAAGTCTCCCATTTTCGGTCCTGTGGGTTCTTTCCTCTGGATCTCCACTAATTTACCGTCCAAGTATGTCCAGAGGCCATCAGCTGTTTCGTCTGTGTTTTTTCGTCCAGCACTGGTCAGTTTTTCTGTTTTAAAATCAATATGTAAGGAATGAAAAAAAAAATGATCGTATCGTGAATATATCCTTATGTTCAAAAGTTTGATTAAAAAATAGTATTTTTTAATAGTTTTAAATAATCCTTAAAAGTTACCGGGATCGGCGAAGAAGACCCTGCTGGAATATGCGGGAATATTAAAGAAATTAGTCTTCGTGAATTCTTTTATTGAATCGTAGTCGTACTCATTCTTCTTGATATGGGCCACGTCAGAGTTCAAGACCTGGAAAATATATAAATGTTTTCGTTAGAAACAATAATTTAGATTTGAGTAATTTATTTATTGTTCAATTGACAGTTTACCGAAATTTGTACACCAGCAACATTTCCTTTTTTGTCATACATGAAGCACAACCTGGGATCATTCTTCTGGCAGTAGAAATCTAAGGGAAATTTGAAACCTTGTTCTGGTTCGGCTTTGACGTAAGAGCTCATCAACGGGCTTTTGGTATTCTTAGGTATCTCAAAGAAGGCATCCTTCTTGTCAATCCCAAAGGCGTTAGTTTTCACTGTAAGAAAGATACTATAGTATGTATGAATTTAAAGACAATTGTTAATATACTGCGTTATTTTTTGTTTTTTGCAACTAAAATATGTTAGTTATATTTTATTTATTATTTATTACTACACAATACAATACTACATAATACAGAGCAGAGATCCACACCTCTCGATCCATCCAATCCCCTTCCTGGAGACCTCTACCAGCCATCTCTTCCTGGACTCCCTCCATACACCTGCTTCTGGGTCGTCCGCGTCTTCTCCTCCCTGGTGGAACCCAATCCAGAACTCTGTTCGGCCAACATTCAAACGCCATTCTCTTCACATGCCCTTACCATCTTAGGCGGCGTGCCTCGATCCTTTCATTTGTTGATATATTCACGTCCATCCTTTGTCGAATTTCTTCGTTTCTAAGTCTATCCAGCCTAGTGACACGGAGACACCTCCTCCAGAAATCCATTTCAACCGCCTGCACCTTTGAGTACAGACGGGAGCTCACAGTCCAGGTTTCCGAAGAATAAAGTCAGAATAAATTCGACAATGGTTGTGAAATATGCGGCGTTTATTTTCTGTAGATATATTTATATTCCATAGGACCGGATGTAGCATTCTAGTAGCTTTTCGGGCTTGTTCCACCTTTTTCCTGACTTCATACTCAGACGACCCGGTAGTATCCAAATAAGACCCCAAGTACCTAAATTTATTTACTTTCAGCCTCCCTGTCCACCAGAAGCGCATTTGTATCGGTCACATATATATATTATATATTATATATATATATATATATATATATATATATATATATATTTTATAATATAATATTATTTATTTTATATAACATTTTCGATATAATGTTATATTTTAAGTAAGAAATAGTAAAAATGTTCCATCGCAGGACTTAGATAACTTATGGTACTATGGTTTTATTTCTTTCTTCCTGGCTGTCTGTCCTTCTGCCAATTTCTTTGCAAAATTATTGACAAACCCAAGAGAAGAGCTTAAACCCTAATTAGAGCATCTGAATTATATTCAGAAACTTTTTTTTTATAAGTTAGCCTTGTGGCTAATTAATTTGAATTTCGACGTGTTTGTAAGTTATTATTAAAAACACGATTTTGTATGTATGTGATTCAGTCTTTATTAAACATAGGAAGTGTAACTTGTTTATTTATTTAATATACAATCAATTTGAACTGTTTTTTCTGAAGAATTCAACCATTATAAATGGTTATATTTCTGAGTTAGAGTAGAAAAATAAATTTATTCTGGGACGAGGTACCTTAAGAATAACAGAAGGGTACAGAAATTAATAATATATATATTCTAAATATAAATATAGGGTTTGAATGTGGATAAATAAAACGCATGACGGATATCAGGTGGGAGTGAGTTCCAAAGAGAGATTGAAAGAGCGAGAAAGGAACATTCAAAAGTTATTGATTAAAGTGCTTAACAGTTGTACATTGTCACACCAAATGAAACGTCTTGTCGGATAAATTTAGAATTTTGATTTTGAATAGTGGTTGCAGAAGAAAGAGAGATAATGTCTTAGCAAAATTGGTCGTTCAGATCTTTATTTAATCACATAACGATACTGACTGGTTAAAGTTCAACAATTTTGGATACTAGGGTATAGCCTGTGTACCAACGATATCTAAGTTAACTATTGAGGTGAGTATTTTTGTTTTTAATTATATTATACTGTATTTATATATAATTATATTTTATCATATTATAAGTTATTGAGTTTATTATTTAAATTTTACTCAACATACCTCTAAGATCATTGAACTTCCTCCAAGCACAACTTGCCTGTATAAGACAGAACAAAGCCAAAACCTGGAACAAAAACAAAAAATTATTGATAATAGTAAATAAGAACTTAGGATTATTGGAGAATATAAAATACTCCAACAAATAAAAAAAATAGATATAAAAACTATACCCAGTGAAATATAGCCAATAAATTTTAACACATTTAATGTCATAAGTTAACCTTTCATTGCAACGGTAGGATTAATTTAGTATTATTGTTTATTACAAAATAAAGGTATGTATAAATGATTCAATAGATTAAAATAATCATTGATTGTTAGTACCTGATAGTCTTTGTACAATGAATTTTTATATTAAAAGTAATAAATTTGCTTCTCCGAACAATTAAAAACTGGTTTCGCTGATCTAGGACAACATTCCTAGCCATTGCATATTCTTCCCACAATTCCACTTTAGCTATAGCTATATTTTCACTGTGATTGAAGAAACTAACTTTTGCCAGCATAATAATAATAATAATACCTAACTGTGTAACATTGGCACAAAACGCTTATTAAATACTCATTTTGAATTTTTTCAGCCTTGATCCTATGCGTAAAATTCTTACACGTATTAAGATTACTGAAGTATTTTTAAATATTTTCGTTTTGAAGAGAAACACCTTGCAGCTATTATTTGAAGCAGAAAGCAAAATGATTAAGTGCATATTGCTTTTTAAGATCACATAACAGTTGAAGTGCATTTATTGAAAAATCATGTTTATTTTTATCATTTACTACGGAAATCTCCATTATTCTTCACGGCCACGGAAAAAATGGATATAAATGATAGCAATGACAAGTCAATAGTTTTTATATAAAGCCTCTCTAGTATCCAGTAAGGAAATTTCGAAATATCTTTTATAAAATTAATAACATCCATTAACGGTATTATTCTAAAACTTTTGTAACAAAACATTCAAATTCATCATCCAGAATACAAGAAACAAAAGATGCCTAAAAGAAAAAAAATAAATTTTATATTTTCATAGATTGACTGGTCAAATATTTTTGGATAATGTAACAATGATGAACAGTCGAATATAAAAAAAAAGTGTAAAATGGAAAGGAGATGCAGTCAAAAATTACATAAACTAAACTAGACTTACTTTATTTGTCTAGTCTAAAGTTTAGACCATCTGCAGGGCAGAGGAATGAAGATGGCCTAAAATTAGACCAAAACGTAGGCACAAATAAAGTAAGTATAATTTATTGACTGCAACCCCTGACTATTTTACGCTCTTCTAAAAAAAGTTAACTTTTCTTAAGTACAGAATAAATTATTAGACCAAATAAACAGTTTTAGGATAAATTCGAAGAGTTCTAATTACCAAAGGTGGATGTTAATGATGATATTGAAGATTTGAAAACAAGAAAGAAATAGCGTTCCACTCTGTGGATCAACTATGGTTTGGACCTTGATTTGAGTAAGCACGAAAAAATGTGGAAACGGAAGGGATTGAAGTCAATACTAGTTTCAGAAGATTGATGGATCTGCCCTTAGGTACCACAAAAAAAGTAACGCAAGAGGGTCCCGATGTATTCACTCGGAAAAATTTTCAGAAAATTATGAAAGATGCATTAATTGCACAAACATTATTTATGCTATTCCTATACACCATGGATAAAATCCATCTGCATGGATTCGAAGAAAGAATCTTTTCTTGCATAAAATGAGTATAACCGCCAAAGGTTAATATCCAAGTAGAGTAGTTGGGCAAACCAGAAGAAATCGCATCCATAAAACACAGATCAGGGAAGAAGTAATGGCGACCTTTTTAGAAATCATTATAACAATGCGGGTTGGTTTAGAGATGGAAAACATGGTTAGAGAAAATTACTATGCTGGGAGAAAAACAAAACAAAAAACAATTGGGGACCACTTGAAACTGGTGTTTTATTTAATAGTTGGAGAAGAGTCAACTTATTATAGCTATGCGACTTAGTTTATGTTTTTAGTTAAATTTTAAAACCAGAAACATAATTGCAAGGCATAGAATACTACTGGTACTTTTAAATCACCTTTTACTCTACACTTCACCTGGATATAACTGACAGAAATTTGGATAGACTGATGTACACAGTTTTTTCACTAGGAAATTTCGTTATTATAAAAATGATATCTTTAACCCCAGAGTTTTATTATATTTAAACTTGTTTTGGTTTTTATTACTGTGACAGAAGTCAAAGTTACTGACCAGTTTCTAGTATTAAATAGGCGGAGAAAAGATAATGTAGAAAAGAAATATATAATACATTGATGTTTGAGTATCTTACCTTGATAATAATCCCGGAGCCTTTCATAATTACGAATGGTCCGATGAGATTCTGCGACCAGAGCTTATAAGCCTTCGATGCCCCCTCTATCTCTCCATGGCCTCCAGGAGTGGAGAGTTGTGTTTATTCTTGGAACTGCAATAACATCAATATGTGATAATATTTCTGATCTCTGATTCAGATTTCAAGGACGTTCATTTCCTGTAAGGAAAAAGCGCTCCTGGTTCCATTGGTGCAGAGGATATAGGCAACCATCTGCCGACCAGAACAGTCAAAATGAAAGTTTTAATTTTAGATTGAAAAACAGACTTGAGTTTTATAGACCATAGAAACTGAAGATGGTCTTCACAGTAGGATTTGGTTTTTTATATTGTTTTTTTTTTATTGATTCTCGTTTTTCTGACTTCTTTCGTCAGGTTTCTTCACCTAACATACAATTCCATTCTTAGTTGCTTTTAAAACTTTAAAAATTATGTGTTACATTTTTACAGTCTACGAATTCGAGAGAATGAGATATTTCGATATTTAAGATCTGCGACTAGAATCACCATATAAAAAGGTCGTATTTTTTTCATAACTGCCATTTTATACACAGTTATCATCAAATTTAAAATACCGGTTTAACATAATGTTTGGTATATACATATTCATCATTTTTAATACTTAAATGGTATTTAACTAATGGTAACTTTAAATGGTACATTTTAAATATGTGGTAATTATATCATCCACCACTTAATGTTATCACTAATAACTACTCATTAATATCGTAATTAATAATCGTTTAACTGGAATGTGAAGTTCATATGTTAGTGTCATCTACCGCTAGGTTTTGTGATCTACTGCATTAGACCATAATCACCAATCTCTGATATACAAATTAATTAATGTGTTGTTATGTGTAACTGGATAATAAAATTTATTTTCAGATATATTAGGGATAGTAAAATTATTTTATGTTTATTTTTAACAGTAAAAGTTACTATTGAAGTAATTATAGTCATTTTTAAACTTAATCTTACTTCACTAAAATTCTACAAACAGTACTGCTTTTCATGACTATTGATAATAAAAATTAATTTCGATATATTAAAAAAAAGAAGGTTTATTTGATAATTCCTTAGGGGTGTTGATTAATATTTGTTTTTGTTGTCTTGTTTTTAAGAAAAATAAAGCGTTTACATTACATGTATTCTCAATATTACTTGTGCGGGCCCGCGTGGTACCGGGGTGCGGAGTGTCCTGGGCTCCCGGAGCTGATGTTGGAGGCTATGGAGGCGCCACTTGTCCCGCAGAGCAGAGGATTTGGACTTTTCCACGAATAAACGGTTGTAAACATTAGTGGATTGTATTAATGTCCTTAGAATAGTTAGGTGGTTTACATGGTTTTTATCCACATCCTCAGACCAATCCTTGTGTCCTAAATAACAATATTACCACCACTTGACTTGTGCGCCTTCTGGACTTGGAGCCCGGGCGCGCCTCTCGCTTCGTCCTTTCTCGGGCCCGGATCGGTAGGTTACCAAAGAAAGACCTCGGGTAAGTGCACCTGTTTCCGACAGTGAACCAGTATCCGACTGTCACGGACTTAATATGGAAAAATAAGCGTTTGGTGCCACTTAAACTTTTAAACTTGGCGCGTTTAACAGCTATGAACGTTTCATCACCGATTCCTGCCAATCGTAAGGAGTTACTGGGGAGGTTATCAGTGCGAAGACGTGATAAAGTTAGTGTGTTCCAGAAGGCCACCTGTGTTGTCGATTCTGGTTAGGAGGCGAGTGAAGTTTTTGCTGTCTCTCTCTTACATATCATTATTTTCGATTGTTATTCTAGTTATTTATGTTTTCCTCTCTTTACATGCTTTCAAATAAGTTTTATAAGGCGAAATACGGGGTATCGGAAACTGGATACGCGAAAATCGTGGTTTACCAGTTATCGACGCCAGTGTCGAATTCTGGGATTCAAAGTAATTTTTAGTTCTGATTGCAGCTTGAATCGTTTATGAACGGTGATTCTAATGGTGTTTGAGATTATGCTTTATAACAACTGGATTCAGTGTTCGACAGGGGGTGTCGGAAACTGGGGTAATAAATGTCAGAAACTGGTGTTCCCGCGATATTTGAGTGTTTTGATCTGTGTATTAATGTAAATTCATTTATTTACTTTATCGTAAATGTTTTAATGTTCATTAACTTTATATAAAATTAAATAAATAAATACGATATGTTTACAAATCTCTTCAAAGACTATCAAATCCTTTTATCAGTGTGTATTAATTTTAATTTTGATATATAATAATATATTTAATTATTTTTATACTCTAAGGCATAATAGCTTACAACGCCTGTATTGTTATTCTGAAGGGACTTATCTTGTTCTTTTTCTCGGTTTCTACCAAAGAATGAACCAACCCGGACCTAAGTCAAGGGTTAGGCTAGAGTTTGTATAATGACAAAATACATCAATGATATATAAAATTCATCAATATACAATCATAAACAAACACTTTATTGTGAATATCCCTGTTATATAATATTGCTCTTACTTTTTAATATGCGTTTATCATCTAAATGATTGTATTAATTATGTATTCCGTACTTTAATACGCAAATTGAAATTAAATTTTATAATTGAATATTTTATCTACTATTGATTTCCCATTTTTCAATAATTAAGTTAAGATTAAAAACGCAATTCTAATACCCTAAATCGAATAATATCCAATTTTTTTTTAGTTAAATACCTACAAACCGAGAAAAGTTTCACTTGCATCGTGGTTTCATAAAACCACACAACTTTTTATTTAACAACACTGTACCAGTTCAGGAATTTATTTATATTTTAAGCAATATTTTTATACTGAGAATGAATTTCTAGTCTGATTCTAAGATTAATGCAACACTTGAAAGACTGTTAGCTGATATATATAAAAAAAGTGTGAAAATGAGTCTTTTCATGTGAGAAATGATATTTAAGTGCAATTCTATTTTACTATCTACTTATCACAAAATGTAATTTCAATTTTTATAACTGTTGAGTTCCTTAAATAATTAAAAATGCTTTGAACATTGTTGTCTTGAACTATTATTTACCTGTAGCTACCTACCTAAACCATGGCAAAACGGTGGGTGTCGAATACTGGTTCTAATCCCTGTCGGAAACTGGGTATTGGCTGTCGAAAACTGGTACAAAAAACACATTAAGTTTTGAAGGATTTAAAGCTTAAATTCTTGTTTATTGAAGAAAATTGAAGTGGTTTCTGATTCCTGAGATGTAGGTCCATTAGAAAAGTGGTGAAATCATCAAATTGGTTGGATAATAAGAGAAATGTGATTAAAACCGTTAAGACGTCGAACACTGGTGCACTTACCCTAAAGCTTGATAACCAACGGACGTTGCTAACCTAGATGTTCTACGCCCTCTAAACCCCAGTAAACAAACATCAATATTACCTTCTTACTTCCATAAATTTAGTTTGTGTTATTATCATATTAAATTTAGTGTGTTTTGTTATTATCATGATAGAGTAAATATTGAATTCAGATTTCTTGTGAAATACATTGATTATATATATATATTAATTGTATTAATTTTATGTAAGCATTATAGTTAATGATTGTTTGCTTAATAAACAGGTAGCACTAAACCTAGTAATACATGACAATTCATTACTAGGTAATGTACGTATTAAACAATTTGTTTTCAATAATGCACATTAAATGTAAATGATTTCGAATTTCAATTCATGGTTGAGATGCTAAATGATATTTGTGAATAAGATTATCAGAATCTGAAGAGTTACATAAATTACAGCCGATTTAACTTAGTTCATCGTTTTTGTTTTTGCTGTTGTAAAAATAAATAAAGTATGATAGAACAGTACCCAGCGGCATCCACCTGCGACTTTTAATTAACCGTAGCTGTCTGTCAAAAAGGTCTCTCTTCCAACTCCTTTTTAATTTTGAGCAGGTGTTGTATGGCATGTTGGTAATGGCCAGTCTTGTACGAGCTTCATATTATAAACTGTTTGTTAAAATCGAATCTGAATATAGTTCAGAAATCGTATGGCATTCAGCCAGTAATTTATTTTTTCGCTGTAAATCAATGAAGGCATATTTTTAATGGGTATTTCATCCTATTTGAATTCTATTATATTAATAATAGTTTCCTTAGTGTGTTATGATTACTACAAAATGTTGATTTTTTATATTTGCTATGCCAACATCACTTTTCTCATTACAAACCAGTTTGTTACTCCATCATAAAACTTGGACAGAAGGCATCCAGCAAAGATCAGGTAGGGGCTTTGACATTTTTGAAAAATTGATAATTGTCTTCTAATACATAGAATTATAGTTTTACTAACCGTTTGTAATTAAAGGGTAATTAACTTAGGGAAATCAAGATCGTATTTCAATATATTTCAGGAAGTATTGGAAAATATTTTATTATTCATAAAAATTATATTTAGTATAACATAATATTTTCGGTTCCGACTATCTCAACACCATAGATACTCTTAATTGGAAACATATATTTAAATTCAAATCAAGTTTTCTGTGTTTTAGGTGATTAAAATGCACTCGTAATATTCTTCAAATTTTATTACAAATTTCTAAATTCTCACTAATGATTGTTTGCGATTACGAAATGAATTTCAGGAAATTAGGTGGGGAATTATTTCGAATTATGACCCTTTAAAATAAAAAGTATTAAAATACATTTAAGATGTTTAGTGACCTTTCCAATAAATATAACAAAAATAAAAGATTATCGATTTATATCCAATAAATTAACTTAATAAAAATGGATCACAATATTTACACACAATTTAAACAATTTTTTTATAGCTACATAATAATTAATTACCAAAAATAAATAAATAGATAACTTAATCACATCTGCCAAATATCACAAAAAATGTTCCAGGGATTGTCAACAAGATAGATGTGTACCAAAGATATGCTGTACATGGACGCTAAGTCGTAAAAACATTCAGGATAATCTGGCGTAATGAACTGTAAAATAGATAATATTGAATGTAATAATAATAAGAAAACTGCATTTAGAAAAATTAAAAAAAAAACAAATATAAAACTATACTAAAATACTATAATATGCTAGAAAAAACAACTAGCCAGCGAACTTTTTGCCAACTCAGGCATCGTCAGGGTAGAATAAAATTATAATTCACTCTAGCAAATATAAAATGCAGCACATCTCACATCAACAATCAAAACAGACTTTTCAATCAGATGTGCAGATATCATATATATAAGACAGTTTTGTTTATATATATATATATATATATATATATATATATATATATATATATATATATATATATATATGTATATAATCAGCAGAATCGAGAGATGTGAAAGAAAAATATTTCGCACGATAACCGGAGCGGTATCGGATGAGAGTATAAACTCTTGGAGGAGAAGGGCCAATAAAGAATTGCACACGGAATCTGGTCAGTTCATATCTCAGGATATGAAAGCAAGAAGGTTAAGATGGGCGGGACATGTAGCTCGAAGTAATCCGTCAGGACGCCTCTACACCACTATGAATGCCACAATAGTTGGCTAGAGACCACGTGGGAGGCCTAACACCAGATGGATGGGCAGGGTCAATAAAGATGCTGCGGAGCTTCATATAGCAGATTGGAAATCAGCGGCCCAGGATAGACAGAGGTGGAGAAGGCTGGTAAAGGCGGCCAAAGATCTACAAGGTCTGTAGAGCCAAGCGGAAAAAAAAAAAGATATATATATACGCATACTTATAAGAAACAAAATGTAGGCATGTACTTAGAATTAAGAATTTTATCGCTTTTAATAGGAATTGAAATGCGTGGAATTGAAAATCTTCCATGATGTTTGTCGTTAACCAGCTATTTTAAGTTTGGCATCGGGGTTGTAAGAATATTTCGTATATCCAGTTGGTGATTCAGAAGCATACATATTTATATTAGCAAAACTGTTACCAACAAACAAAAAATTCAGTCTCATATTCTTATAATAACTGCTGGAAAGTATATATATGCCAGTTTAGAAAACTACATTTTAAAAAACGATGTAAATTACTGGACTATAAATCTTCAGAAAGTTTCATAAAAAACGGGAAACACCATTAACCAGTCCGTATTATACCTTAATTTATTGAAATTATTAAGACGTTACGATAATTGATGTCATTTTCAATCATTCTAATAAGTCTCCTGCCTCAGTTATTATAATATAAAACGTAAAAAAGCTGTAAGTCAAAATTTTAAATAACAGTAAATTATAAATTACATAATTATATATAACTCAACTTTTACATCATAGATCAAAGTTTAAATCATTTTTTGATTAACAATTGACCTTGTACGATAGAAGATCTCCACGAAAATAAAAAAATAGATATTAAATTTGATATTTTTATGAGGTTTTTATGCTTGATTTAGTTAATTATTGAGACATATTTTTTAGAATTATGTATTTTTCTTATTGTAATTGTTATTTTTTACAGATTTTTGGCTTATAGTTTTTTTAAGTTGTATATAATGTTAATTGATGTACGAGACTTATTAGAATGATTTAAAATGACATCAGTTGTCGAAAGGTCTTACTAATTTGAATAAATTAAGATTTTATGAGGAATCGATAATGCTTTTTCACGTTGTTTTTTTTATGAAAAACATCACAAGACGACCTTCACTAGTTTTTGTATGATGAATTAGAAGCAAAACTTCATCCGAGTACATACATTGGATTGCAAACTGTAATCGGTCAACGTATTTATTTTTATTATTATATTATATTAATACATATTTATTCTACCTTATTAAATCATCTTTTAAATTATTTATTTTATAATTATTCTAGTGTTTTTATCCTATTTTCTTAGCATACCTATTCTTCGTTAGATACAACAAACCTATATCGTACCCGTTGGGTGTTGAGCTACCAATTTGTTACCAAACTTATTTTAAAATTTTCAATATTTTTCTTTTTTAATGTCTGCCTGTTCACTCGCAAGAAGACATCTTGCATTATGGATTAAAGGTAAATTAGTTACAACTGAATATAAAAAAGACTTATGTTAGAACATCCTTCTCACCAGCAATGCCTCCTTCACTGGAATATGCTCATACCATCCTCTGTCCGGGCCGTGCGACCCGTACCCCACGAAGGCCATACCATACCCTACAAGGCTCTCTTCTTCGTACGAAGCAAAAAGGGGAAAGCTATCGTCACAGGATGCGTTAGGATTAATCTTGTAGAAGTAGTGCGAACCTAAGTCAAAATCAAGAATCAAAAAGATTTTATACAAAATTACTCATCATAATACAAAATTAATAATTAAGTGCAAGCTTAAAGTTTTTTGAATTACCCATTCCCAGGATGCAACCTTGGCTATAGAAATCCCGAAAGTTCTTTTGTTTCGGTCGTATCCTCTGTATTTGGACCAGTTCACCCTCCAAGTATGTCCAAAGGCCTTCTGCTATTTCATCAATATTTTTACGACCTGCTTCTGTAAGTATTTCTAAAAAACGAAAACGAATATTTAGATATTGTGACATAATTTCAATAGCTTACAAAATAATTTTGGAACAAAGAGAGTGAACATACATCAATGTTTTTTATAAATAATTTTTTATAAGGAATAAACAAATAAAAAATGTTAGGCTTTCAATTACTGATATTTCAAAATATTTCAATATGTATTTTATAATTCAGCTATTTTTTAGAAGGGAGCGGGGTAGCTCTTTTTGTAGAAGCTGAGCTTTTTTGGTGAAGTTTCTGGGTTCAAATCCAGCTGCGGCAGATAAATTATTTTACATACTCCATAGGATCTGGAAACCCTCCTGGGGCTAGCATAGCCTACATAGAAGAGACATCGCTAATTGAAAAAAAAACAGGCGGATAAGCATGGTCACGGAAAAATCACTTCCCTACACAACGGTTCTCCTAGATACAGTGGTATCGAATTACTGAAACTAAGACTCTTAATGAGTTTTAGTTATACAATTTTGATTTATTGATTGATTTATAAAGTTTTATCAAGAAAAGAGATACGTTTTATTTTGTGATTTTGCTTCCCCTCACCCACACACACTCTCTCTTACACACTTATTTTCCTTACTGCCACACACCATTAAATACCTGGATTCGTGAAATAAGTCCTCTGACTGTATGCTGGGGTATTTAGGAAGTTTGTTTGAACAAAATTGTTAATTGCTGAATAGTTGTAATAGATAGGTTTGACGTTCTTAAAGTCCTCTTTGAGAATCTGGAATATAAAAATCATATTTTAATATCTAACAATCACGAGTCATGGAATTTTAATATAATAAAATATTAATTAATTCATTTTGAATTTTTTAATACAAATTTTCAGCTTTCCAGAACTATTTACACTAAGGGAGTGTAAATAAAAACAAATTATATACAAGTCGATTCTGTTAGTTAAATATAATCACCGATAATTGACAGCCTGCTATGTTTCCTTTTTTGTCGTACATAAAACAGACCCTAGGATCTTCTTTGTAGCAGTAGAAATCCGTTTGGAACTTGAATTCCGGTTCAGGTTGGACTTTCTCATATTCATTCATCAATGGACTCTTGGTTGAAGTTGGTATCTCGTAATAAGCTTCAGTTAGATCCATTCCATATTTGACTAATAACAAAATAATGTTTATACGAAAATTATTGAAAGTTTTATTAAAATTTCCGAACTCTAGTTATAGAAGCAGATATATACATTATTTTTTCCAAAAATATATCTAGTGACAATAAGGTTAATGATTATATTAATACACTATTAATTATTTTCATCGGTAGATATAACAAATATAGTTCTTACTTCTGAGACTGTTAAATTTTCTCAAAGATTGTGCCAACTGTAAGAAGCAAACCAGCACCACTAACTGAAATTTAAAATTTATCTTTAAAAAGAAAAATCCTCAAAAATATATAATGTAATATATAATTATTTTTAATTATTATATTATAATTATTATAATATTGCTTAATATAGCAATGTTCATCCGTATAAGGTTTTATTTTATTTATATTATTTTATGAATAATATAATGTGTTTTTTTTTATTTTATCCATATATCCATTTATCCATAAATTATACAAGTTTAAAATATTAGTAAGATATATATTGTTATTATTATTTTCTAATGTTATTATAATTCCATTTTTATAATATTTAATGATCTTTCAAACAATAGATATGTTGTTGTTTTTTATTAATTGTTTTAGTATTTTTATTTTGAAGAAGATTTGCCCTGGGATTCTGACCCGGGTTTTCCCCCTCTTTGCGGCAATGCTCTAACCAACTGATTGAGCTTGGTTGCCTCCCAGTCAGGAAAATCCGATCCTATATTCCCGTGTTCTTGCAATTTTGCGATGTATAAACGAGGTGCTGTAGGTGACAATAAGGGGCCCAGGCCAGGTAGAGTAAAATGATCCATTACTTTACTTTGAAGAGAGGGACAGACGTCGGTACGCAGCAGTCAAGTCAAGACGTAAGGAGGAGGATGCAGAATGAAGCCCCATCATAAGTCACCTATAGCTTCCCGTTTTCATTGTAAGTAGTGAATAAGTTTTATTAAGTCTGTCACCATGATCAGCACCAATAAATATAATGTCATTCTATAATTATTCATATTTAATAAACAACTCTTGGTCAGTCAACCGCGTTAACCTTTGGAGAAAGGCATATATGTCTCTTATTTAGTAATAACATAAAATTGCTATATATTAAGTATAACGATCTCAGGGTGGCATCCCATTTTAGTATTTAAATATATTCAGATCAAAGGATCTGACTTTTCCCTAAGTTCATAGCTTGGGCAGTAAAGACAATATAGCATTTTGGCATCCCTTGTGGGGATTTTGAATGCTATATGAAAACGGGAAGCTATAGGTGACTTATGATACATGGGGCCTCATTCTGCATCCTCCTCCTTACGTCTTGACTTGACTGCTGCGTACCAACAACTGCCCCCTCTCTTCAAAGGAAAGTAATGAACTCTAAGGACAATTTTACTCTACCTGCCCTAGGCCCCTTATTGTCACCTATATCAGAGGAGAATATTCATTGAACATTACTTTAATCAGGATGTTGTTGAGTTACGTCATTATATTATTTATAATTATTATTATTAAGAGAAAAGATTTACCCTGGCAGGGATTCGAACCCGGTTCGTCAGCCTCTCCATGTGGATTATATAATTATTATTATATAATAATGATTAATATTAGTATTAATTAATAATGTAATATAATATGATAAATGATATGATATGTACTATAATATAATATAATATATATATATATATATATATATATATATATATATATATATATATAATATATATATATATATATATATATATATATATATATAATATATATATATATATATATATATATATATATATATATATATATATATATATATATATATATATGATTACTGTGTGAGTGAGTTGCAAGTTGAGCAGTTATCTTTCAAGAATTTAAATATAAACGCGGAATCAGAAACCTACATAAGTATATCTTTGGTCTTTACAAAACAGTCATATTTTTTCTAAATTAAAATTGAAATTTTGTAGAAAAAAGTTTGATTATATAATTAAGAAAATAAATAATTATTTATTTCAATTAATAATTAAAATGGCAATAGCTTGGGAATAAATGAGTTCACATTTACATGAATAGAAAATTGGATTTATACTTTATGCAAAAAATACTGATTAAGGGAAACAACAGGATTGCTTATATACCATAAATAACAAATAGAAATTATTAATTATATTCAAGTAATAGTTCACTCGAATTATCAACAACCCGCATGAACTTCTATTTAATTATTTGGAAAAAGCATTACTTAAAAATCAACACTATATACTAATTTTTATTTAATTGGAATTAACTAAATTAAAATATAACAGAATATTTCTGAATAATCGAAAAATCTCTCACCTTGAACAGAAGATTGACATACATAGTTCTGAATCACAATTTCCAATCTGCCAATTTTATAATACTTCTACAGAGCTTCCTCCTCAGACACTGTTTAAAATTTGATAACGAAATTGGCACTCATAATTTTATCGAATTATCTTGAGAATTGGGTTTTTCTAACTTCACAAATCATAAAATATAATCTATTTTTTCAATCTTATTTATCTGAATGAAAATTTGACTATATTCTAAATATGTTTAAAGCTTTTATTAAGTGAGTTAGTGAATTTAACGTCCTTTTGCATACCTATATAGCTTTACAACAGTACATTTTCAGTCCAAAAAAATATATTTCCGAAATACTAGTCCCATATCATATCAGGTACGCTTCACGGATATCAACATATCGATTTTGCATACATCCAAGTATCTGTGACGTAGGAGTAACCTTTTAATCTTAATTATTCGGAGAATTTGGAGCACACAGCACCAATTAATCAGATGATGGACCCATCTAAATGGATTAATATAAAAAAGACCTACTCAAGCTTTCCAGGTGTAGTGTTTGAGAAGAACAAGAGTACAAGAGTTCAAAACTTCAGTAAGTGGACTCGTTCGGTAATATAATTAAAAAAATTACTATTCATTATTTAACAAAATATGTCTTTTAAGCTCTATTTTCATAAGTAATAAAAAAAGAATTGCGTGAAGAATTTACATCGCGAAAGTAGTGCAAGATCAATGGGGTTTAAGTACGAGTTGTAATGCATTGATAGAGGGTGTGTTGAAAAATGAGAATGGAGTAAAATGCATAAAAGCAAGTAGACTTAAATGGGTAGGTCATGTAGCCAGAATGGGAAAGCAGGCTACAGAGAAGATTATTAGATATGGATTTATGTGGCCAAGGATGACTGATAAGCATATGGCAAAATGGAGTGGAGAAGGATTGCAGACAGTTGAGAATCCTCAACTGGAAGAATGAGGTGAAGAAAAAAGACAAATGGGGGTGGTTTACTCAGTAGGTGAAGGACCATACAGGCCTATAGAGTCTACACCTTGGCAGTAATAAAAATAAAGAAATAACACTCATGACTTACTTGAATTAGTACTGACTAGTACTGACTTATGTAAACGGAATCTAGTTATTTCCGTTCTGAAAAGGGGGCTAAGTAAAGCATACAATAAGACTTGTAAAGGAGATATTGCTTACATTACAACTCCATTTCAAGCTGAAAATTACGAGAATGATACGATTCCGTTTATCTGAAAGCAGTTAACTCTCTCTGGATAAAATCCGACTTAACCATTATTCACTGGGGCTGTAGAGATACACCATGTAATATGAGTATATTCAGTTTATATTTTGATAATGTTTTTTTAAATTATCTACCTAATGATGTTTTCAATAGCTATATTCTGAAAGCAACTTGGAGTACCTCAGTTAAGGTGTCCGTTGGCAATTGTTTCGTTTAATGTAAATCGCGAGATTACAAGAGATTCCGTTGTGAGAGGATGAAGTCATAAAGTTATAAAATTGAGGTAAAGATATTTCAACTCCTTATGTTAAGATGTGTCGGTGTTCATCCAGTACTCGACTTTATTTAATACGTTAATATCTTCAATCTTTAGTCAATGTCAGTTAACATGGTTAAAATTTGAACTCAGATTTCAGCATGCAATGAAACAAGGTTTCTTCTATTTTTGACCGTGTAAATAAATTCCTCTCCAACGTTCACCAGCCATGCTGCTGGCTTCCTCAGAGCTTGAATTGAGACTGAAGATGTTCAGCAGCCCCGCGGCTTTATATAGCCACTCGGGTCCACTCGGGTATACTCGTAGTTTATCGCGTCCCTTCGTTAGTCGATCGCGTATATTGTGTCCGGGGACGGAGTCTACTCTTCCATGAATGCGATTGGCTGGTTTCCGATTTGTCGGGTTCTGATTAACTTGACTTCGGCTTGTTTATCTCTGCTTGGTTGATTTGTTTTTTCTCCTGATTCTCTGGTATGTAGCCACTACTTAATTAATTTGTGTCCGCCGTCCGTGTAGAAATTTTAGTTATTTCGATCGCATCTAGTATTTTCTTTCTGTCGCGTTACTACATTTCTTAACCACTCTGATTTTATCAAATTCCATTGCCAATTAGTGGTAGCGAATGTTCTGCCAAAGCTGTCTTACTGTCTATCTTCTTTACGCTTTTAATATGTTCTGTAAGTCTTGTGGCTATTAGTCTTCCCGTTTGTCTGAAGTATTCCTTTCCACAGAAGCATGGAATGATATATATATATATATATATATATATATATATATATATATATATATATATATATATATATATCCCTGTTGTCTTGAGTCCTAAGTTGTCTTTCGCATTCGGCAAAACCTGACTTATCTTTCTGCCCGTGGTGTGTATCATCTTTATTTTGAATTTCTTGAGTATTTTCGATATTTTCTCTGTGGTACCCTTGGTATATGGGATCCACTTCCATTAAGCTTAAATAAAAGAAAATAAATTAAATAAAAATTAAGTTTCAACAATGGAAGTTGAAACTGAAGAATGTATCCCGTTCCTAGATGTGAAAGTTGAAAAGAAAGAAAACCGGTTGGGATACTACGCTGCAAAGAAAAGCGACCCATGCTGGCCGGTATTTGAATGCCTGCTCACATCATCATCCTGCACAGAAACATGATGTGATCAGAACGTTGATGACAAGACCCATCAGGATTTCGGAACCGGCGTATTTAAAAAAGAAGAAAGGCATCTAAAGAAAGCTCTCATGAAAAATCGCTATCACAGGATATAATAAAGAGATAATTTGGAAAAACCCAAAAGACAGGCCAGCATGGAACGAAAGAGTAAGGAAGAGAGGAAATAAATAAAGCCATATGTCAAGAAATTCAAGATAAAGACAATATACATCACAGATAGAAAAGTCAGGTTTAGCCAAATGCGAAAGACGACTTAGGACTCAAGACACCAGGGATATATAGCATTCCATGCTTCTATGGAAAGGAATATTTTGGACAAACGGGAAGACAAATAGCCACAAGACTTACAGAACCTATCAAAAGCTTAAAGACGAGAGACAGTAAGACAGCTCTGGCCGAACATTTTTCTACCACTAATCACGCAATAAAATTTGAAAAAATCAGAGTTGCTAAGAAATGTAGTAAGGCGGCAGAAAGAAAAATTCTCATACACTAAGAAGGATACAAACATACAAAAATACTAACAGGGACGACGGATAAAAATTAAGAAAGTAGTGGCTCCCGAACATACCAGAGAATAAGGAGAAAAATCAACCAAGAAAGAAACAAGCAAGCCGAAGTCCAATTAATCAGAGCCTGACCAATCGGAAACCAATCGCATTCATGGAAGAGTAGACTCCGTCCCCGGACACGAACAGACCCGATCGACTAACGAATGGATCCGATAAACTACGAGTGGACCAGAGAGGACCCGATATATTATGCTATATATAAGGCCGCTGGGCTGCGGAACATCTTCAGTCTCAATTTAAGTCCTGAGGAAGCCAGCGGTATGTCTGGTGAAACGTTGGCGAGAAATTTATATACACGATCGAAACCAGAAGAAGCCTTTTGTGTGTTTTTATATATATATATATATATATATATATATATATATATATATATATATATATATATATATATATATTATTATTATTATTATTAAGGAGCTATAACTGGAGTTAATAATGTATAAATAGTGACCGTGGAACCTTAAAAGAGTATTTTAAGTATTATTATTTTAGTATTTATTCTCCTGTATAAATACTGTACTGATGTAGGAAATCTTCACAGAAAAATTTGCTTTGGTTTAAATAAAGATTTCAACAAATTTTCACTATAAAATATTCATAGACTTTAAGTACGCAAAAGACCATTCTTTGACCTTAGAGTTCACTAGGGTGATCTTAAGTTGATAATTTAATGAGAGAAGTAATTTTTAGTAATTACTAGGCATGTTGTGAGAGGTTTATAGTGTATCTGTTCGCAAGATGTCGCTTCGAGTAAAGTCATAACTTTTCATTCATTTCCTTTTTAATATTCTAAAAATAAAAATAATTTAATAATTACTGACTACATATAGATTAAAGAACCAACTTAACCTATTGTTTAGGCTATTTCATCATCTATACTTCGAATGCTTGATCAAACGTTCATTTTTTGATGAAATATACACATTTACCATAATTACACTATTTTTCTTCATAATTTGAAGCGACAACCTGTGGAACTGAAACCGTTAATTTGCTATAATTCATTCTCAATACTTCATATATTTTCTTAATCCATATTTTAATGGTACTATTCTTTTAATGGTCCAAGATCGGCTGGGAAGACCCGGGAGTATTCTTTACTCTCCTGATAAAGTGTTTTAACCATGCGATAAATAAAGGGTATTGGAAAATATATTCCAATGAAATGGGCTAAAGAAGTATGACTGATCTGTTATTAGGTGCCTAAGGATTTGAATATTTTTATTTATTTTACAAAAAAAAATGTTTAGTAATAAATAAATTAATAAATAATTGTAATAATTGAAATTATAATAGTTTTTTTAAGTCAGGCCTACCGGACGCCGTCCTCGAGGAAGACCTGGACTGCAATGGATGGACCACATCTGAGGGATCGTTGAAAGGAAGGGAAGCGCTGGCTGATGGAGATCGAGGGGCTTGGGTGTCTTGGATTGGGGCACCTCCACGCTAAGAGGCACTAAGGAGGATAAAGAAGAAGAAGAAGAAATGGTAACAATTACATACATAATCTTAAAATAATGTAATGATGTATAACTCGTATTATTTAACTCAAGACAGAATGTTAACAAATTAATAATGTACATTTCATGAGCTAACTGATGATCATCAAAATGGCAGCCAATCTGCGGCTTTGTTGATTAAGGTATCAAAAAACCCACAAGAGATCATCCATGGTTTATCCACCAAATAGACGTGCATAGATGTGACTCCATTATTAGCGGCTAATTCTGTGAGGCAAGGAGGTGCGTTTGGAACCATTTTCTGCAATAAAATTATAATTAATTTTAATTTTAATAATTAACTAATGAATTAAAAGAAAGGGATGGTTTTTCAATTTGTAAAAAAAACGATAGTGTATATGGTTTTTAATTGACTAAAGGGCGATATTTAAATTTTCATAAAGGGCGATATTTAATGGTACAAAACTAATAAAAACTGGACTATTAATTGTACAAAATAAAGAGTTAATTCTTAATGCTGTTTAGTCCTCTATGAAAGCATACTTTAATATACAAGATATATTTATTATTAATTTATAAGGGCTATTCAGCTTCTTATGTATGACAACATTGATAAGTTTGACCTTATTAAATTTTTACGATACAAAAAAAAATAACTTACACTTATTGCAAATAAGGGTGGTTTTTCGTACCAATTCCTTTTAGTTCCGGATGTACCTTTGCCTGCAGTTGCCAAACCAATCCCAACCAAATTATTGTCTTCGTACAGCATGAACAGAGGGAAAATTTTTGTGCAATCGGTAACATTCTTGTTTATATCGTGAAAGTAATGTAATCCTGAAAATCAGATGTACAACAGTAAAAAACCAGGCTTCATAATTATATACATTTCTAAATATTATAAAACATGCTAAGAGTGCCTTCAATGAGAGGTTTCTTCACTCAAGCTTCCACGTGAATCCCTTAAGGGAGATTTGAAAAGAAAATCGCAAATACACCATTTGCTAAATGATATTTGTCTACTTTTTTCAATAAATATATATTATTATTACTTATGTATATTATAGCAGAAGATAAATATCGATATATGCACTTACCCATCTTGCTGAGACAGCCTTGCTGGTAAAACCCCTCATATTCTGGCGTAGAAGGCTGGTAACGTGGAAGTTCTAACAGTTTACCGTCCAAATACACCCAAATACCTTCAGCTGTCTCTGTGAGGTTTTGTCTACCTTCATCTGTCAGCTTCTCTGTATTGAGAATAAAGTCAATTTCGGATGATTAAATAGTCATTTAAGCATCTGGTGACTAAAGTCATATTATTTCCTCAGCAATAGGTTTGTACCCGAGCGAAAGTGAGAAAAAATATTGCTCGGAATAATGATAGGAATGATAATTAGTATACGAGGTGCATAAAAGATTTTACCTCCAGAAGAAATATAAGAAGGCAAACTATATTTTATTTATAATTCTTTTTTATTTTAATGTGATTATTGTGATCCATGACAAATCTCTTGAATATAAAAAAATATATTTTATTTAAGTTTTAATAAAATTTTTATTTTTCAATACAGAAATAAACAACGTAGATACAGAAACAAACAATGTAGTTACAGAAATAAACAACGTAGGAAAAAAATTAGCACAAAAAATAGCACAAATGTAGATACTGTAGGTATTCAAGGCTCTCTATAACCTCTAATAGTCATATCCAAACCAACTGAACTTAATGGCACACATTGACAGACGCGCCAACCTAATCAACACTTCTGCTACTTGTCGGGCTACAATACTTAGCAAATGAAGTCGTCATCTTTGTTGCTAGTATTGCTTGGGATTCTCTTCTACTTTTTAGCCCAGTTTGTAACCGATAGGGTGAAATGACGTACTATATTCCTAATTAATTGAGCCAAAAACACATTTTTTTGTACCAGCTGGGGATAAAACTTTTTAGTGTGTATCAAAAGTTAAATAATTTTGATAGTTTTATACACGAAATTGCTATATAGTTTAAATAAATTATTGTTGGTAGAGCTATTAATGTTGGTATGGTGTTTTAAACTCTATTGTTATTTGGTATCAGTTCCGCAGGTTGTCTTTTCGAATTGACTTTCAACAATTTTTGACTGTTTATTTGTTTCATTTTTAATAATAAACAAAAATAGTCTCATTATAATAATAGTCATTATAACTATTATAATGGCAATATTTAATATTTTCTTAATATCTCAAGTTAGTCGGAAAATAATATTATAATAATATACAGTAAAACTGATATAATGTCAAGTATAAATTCACAAGAGACAGTACACAACGAATGAGGAAGACTACACCAAACTAACTATAGAAAATGCATGTGTTTATAAAGTTTGAAAAGCTAGGCTTGTTGGTTATGAGGGTGCTGCTAAACACTTTAAGAAAATTGAAGATGAAAAATCACCTGAATGCAATAAATATTTTGGATTAATTAAAAGATTTGTGATCGACAATCATGCTCTTTGCCAGGAAAATAGTTTAAAAGCAGTTCTAATATTTTTGGAAAATTGTGGTAGCGCAGGCTGCACAACTAGAGATGTTATTTCTGGAATAATTCAAAAATTTTTGGCCGCCACAAAAGTCCGAACTAGAGAGTTAGCAGAACTGGTAATTTTAATTTATATTGAAATTGAAAAATATGAAACAGTATTTGAAGAACTTATTAAAGGGACAGAATCTAAAAACACTAAAGTTTTTGCAGCATGTATTCATGTTCTAACACAAGCGATGAAAGAGTTTGAATACAAAATCACCAATATAGGCAAGTTGATAAAGTGTGTGCCTAGCCTTCTAGATGATAGGGATTGTAATGTTCGGTTAGAAACGAAGATGCTTGGTGGTGTCGTTTATAATTGATTAGGGGCTTACAACTTACAGCTATACTAAAATCTTTACAATTGGCAAATCGTAAATTAAGTTATTAAGTGAGCTTTAGTAAGGAAATTAGAATGTAATTATAATTAATGAGTAGATTCGGTAATCATTCTATTATTAACTAAAATTTTGAACTATATACGATAAGTATATGTTTGTTGAAACGATTAGAGGTGTTTTTGGAGAATACTGAAACGATGAGAAGTTAAAACTGGTTGTAGACTCAACTGGATGCGACAATTTGCGGAGCAATTTATGTAAATATAAAGTGTGGTATAATAATAGATATGGAACAATATATCGCTCATTCAAAACAACAGTGATAGAACTAAAAAAAAAGTTTACGTTAAGCCTTCAGTAGCAATTTTATTGGTTGAGCTTTTTTAATTGAGGATGGACTTACCTGAAGACATATTCCTATTCCAACAATTTTATTTTTAATAAAGTTATATTTTGAGTTGTATCATTTTTGATCTGGAAGTTTTTACATAATTTAAAATCAAAAATGGTTAAAGCTTTAAAAAATGTTCTAATGGCTAATAACATCATTACAGTAGGAATGCTTTGCTTTGACAATACCCATTTTTTATTACCTTAACCCGCATAACATGTATAAAATAAAATTGAAAAAATAGATTTTTTGAGATATGACCTTCTTCTTTTGAAGGAACGATGTAAAGAAATTGTTTATTTTTCACCTTTACATTTACGATGCAATTATGTTTGAAGAAGTCAAATAAAGTTTTCATAATTTTAACATATTTTAAGCTGAATTATAATACAATGTAAGGAAAAAATAGTTGGGGGTGCAGTCAATGAAAACACCATAATAAGTGTATACTTATTTATTATGTGCCGACGTTTCGACCTACAATGTAGGCCATCTTCAGGGCTATGAGAGAGAAACAAACAGAACAAAAATATAAAAAACGTTGCAGTAACAAGAATATAGTGACATGTAATGTAGAAAATTAAAATAGTAACTAGATATGATAAAATAGTGAATGGATATGTTAATTAAAGATAACGGATATTAAAATAGTAGTGACAGATATAATAAAATTACAGATGATGAACAGAAATTAATGACAAGAATATAGTGACATGTAATGTAGAAAATTAAAATAGTGACAGATATAATAATTAAAGAAAACGAATATTCTTTAATTATTATATCTGTCACTATTTTAATTTCTGTTCATTATCTGTAATTTTATTATATCCGTCACTACTTTAATTTTATTATATTCTGCAACTATTTTAATATTCGTTATCTTTAATTATCATATCTATTCTCTATTTTATCATATCTAGTTACTATTTTAATTTTCTACATTACATGTCACTATATTCTTGTTACTGCAACGTTTCTTATATTTTTGTTCTGTTTGTTTCTCTCTCATAGATTGTAGGTCGAAACGTCGGCACATAATAAATAAGCATACACTTATTATGGTGTTTTCATTGACTGCACCCCCAACTATTTCTTCCATACATTAGAAGTTCCAGTCAACTATCACTTCTCTAACATGAATTATAATACATTTCCTCACCCGGGTTAGTGAAATAAACCCTGTAGCTGTACGCTGGCATATTGAAGAATTTAGTTTCTTTGAAGTCCTTAACTTTTGATATATCGTATTCTTCTGTATTGACGCTGGTGAGGTCCTCTTTTAGGAACTGAAACATGATTTATGACTAATTATAAATGGTATGATGCTTGATGTACATTTAATAAAAGCGTTCTTAAATTAATTTATTTATTATCTGCAAGTTTCTTTAAAAAAAGTTTAGCAACAAAATAAATATGTAATAAAATAAACAATCTGGATCAGTTGGAAAACATTATGGATATACTGATAAAGCTAGATATCCTTTCTTTTTTAAATTTAATTAATACATGTTAATTTATTAATAATAAAAATTAATATAGGGGACTGTGAATGATAATCTGCGATTCATTCAAATGGTATTATATACCAATCAGTAAGAAGTACTTAAAATCTGTTCAACGATACTTCTTGTTTGGAGGTCTTTGACATTCACTGGTATGTGAATGAACAACCTTATTGTTTGATATGTAAATTCATAATATTAACACCGATATTTTCAATTAGATATTGCATTAAAAATCTGAATAAATGAACGGTTTTTTTTTATAAATTATATTTTAACATTTTATAGTGATTACTTTTTCAGGAATTGTATACTAAATATAAATATTTTTTTTAGATAAATAATGTTTTCTCGTCGAGGGGGTTAAATGGAAAGACTTCTTTATCAATCTCAAATCAGTTTATTATAAAATTTTCAAATCAGTATATTCAATAGTTTATTTTTATATCCTACACTATGGACAATTTTGTAGGGAAAAGGTCCTTTGTAAGTGGTACCTTGCTTCATTGTTATTATTATAAACTAAATTAATGAGGAGTTCTGTAAGTAAGTTATCCTCAAATGGATCGTATTGGTTGAAACGAAGTTGGATTATGGCATAATATTTCATTTTCTCTACTTTAATGAGACCATACATTCGACATTACTCACTGATATCTGGAATCCTGCTGCGTTCCCTTTCTTGTCGAAAATTACGCATCCTCTTGGATCCTCTGGGATGCAATATATATCCACTGGAACCTGGAAATCTGGTTCATTTTTTACTTTGATATAGTCTCCGAAATCGTCACTTCTGGAATTCAATGGTACTTTGTGGTATCCTTTACTCTTAAAAGGACTGAATCTGACTGTAAGTAGAAGGAAAAAATTAATCATTTTTAAAACAACTTCACCTAGCATGTATTCATTAACTTATTCTTAGAAATCAATATAATAAATCGAACTTTTTAGCCACATTTTTTCCAAACATAATTGACTATTGTAATGAAAAATGGTTTGAGGAGAGAACGAATTACTCAAAAATTCTATATATGATATGATAATTCATATAATATATGATGGTATAATTCTATTGAAAATAGGGTCGTTTGGGAAATTAGGGTTATAGACCAAACTCTAATATGGTCAGTCTGGGAAAGAAATTTAGCTCCTCCAGTCTATTCCAGCCTACTGACCTCAAACAGCCAAAATCGTTGGATCTAGACAGATTTCTTACCGTACTTGAATCAGAGTGTATATCGGAAGGAAGGGCACTGAAGAATCCCGATTATGGTGCTATGGGTAGCTTTGAAAACTAGGGTTCATAAAAACACAAGGCCTGGTGACAACTTCAAGGCTATCTATGCTCCCACTGTAGGCCAGCGGCCAGGGACTTGAAGGTTACGATAAAGTGAAGAGAGCTAATGTTTGATATGTTGTAAGGGCATGTCTGACTAGTGTAAATCCAATTTAGCAACCGAAAAAACGATGGGAAAACTTTTGGTGGTCGTTAAACCTCGAAATTTTCGGAAGTATTTCAGTGTTTTGCCAATATCTCCTAATCGGTGCGTTTTTGATAAAAAAAAATCCCTTAGGAAAACATTATGAATAACATTAAATTGGCTACAATTTGAATCCCACTGCAGTTCTTTAGGTGAAATAGATTTTGAGTTATGCTCTTTGAAAGTTGGTCTTTTTCTCCAAAAAGTCCAGATTTTAAGTTTCGGCCGACTTTCTTGAGAATCTCCGGCCAAATGAGTGATTCTATGGTGAACGTCAAGGTAGGAAATTTAATTAGCTTTAATTAAAGCACAGACTAAGGCCATTAGGTGCAACGGATTCTGAGTTGAGTCTTTGAAAATTGGTAATTTTTCCCGATTTTCCGTTTTTTTAATTAACAAGAGAAGTATAGCAACTAAAGCCCGTTATGTTCTGAAATTATAGCTAATTAAATTTACTACAACTCCATTTCACTTGACATTCATCGTAGTATCACTTCTTCGGCCAAAACTTAAATTTGGACTATTTGGAAAAAGGACCAATTTTCAAAGGGGCGTAACTCAGTATTTGTTACACCCACAGGCCTTAGTCTGAGCTTAAATTAAAGCTAATTAAATTTACTACCATGACTTTCCATAGAATCAGACCTTCGGCCGATGTTTCTCAAGAAGTCGACCAAAACTTAATATTTGGACTTTTTGGAAAAAGTCCTAAAAAGGGGGGGCGTAACTCAGAATCTATTGCATTTACAGAACTGGATTCAAATTGTAGCCAATTTAATCAACTTTAAAATGTTTTTTCACGGGATTTTTCAAAAACTGAAATAACCTTTGGTTTTTCGGCCACCAAATGTTTTGCCATCCGTTTTTTCTGTTGCAAAATTGGATTTACACTACTCAGACATGCCCTTACAACATATCAAAAATGCAACTCTCTTCAATTAATTGCAGCCTAATGCCCTTTTTTGGTACCTGACCGGTGGCCAACTAGGAATGTATGCTTGCAACCTTACCACATAATCCAAAGATCTACATTGTCTATATCGCCAAAAAAAAAAACAAGATCTATGTGTGTATATATATATATATATATATATATATATATATATATATATATATATATATATATATATATATATATATATATATTCAAGGTCAAGGAAGCTATCATGAAAATAGGAATGGATTGGGTCAGGACTACTGGATCAAGGTTCTCCTCACACTGCTTTGGTGGTAGTGAGGGTGGATTACAATAATGATTATATACCTATATTATATATTATCCTACTAATATTATAAATGCGAAAGTTTGTATGTTTGTCTCTCTTGCAAGCAAAAACTACTTAACGGATTTGGTTGAAAGTTTACAGTAATATAGGTTATACATCAGAATAACACATAGGCCACAGCAAGGTCGGCTTTAGGGGGTAGGGCATGGGGACACGTCCCCTCCCCCAGACAGTTTTTTTTTGCGTTCTGAGTCCATTATATTACGTAATTAAAGGCAAATCAGGAACTTAGCATCTTAAAATTTGCAGATAGGTTCTTTATATAATTTAAGAAAGAAATTTGGATAGTTCCATCCCCAAGGGTTTCGCCATTAATATAATAGGGGTTCAAAGATTGTATAGAATCCGTCAGTTTTGAAGTTAGGCATCTGAAATTTCGGATGTACGAGTAACTTATACTTTAAAAAAAATTAAATTATTTATTAAAAATGACCTTCACGAAACTTTATGTAGCAGACCAAATTCCACGCGAGCGAAGCAGCAGGCAAAAGCTAGTATATACATTTTTTTTCTCAACCCTGTCATTTTGATATTATCAAAATTTTATGTTGGAGAAAATATAGGCTTAAACAGAGTTTTGCAGGTGACGGATGCCTTTATTATTATTGTTGTTATAATTTTTTTACTCTTGATGTACTACAATAATATTTATACCAAGAAAACATAATTAATGCGTACCTCTTAAGTCGTTCCATGTCCTGACAGCTAAGCATACTTCTATAAAGCATGCAAGAAATAGAAGCTGAAAAAAAAATTAATACCATCAAGTTATGTTCTCTGTTACGAAATAAGGCTTCCATTAATATTTAGAAATATTCATTATATTAAACAAGGTTATATAGATTATTTTACAAATGAGGTGCCATATTAATATTTTTCCAAGATAATATTTTGGCATATAGTTGAGCACCTTGCCCAAGATAGCCTCTTATCTACGCGCTAATAGAAATGTTAACTGTCTCATTAAGCTATTTCACAAAGCAACATTATTAAATGCTATCAGCATGCCTCTGATGATATGGAGTCGTCAAAAAGTTACATTAAATAATCTTAGAATTGGTGGGTTCAGAACGACCAATAATATAAAAATACTTTTTATTTTTTTTACAGATGAGAATGGAAGATATCAAAGCAACATCAAATAGAAATTAATAATAATAATAAGGCTTATCGAACCCGAAGGCTCGATGCCGATACCACCAATCTCTTTTTACAAAGTTCTGTCCATGGAACAAAACCCAAACCCAAATACTCCAGATCACTCTTAACCCTTTAACTGCTAAAGACGATGTATGCAGGCGCAGGAACGTGCCTCCTTTGCTAAAGCCGATACATGCCGTCGCAATGCTTTTCTATCTATTTGCTAAAGCCGAGATAGACTCGGCAGTGTAATGGTCTTTGTATAGACAAATGCTTTGAAGATTTTCATACAAAATTAAATTATTAATCAATAAGTTTCAAAAAGGAGGATGGAAACAATGAAATACGTTAACGGATAGTGGTAAGGGGCGTAATGAAGGATAGAATGCAGGTAAAAATTATGTAGCACAGGCCGGTAGACGGGTAGCTGGCCCACTTGCGCTGTGATAGGCGTAAAGCTATTCATTCGCAGCAGTAAACGGTTAACGCAATCCTCTCACCTACGCCTCGGTCTAAACTCAGATACTTCCTAGTCGGCACAGCGCTTATTAACATCTTAGGAATTCGTTCGTTACTATGGCCCAACTTTATAGGCCCATCCTAATCATACAGAAATTATGAAAAAAAAATCTCATAATTTACAGTAAGAGAAAAGACTGTTGATTGGTCATTAACTATACTACTATACATATATACTGTATAGGACACTATAGTAACTATACAGTCCAAGTATGTAAATAGTTAAGGCTATAAGAATATAAAGTTTAGATAAAATATAAATCAATCGTCACAACAGTAAATCTTTAAGCATGGCCTGTTAAAATTTATCATTTCATCGTTTTTCAAATTTACGTTTATTTATTATTTATATATAATTTTTCTTTTTTACAATCTAAGAAATTATACCGTAATTAGTAATCCAGAGATGTTACAACGTTACAATTTAATATTTCCAAACGTCTTTTTTAATTATGACTTATATAATTTTCAAATTATATCCAAAGTTTTTAGTGATGTTGCAATATTTTATTCTACTTTTAAACGGATACCACACTTCTTACTCCCAGAATTATTTCTCCGATGGATTGTTTTGAGATCAATTTGTAACTGTGAAGTCCCTCTGCTTTTCAGTCGAGGATTTTAAGGCAAATTCAAGATCGAAGATATTAATTCACATCTAATATATGTTCTTATCTATACAATAGACCATGCATACTAGTTCTAAACGTTTGTATTACCACGTATTATAAATTTTAAAAATTATAAAATAAATGATTTACTTAAAAGTAGTTTGTAAACCAAAAGATATTCCAGACGCTATTTTATTTTTCCTACTTTGAACATTGGACTCAACAGGTCGGTGCAGGCTCGTTGGCAGCAGCTGGTTCTCAGTGTTGGCCGAACTATGAGCCGATTCATATCGTACGTTCTACAGTCATTCAGTCAGTGTATCGAGTTTATTTAATCATTAACTATAGTTAACTATCAAAGAAATAACTGCAGCTTTCATCTTGGAATTAGAAATAAGATAATAGTCCACTTCTTAAATAGTTAATAGTTCCTGTTTGATTAATACACTACAGCTTGTGTAAAGCTGCATATTATTACGCTTTATATGCACTACATACTTGGATAATTAAACTAATAAATAAAATGAATTTTGTTATGTTAGGATATATTTTATTTAATCTACTTTGAACAATGGACTCTACACAGGTATGCACATACATATGTGCACATTCCTATCTAACACATGGTTCCCAGTGTTGGCCGAGCTTTGAACCGATTCATATCGCAATAAATTTTACAGTCATTGATTATGTATGGAGTTTATTCAATCTGTGTTTCATTTTTTATAGTTAATTATCAAAGAAATAACTGCATTTTTCATCTTGGGAGTAGAAATGATATAAAAATTCACTTCTTAAATAATTAATACTTCCTGTTTTATTAGTAGGCTACAGCATAATTGTTGAGTTTTTTCTCACTACGTATTAAAAAATTAAATGATCGAATAAAATGTAGTTTGTCAACTAGAATATATTCCAGAAGCTATTTTATCTTCTCTACTTCGAACATTGGACCTACAGGTCAGTGCAGGTTCATAACTAGTACTAAGATATCAATGGTGGCCAAGCTATGAACTGAAATATATGTAAGTAATTCTGTAAATAATCATTATATATATATATAGTTTATTCAGTCTAAGATTGAATTATTGTATTTAACAATCGAAGAAATTAAGTCGGTTTTATCTTGAAAGTAGGAATGATGTAATAATTTATGTCTTAAGCAATTAATACATAAATCTACTTTTGATAGGCACATAGAATCATAATATACAATTAATAGTATAAATTAAGTATTATTTTTAAATAATAATATGTTTCTACAATACTTTTAATACTATATTGAAAAACCAATACGATCTGAACTACAGAATACCTGTAAATTCTAGTTATAGAATTTCGGAATATAATTAAAGGGGAACGAATGAGAAGTTAATACTTGTTGGGACTCAACTCGAAGCGACAACCTTTGGATTTTTTTCTCTCTCAGAATTTCTGCCTATATCCCGTAAAAACAGTTAAGAAGTTTTTAAATTAATATATTACTATAAAACTTTTTCTGATAATTTCGCATTTATCAAGCAAAACTGCTTTTGATCTAATTTTAAGTTTCCAATATCTAGGCCAAGATTTGAAGTAGCTACTCATGTACTTTTCATCTTCAGGATAATTGAAAACGATTAATGCTTCAATTTCTTAATCCGAAGAAATGTTTGATTTTCTTAAGTTTTGGATAAAAGAATGGATTTTCTTATGGGTGCTCCATCTGTATTAATGATTCTTTTGAGTATGATCGAAATGTTCAAAAGATTAAGCACCGTTTGGTCATTTCATTACAGTAATATACTACACCACCATTTTTAACAGTTTTTTTTTTCAATTGATAGTTGTAATTTTTATTTTGGCCTTTCTAGTACTACCTTTAAATTCCGTAGACTACGGTTGTACATTTTTGCCTACATTATTATGCCTTACTAGGCATTCCTGAATGGACATCTGTTTCCAGGAGCATGTCAATATTTGTCTGTGACCAGGTTCTACATACATCGGAATACGTTAACTATGAGGTTTTATTAACAGTTGTTTTACGAACAGCTATATCAATACCATCATTCTTCACAAATGGAGGAAACACGAGACAGCTCAATGTATTTTTAATTATTAGGCAATTTCTTCGATATAAATTAACCAATAAACAGAATTAATATAAAATAATTGATCTTATATATCCTAAGTGTCAAATTAGTCTTTTAAAATTTAATCTCTGTAATTATTCTGCAGATTATCGCTTCAAGCTGAGTCACAACAAGTTTTAAATTTTCATTCCTTCCCCTTTTAATATTAAAAAAAAATGCTATTTATCTTGATATTTAGTATGAAAAAGAGAATGTTATTGTGTGAAATGTGTTTACTTCGGTAATAATTTCATCAAGAAATGAACGTTCAGAAAACATATATACGTACCATCTATACTTATAATCTACTCGTTACAATCTTATTGTAATATACTTCTAATTACATATAATCACAATTTAATTTCCTTTAGTTTGGATTCCCGATAATTGGTACTTTGTGGAAAATATTAATAATGAAACGAATAAGCAGTTAAAACTTAAAAAAAAAAACTTAAAACTTGAATCAGAAAGAACTAGTGAGCACCATCACTAGATCCCCACTCCTTCCATCTAATTAATCTTAAAGAAAATTCAATGTACAATCCTCTCTTAAAATGCACCTGGTGCAGTAAAAGAGATACCATGTATCATTATTCATATTAATATTTCAAAAATTAATAAAAGCCAAGGGGTAAAGAAAGAAAAAAAAAGTTAAAACTTGAAAATTGAGTGAGAAACTTATATATATATATATACATATATATATATATATATATATATATATATATATATATATATATATATATATATATATATATATATATTGCATTGTAAATATTTTTATTTGCATAAATGGAGATTGAAACAAAAAAAAAAATTAAAACTTGTTTGTAACTCAATTCGAAGCGACAACCTGCGGGACAGATACGGGTAAATAGTATTAATTTGACAGCAGTTTACCACCTACTTATTTTTTTATATCCTTCTGTTTTTTAATTTATTTTAGTTGAGGTTATTATAATTATTATCAAATTTAATGTTACATAAAATGATATTCAATTTACAGGAGCTACAGGATAAACACCAAAATTTTAAAAACTAATGATTGCCATAACTATTATTAGTGGAAATTATGATCGTTAACAATAAATAACAAATATGTTAATATAATTTTATATTGTAATCCTCACCTGAAGTATCGCTGTTTTAGCCATCGCTGACGGACTCCAAATGGCAAAGCCTGATTGTTAATATTATAACATAGGTCCGGCGTCGTCACCTATACGTCACATCCCCACTATCATAAATAGATAGTTGTCTTTTTCTATATTTAGTTTAATAATTATATCAATCACAATTATAATAAATTTAATGTATGTATCCATCCATCTATCTATCTATCTATAAATATATATATATATATATATATATATATATATATATATATATATATATATATATATATATATATATATATATATTATAGATAGATATATAATTATTTATATACAACGAGATTTTTAGGTGAACAGAATCCATTTATAAAAAAAAAATACGCCTAAATAAAGGTTCATCGACCCTTTTTCCGTTATATTTCTGTCAAGTTTGCTTTTTAGCCTAGTAACAGATTACTTTTCAAGTATGTATGCAATTGAAGTATGAATTTTTCACATAAGAAATGACCATTTTCAAAGAAAAGTTTACTCAGTAAAATAACTAAATATAAATAAAAAAATAACTAACTAAATCAAAATATTTTTATTAAAAATATTTACGCTCATTTTCTACACATTTTTCCGAGCATGTTATCAAATTTGCTATCTCCGAACTGAACAATTCAGACTTTTGTGGTGAAATGATGTATGGAAATTACGATTTGAGAATCATTTTCAAAAAAGTTAATTTTTTTTTTATTAATTAATAAAACCCTTAAGGAAGTTGTACAATTTTCCGAATGAATAAAAATCAGTTGTAGATAAGTCTGGCGAATAAGGTGGTTGTGGGAGGACATGGTAACCCAGCTGGTTTAGTTTCGTCAGTGTCTGTCGTGAAACATGAGATCTGGCATTGCCGTATAAGTGTATAGATCCCTTCCGATTAACCAATAGTTTTTTTTTTGATAAATTATTGTTGCACAAATATCCATGTTGTATGATGTTGATGTGTAATGGTTTCACCTCTATTACATATGAATACGTTTTTTATTTATCATCAATTCCGTGTCACCAGCTGAGAATTTCTCAAACCAACAGTGTTCTTTGCAGCATGTTCGTTCAATTGTAGTCATAGTTAATATTATAAAAAAGAGATGAATAATAACAGCTCATTACAATGTGTACACATAAACATAGCCAGCTTCCATTGGAGTTTATTCCAGTGACGCGGCTGGAAAAGGGGGAAAGGGCCTTCTGAACTCTTGCTTTGCCCTCATTCCTGGGGAGAAGCTTAGTTCGGGGACCCAAGCATATTGTAAATAGGGTTTGAATGTGTACATTATTTTATTTATTTTTATTTTTATTATTTTTATCTAGACTTATTTTATTTTGTTTATACCACTTTTTGTTTTGTTATGGAATGGTTGTAGCTTCATAGCACCATTACTTATTGCCCACAAGTGGCAGATTGTAATGCCTAAATAAAGTGTTTAAAAAAAAAAAAAAAAAAAAAAAAACAGTACACAAATGAAGGGTGATAATTCTACTATAAATTTTAGAAATAATATAAACGGACATTTCAGGTGAAACAACCATATATTCGGCATGACTCACATATATGGAATCCTGTTACGTTCTCTGCCTTGTCGAACATTACGCACCCCCTTGGATCTTCTGGGATGCAATAGATAACCAAATCCGGTTCATTTTCTGTTTCGCCGCCTTCTCCGAATTCTTCACTGCTGGTATTCAGTGTCATTTTTTCCATTTATACCACTGAATCTGATTGAAAGTAGAAGAATTAAATACGTTATAGTAGTCTAAATCACTAGTATCAATTATGTTAGGTACCCGATACAATAAACGGATATAACAACATTACAGTCTTAATGTATTTAAACGAATAATAACGCTTTGCGTTTTCGCAAAATTCTTTTTAACGCAGTCGTCACGTTTTAGTACTAAATCTAGTACAATAGCGTCTAAAGGGTTGAGTTGCCCAAGTTCCCGTGTTCCAATGGCGAATCCAATTGTGGAAGATACGTTAGTTATTCTGCTAACGGCGTTGAGGAATATGCACATCTCTTGGGGCACACCTAGCCTCTATACTGAACCCTTAATTTTGGTAGAAATCTGGAGGCTGAGTGTATTCTCTGATAAATAACCATTGACTTAGAAATAATACAACATGTGCCATGTACTAAACCCAAATTTCTTTATGGGCTGTAGCAGGTAGTTTGTCAATGAATTTATGGAATTGAACTTTATTTATTTTTAGTATTATTTATAATCAGATCTAGTTGCTAATAGTAAGATAAATTGTTAAAAGATAAAGCTTAGATGGTAGATTTGTATCTGAATCGAATCTGTCTCGATTCAGATACAACTTCATTATCATGAAAATAAGTTACATCTATGATAAGTAGAAAAAAAGTTGTGAGGAAAGTAAAAACTAAACAATTTTTTTTTCTTAACTGATAATTACAGATATATATTTTTTGATTTTACAATAAATATGTTTGTTTTCTTATTATAAATTATATGTTATGCTCATGTTTACGCTCAAGCGGGACAACTAATCTCCCATGGATGATCTACGAAGTATACGTGGAGGGAGTAGAGGCCATACATCTGCACCCAGGTGTCCAAGCAAGTTGGTCTGTTAGCAAGGATAGCCTGCCAAGAAATAAATCAATAATAAAATTATTATTTATATTTAAATTTAAATAAACTATATATATAAATAAAAATAGGTAGTGGAAGAGAGCTAATCGATTAGAAGTGGTGTAGCATTCAGATTCAAAAGTGATATCAGGAAAAGAGGTTGTAGTTGAATGTAGCTTGTGGTTATAAAAAAAACCCAGTTATTATTAAAAAATAAAAAAAAACACAATTATTATTTTTAAAAACAATTATTCAACATTGGTCTCATTGAGCTGAATCCTACGAATACATGAAAAACGACATCTGATTCCAAAATAAAGAGAAAGGAGATTAGCAATGAGAATGGTACCTGTTAAGGAAGTAGCTCTCTGTTTTATTATAATTATTATTATCATAGAATGAGATAGTTATAACTTCTTATTTAGAACTTAAAATTAGTTTATAATTAGTTGTTTGTGAAAAAATGCGCAATTATTAATGATAGAGTGTAACTATGCTCAATGATTCTTAGAAGATCAATCTCCTATAGGTGTTTTGGTTTCTGAAAGAGATTTACTTCCAAGCATTGAATGAAATTATTATTTCAAATTTAGTGACCACTAGTCACAATCTTAACAACAGGAAAGTTAAAGGTTTGGTAAAGTTAAAAAGTTAAATTTCAGGGAAATTTGTACGATCTACGAAAGGTTTCAATTGAAAAATAGGAAACATTTCCAGTCTTTCTTTCCCTCAAATTTAGGTTGTTTTTTTCCTAAATTCCCTCGCTTGTTTAAATTCATCCCCTCTTTTATCTGTGGTACCGATGCCGTCACTAGTTTTACTCCTGAATATATATTCCGCCTTGTTCATTGTTATTTCAAGGAATAGAGATTAACATGTATATCGATTTATTTAATTATTAATAGACATTTAGGATATATAGGATTTCTCAAATGGAAGCCCCTCCAGAATTTGTTATAAATCTACTTTTTTGTCAACTAAAAAAAGAAAAAAACAACGAGATAACAAAAAATGAGAAGATAATAGATAATACTAAGTACTCATATTATGGAATATATATAGAAACGATTTTAATCTTAATCTCAATATTTCAATATGACAGCTGAACGAATCAATATCCTTCGATAAATTTGTTACAATCTTACAAAGTATTCGTCAGTAATTCCAAAAAATATTTCATGCATAATATAAAACATATTTAGGCAGAGTGGAGGAATCTAATTGTGTATTGAAAAAAATTAGTCTTCTTTGGAAGTTCATCAAAAAGTAGCATCTCAATAAACGAAAAGAGTGTTGGAGAAAACGTTTGACGAAAAGGTGTTACATTTTTTTTTTACTTTCACGTGTAATATTCTTTGTTGATTAAAAAAAAAATGCATGTGTGAATAAAGTACAGTCCAACAAATTTATAAATACAATATGAATGAGCATTATTAAGTAATCTCTCCAAGTGTTAATAATTTAGTAATGAAACATAAAAGTACATTGAATTTTAAATATGTGTACCTGTACTCCAGCCAGGGGTGGCCTCTCATACCAAACTCTTTGTGGGCCATCTGAACCTTTTCCAAAATCGGCTATTCCAAATCCTACAAGACCTCCTCCTTGGTAGAGAGGATAGAAGGGAAGTAGCTGGTTGCAAGGGATGTCGGATGACATTCTGTAGAAGTAGTGTTGACCTGGTGTTCGAAATGTTTTTGATTAAAGTAATTATTAATGTAAGTATATAATAATTATAAATAATATTTAATTGAGTCTCACCCATCCTTGGGAAGCAATTCTGTCTGTTGAAACCCGAAATTAACGTCTGGTCTGGAGACGGTTCGTTCCTCTGCAACTGGACTAGATCGCCGTTAAGGTATACCCAAAGGCCTTCCACAGTTTCGTTTAGTATCTGACGACCAGCGGAAGTTAAAGTGGCTGCAATGATAACACCAATTAAAATTATAGCTTTTTTAATAGGTACTAGCTAAATTAAATAAATTTTATTGACTAGAAACTAATAAAGTAATGACACTAACATGGGTTAGTGAAATAAGCCCTGAACGCGTATCCCGGCTGGTTCATGGTGTTAGTTGGAACGAATCCACCAACAGCTGAGTAGTTGTAAGGGACCGGGTTGACATCAGCGACATCTTGTTGTAAGTACTGAAATTAATTATTAGAGCTTAATAAAATCACACAGTTTTAAAATATTCTTATTTAAATTCGTGAATACTAGAAAAATAATTTATTTTTATATAATAGCTTGTTTAATATAAAAAATACTTTTAATACTTACAGTGATTTGTACTCCTGCTACGACGCCATTCATGTCGTAATACCAACATACCCTAGGGTCATCCGGGTAACAGTACTGCGTCACTGGAAGCCCTAGGTTACTGTCTGGCTGTACCTCGACGTAGTTGCTGATGAGTGGGCTGCTCGTTGTTAAGGGGATCTCATAGAAACCTTGGCTAGGGTCTACCGCGAATCGAGCTACAAAAAGCATTTAAATCTGAATGTTTATTTATAAATGTATATAAATATAAAAACAAGGGGTGAGGCATATAATTTAAGCTCGTAAATATCAAAGTTTGAGAATGTGACAAGGTTAAAAAATGTATAAATAAAACCATGAAGAAATAATCCAAATTAAATCTTAGATGGTAAATTAGTCTATTTCTTAGAGTATGATATAAAGTAAATTTTAACTTGACATCAAATTGATGTTACACTCCTCTAGTTCAGATTATTTTCTTTAGCTCGTCTAGTCGTTACCAGAATATTGTCAATTGTTTACACACCATTTATTTCGTTTAAATATATTACGTTTTATTTTCATTAAGGTATATTTTACTGCTTGACCAATTAAATTAACTCTTTTCTTTCTTAAATAACAAGGAACATTTAAACATGTACACGTTTAAAAATATCATTACCATTAAAAGTTAATGGAGAAGGATTTACTCACAAGAGTAGTTTCGTTAAGGCCAGTAATACCTCAGCCCAAATTGCGTTTAATGTGCCATAAAAAAAACAACATCAAATGGAGATAAGATTATTTCGAATTAATTGCAAAATTTCTGCTTATCGAATGATTATTGATTTATTGATTGATTCATGCTCTCATTCAAAACTTTAATTCGATCAAATATCACTATCAAGCAGTAATAATTACTTTAATGCCTTGTTTGGCTGTAAGTTGTTAGATATTTATATCTATTTCAAGTATTTTTTCTTTGTTATCTAAATAAATTATTTGCATAAAAAGAAAAAATGAAGCTTGTTGAAGAAATTGGTCCGGGTAGACGGACAGACTCAGTCTGTGTTTCATAGCCAGAGAGAACACCCCCCCCCTCTCCACAGCCCTGGAGAAGACCTACAACGTAGGTCGAAACGTTGGCTATCAATAAAGATTTTCTCAAATTACACGAGAAATTCATTCAGTGACCTCTACCCGGACCAATTTCTTCAACATACATTATCAAGGTCAACAATTATCATTCAAAAAAATGAAGTTATATTACTGCCTTTTACTTGAAATGAAAAATTTGTTTTTAGTTTATTATTCTATGATTTATATTTTGATTTATTATTTCAAATTAGATGATAGAAGAGTTATATGAAATTTGAAACATTTTCTAGAGAAAAATTCTAAACAGAATGACAGATTCAAAAAATAATAAAAACAAGAAGCAATAAATAAACAGTAACCCATAAATTTCGAGACAGTTGTTCAAGCCTAATTCTAAATACTATCTTATTGCGCATGATGGACGCCTCATTAAAAATGTACAAGGTACAATAATCGCTTAAGCAATTATCTTGCGCAACTCCCGGGCCGATAAATCAAGGAGAAGTTTTTATTTCCTCTATATGCCATTGACTCCGGCCCCTCCTAAGTTTTATATGTAGCTTTTGTCATCGGAAGAATTTACATATTACACTTGTGGCCGGTTTAATGCTTGGAAAGCATGTAGTTAACAGTCAGCATAAGTGCTATGTTTTATCGGCTAACACAGTGCACTAGGTGAGTACTTATTGCAAGCCACGTCTAGGTGAATTTATCGTCGCTAATGCCAAAACTCATTGTATCTGTCAGCAGTATCAAGTATGAAATGGTATGGGTTTAAATATCATTAATAAAATATAAGAATTAGTATAAATAGAGAATTCAGTAGATTTATATTAGTATCTACATTAATAATGACATATTTACAATTATTTACTTTATGTGATTAGTCAATTTTCCCTCAATTATAGGGTACCCAATTTGTAGAGGCTGGGTCACAGCCAGATTTGAACCCGGTACCATCGGGAAGGAAATCACTGAACTACGCCTGTACCAGTTATAATTCATTATAAATAATTTGATTATATTTTATTGATGCGTATATCATTGATACAGATTAATACTAGCCTCTCTCCGAATTTGGCTTTTTCAATCCAAGTTTCCAAGAAATACATGTTTAGGATCTTAATACATTTATTTTCGTCGAATTTGAGTTCAATTGAACAAAGCTGAATGAGTAATCGAGTACGTTTTGTGTGGGTGTCTGTGTGATTTTTGGGAGTATTTGTATATAATATTATATTATGAGTGAAAATATTAGGTATATTATATAGTATATTGGGAGTATGACAGTATAGCTTATAAACGAAAAGTTTTACAAAACTTATTGATAATGCAACATACCTCTAAGATCATTATAAGGCCTCTGAGCTGTGATTACTTGAAAAAAGCAAACAAGTGCGAAAACCTGAAAACAAACGATTGTTTTAGAGCATTTATTAAAAAAAAATCAAAACATTCATACTGTCATTTTGAAAATTATAACTAATAAATACTGTCAGCCATAACTGTCTACAAGAAAAAAGTTGTGTGGTTTTATGAAATCATGATGCAAGTGAAACTTTTTTCGATTTATCTATCTATTTAACTAAACATTTTTGGAAAATTATTCGATTTATGGTATTAAAATTGCGTTTTTAATCTTAACTTAATTATTGAAAAATGGGAATGATAATGGAAAATCAATAGTAGACAGAATATTAAATTATAAAAAGTAATTTCAATTTGCGTATTAGAGTACGGAATACATAATTAATACAATCATTTAGATGGTGAACGCATTTTAAAAATGGTAGAGCAATATTTATTTAAATCATTGAATCGTTGTCAACTTAATTATTCTATCAATAACTTCATCATCGCCTCGAGTCTCACAGTTTATAAATGTAAATTCAATTTTATGGTAACTAAAATAAGTATATAATGTCTTGCATTCTATTTTTTTGAATGTACCTCGAAAAAACTGAATCGATTGTAGTACTATATCTTGTAGTTGACACATTTCTATCATTTGTCATTTCAAGATTGAATACTTCTCTCAGGCATTCATTAAGTGGAGCAGATTCCTCTTTCTTAAAATCTGTATTGAAATCACCAGATAAAATAGCACTACACACTACACACTCTAAACAATTAAATAGTCACTGCACAGCCTTAAGAAGAGAATAATGCAATAAAATAACTGTCATCATAGATACTACACTGCAATGCGACATGCGATAGATGAACGAAACATTTTGGGGCGATAGAAAAAAGTTTCACTTTAATAATTTATGGTAGTCGTAATCTGACTGAATATCACAAATTTTTGCTTGAGAAATAAAATCAAATTAAACAGTCTTGAATCTTCATTCCTCGTTTAAATAATAATAAAATCAAATTGTGATCTACTCTAATTATTCTAACTATTGCTCAAAGCGTGAGAATCATTAATTTCACATCAGAAATGCATTTTAAATAATGGATCCGAATTTCATAAAACTATCATAGAAAAATTTAATATTATTAATAGGTCGAAAATCGCATAAATACGATCAGAGATCTGATTGCACATTTGGTAATAGTGATCTTAATCTAAAATAGACAACATCTGTATACTTAATCGAAAAATAATTTATAATTAATTAAATATACATAGTGTCGCTCACTGGAAATTCCACAAATAAATTCGGCATAACAAAAATAAGAACCACATCTCCCTTACAAGAAATAAATACAGAAATAAATAAAAAATGGAATTTATGAAAGGAATGGAACTCCGAGGCGGAAAGATTCATAATTTAAATTCGGAAAAGATAGAAATGAAATGAATAAAGGTGCACTTGGATTGGGAAACATACAATTCAAATAGTGAAGGTTAAAATTTCAAAATGAAAATGTTAAAAATGACCTATAAATGCTGTATTACAATACAAATTATTGTATTACTTCTAATCAGCCATAAGAGCATTGTTTGCTCGTTTAGTAATTTAACGTCACATTAGTTAAATTAATAAACAAACAGTACAGATGCTTGCTTACCTTTAACATGTTCCTGGCTTTCCCCATGTCTCTTCAGAGCAAATCTCTACTGACGTGGCAGAAGCAGAAGCGCAGCTTGTACTTATAGCGAATGAACTACTTAAAGCTTACCCTTGACATTGAAGATATGATAATTAGGACCATTACTTCTTTTCATTGCCAGAAATTTTGGCAATTAAATGGAGATTTACGACCAAGATATCTCATGTAGAGCATGACTACTTGTTACTTGGACCTACTCCATTTAAACCTATAAACGCTGATACGTTCTATATGTTCCTGCTATTCCGCAAAGATTCATATTAAAATTTAAAATCTTAAAGAAGGAAATCACAGTAATAAACATAAATATTATAAATTATTTGTTTTTAGTTAAGAAGCAAAAAAAAAAAAACTATTCTCCAGTCACAATTATTTATTTTCTTATTTCCTACAAAGACGTTTCGACCCCTTGGGTCATTCTCAATTCTTTAATTGTCTGTCATGATTCATACAATTTTTCTGCAATTCACCATATAAATTTATTAACATCAACAACAACAAAACTATTAACAATTATATTAAAAATGTCCTAAAAAAACTGAAAAATCTAAGTAAAGATACCTCATATGGACGTCTATGATATAAAATTTATTGGAGATATATATTTCTCCATGGTCAATTTTTACTCTGCCTTATACTTTGGACTTCACCCATTCTTAAACACCTTGATATTGTATTGAAAAATTAAAATTGTAAATCTATAGGAGTTTCATTAAAATGTTTTGATTTTTTTGTTTATTTAAATTATGATATATATTAATTAGTTTTAATATTTTATATTTGAAATTTTGTTTTATGGGAGTATTAGAATTAATGTATGTGAAGTTATGTGTGATGGTTATGTTATGGTTATCTATAATTATTATTATTAATAATAATGTATCTCACATACATTAATTCTAATACTCCCTTAAAGAATTGAGAATGACCCAAGGGGTCGAAACGTCTTTGTAGGAAATAAGAAAATAAATAATTGTGACTGGAGAATGGTTTTTTTTTTTGCTTCTTAACTAAATATCATCAATTATTAGTCCAGTAAAACCTATATTATTTGTTTTTTAAATAGCGATAAGTTGATACTATGAACTAAATACATGAAAATGCATGTGTATATGGTTGATCTAGTTCAGCAGGAAGGTTTGTTTTAATTTAAAAGTGCATTTTTTTTTAGCAATAAAGATATGATGTATGCAGTTAAACACTTATTATCTATGTAAAATTGGTAACAATTTTGAGGAAGGATAAAGCTTTAACGGGTCGAAATCCGTATATTTTGAAATTATCCGTACAAAACAGAAAATATGCTTTTTTACAAGAATATTAAATAATTTTTGGAATTGCTAAACTATTGACTTTCGTCGAATCATATTTATGAAGGATGAGATGGAATAAGATGTCTCAATCCACACAATTGAAATTGAAATTGATTTATGCTCAGGGTAGTAAGTATCCTTGGCCCAATCCTTTATACAGTTTATACAGCTGACATCCCGACTCATCCTAATACTATCCTTACCATGTATGGTGATGATACATGTCTATTATCAGTCAACACCAATCCAGTTATTGCATCCCAAAGGCTCACTCAATCCCATATCACTTATCTTGAAGAATGGTGTCAAAACTGGAAAATTAAAATAAATTCTGAAAAATCGCATCAAATCACTTTTACCTTACGTCGTAAACCAATGACTTCCTGCCCTTCAGTATCCTTTAATAATATTCCGCTGGTGTCTGTAGAACATATTCGATACTTAGTGTTGCATCTCGACGAATAATTAACCTGGAATCTGAAAAGACAAGAAACCGCTCGTCGTTTCAGGCTACTTCAACACTTACTAGACAAACGCTCTAAGCTCCCAATTGATTACAAAATACTCATCAACATGACCATCATAAGACCTATTTGGAATTGCGGAGTAGATTTTGGAGACTCCACTAAGCCATCGAATTCAACTCGTATCCAATCCCTACAATCCAAAATGCTTCGTAAAATCATCAATGCTCCTTATTTTGTTAAGAATAAAGTCAACCTTAATGTCCCAATTGTTGCTGATATGGCCCGAACCCGCTATCTATCCTTTCATAACAAACCTCATTCCCACTCAAACTCTCTAGTTTCAAACCTAGTTTCCTATTCAATTCCCGAAATTCCTCCAAGGAGTCTGAAAAGAAGATGGTCACGAGATCTTCTTAGTTGAACTTGTGATTTAAGTAGTACCAGTGGGTATTTTCTCTACTTGTCATTATCTCATGTCAATATGCATCACTTACTGTTGTATTATTGTAATACAGTTGTAAATATTAATAAATAAATTTTTTAAAAATTGGCTTAAACTAAAATGTTGAAGAATCAGATAATTTCTATTTGATAAACTGAAAAAATGTGATGTGATCCATGCAATGTGCGCATTGCTGTATTGAAAAACAAGACAGTCGAGTAACAAATATTAATTATAGTTAGTAATAAAATAAAAATGTATCAATGCTTATTTCTGTTGCCTATCTTACCAATATTATTTATAGAGTAATTCGTTACGCATTTCTTGTTTAGACACTAATCTATATAACTATTAAGATTGTCTGGTTTATTATCAGAGCATCTACACATTCTACATTCACGTGAATGAACACATTCTACTGGATTATAATCCTTATCAAGCTTTGAGTGAATCTAGCCTGTAAAGGACGATACAATGCGAGTAGATATGATTGTGGTAAAAAATAAATTGGCCACCAATCAAGAGGATTGGGTTGATTACGCGGTAGGATTCCAGCTGTGCCTACGCCAACGGTTGTTCAAGGAGGCAATTTGGTCGATATCATGCACAACCAAAGAATCTCGGGAGTTCCGAGAGGGTCACCAGATTCCTCAGAGTCGATTCACGACTGTTGGCAATAGAATAATTTATTTGCAAAGGTTTCTAAGGTAATAACTCATCCTATTGTAATGCTTATATTTCGCACATCAATGAATAGTAAACTGGATGGACACGATAGAAAACTCACAGAGGTTAAAATATCGTGCTGCCCTGGAATACGTCAAAATAGCAGACAGGAAACATAGTGACCATACTCAAATTGGATCCACACGTCTCACCCACTTATTTTTGTGGACTGGAACACTTTGATCAATCTAAGGACTATGTAATATAGCTATGACTGTTAAACAAGTATTGACTGACTGTAATCAATTGATAGAAACCATAGCTATATCATTTGTCGATCTTATAACTGTAGGGACCATATTTTCGAAATATTTAATTATTTAGAAGAAACAACCTGATTTGATTTCAAGACATTTAACTCAAAGTGCAAACTTTCATTTTGTTTCTTATATGTATAAACTTAATATATAAATATATATATTATTATTACTATTTCTGCTTCTTCTTCCTGTTGTTATAGTACTCCATTCGTTACTTTTCTTCGCTCCTCTTTGACTTTGATCAGTGGGTGCATGTTTTTATAGCATCACTTCCCACTTGTATAACTTGTGTCCAGAAACGCTATTGTCCTTGATATCCTCTATCTGTGTGTGTGTGTGTAATTGTTTATGGTTTATTATAAATTCAAAACCTGCCTGTTGAAGGATGTTAACCTGTGTTTGTGGAGTGTAAAAAGTGAATAAGGTTTATTGTAGGCGTACATCACCTGTGCCTAAGATTGGCTATAATTATTTTTAATTATATTATGTGACATTTACTTCTTCATCAAGAAGACCGCAGACTTCAAAGAACTTAGAATCCGTTGATCATAAACGAATTCAGGTAATTTGGGTTTAATAAAAACATAGGATATTATATTTTCTCAAACTTCACTCCCCCATCAATATTTCCTCAATAAAAATAAATTGTCTGTAGTTTCCATATGTTATACTTATCGAGAACATCATGGTCATTTGAATACTTATCTTCCGTCTCCCTGCATTACCCTTCTCCTATATACTCGACGTCAAGCTTTCCTCCAGATCATACTCTCCCCTTCGGAGGAATAAATCAATGGCAGGGACACGAGAGGAATATAAGAGAGAGCGGGCGAGGGATGCATGATGCATGAAGGACCAGCCACTTCTGTATGAGCCGCCTCTATTAGCTCCAGCCACTCCCTGCCATCCTCTGCCTCGGGTGTCATCTACTTAGCTTGGAGGTTGATCTTCTGTCTGCCTCGGCCGATCTGGAAGAGGGTGTCCTTGTGAAATATTGGTCTTCATACTTCTGCAAACTATAGTTGGAGAAATATGGTTATCGACAGAATATATCTTTAATACCTGAAGCAGAAAGATTAAGAATTTGCCTTTTTGGATTTTTTAACAAATTAAAAAAAAAAGAGGTATTCGTGTATCAACTGTTAAATGCTTAATTAACATAGAAGAACGAAAGCTAAAAGGATAGAGAAAAGCTAAATACTTGATAAGACGTTGTTGGAAACATTCCTACTAAAAAGCCTAAAATTTAAAAGTCTCTAAACTAAAATCAGGAAACGAAACTATCTGTCAATATCTCACCTCTTAAGGCATCTTCAGGACAGAAAGAGGATACTAGCAAGGGGAAAAACAAACAAAGCATTTCCCGCCTCAAAATGCAGCAAGACACAAACCAGAGAAAACATGCCACTACCACTAAGCGTCCAAATGCTACTTTACCAAAATATTACTGTGATATAAAATTAATTGCTTAATCTTTTATGATGCTAAAAGTTCTCTGATATGAAAGATGACGAATCTTAAGGGAACAACCCTTCTATCCAAACTAACTTAAGTTTTAGAGAGGAAAATAGTTGACTGGAAGATCTAATGGAGGATAAAAATAGTTGGGGGGTGCAGTCAAAAATTAACACCAAATAAGTGAAGACTTATTTTTTATTTTTCCGATGTTTCCACCTACTTTGTAGGTCTTCTTCAGGGCTATTAGAGAAAAAACAAACAAAACAAAAATAACTATAAAAAACATGGCACGGAGCAATGTAGAGAAAATGTTCTTCATTTCAAAGCATAGTGCGCTGCCTTGTAAGCAGAACTTTCGACTCCAGTACACTTCTGTTACACTCTGGAGATCGGATCATGACCGACGGTGTTGGCTGACATAAAGCTGTTTATTGTGTTAGCAAGAAGTAAATTCCACTGTACTGTAATCTTGTGATGCTTATACAATGGTTGTCCAAGTAAGAATTGAAGCCAAGATTTTACCACTGACATTTTGACTACTCCGCTCAGATCATGTTCTTCTTTATGTTAACAGTGGACGCCTGACCATAGTCTAATGGACGAAGTAACTGTTGCAACATTGTGTCCACATTCACGGGTATATTAATGACTTGTCCGATGATACCACAGCTGCCGTCGTAACGCAACCTACTACTATCTGCATGAATGGCAGTCGAGGTGATACTGGACGTGCACTGATCCAATCGAATGCGCGCAACCCGTGTTGCTTAGGTGGATACACAAAATCGTTTGAACGTGACAAAGTGGGCAAGTTTTCCGATTTCAGCAATTTTTTACACGTGCCGCACAGTTTAAAGTCCGCTCAGGGAAAGTATGATTAAGTAGCGGTAAGTGTTTTTCTTTCGTTAGCTTCAATGAGTGCAGAAACCATAACACACATATCACACTTAAGTCTGAAGGGATTGTTGACAAAAGTCGTAGTGGAACGTGCACTAGCTGCTGCCCAATCTGTCAAAAAAAAAACAAAAAAATTATAGAGACTTGAAATCTCCATACGCAGCAAAATGACCTCAAAATGCTCCTTTCCTCCTCTAGGCAATAGTCAAATGTCATTTGAATGCAAGAGGTGAATTCTCTAGTCTCTTTGAAGATATTAATATTATATAGTAGTAGAATTATGAAATAATAAGAGAAATGTAATGGAAATTTCGCATTTATTTTTTTTTTTTTTATTGTCATATGATATATTTTTTTATATATTTTATTTGAAAAGATATGACCAGGACCTGAGCACTGGTCCTGGTCATATCTTTTCTTTTCAAATAAGTTATTTAAGGAATAGGAATCAGTGATGATAATGAGATGAGGCCTTGAAAGATTAGTTTGTTATAACTTGGGCGTCTTATCGTGTTTTTATTCTTTCACTGGTTGTCAGGATTTTATGGCGTTGATACCAGGCCTTCTTTCCTGTTTATGCCAGTGCAACCTTCCATCGGGGAAAAGTCTTTGCATAAGTAGAACAAGGTAGGCTAAGTTGGAGTTAGATATATATATATATATAATTAAATATATAAATTTAATAGAGGATTTATTAATAATTGTAACATTTAGCTGCCCTTCGTACTTGGTAGGCCATTCTCATTTTTTTCTGTGAATACGGTGTTTAGTAGAAAAACATTTGGAAAAATAATAAATCATTGTGTAATAATTAAAGTGTTGACTTGGTAAACTAGTAATAATAAAATGTGTAACACTACAAGTAATGAAGGCTCTTGGGTTCATCACGTTGTAGAGACTGATCTGTTTCAGGAACAACCGTTCAGCAGAAGATGATTTGTTCCAGATCACGCTCAAGAGGCTTTCTCCCTTCTTAGAATACCCACTTTGTAGAAGCTGGGTGATCCCTAGGAACATCTGATCTGACAGGGTCCGTCCACGGATTTTTTTTTTTAACAAATTATCTACCACAGCAAGCCCGACATATATGGTATATATATAAGCTCCGGCGGATGAAGGATATATCGATGCAGTTGATATATTAACAATTTTTGCTTACAATCTTTGAATGCAAAAATCCTTTTGAGGCTTATTATGTTATTTTCTGATATTCCCACTAATCTGGTTATTCCCTAATAAGAAAAGGTTGATTCATCGCCACTCAAGAGTATTAAAAATTGTCAATAAAAGTGATTTAGTAGGCAGTGCAATAAGATGTACTACCGCAGCATGCTTGGAATATCTTACTGGATGATGTACCCTTTACCGGAGTTATCAATAAACCATAGACAGATCAGGAAGGCTTATTTACGACTGCGGGGTGAATGCGCGGGATCCCCTGGCGAGATGCGATTTGTAAACTCCACCTTCTCACATCAAAATATCTCCCACGGGTGTTATAATGGGCGAGGAAGCGGGCGTATAACCCACCCCCAGGCATCCATAACACTAGATCCACCGCCTCCACCGTCGAGGGGGAACCATGCGGGAAATATGCACGGTTTATAAAACCATCACCACCTTATTTACATTCGACATTTTATGGTTCTTCGGAAAGCTCCCTATTATATATGTATTACCTCTGATGGAAACATAAGCTGCCTGCTTTATTTTATGTTCTTGACGGCTGGTTTTTCTTGTTTCTTTTGAGAAGTTATACCCAATTCTGTATAATGGCAGCGCGAATCTGATTTGTGAAATTTTCGCAATATTATAATTTTTATTTTATTTAATAAAATTAATTTAATTAATTAATTAATATTTTTAAAGGATAATTTAAAATGATTCCAATGTTTCCTTTCTACCATTTTCCACCTTATCCCCTCCCCCCCACAAGTCAACAATTTATTTATTTTTTTTCAGAAAAGAGTTCCAGAATTTTACACAGTTTTTTATAGAAATATAAGAGCAAGAGGCTTTTTACAGTGAAGGAACTCCAAGATTGTTCGAAATGCGTGAACTGCGTAAAATGTTACTATACTCTCCAACAAAAACATACTAAACCGTACATATTTTTATAAATTTATAAGTTTAGATGTATAGTTTTTAAAAATATGATGGGAGCCAGTAAGACTCAACAAAAAAAAACTAATCTAAATTAGATTGTCAGTATCATCGATAATTATATATACTATTAATGTTAAGAAACCATTAACCATTTTGTAACATAAAAGTCCTCTTATAGTCTTGCAGGCTACAGTTGTGCTAAACTCTCTCTCAAAAAATAAGTTTACCTAAAACTTTTACTGAAAATATTTCTAGTCAAAGAGGGTGGACATTATTATTGATAAAAACATGTTTTATCTATTATTCGAAGTATTATTGTAATAATTAATTTTGTCCATTGCCTTTCATACATTTACAAAAAATTATTTGTTAAGAAGTATTATGACACCAAACTTTATGTTTATAGCACTCAAGTAATATATTAATAAAAAATGTGCAAAAATAATTATTCTATTTCGTGTTATAGTATATGTATCTAGTATGCGATTATAATTTTGAGGAAGAACATGGTCCGGATTGAGGTAAAAAAAATTCTCTTATATAACGAGAACTCTTTATTGTAAAGCCGACGTTTCGACCCACATTGCAGGTCTTCTTCAGGGCTAGTCCGACGAGGTTGACACTAGACTGAAGTGAACTAAACACTAGACTGCTGTCTTGTGTCAACCCCATTAGACTATCCCTGCAATGTGGGTCGAAACGTCGGAATTCCAATAAAGAGTTCTCTCGAAATAAGAGAATTTTTTTCCCCCACCCGGACCATTTGTTTCCTCATTATAATTGTACACATTCGTCACTTTTCATAACAATCATATTTTATATTTTTATCTGATTTTTGGGATCCGATATATTTTTTTTCTGACTGCAATGAATCACAACCCTTTAATGATCATCAAACTAACAACTCAAGGTTACGAAATTAATTATACTTTTAAAAAATAAACATCAGTTTTCAATACAAAGATTTATCATCGTAGTCAAATTAATAGAGACATTTGCATTAGCAGAGGGGCAGATGGCAGCAATCCCTGAAAACGCCCGCAGATGGGCTGTGCCTAATCAAACTGCCGGGGGCTTAGACACTTATTAGCCGAATTAAACTGCTGAGAAATGGAATATAAATGCTTCGGATGATGACTTGAAGTATGTTAATTTAATGTTTCAAGTCCCGTGGGGCTTAGGCCCGACTGGGAATTAACGGCTTTATGAAGTTATCCTCAGGGAGCTGTAAATCCAGGTCCCTTCTCTCATTCATTATCGGAATTGATATGTTTAGTTTCATAGTTACTTAGTCGATTCCGACTTTACAGGTTAATTTTAATGTTATTTGTTGGCTACTCAATTCAATACTTATTCTACAGTTTTGCAAAACATAAAAAAGGGGCATTTATAACGATTTATATATCTGTTAAAAAAAAATCTGTCACATTTTTAGGTAATTGTTCTGCAGGTTGTCGGTTCAAGTTGAATTACAATAAGTTTTAACTTTTCAGTCGTTCTCTTTAAATATTTTTAAAACATACAAGTTATAACTTTTTTTTTTAATTCTTATCTAATATACTGGACTCTACTTCATTGTAAATTTTATCTTTGAAAAAACAGCTCCCAATCAATTTATTTTATTATTTCATAAACAAGACGTTTCGGCACTTAAATGCCATTTTCAATATTAAAATACATCAACTTCCTAAACACAACTTTAAAAAAGTTATAAGTCAAGATTCTGTAAAAAAAAACAACAATCATAAATAAGTTATACAATCCAAAAACAAAAACAAAAAACTTGTTCCAAAACAGTTAGCAAAACCAAACATAGATACCTCAATAAAGAATTCATAGTAATATTTAAAAATTATTTTTCTCATTTTCCTAGGAATACACTATCCTCCCATGGTCAATTGTCTTCTAATGGCTTAAACTTTGATCTGTAAGGTAAAGTGAGTTTAGTATGATTATATTATTTGTACCTTACTGCTATTTAAAACCTTCATGTATTAAATTATTTTAAAAAAAATTTATTATTTTAAAACAACAAAATTTAAAATACATAATTCGTAAAATAATTTATTTTAGATTTAAACAGTTAAATAACAATATGAAATTTACAAACATTACATGGAAACAGTCAAAAGATACAAGTTATAACTTAATATAGAAAAGAAAATGTAATTTGGGAAATGTAAATTTCGGTAATCATTTCATCTAGAAATGAAGTTTTTAACAAACATATATCTTTAAATAAACCTATATCATATATATTTTTAATAAACATATATCATATATAATCATCTTTACTAACATTTCGAAGTATATATATGCTAGTTGAAACTTTTACATCTTGGTGAAATGACTAAACAAGTTTTAGTGATGTAAGATTTTATCTCCGTTGCATTCGGATCTAGGCTTTAATTTATGTTTACACCGGAAGCGTTATTTCCTTGTGCATATCCCTCAACTAATCATTATTTAAGTGTACATATCGATCACATCATCCTATTCAATGGAACAAATGAGATTTTGTCTATATGGATCGGAATAGACATGTAGCGGACAGATACGTTCAAAAAAGTCATATTTCACGCTACGGTCTGAGAGGTATGACTTACATGTCTCAAGATTCTCAAGAAGTTCTGAGCGGGAATAAAAAAGCGGGGTTTCTTTTACAACCAGACTCTTTACGTTTCAATATTTCTTGCCTTCAATATTTTTATGATTACAACAATGGTAAAATATCTTTAATAGCCATAACTTAATATTTAAATATTTTTGAAGGAATAGTTTCTCTAAGGCCATATTTTTATTATTGCCGCGTTATGAACTATCAGGGAAATGTATCCTAATATGAAATAACTGTAAATGTAGAATATTATTTGGATACTGCTGAAATTATTGTTATATATAAATAAATTGATATCATTCTACAATCCATCATTCCCTTACAGACCCGCAGGTCACTGCTCTGAAGGTAAAAACCTCCTCAGTTGCTCATAGACCACCCTGCTACGGCAAAAACTAACCCACCCACTTCTTTTGATTTACCCGAGAGGGCAGGCGGACGGGCAAACATACATTTTACATAATAGGCTTCAATTTATCGATTCGCATGAAAAATCTCCCCATCGGCCCTTGATTGGATTATAGGGACGCCCATTAATGGGCCGTGTTGAGCAGAGAGCTCTATTAACCCAACTACTAACCATTCTCATAAATTATCCCGTTCTCATTAAATAGTTGCTTTAAAGACCTTTATGTCTTTATTTATGGGGACAATCCCTCTCTCGTCTGTTGGAATTGTTTATTTTTCATTCAGGATACGGTGGGGGGAGGGACTAAATTTATTTGTACGGTGACTGGTGATGTTCTGTCATCGGCGGAGGACTTTACAGGATATTAAATCGGACGTTTAGGATCTCGTATTGTCATCATACAATGGCTGGAATAAAACACGTCCATTTTATTTCCGTTTGATTGCAGTCGTGTCGGAGATGAATAAATTAATCCGAAATCCGCCTTTATTGCTGTACAATCTGTTTTTATTTTTGAAAATTGGAAATTGTTAAAAAGCGTAAGAAAGTTGAAACAATAGTTGATAATAATATGTTAATGTTGAGTACCCAGAGAGCAGAATCAGAGATTCTTCCGATGGTTTGCATTGATGTTACATTAAAAACCTAATGATTTTCACTAGTTATCTCACAAGGATGTGTGATCGAAGCATAAAATAAAGGTAGAATTGCTAATTTATTCCGTGTTTGAAAAATGGTGATTCTCATTCATCCGTGCTATTTATTTAAACTCTTGAGTATGTTTTTATGAAGGCATACGCCGAAAAAGGTTTGAATCTGGATAGTAAAACATCTTTGTTTGGGTTTCCTGACGATTTTATTCTGTTGGTTGATGACGTTGAAAATATCAAACTAAATACTAATTTCTATTGTATAGAAATTTAAAAATTAGAAATTATAAAATTATCATCCTTCTTACTGTTGTTTACGGATATTAAACGTAGCCATTAACGTAAAATGATGAAAAACTGAAGGTTTTCGGTCCAAGAAAGGATGTGACTACTGGAGACTTTAAGAGAATACAGAACTTGGGATGGCAAATCATGCACTTTCTTATTATAATTGGAGTGTTAGCTTCGCGAATATCGAGATGGACTTTTAAAAATGTTTTCCTTGGTAACGAAAGAGATTTAAAAAAAATAATAGATGCTCAGATGGCGGATTGACCGATGCGTAGGTGGCGTACATCCGAATTCCCCAAGTCTTCCCGGCACTACCCTATGTAATCGATCAAGAAATATCATAGGTGAACATAAGGTCTGAAATTGAGAGCCTTGTTCTGTAAAACAAACAGCCAATCGTTTTAGGTAAGTACTTATAAATAAGATTTCTCTACACCTTTTCTTATAAATTCATGTTTGTATTATAAACAGACAAGAAGGTAACATGCAAGCTTCCTTCCCCCGCCCAGAGCCATATTATGTCCCCTCATCCGCGGTTTCACGTTCCATTCCTGACGACAACCAGGAGACGCAGACCCATAAAAGGCTCCATGAATTTACATACAGGCGAGTCCTTTTGTTACTTATTGTGGACCCGGCTATTGATCACTCTTTGCCGACGAATATGGCCGCCCTCATGGATACGTCAATTCCTATCGCTGATGCTATCTAAAGACGCGTCCGAAACGTCGTCGTACCTTTATCTTGTCGTATTCCAGTAATACGGCGGCACTTGCTTTCTCAATGGCAGGTACCCTTGATGTAATGGGAAAGCGTTTTTCGTAGCGCTGCTTTTAATTAAGCCTTTGCGTAATCCTAGTTGCGAAGGATAGTTGTCTCAGGACCAGACCCAGTTACGCAAAATGATTCTACGTACTGACCGCGATTTCATCGACTGACAACTGACTATAAAAAAATAAATGTTTCGTTAAATGAGAAATGACGTTGTTAATACCATACCAGTAAAATTCTTGCTGATTTCATTGACTAAAACTTTCTCACATATTGAAAAACTATGAACACTTTTTTCATAGATTCATAGGTTTATTGTTATATATTATTACTAACAAATCGTTTGTGGTCTCCGATTCAATTTCTGATTTCTGATCATCTGTTAAAATATGCTCCAATCAGACACCAAAAACGAATTGAAATTCGAAGCGAACTGGTAAAAGAATCTAAAGAAATATATAATGTAGGGGATGATAGTGTGGAAAATAAGCAAACACAAATGGAAGTTAATACCTTGGATTTTTGTTCAGAAATAAAAAATTGCTTGCGAATCAATGAACATATTTTTCTATGAAATAAAATCCATAGTTCTATACAAATATGATGTGATGCAAGGGCTTAGCCAAGGGGAGGGGGGTTGGGTGTCAACTCCCCCCCCTCCGAAATTCCAAAATTTAGTTAGTATTAAAAATTAATGCAAGGATAAAATGCAAATTAAATTAAAAGCAACGCACACAACACAGGATTCAACACATTTTACTTCATTGTGCATTGCAACTAGCATACTTATATTTATATTTGCTTGAAAATGACCTCCAACAACTTCACAATAATTAACAATCGTATCGGAAATCAAGAATTGAAGTATTGTTGTTGTTGCGTATTGTATTTAAATCATTCATCATCCAATATTATTTTAAATGGACAAATGTATCCAAATTTTAAAAAAGATCATGAATAATGGTATTAAAATCCTCGATCCTGACCTGACCCCCCCCAAAGGTTTTCCTGGCTACGGCCTTGGTGTGATAAATGATAATATATTTCTGCGAACCATAGAGGTTTTTCTTGAGGATTAAAAATAATAAGTTAGCAACTAATAATTTGTTTTATACAAAATGTTGCCTTTGTTGGTCATTGGTCTTCAAATCCCTAATATTATAGAATATATTGTGTTTTACTTTGTTTTCTAAAAGTATTAGACGGTTGTTACTTTGATGTTTTCTTTCTATAATATCTCTTGGTCTTATTTTTGTTTTTGTAAATCTATTTTAACTTGGCTAATACCTTATGTGGTTCCCTTGACTTTTTGAATGTAATCAAGAATTTTATTCGTGAGACTTGTTCAGTGGAGTATAGTAATATTATTAGTATTTAAAGTAATTAAAAATTATAGTAGTCCATACAATTAAAATCATCATTTTTTTATTGTTATTTTCATTACAATTTTTTTTCACGAATTGTTATCCTGTTCTGTATCATCCTGTTTCATGGTATTAAATGCGAACGTACACTAATTTAAGTTTCATTTTATCAAAAATTATTTTGTAAATGAGAGAATAAGTATAAAATGGATATTTCTGTATGTTGACACGACTTACATTTCACTTTAATTAAATTGAACGTTTCACGTTAGTCGATAAAATACCAAAATACAATAGCACCCATTTTGTGCGTTGTACTGGCGCACATAGTACATAATGATGTATTAGCCATATAATTATAATGTTGCTAATTCCCATTATATATTTCTCATTGCTTAAAACATATCTTCCCCTGGACACACCCCAGTTCTCAGAGACCAGGCAGCCGAGACCCCGATGAAAGAAGAACAATAAGATGGATGGGGTGAAAGCCAGGCTTACATAAATGAGATGAAATCTTTCACAACTGATTATTTCGAGTGCTGATACATAAAGCGAGCTGGCCGCGCTCCGGTGGCTGCCAATCAGAGCGTGCCATTCAGCTCCTTTTTCTTCTTTAGCAAAATAAATAAACGGAATATCCTTCTGCGAATCCTTTAACGTCTGAGGAAACTTTATCAAGTATTTAGTTACCAAATAGAAGATATAAGTAGGTATTATTTTTCCTACTCTGAATGTCGACTTCTAGCTTATCTAGCTTATAAGGTAATTTACACTTACTGGCATACTCTCATCAAATTTCAAATATTATTTAAGTTGAGTAAGGTAAAATGCGATGTTATGCCATTTGTTTGTACAATGGTTGTGTTGGCAAACAGGTTTCCTAAACAAACAAAAACATGTTGATGATGGGTAAGTCAGAGGTTCATTAATTTACGTATTCGTAATGTAAAACGAATAATGAAGTGAACTTCTCCTTCATGAAAATACAGCCCTCTTTTTATTTTGTTAGGGAAAAATTATTAATTGCTAGTAGATTGTATGACACCATTGTTCCGTTATGTATTTTTTTTCATTATGGCACTGTAGTGCTACCTTAACAAAATTTATTCATCCGATTTCAACTGTTGAATTGTTTCAGACGAGAGAGGATGTTGATAATGCCTGTATATTTAAGTAATTATGGCTCTGAAATATTTTTTTCCATAGTTATTACTGCTTTATCCATCTCTTAAATGATACAACCTATAGATGCAAGTATATTAATTTATTTTCTTGTTGTAGTATGGAATATATCTCTTTGCTGATTATGTTAATGCATTTAAAATGCCATATTTGATATTCAATAATCTGTGAGTCTGGGGTTCAATTCATGGTAGAGACTGTACTGTCATAGAAAACTGTTCAGCAAGGAGGTGACTAGGCCTCAACCGCCAAATTTTTCCCCTTATTTTGGGCAACCTATTTTATAATATTTTAAAGATGGTGGGTGCCCCAGGAGGGTCCTAGATCCCATATGATCTCCCGCTGCAAACAGACTAAATAAAAGTCATGGCCTGCAGTGGGATTTGAACCAGGATTTTCATCAGTGCTCTACCACTGAGCCACTTCGCTCCCTCAATGATGAAATACAAGTACAAAGAACTGCAAAAGTTTATTCTTGCAAAAATAAGGTTAATATAAATTTCACAGCAATATCCGTAACTTAATAGTCATAAACGGGAATTATATGTGACATTATTTTTTTTTAAATTTAAGTTATGATTCAAAAAGGGTGAAATCAATTGCTATTGACTAGAGGAATATTATTATAAAATTAATTGTTAATCCTAATAACAATTTACCTACGCTATTTCAAAGCAGTGCTTTACGATTGATCATTAACATGATTTATCAACATTTATGTTGTAATAAAAGGTCATTCATCTTTCTATATACTCATTTTACAGATTTGTGTAAGGCACCGATTTGCTGAGCTGAAGGAACCTGGGTCCATTCTGTTAACAGAACAGTGTCAGACCATGTATTGACACTGTGGGACCTACAGATCCTCATGGGGCATTCTTAATTGGGAGGAGGGAACTGGAAATAGTGGATGACTTCCAAATCACTTGGCTTAGAAATAGTACTCTCCTGCTTTGCCCTCATTCCTGGGGAAGAAGCTCAGTTCGGGGATCCCAGGCAAATTGTAAATAGGGTATGAATGTGTACATTTTATTATTTTTTTTTTTTTTTTTTTTTTTTTTTTTTTTTTTTTTTTTTTTTTTTTTACTTTATTTTATTATCATTTCCGCATTAGTTTCTTTCTGTTACCGCATGTATATATTTATTTATTTTATTTTGTTTATATTATTGTTTTGTTATGGAATGACTGTAAGCTACACAGCACTATTACTTATTGACCACCAGTGGCAGATTGTAATATTTCAATAAAGTGTTAATATAAAAAAAGAAAAGAAATAGTGCTATCTTCATCACAACACCACCAGCTCATTACCCGTCTCCAATTGTAGTGGTTTAGATTTTATTTATTATATGTTAAAGTACAATGGTATCAATTGAATTGGTTTCTGCTTAAACAGTCTGACAATGATACATTTTGTATAAACTTCTTCTTAAATAAGCTCTAAAACTGTATTTCCTTCCGGTTGCAATTGCAATATGCAAAGCTACTCAAGTTGTGAACCGCAGAGGTGTCCTAACAACCCCCCTCCACCGGCTGGCCCAATTAGACGAAGAGGAGCTGGTCGGGTGATCGAGTTGCGATGACAACCCGATCGTGAAAGTTCGCCCCCCAGGCATCCAGCTGACTTAAGCAGCCACGACCCGCCCGTTCCCACGAGCCTCTGCATATTTCTCTATCCCTCTCATGTCTATTCCTCCGCTCTATTTTGGGTCATATTTATATATAACTATATATACCAGCATATATACGTTATTTATTTATATCGTACTAGTATTTCTAAAATGATTCAAGTCAATAATCTACATTCTTGGATAAACGAGAAAAATATTATTAGTAGAACATCTTCTCGGACTCAGAAGCAGTAACAATGCCTTCATTCGAAAAATGGCCGCGCCGAGCTTATGCGTTTCCAGTTCCAGGACTCATACTATAGAATATTCCAATTAATAATTGGAGCAAAGTAATGTTAAATACATAAACAAGCAATAATTCAGGTTAATCATGATTTTTATTGCAATACAGCTTCAGAGTGTATGTACTATACAAATTCACTGAAATGACAATAACAAAAGCATCAATGATTTTTTTTAAATACAAAAATTCTTTGTAATGAATTTTATTATAATTTTCCATATCTTACCATTTACAACCAAGAAATATGTCCCTACATTTCTAAAAGTAGTTCTGTAAATTGGCGGTACATAATCAAAACAATAATAACTTTATTCACATCAATATAAACTAGCGTCATGGGTTGATGTTGCCGCCTGAATGATCTGTTGATCTGATTGATGTGTACTGCATTGACGTGAGTTGCATGTCCTGAAGATACCCGAATTACCGAAATATTGACAGCTTGATTTATTTTAGAATCTAAAGGCTTTGTGTTTTTATTCAATTAAATTCTAGTATTTCTAATTACTGAGGGTTTCACATGTGCACTGTGTCAAAGCAGGCTAATTATTGGAGGCCATCTTAATAATGTTTATCTTGTTCTTCCATCGAAATTATTTATGCCAGAGGTGTAAAACTTGTACATTTTGCAATCAAGTGTTTGTCCTTAAATCTTCATTGAAATTTATTCAAATATATTGCATTCTTTACAAAAAATCATAAATTATTTACTTTAATTTGGAATTTGAATTTATTTTATTATTATTATTTTTTTCTCATTTATCCAACTTTAATTGAAAATTTAATGTTTACGTGCCTTGAATACTTGTTTAAAAAAGTAATGCTAACAATCAGTCTTGAATAGGTACTATCTTTCAACCAAAAGTTTATATTTAATAGTTCGCATCATCCCGAATGTGACTGCTACCAAAATTTCATGGAAATCCCTTTCTGATCGTATATTTCATACCATTCCTGTCTTTGAGTAGTTAAATGTAGCTCATTGAACCGTGTACGAGCATCATTTGCAGGGACCGCACGCCGCATTTAAACCTGAGGCGGAACTACCGCCCGAAAATTAATTTCTCATAATATTTCGGTGGTTTTGTTCGGGACCATTGGGTATTGGGTATTGGGTTCAGTTCGGACGCTCAAAGCTGTGTGGTTTTGCTAAATACCATTGATATGTTGCGGAATCATGGCTAATTCATGTTTTAGTCTCGTTACCTGATTAATCACATCTATTCCTGGAACTTCCAATAATTTTAATTGATATTTTAATGCTTTTTATTGGTAATTTAGAAGTAAATTATTATCATCCGTTTTTAAGGATTTTTTAAAAATTATAAAATTTCAATTTTGTAAATAATATTTCACAAATGCCTTCATTTTCTTCTCTATTATTATATTGGTTTTAATGCACCTTATATAACTTTGACAGATTTCATTTATATTTTAAATATTCATTTTGGTTGGCTGCAAATTAAATTATTGAAACTAAGGTAAATAAATAAGGTTAAAATAAAGACATTAATAGGTTTCTTTCGCTTAGCTGTTTTGTTTTTAAATAACACCTATTAGTTTACATTTTGTGTGAAGGACCTTTGTCTACCCATTGAATTATATAATCCCTATTCCAAAATCTTATTGTACTTGAGCAGATTTATTCTATTTGGATAAATTTGTTTGATATTCTTTACTTGACGTACAATAATCTTACACTTTTAAATTCTAGTATCCAGTAATAGACCGACCTTTTTTAAATTTTATATTGAAGAATAGTGATTCGGAATTATAATGATATTTAATCATTGTAGGATTTTTTTGGAAAGTATAATGTACACATTCAGTCCTCAATTTTCTTTATTTTAAGCATAAATAAAGTTGAGGACAATTTGCCCATTACCAAAATCTTTTATCGATTTAATTTTATATAAATATAACATAAACACATTTTATTTATCGAAATTCATTTATCTCATTATAATAGCCTCTATCGGAATAAATTATATTTATTGGATTTGATTTACCTGTAGGAGTCTATTTACTTTGCTATTCAGAAGTCTTTAAATATAGATGATAAAAGTTTGAAAGTACTTATTATAATTCCTAAATCTTATGATGTACTAGGTAGTACATCTATGCACATCTTCGCTATAAAATTATTGAAAATAATTGATACAGACATTGTAGGTAAGTAGTGAAAGCCTTACATATACTTCTATCAGATGGATATTGAGTCAATTTTCGTTTGATTCCGTCAACCATTCTAGATTAGCATATGTTAGACACAGTTCTACTCTCTTGTCATTTGCTAGTACAACTGTCAATCATCCTGACTGTGTATGTTATCTCTCCGAGAGTGGATTTTCCTCTGAGTGTTTGGTCATGTTGAATCAATGTCTGTCTAGGGAGTCGTGCAGACATCTACATATTATGGAATTTATCACTGGGGCTGCAAGCAAATATAAACAAATGTCTGACGTATCCAGATTAGGGTGATGAAGACACGTTATAATTGTCCTTACAGTTGTCGTCGACAGCTCTGCAATCAGAATCAACAGTTAAAAGGAATATAATAGAAGAGCATCTGTTGAAAGGTGTTGAATCCTTAATCGACTAATGGACCCGAGGACGCGTATTGACAAAATATGATCGGGCGCTGTCAAAGCAGGCGGCGTCCCATTGTCCTGGGAGGAAACTCGGATGACACAATTTAGTGAGCTATTAGCGCGACACGTGACCCACTGAATGGGGGTCGCGTGCCCCCCATGTCTCCCCCACCCTAAGGTCACTAAATTGAACAAACATACACAGAGGAGCGTTATGGTCGAGATATAAATATTAGTCTGATGGTGTCTGGGACAGCCAGCATATTGTGGACAGAGCATGAGGGTGCCTGCGTGGCGATTGACCCATATTGTGGATCGGTGGGAGGTGCGAAGTCGACGGGAGGATGACAATGTTGAGAGTATCTTCTCTCGGACTGATTTATGTTTCGACTTATTAGTCCCTCTGATATTTGGTGTAGGAAAATGATTTCCCGGATTGTTTGTTATTGGTATAGTTCTTACATACGAGACCTCCAGGATCAAAAGCAGATAGCTACACATTTCAAATAGTGACATTTTCACATCAATAAGTAAGTCAAGGAATGCATCTTCAGGTTGAAAACCGGATCATGAGTCTAAAACCATGAGAAATAAGGCATCAAATTGCTGTTTTAGAAAAAATTGGTTGACTAATCTTTCAAAAAATGTTATAAAGTAAATTATTGAATTTTCAGTCACCCCCTTTTGATTCTGATCGCCTCATATTTTCGCATCCATAATTTTATACGATCATAACTTAATATTTAAAGATATGTCAATAATGATCAGAAACGTGTTCCCCTTCCTACCATACTTTTAAGATCCACCTATTTAATTATTATAAAACAATAGAAAAACGGTCCTACATAAAGGCATGGGTTTGTCAAATACCGATTAATAACTAATAAGAAGACTTCAATTCAAATATTAATAGAACACAATAAAAATGTTGATCTTTAATATCAACATAATTATAATGAATATTCTGCCATATTTTGTAAAAAAAAAAAATAGTTTTTAAATAATCTATAATGTTTTTCAAGACGTTTTTAAATACATGTTTGTTTTATTTATTTATTAAATAACTTACAGTTTTTTCAAAGTTTCATAAAACTACCGTTCTTCAGGTCGATTCACGTTCTATCAGTATTTTGGTTAAATCTTTTCTAAATTCTTTTCTCAATCTCCTCATAAGTCTTAACCGTCCTCATTAACATTTTGTAAATAATTCTTGATAATATTTGGAATTCATTTTCTATTTGAGTTTACGTTGGTTTTGTGAATTATTTGTTCTATATAATTCTTTGTCTTATTTTAAAGAAAAAATATTTACATATTGAGGCAATGTATTGGTGTCTTTTTGTAGTTAACAATTTTAAATAATTTACTTATACTCACTATTTACATGTAATAAAAGGTTTGGTATTATTTTATTTAAAGGAAATATTTTTTATAAGCCAATATCATACAACGGGTATCTAGGATCTGAATAGAGACTTTATATAATAAAATAACTTAAAAAAAATCTTTTATATACTAGCATTGTTGCCTTATTTTGGGCATTTGACACTACTTTTCTCTCTAAGCTATATCCTCCAAGATAATGAAAAATCTGAAACGTTGATTGACCAATATTTTTTTCTTTCTTTATGAAAGTTTTCAATTGTTTTTTTAAATTTTAAATTATCTACTCTAACCAGTCTTCTAATATTGTCGGAGATTATTGACAGGTTGGTACTCGACCGAGTGTACTCGAGGTCTTCTCACAGCTATTGAAGGGATATCGGACGGAAGTCTAAGTTTGTCAACAAGAAGAGTTTGTTTATCTTCAGATAGCTAACAAGCTAGTACACCATCTACCAATGGGACAAAAATAATATATACCAGTTTTTTTTATCTCTCCTTCGCCGCCTTGCCGACAAGAAATAACCTTCCGAAAAAGAAGACACCAGATTTCTTCATTTAGAATAAGGGGTCATAAATGCCAGGAAATTAGGATTTTATTGGAGGGGGCAGCCTTTTCAAAGAGATCTGTTTACAGTGGACTAGATGAAGTCCATCTGTTCCCTTATGAAAGTTCCTATACAGCAATAAAGCCGTTTTTGTTGGAGGCAGAGCAAATGTAAGCATCTGCTAGCCTGTTGGTAAACACTAGTTATGGCTTTCTCACTCTTGTCTTGGACCCTGTTAATTCCTTCTTGATATCTGTGCATCGGGCAGTCCTGGATGAAGGCGAACGATCCGTCCCGAAACTGGACCCTAATCCGAAAATCACAATTATATGAACTCATTCCATTATACTTCTTTAATTATATGATCTATTTGTCAAAAAATAAATAGTATCAGTTATAAAGTAAGAAGAGAAGCGATTGGATCTTTTGGATACCAGCTACGTCTTAGTCACGTGACGGCGAACATTTCTCCCATGAAAGAATGTAATATTGTTCATAATTTTGGATTTTCCTCCTTCAAAAGAATAACGTTATTATTCATAAAACCTAATTTTTTAATCGAGGTATTCGAAAGATCCATGGAAGTTAAAAAATAAAAATGTGGATTTTGGTTAAGCAAAGCATTCCTATTGTAATGAGGGTATTTTATGGTACTTTTTTTTATTTTAGCTTATGTCATTATTCCCATAAATCATAAAGTTGTAACAAGGTATAACCCAAAATATGACTTTATTCAAAAAATAAAAAGTTGGAAATGGAATATCAGACATGTCGTTCCATAATTACAAACCTCAACCAATACAATAGTTACTGAAAGCTTAAATAAATAGTGCCCATTTTTGAAGGATCGGTAGGGGCAAGGTGTTTTATCGTGACTTTAATTTATTGTATTCTAACTTTTTGTTTTTTAATTGTATTTAACTATCAATTACTATATAAATCTATCTATTTATTATTATTTTTCAAATGCTCCCAATTTTCCACGTAAATCGGAAAAATCTCATTTTACAAATCGTTTAATTTCATGAATTCCGGTTTAAAAAGATCAAAAGAACATAAAAAAATATTCACATCCGAAAAATTAAACGTGAAAGATAATTTTATTTTTTGTTCTACTGAAGAGAACATGTATCAGATACTTGTGATGAAAACGCTTTATTGTTTTACTTATTTTTATCTCGATCGCTATCTCTATCGTTGGTATAGATGAATATTTACACAATTAACGACTATTACCCTAATTATGATGATAGTTTCATTTTGTTAAACTATTTTTTATTAATTCGATAATTTTAAAATAAGAATTGATTAGGGCTTAAAAAAGTGTTGAGAACTTGACGTTAATTTTCGTAAATATTTATTTGACTGAAATTTGTTTAAGTAGAGTCATTATGAAAACATCTTCAGAAGCATCCCGCAAGGTCACCTGTGGTCTAGTGGTTAGCGTAACAAATTACTAAGCCCAAGATCGCGGGTTCGTAGCCCGGCAAATGACCCTAGGATTTTTTCAAGGGAGTAAAAAATCCTTAGTTACGCCGCCCTTCGGAAGGGACGTTAAACGGGGGTCTCGAGCCTGTAAGATGTCAGGCACTCGTTAAAAATCCCTATCCTAATTAAACCTGGATAGACAAAATTTAGAGCCCCAATGTAGTATCGTCCGATTAGCCATAGCAGCAAAAAGTGACGTTAAATGAACAAACAAACAGAAGCATCCCGCGCGTTTTAAAGATATAATGAATTCTTTTTTTTCATCAGTCTATTGTTATTTAAATTTATTAAAAATTATTTCAAACTTTTTAGGTCAGCTAACTACAAAACCGTGTTTTTTTTATTTTTTTAAATATTATTTTTGTTGCAAAACATCCTTCTGTGGATCCTGCCAGTGGTCATATCCTTGTCTTAAAGTATAAGCCATTTAAGCCTTAGTACTTTACAAGACAATACCTTGTATTTTATCGATTGAAATTGGTAAAAGTAGTAGTAATATTGAAAATATCTTCAAAGCATCCCACGATTTTTTAAGGCATAACTAACTTTTTTCATCACTCTTTTTTACTTTAAGCTTATTGAAAATTTGTTGTGCTTCTATTAAAACGTGTACTTTTAGTTTTTAAAATTATTATTTATTTACTAATTTTTAGTTCGGCTAGCTACAAAAGCGTGTTTTTATTTTCTTTAAATTATTATTTCTGTATCAAAATATCCTCTTGTTGATCCTGCCAGGACTCTTATGTTTGTATCAATGATTAAGTCATATATAGCTTAGTAGATACTTGACTCAAGACACTGCCGTCTCTTCAGATATGAAAAATCTCTAATCCCGAAGATCCTAATCAGGATAATGAGACAAAATTCTTAAATTATTCTATTGCCATGGGTTCCTTGGAAAATGTGCAAAGTTTCAATTTTATTCGATATTTTGAATGTCTAAAAATCTAGTTCAAAGGTCCCTTGTATGCATATTATCGATATTTTAAATCAGATATTTGATATAAATAATAAGATATTTATTATGCGAAGCTAATAAAAACTTGTTAAAAGTATCTACTCCTTTCTATATACTACGAGTAGGTCAATTCGCCAGAATTTTCTTTTCTTTTTTTGATTTAGGAGATAACCTAATGAATTTTTCTTTTTAAGTTATATATGACAGCATTGAACAAAAGCTGTTTAAAAGAGAAGATAAACGATAGATGCAATGCTAAAAGTAATGTGGCCGCCTTTAGGATCGAGCACGCTATGTTTAGCGTGACGCTGAGCAGAGCCTTCAGTCCATCTCATTGTATCAAGCCACTGCCGACATTGAACAGGCCGATTTTTAGAATATATTCGGCTTTCCCATTTATTTTGGCTGCCTAATTGATGAGATGATGGGATTTGTCTGTTTTAAATCTCTTTGTCTACAATCGAAATACATAGAAATAAATAAGGAAAAGCTATTTTTCCATTAGATGCAGCGTTAATTTTAATATCGGGTTGCCCGAAAATGCAGGATTTTATATTTTCTTTAAAGTACCCCTCCAAATAGTAAACAGTTTGTGTTTGTTGGGGTTTTGACTTTTATAAAAGTAAACACTAATTAATGCTATTTCGAACAAAAACTTCGGTTTACCTCTGTAATATTTTGCTACATGAAATAATTCAGTCTGAGACTGGAATATCAAAACGTGATTTTCGCATAGGTTTGTTATAAAAGTTCAAAATTGGCAAAATGGGCCCCAAAAGCCAGGGTTATCAACGAAGTCTCGGTCGCAGGCATTTCAAGTGAGTATACTGTCAACGGTGGTTCGAGAGGTTTCGAGAGGGAGACTAGAGCCTTGAAGGGAGAGGATATGTGGAAGATGTTCTGCCAACTTTCAAGCTTTTTCACGCTATATTTTAATAGGAACATAAAATCCAGCATGTTCTTTAGTGTTTCATTTTATCAAGGATATTGAACACAGTCTTCACAGATGTTATCATCGAATCGGTCCAGGAAAAGAACACGTTTTCCGATGCATCGGGAAGGTTAATTAGTAGAGACTTGACTTGAAAGAAGAAATTCCATTTAATCCCGAAAGGAGTGATATTACATGGACTTACAAAGATGAATTTCTTGATACGAATTAACGAACTACAAACTAACCTCACTTCTCTTCTCTCAATCTCTCTCCTTCAATATATTAGATCTTGTAGACATGCATATATAAAATAGAATGGGAGCTCAAGAAAATTATGGGTTAATTAATATTTAAGTAATTTCTCAATTTCCTGGGTTATAAACCCATAATTTTACACAGTATCCAAAGGCCATCAACAATACCATAACTGGAGCCAACAGTTTAAGCAATCATGATTTTGATAACCTTATCGTTCTAGTGGATTCAAATGAACTTTAATTACACCTCTATGAACGGACAATACTCCAAGCTCTGCAGAACTGACTCTCCTCCCTACCTGGCGTTGAGATATGGATCTTCCCAACGAAACAAGATGGCGGACGCGGTTTTTGATGGACCGCCTTCCCTCACCATCATCCATACACAGCGAGATAAGAGGATCCATGTAATTTATGCGGGAACAATTGTGAATAATGTTTTAATTAGTAGCGCTGTGTATGTAGCGTGGGAGGAGCTTCTTGGAGATAATTACAACTGGTAAGGAAATAATGTTGAAAGCGGAAGTGGGCATCCACCGGTGGTCGCTGAGCGCGTCAAACCTCAGATGGCTTATCTCGGAGCAGGAGATCCTCTTCCATCTTCGTCATCGCCGGCCACTCCTCCTTCCGATCTCCTCAGGGCGTACCCTGAAGCTCGATGACCTTGCCTTCACCACGAATGATTGTTTATTTAATTAATTCTCCATCTAAGCGCTACTCGTGAACCATTAAGTAGATTTCGCGAAAAGGACTCTTTACTTTTGTCTCTGACAGATTTTTAGAACAGTAACAACATGACATTTCGATTTGGTGGATTGATAGTGACCATAACTTTTAGCTCCTGTTTGATTCAACCGGAACAATAATGAATCAGAATTTCATGGTGTTTTTAAATAAGGTTTAATTTAAAAAAACGGAAAGAAGAGGCAGTGGCTAAATGGTAGAGCGCTGAGTTGCCATACCAAAGATGCTGGGTTCAAGTAACTCTTTTATTTAATTTTTTAGCAGAGATGGTTCCTATCTAGGACCCTCTAGGACCCTCCTGGAGATCACCCAGCCACAATACAATGGGCACCCAAAATATAGCATATTCTGGTGGTCGAGCGTGATTTACAACAAATCGCCTTCCTGCACAACCGTTGCCCAAGTCAGTACAGTCTCTACCACGTTCTGAACCCCAGAACCTTCACGGGTTGCAGGGGTACAGTTTTTTAAAAAATTAAAAACTGAAAATAACATATTCTAACAATGCGGTGTATAATATATCTTGAGCTTCAAGATATTCACTGCTAAAATTTATATCTACAGCCCCGGTGAATAAGTGGTTAAGTCTAATTTTCTCCAAAATGAATTTCTTATACTTAAATAAGCGGAATCGAATTACTTTCGAAGTGAATAAGGGTCTAAGTAAGAAATTGACTAAATTAAAACTCCTTTGAAGCCAAAAACTAAGAGGAATGATACTATTCCAGTTATCTGAAATCAGTTAATTCTCTCTGGATAAAATCCGACATGACAACTTATTCACCGGGGCTGTAGATATATTATACGTTATTAAATTCACAAATATTCATTCTTTTCGTAGCAATAGCGTTTTAAGCATTGCTTTTGTTTTATATTACCTTATTTAACCTCATCCTGAAAGTTTTTATGAGAGTTTCCCATCATCTCATTAAATTCAGTAGTCAATATATTCTCATAAAAGTTTATTGAATACATACATTAATTAATTTCCTTAGCATTATTTACCTAGTAGCGACATGGTCTGTTAGTTTGAATAAATTGAGTTACTTATGTTAGTTCATTTAAAGTCTTTAACTTTATTTATATCTATATGCTAATCGTATGATGCTACAGTGGGTGCTCTTAATTTTGCCTATCCAGGTTTAATTAGGATAGGGATTTTTAACGAGTACCTGACATCGTACAGGCTCGGGACCCCCGTTTAACGTCCCTTCCGAAGGACGGCGTAACTAAGGATTTTTACTCCTTTAAAAAAATCCTAGTGCCACCTGGCTACGAACCCGCGATCTTGGGCTTAGTAGTTTGTTACGCTAACCACTAGACCACAGGTGACCTTAAGTTAATTAAATTCATTCGAACAAATGTATTTATTTGTCATTCATATTTGATTATAGGAAATACCAACAGTACTTGAAGAACTCGTCACGATAATACAATTTTTACAGTGATAGGACCGTTCGATTTCAACTTTTTACACATAATTTCAGTTTTAATAATTACTAACGACAACGTTATTTGTTTACATTTAACTATTTACATTCTGTAGCAATCATGGAGGCACTGGATAATAGTACTAAAGGAGTAACCTTAATGCTTATGAATATTTTGCCTTGTGGCGCGAGTCTGTTTAATTTAATATTATTTAATAATGTATGTAACAAGTACAATTAGAGTACACTATCTACAACCAGTTACAATTCAGAAGTGGGATGTGACCGTGAGTCTGTATTTTCGGTTTATTTTTCGTTCGTATTGTTAATGTTTATTTTTCGCGACGGCATGGATCGTTTGAAGGTTAAAGAACTTAGGGGAAAATTAAAGTTTTATGGTCTTAGTAATCATGGAAATAGAAAAGATTAAATGAAGTGATGGCCGAGGAAACAGATGAGTCTGACAAAAAAGAAGGTGAAGACTATAAAAATGAGTGTAACTCGCCCGCCACACCTTCGTTTTATCAGTCCCGAATTAATTTCCAGGATTTGGAAGGATCAATTCCAAACTTTTATGGAACGATTGGCATTTCGATCGAGAATTGGTTGGATGAGGTGGCTCGGTATCAACAGGTTTTCCGATGGTCTGGCCTGGAAACTTACCTTATAGCATAGAAACACCTTAAAGGGTCAGCACAAATTTTCGTTGCAGGAGAAAGAAGGTTAACAGGATGGGATTCAAGAGAAGCACTGTTAGAAAATTTAAGGTACCGCTATCGGTCCCTGAAGTGCATCAATTGCTGTCAGATAAAAAAATTAAGGAAAATGAAAGCGTTTATGATTATTTTCTATCAATGAAGGAAATTCCAGCAAAGGTATGCACAATTAAAAGTGTATGCACAAATTATAAAAGATGCAGCTCAAGCTAGATTATCAAGACCGACCACGGTGAAGAACTCCAAAATGTCTATAGATAATAATTCGTTTGTCCGTGGTTTTAATTGTAACGAAACAGGTCACTTGGCTAAAAATTGCAAAAAAACCAAAACGACGACCATGTTCTTGTTATGCATGCATTGACAACAGAGAGGTGTCAACTGCCCCTCAAAAAAGACACTCAACTGCATATTCGAAGTACTAGAATCGCCACCGCCTGGAATAGCTTAGTTTTGTTCCTGTGCAAGCGCTCAGCACCATTGTTCCTACCAGATGTATTGCTCTTATTGACTCACGGAAACCTTACCAGATATTTTTAACATTAACATTTGCAACATAAAAAAAATACCTTAATTTACAAATCGATGATAATTTAGATTTTTCAATTAATAATAGGGTACAATCGTTATTTGAAAATTCTTATGTATTATCTCCAAAACCCCTGAAACCAGATGTTGATTTTAACATGTCAATTTCAGTTGTTCATTCGCAACCGTTTTATTTCAACCCCAGGCGATTATCAATAGGTTGGCAGGTGAAAAAATCGTGGTTAAGAATATGTTGATGATCTTTTAGAACAGGGTATAGTACGCCCCAATAATTCTGAGTACAGTAGTCCAGTTGGTCTGGTAAAGAAAAAATCGGCTGAATATAGATTGCGTAATGATTACAGGGAATTAAATAAAATAATGCGTAAAGATAGATTCCCCCCTTTAATTGACGATCATTTAGATTTGTTAAGAAACAAACAATTTTTCAATGTTCTTGATTTGAAAAATTGATATTACCATGTACGGATCAACGAATAGTCTATAAAGTATTAATTTTTATTAATTACATCGTTTGTATTACCTTTCAATTACCTTTTAATTTAATTTAATTATCTTTTACTACTTAAAGCTGCTGATATAATATGCCTTTGATTATGACTTTCTATTCTGTATAGGCTAAAACTGATAATCCTAGCGTAGGATGACGTATGAGACCACATAACAGTCAGACCACTAATTTTTTACAAAAACCGAAACATTTAAAAATAAAATTTATCTTGTAAAGAAGGTTTTAAGGAATATTATGTACAAGCAATATTTAAAAAAATATATTGATATATATCCAAATTATGCGAACTAAAATTAACCGAAATGAATTCACCATCTTATGTCTTCAGCTGTGTAAATGCATTTGCCGATAATTGGAAACATGTGGGAAATATTTAATAGACTATTTGTTGATAAAATGTTTTCTTAAATAGGATATTTAGCCTGTTTCATACATTAAAGACTTGAAATGTAATTAATCTTTTCATAAATCTCATAACTCCATTCCGTCTTCCATTTTAACCTTTATAATATTGTCCGTTAACTGATTGCAAGTATGCTTTAGATACAATGAAAATCGAAATTGAATAATCTGCAAAATTATTCCTAAGTTAAAACCCAAATTAAAAAAAAAAATTTAAGAACTGCAACTTGGTAATAAAAACTTAGTTGTTATATTTTTCAACAGTAATTTTTAGAAAACTTGTGAATAACAGCTTTTGAATTGAAATGTACAATGTATGTATTGGATGTAAATGTGTAATGTATTGTAGTATAATACGATAATATGATAAAGTAGAAACTTTAACTGTCACCTGTGGTCTAGTGAGCCCAAGATCGCATGTTCGTAGCCCGGCAGGTGGCCCTAAGATTTTTTTAATGTAGTAAAAAATCCTTAGTTACGCCGCCCTTCGGAAGGGACGTTAAACGGGAGCCTGTACGATGTCAGGCACTCATTAAAAATCCCTATCCTAATTGAACCTGGATAGGCAAAATTTAGAGCTCCCACTGTAGCATCGTCTGATTAGCCATAGCAGCATAAAGTGACGTTAAATGAACAAACAACAAGTAAAAACTTGTAAGATTTCGGTGCTGGGCTAAAAAAACGGTATTATAAAATATAATTTATTGAAGAGAATAAAATATTTTGAATATTTGAAACTAGACTGACTAGTTGAAACTGAGCAGTCTAGTTTCAACCCCCGCCGACTACTAGTCCTGAAGAAGACCTGCAATATCGGTCGAAACGTGACCTCTACCCGGACCATTTTCTTCCTCATGTGCAGAAGGTCAACTAGTATTATTCATCATATATTTTATTCTGCTCTTCATTCGTGAACCATCTTTAGTTCAAGGGACTGTGAATGATCGGTCATCAGTCATTATCTTAATAATGTACCAATAAATAACATTTAAGGCATGTAAACCAACTAATCAAGTTACATTAAATTCTTAGGAAAGGTAATTTCGGTCAGTGACATAGAGCTACTAAGAGAACAGCCCATGACCGAAAAGAAAGGCCATGATGCCGTTAGAAAAGTGAGTGCTAAGAACTAATTGCGAGGAAGCCGCTAACGAGGGCGATTATAATTAGGATCTTTAGTCAGTAAAAAAGGCAGAAGACAGAAGATTTCCATTAGCCCTGGCGGAACAATCCAGCTTTTCTAAGCTTTCCTCTCTCAGGGCCTTCCTCAGTGGAAGGAAATGCTCTCAGATTGTTTCGGATCGGTTATGGCTTCCTTTGGTGTCTCTACTGTCGTTCAACTCGCTCCTAATGTCGACCACTGAGGTATTTCCCTGTCAGGATCTCCGAGCATAGTCAAATAGTAAATAAGTAATATGTAAAAGATACATATCAGAGTAGTTTTTGAAAAATATCAATTTAGTTTTCTACAGACCAGATTTTGGTGTAGTAAAAATCTGAAAAAAAAAACATGTTATAAATCGAGCAGGACAGAATACCATGAAACCACAATAAAAAACCTCAAAACTATGTTCAAAAGCTTCCTATAAAATCCCAATTTTGTTGAATTTATTTATTGAAAATTACAACTATAGTGGAGCGACGATTATCCGAGTTTCCGGGTTCAAATCCCGGTCGAGGGCCTATCTTTTCTCTTTAAAAAATAAAAATATTTATAACTCATAAAAAATGACCAATAATTATAAAAAATTATAAATAATAATATGACGAAAGTGAATAAGATCCTAAATTAAAATTAATGTTCAAAGAACTTCGTTCTAGTGTATTCATCGCAAAAATGGCGGGAGTACACTGGGGCTTTAGGATCTAAAAGAGAGAAGGTTAGTCCTCGACCGGGAGGGGCCTTGATAGCTCAATTGGCAGAGCGATGTCACGGTGAGACAAAGGTTTCGGGTTCAAATCCCGGTCAAGGGCCTATCTTTTCTCTTTAAAAAATAAAAAAAAAAAATAATTTTATTTGATTTGAAAAGAAAAGATATGGCCAGGGCCGGGACTCGACCCGGGTATGATATAATGTAAAAAATTATATCATATAAAAATAAAATACATTATATTAATTTTATTTCATTTGATCAGATCATCCATTTACTTATTTGTATTGCTAAAATTATGGTTATTTTAAATAAAATTTGACAAAAAATAAAATGATTTTTTCCATAAACGTCAATCATGGTGCCCTAATCATTTTTCAGAAACAGCAAAAACTGAACTTAGACTTCAATACGTATTTGTTTATTAAGGACTGTAATCCTAATAAGGTAATTTCATTTGTTTCTCTGAATCCCTTCCTAGTCATTTGATTGGTATTGGTTTTTAGTGAATTTCGATTATACGAATGTTTGGTTATCCGAACATTATCCTGACATTAGTTCGGATAATCGACGTTCCACTGTATAGGATTTGTTAATTTTTAAGTGATACAAGTCCATCTTTATTTTTAAAAAAATCGTTTATTCTTGTAAATGATTATAATTTCATAATAAAATTTGAAAGGTGAATGGCGTTTAAAGCAATACTCTTTGCTTAGTGTCAAATGATAAAAACATTTGTCCATTTGCCCATATTTTTGAAGGAATTCAATTGGAAAACCTTAGAGGTTAGGTTAGCTTTTATTGCTTATAGACGCACAACATCTATGGTCATTAGCGTCTTTCTTCTTTTTGTTCAAATGTTTATTTCATTATTTATTTATTCATTTATCAGCCTCTTTCCTCTTTTGATTCAATATTTAGTCCTTTATTAATTTTTGGTTTAACTTTTATTTCCATTTAACTTATAATTATTATATTTTACTGAAAATATTATTTTCTTTAAGAAAGGTTATCACCTTGTCTATATTTGCGGCGTTATTTCCCAGGATAGTCGAGGTTTTCCTATCAATCCCCAAGCCATGAAAATATGTTTCATACAGGGGGCAGTCTTCCAAGATGTGGGTGATAGTTAGTTGCACCCTGCAACTTCCGCACTTTGGTGGTGCGTCTTTTTCAATCAAATATCCGTGTGTCATCCGCGTGTGGCCGATTCTTAGTCTCGTGATGACTACTTCCTCTCTTCTGTTGCTGCGGCAAGAACTTTCCCACGGTTTTATTTCCGCTTTAATATTTTTCAATTTATTATTTTTATCAGTTGCGTCCCACAGCTGTATCCACGTCATGAGTGCTTGGTGTTTTAGATATTGTGAAATGTCCGATATGGTATAAACATTTGTTATGGTCGGGGATGATGCTGCTTTCTTGGCTGCTCGGTATGCCTCTTCATTGCCTTTTATTCCAACGTGAGATGGTATCCAGACGAATACCAACTCCTTGTCCATGTTTTTGATCATTGTCGAGTAAGCTTGGGCATTTTTGATTACTTTGTCTTTCGTATGTATATTCTTGAAAGCCATTATTGCAGATAATGAGTCCGTGAAAATAACGAATTTTTTTTCTTGACATTGCATAATATTATATAGGGCTGCTTTGATTGCGTAACATTCTGCGGTGAAATTACTGGTTGTGTGTGGCAGCCTATATTTAATTGTGTTAGTACCGAAAATTATAGAACTTCCAACGTTATGGTTTGATTTGGATCCATCTGTATAAATGTGTTGGCTATTTCTGTATTTGTCAAAGACTTTTCTAAATTCTAAAAGATATGTGTGTTCTGATGTGGTGTTCTTATTGTGTTTTTTGAGACTTAAATCTATCGATGGTAGTTTCAAGGTCCAAGGTGGGTAGCTGTTTTCGTCTGTGTTTGTTTGAAGATTCTTGATTTCTTCTATATAGGTTCTTGCTCGTATTCCAAGTGGAGCTGGTAGTCTTGGGTTTTCTGTATATCTTCTTGTATTAATATTAAAAATATATTTCCATGCTGGATTATTATTATTATTGAATTTTAGTCTTCCAATGTATCCAGAAGCGAATTGGTGTCTTCTGACAGCTAGCGGAGCAAGACCGACTTCTACGCAGAGACTGTTTACAGGGCTAGATCTGAATGCACCTGTTGAAATGCGGATTCCCGCGTGATGGACTGAGTTTAAAGTGGAAAGCAGTTTGAGATTTGCTGATGAGTAGACAAAACTGCCATAATCCAATTTTGATCTTATTAAACTGGTGTAAACCTTTAACATGCTGGATCTGTCTGCTCCCCAAGTGCTTCCAGCCAGAACTTTAAGTATGTTTAATCTTTTTACACACTCTTCTTTGAGCCATCTAATGTGATCTTTCCAGTCAAGTTTGTTGTTAATAATTAAGCCTAGAAATGTAACTTTTTCTTCAAAATTAAGGTGTATGCCTCTGTATGTTAATTTTGGAGGAGAAGTTGGTATCCTGCGTTTTGAAAAAAGGAGACATTTTGTTTTTTCGGTTGAAAATTTCAATCCAGATTGAGCGGACCATGTTTCCAGTTTTGAAATACAGTTTTGTATTGTTGTTTTCATTCTACTTTGATTTCTGAAAGGTAGTAAGAGGGCTATATCGTCGACGAAAAGAAAGGTCTTACTAGATTTTGGTATTATATTTGTTACTTTATTAATTGCAATAGCAAAAAGGGCGCAGCTCAAGACACTTCCCTGTGGTATTGCATTTGTCATTAATTTTATTGAGGAAAGATGGTTACCCACCCTAATTTGAAAGGTACGTTCCCTCAAGAAGTTGTTTATTAACACGAGAAGTCGACCACAGAAATTCCATTCTTTTAGCTGTTGCAGTACTAGTGATGGATTTAAGTTGTCGTAGGCTTTTTCTATGTCAAAAAAAATACCTACGCATTATTTTTTCTCAGCGAAGCAGTCAAGTACTTCATGTTCTAAACTAACCAGATGATCTAACGTAGAGCGACCAGTTCTAAATCCACTCTGTGCTTCAGATATTAGGTTGTTTTCTTCTAATATCCAGGTTAGTCGTTTAAGCACCATTTTTTCCAAAAGCTTACACAAACAGCTGGTGAGTGAGATAGGCCGGTAACTAGAAGGTTGTAGTTTATTTTTACCTGGCTTTAGGATTGGGATTATGATGACTCTCTTCCAGATGCTTGGAAAGTCTCCAGTGCACCATATATGGTTGTAAAGGGCAAGAAGCGTGTTTAAAGCCTGGCTTGGTAAATTCTTTAGCATATCATTATGGATCTCATCTGCTCCCGATGTGGAAGATTTCAGCTCTTTTATGCAGTTCAATAGTTCAGCTTTGGTGAAAGGGGTGTTGTATGTATGCTCAGGTTCATTTTCGGTGGTATCTAATTCAGTATTTTCTAGCGGCGGAGGTGTTTGAGGGGAGTAGAGGTTTGAATAGTATGTTGCAAAGTGCTCAGCCAACAATTCTTGATTTTGTTCAATGTTGTTGCCTATTAAAAGTGATGGCTGGTAATCTTTATAATGCCCTGTGATACTCTGAATTTTTTTCCAAAACAATCTTGGTGAAGTATCGGTTGAGATAGAGTTTAGGAATTGTTCCCAGGACTCTTTCTTTTTGCTTTTTATTATTCTGCTAGATATTGATCGGGATTTTTTATACTCTATTAGATTACTTAGAGTAGGTTCTTTTTGAAATACTTTAAGGGCTCTTCTTCTTTTCTTAATTGTTGCTTTGCAGTCATCGTCGTACCAGGGGATGTTTTTATTTTTGGAATTAATGTTAGCTGAGCTCTTCGGAATAGAAACATTTGCTGATGCCAAAATTGCTGATGTAATTTGATAGTTCATTTCATTACTATTATATTATATATTATATTAGGAAAACCTTAGATATCGCGGATATAAAAATATGGAACTATACCACTGTCAAAAATAACAGCTCATACTATAATAATACAACAAGCAAATAAAATAAATGATTCATGATGGAATGAATAAAGAGAAACTAACTAGTGGTAGTAGTACTCAAATAGCAAATTCATCTTGGAAGGTCGTGAGAGTGTCTTCTAGTCTGACGAATCGGAGAATTCGAGTGGGAATTGTAGGTTTTGGTGGGAATAAAATTGGTCATGACAGGAGTGGTATCAGGTCTGGGCCAAATCAGAAATTAATGAATGACTTCGTTACCAACTAAGGCACATTTAGGATTTTACGAAGGATTTTGGATTGTAAGGCTTGGATACGAAAGGAATTCCATGGCTCAGTGGAACCCCAACGCTCTACTTCATAAGTCTAAATAGGTCTAATAATAATCACGAATATTCATATACTTTATATGTTATAAGTTTACAATATCTAGAATGTGCAAATATAGAAGTTGTTATCTAATATTAATATATATGAAGAATTGTTATCTATCAAATCCATTTATGAACATGAATTACAGCATTTGCATTGAAATTATGTGAAGCATCATAGCAACAAGCCTCAATGGTAATAAGATGAGAATTAGGATCTGTCCATTTCAACTGTACCAAAAAAAGTAGGTCACCATCAAGACCTGTATACAAACACGCATCAATGAAGATCAAACGCTTTCCATCTAGAATAAAAAGTTCCAAAAGAATCATCGGTCAGTTACATCATCCTCACTCCTAATCGTTCTTGAATAATCAATGAAAGAGTTACACACAAATTACTCGCAAGATAATAAGATGTGCAATAATCAGTCATTATTATCAGTGATAATAACGAATATCTCTAGTTCTGTAATAAATCAGTCTTTGTACTTTCGGAAGTTTCAACATCTACTAAATCTCTCTTCCCTTCCAATAAGATCCAATTCAATTACATCAATGAATTATAAGTTATTCTTTTAGCCTAAAACCGATGATATGTTTATACTTTCTATGGACATTAGACAAATTTGAAAACTGCAATACCAAAAGAAATATCATTTTCAAAACATGAATGCTTGCTCTTTTCTTTCATCCCTCCGTTTCTTTCTTATCTTCAGGGTTGATGATTCCTGTAGACAATTAGTTTTATCCTGAGATAGTTTCTTGAATTTCTTCACAAGTAATCCCCATCCCATTTAAGACTTTTAATACCTCACTTAAAATGTAATTATTATTATTTATTATTCTTTTATGAAATAGATTTCGTTTTCAATATCTCAACGGAAATATTTTTTCATGGTGTCAGTATCGAATGATCGGCCAGGACAGAAAAACCTATCTTGAAGACCCGTACAATACCCCTCTGACCTCAAAGATCTTGAAACCATCATCCGAGGCTGTTGTGAAATCTAATATTAATAACCCTTGAGGTAGATGCCCTGCGGCCCCCACCCAACAAGAGATGACAGATTATGATGATGCAGACTCCTGATGATCGCCGCGGGCCACGAGCTGTTATGACGAGGTCGTTAGTGACGGACTTGCTAAGAGGTAACATGCTATTTAACAGCCACACGATCCTCCGCCGCTTTCTGTAATCGTTAAGTCTTCGGTCATTATGAGTCATCCCTAAATTCAAAGATGTCAGATTTGAACTATAGGATAGATCATCTCGCTGCATATCTCATGTACCTTCATTCTTAATAGTAAAAGCTTATCCATGAGCTACTCAACTTGGAATAGTATCTACAAGGCAGAGATCTCTAATAGAGAAAAGAAGAAATTTAATTAAAATTAAGTACTCTTAGGTCTAGATAGTTTTCGAGTAAAATCACCATTCTTCACAAGTATATAGCTTTCAGTTTGAATTTATTGCCAATATGCTAGATTTGGACAGCATCTTGATGTGATTAGATCCATTAAACAGAAATTTGTTTATTTTAACTTGTTTCACCCGTATGCATCTTTGGCCACTTCAATAAGTTTAATAAGTATAATTTTATAAGTTTATCTCCTTATCCTGAATAGGATTTTCAGGATTAACGTTTTACATATTCAAAGACTTGTTCCAAGTACTAAGGCATAGCTGGCCTAATATTTGAGACAAGTAAATGACTCCTGGCAGGATCGACTAAATAGTTTCGTATATTTTGCAATAAAAAATTGAGTCCATTTTTTAATATTCGCGATGTCTTAAGGTTTCCGTTTATTAATTAAAATTATTAATTAGTCCAAATATATTGGCAAATGGGCACATTATTTATCACTTAGCACTTAGCAAACAGTGACGTTTTCAACCCTCTTGACCTTTCGAATTTTTTTATGAAATGGCTAATGGGGTTTACACTTTTAAACACCATCAAACTGCCTATTTGTTGTCTTTGAAACCAAATGAAGCTCAACTAAGTGCATTCAATTTAATTCTATTTTAAATACACCAATTTATGCACCATATCAAAATTTTAACTGTAAGCGGAAATTTAAAATTCCATGTATAAAATAATAGCTTTGACCCGACTGATTGGAGTTGGGTGTTCATAGGAGGATTATCTAAAATTTACAATGGTTCCTAGCTATAAGTCCTTTCGTTGAATTAATCCGTTGCCTGTTCGCCAACTATTTATAGCGTTGCTGCAACTTCCTGACAAACTGTTGAAATACTTCAGTGGCACGCAGTTAGCTGTTGACAGGAAAGTGATTAAGACCGAATATATTTCTGGATAAGTATTGTTTTTGATTATGGAACGATAAAAAGCTGATGATTCATGAATTATGGTACAGTTCATTTATCAAAAACTTCTTCCAAATCCTTAGGGTAGGAAATGTTGCTACTGTTTTTGTAACTAAAATCCCGAATTCTTTTTCTCGTGTTGTTTTATACGTACATGATATCCTGCAGGGATTTAGGTAATTGTAAGAATTTTAAATTTCGTACCCTGGTGCTTATATTGATAGCTCTGCACGGAGAGTGCTTGGTTGTATATGACTGATAAATTATTTATTTTGTTAAAAACCGTTTATCGACTCTTTGGTATCTTTATGGTGATCACTCAGCCTTTATAAAGTGGATACATTTAATTAGGAGGAAAACCTGGGGATTTCAGCTAAATCTGAGTATATCTTTAAGCTCAGGAACAGTTCAACCCCTCACATGAGCTCAATACCCATCAGGCGTTGTAGTGGGTTAGTTTGTTTAGATTACATCCTACATTTTTTATTTTCAAATGAATATTTATTTCTAATCTGCAATGCATTATGATTCCACATTTTCCACTGATATATTCTAGTAAATTTTTTAATTATTTTAGCGTGAGTAAGTTTAGTTTTAATTTGAAATTTAAATAAATACTGACAATGCATTTTTTTCATCGTCTTGTTATAACGTATTATGAAATAATGTTTTTGAACAACACCTAACTTTTTCAACATTATTAGTTAAGGATATTAAATTTTCTCTAGAAGCCTAATGATATTTCTTTTTTAATCGTAATAAAAGCTCACCAGATTGTTAGGAAAGTAATGATGATGAATCCCATACTGCAATTTAGCAAGCATAATAGATAACAATAAAGTTAATTGCAATTAAATAAATGTGAAAGATAAATAAATAAAATAGAAGGTGATACTATTTTAGGAGTAACCTGTAACATAAAAAAAATTTAAGGATAACGAAAAAATGTAAATAGTTATGAATAATACTTAGTGTTAATAAGAAGGTACTAGAAAAAAAGGTAAAGAAGGCCTTATCATCATATTACCTTGAATATGATTTTTTTAAGTCAATGTTAAAACGGTAATAAACCTTAACTTAGGTCATGGTTACTGCAGATCATAATGATCTCTGAGCTTATTTAGTCAAACACTAAATATCATTTCTTTAACTAAATATTTAAAATGGAATACTTAAAATTTAAAAAATATCAATATTTATAGAGAAATTGTAGTCACATCAAAACTCGGCATATTTAGATGTCATTATAATGTTATTTAAAATGCATTATGATTGTTTTGATTTCTTGAAATAATTTAAGCTAAGGAATATAATTCAAAAGCAATCATTTTTCAATGGAATTGTAGTAATGTAATGTAGTAATTTATAGATTATATCTATAAAATATAACTATATGTAACTAGTAGTAGATGTAACTAAGGAGAACATGGTCTATCACCAGAATAGAAAATGTTTTGCCATTCTTCAGCGTATGTTTTAGATTTTCATTTATACTAAGCAAACCAAAATACAATGAGTATAATGCAACATAAAATATAAACTACATTGAGAATGATTATTTAATAAATTATTTTCTCTTCAACCATGAATGCAGAAATGGTCATCATTCTGTAAAATATTAATTACTATCTTCACAAACGATCTCGCTCTCCTTGAAACGGTTCCTGAGGTGGACAAAGTTCTCAATGAACGTTCTGGCCGAGAAGAAATGACCATCGTAAGCATTGTGCTAGTTGACACTAGGCCTCTGCCCTCCTTATCTAGATGGCGGTGTAAGAACGGTGTCGTCTTCATCGGCTTCCGGTACTTTCTGCAATGTGAGAGCCGTTTCCGGTCATCCGCACCTCATTGTGAAAGCTCTTTAAGTCCTTCGGCTGCGGTGTATAGTGCGATTTCAAATGTCGGGAATTGTTGGAAGAAATTGTGGACAATAATGCAGAGAGACTGGACATTGATGGTCGTCCTTTTCAGTAGTTGCCTTAGATCAAGATTAATGATAAACATATCTTCCCTCAAGTTTCATATTAGAAAAATGTATTTATTAGGATGAATCGTAAAGAATTAATATGTTGAATTATAGTATTCAGAAGTGACAGTTTTTTTCAGAATCTTAATATTTTGTTGTATAGTTTTCCTTTGAGAAGGAGTCAAATAGAATATGATCACGGGTTTACAGTCTGGCAGTTGGACCTAGAATTCTTAAAGAGAATAAAAATCATTGGTAATGCAGTCCATCTTAAGGTGCGTAAGATGGCTGTTCTGAGACTTTGTGATGCGAAGTGATCCTTAAAGATCCATATCCTAATTATGCCTGGATAGGCAAAAGTTAGTTTTCCCACTGTAGCATCGTCCGATTAGCCATTGCTGCATAAAGTGAGCTCAAACGATTAGCAATTTTATTTCAAGAAAAACCATTCACATTAGTCTTATTTTCGACATGAAGATCCGGATCTCTTCCAAAATTAATGGGTAACAAAAATAATTCTATTTATAATATTATAAAAATTATACCTAGAAAAAAAAATTCTACAAAAGAAGAAAAACTCATCATAGGCTTCTTTGGGTTCTATTAAAAAATCAAAAACAGAATGTACTAAATGAAGATTAAAAAAACATATATTTGTTTATCAGTAAATCTTCCCTACCCCCTAACAAACATATAACTGACAAACAGGAGATTACAAGCCACTAACAATAAACTAAAAATGACAAGTGAGGATGATAATGAGCAGCACGTCTTATTCATTGTTCAATTAACTTACGAAAGCAGATCCCTTACCCATTTCCTTTTCGTTCTCAAGGTTTTCTTAGATAGGAAATTGTTGATGTCACTTATATTAGTATAATTTATTGAAAATGTTTGTAGTAAGTATCAATTTTTTTATCAACTGTTGCGAAAACCTCCTCAAATATCAACTCTCTCCGAAACCTCCAATCTTTTAAATTATTCAGAAGTCTTCTTGAGGACGACCAAAGTTTTCCTTCCTCGGAAGGCTCTTCCGATCAGCCGAATCCCCTGACCGTTCCTTTATTTGATTATATCTCTAATTGGAGGATTGGAAGTGGATCCCTCACTCAACACTGGAGGGATCTCACTAATTGATCCACTAAGTGCTATCTTGATCCACCGCAGGGCACTCTCCTCACGGGCCGGGCATATCCCTTTGTAAATATTATGTCAGCGGTGCTCCGGAGTATTCATTGCTCTCCCGGTGGTGACAGGCCGTTATTGACTTCGTTGTTGTCTGAATATCTTCGGAGGGGGTTGGGTGGATATGGGAAGGGTGAAGAAGGAGATGATGGGAACATACGATCAGTTGCTAGAGAAATCATGAAACATGTTGTATAGATTAAGAATAAACATCATATTAGGAATAGGTTTGTGGACATCTTGTAAAATAATTGGAAGGTTTGCCATAAATTGGAAGAAACTCCACGTTCTCCAAAAGGAGTTTGGATTTAAATCTGAAATTTTTTGAACATACTAGTCATTATTTATGTGGAAAATTGCTCATTGGATAATTCCAAGAGTAGTATGAAATGGAGTAGTAGTTCGACTCTTCACCTCTGTTCGTCGGTGCCATTCCTGAAGATGGCCTACATCTAAGGCCGAAACGTAGGTAGAATAAAATAAGTCATTCTTAGTTTGTGTAATCAATGACGGAAATCTCTGACCATTTCACACCTCTCAATACCTGCCATTTTTTCTCATGTTACATATTAAATAAAGCATTCGAAATATGAGGGGCAGTCGTTACATGAGCGCATGTATATCGACAGCAGCAAAAAAGTTGCCGACATGTAAATAATAAGATTGCAGCGTTGTACATAAGTATATAAAAATAACCCGATATAGAAAAGGGATATTGAACTCAGATAAGCAAATTATAGGGATAGAAATAACCAATAGATTACCATAAACAATAAAAAAATGCCTAAAAATCTGCAGTATAAAATTTACAGTAAAAAAAATATTCAGTTTAAAATTTAATAATTATGCAAAATTTTATAGCCACAACTAGAAATTTAGAATTTGCCTGAAGAAAAACTCCAATAACGCGTTTCCAAGTAGAAGAAAAATGAACATTATTACAACCTCCCATTTTTGTAGAGCTTTGAACTATTATGGAGTTCGAACATTGTGGGTTAGTCCTCTGCTCAATTGACATTGGATACCCCTTAGCATGAATAAGGTATATTTCACTTGAAGTTTTAAATAAATAAAATCATATTTTTTTCGATCTATTTATTTCATTTGAAAAATAACACTAGGTTTATGTACCAATAAGGAAAAAAAAAAAGATTAATTCAGTCCCAATATTTTAACAGTTTGCATCACCCATAAAGATAATAATAATAATGTCTTTATTTATTCTTGGACATGTCCCTATAGAATAACAATACAGGCATTGTAAGCTATTATGTCTTAGAGTGTAAAATAGTTACATTTGATTAATTATTACAATTAATTTAATAAGCGAGAAAGAATAAAAAACATGTTAATTACCTACAATAACAGTATTTTAAGAACAGAATAGAACAAAGAAAGAAAAATAAATAAAATAAGTTAACAATAATTATATAAGAGAAACAAATTTATGTTCACATGTATATATTAAATTTATGCCAAGAAAAAACAAAAAGAAATGAAGAAAATTAAACAATATTATCCGAGATTTACATTTCATCCCTTTTTATCTTTTTTGTCTTTTTTAATATCTATCTATATGACATTAATAATACATATGTACGAGGTTTAAATTCCACACACTCATATATATGAATACATAATAACAAACACAAATGTGCATCAAATAACATCATTCATTCATCGAATAAAGAGAACATTAACTCAAAACTGATCCCCTACTATTTTCGTTTTTTCGGGAACTGTAGGGATAATAGGTGCTGGAATATACGGGATTTGAAGGTTGGAAGATTATTGGAACGACGAAGAAGAAGGTATAGAGTTCCAAAGGGAGGAGGATCGGATAAGGAAAGCTCTGTCAAAAGCTGCTGTTCGGTGAGATGCTGTATATAAATCTGAGAGCCGAGAACAGGTGTTGCGGGAGAGGACTGTGGTTTTGAATTGAAGGAGATCGAAAATGTATGATAGTTGGCGGAATTGGATAACTTGGTAAAGGAAAGATGGTATCTAGGACGTACTTACGGCGATAGGAAGGGTAGAGCCATTTCAATACTTCGTAATATCGGGTCACCGGAGCATCTCTCGGAATCCCAAAGATGAAACCTGATGTTTCCATAAGATCAAAAACATGAGATCCCAAAGATGAGATAGTGTCATTATTAGATGATTTTGATGAATTTCAATCAAATTTCATCATTATCTCCCTAAAACTTCTATACTCTACATTTATCCATACTTCAATAATTTGTTTGGCTTATTTGAATAAAATAAATAGTTTCAACTTAATAAAAAATAGAACTTTCCTCATTTTTAATTCCTTGCGTAAGTACATTCATAGATAAAGGCAGGTGAATAAATTAATAATATTTTTCCCTTGTCAATTAACATCCTTGAGGTTTTTGAAAATGCAGAATATTCGGTCCTAAAACAGACGAGAGTGGCCAGAACTCTAACCTATCGCTTTTTACTTATGCTGTAAAATTAGAATAAAAGAATAATAAATAAATTACTTATTAGCAAATTCTTATCAGGAAACAAATAAACATAAGATAAAGATATTGTTGACCAAGTCCAATAAGAGATTTATCGGTCACTGGTGGCAATAAGAATGATTCTTAACCCTCCTCCCAAAATCCCTACCATTTGTCTCGAGGGTCGGAGCTATTTTTATTATACCACTGGAATCATAAAGTTATTACTACAATATCAGTAGACCCTTTATACCCCCTCCATGATTTAAGGGACTGCCTTAAGAGAGTGAGAGAGAGAGAGAGAGAGAGAGAGAGAGAGAGAGAGAGAGTGAGGAAAAAGGGCAATAGCCTTCCGTAATGGGGCATCTTTCCCTAGATATGTGCCTTCCTATCTCCTCGACCATTTCTCTTCTATATTGCAGGTGATATTTTTCTATTGAATTCTTCAAATTTCTCTTCTCTTATCTTTTTTTATTGTTTCCTCCTTCTGTCCTCTTCATATCGTTTATTATCGTTATTGACGTCTACACAACATGGACCAATACGATTTTGAGATAGTGAGCTACTCTTTCTGCGTGTTATTTGGAAAGGAGAAATAATATATAATAGTGATTCATCTATTTTATAGCTATTTATGAGTACAAGGCAATACAATTATTCAGACACTATTATAAAGGACAATTATTAAGCGATGTTGGTTAGTAAAAGTCAACGATTGATAATACACAAAAATAAATTTAGGCAAGAGTTATAAGATATATTCAATTGTATGCTTTTTGTGCCTCAATTTTCATTATTATTTACTTTAAAAAAGTGAAAAAAATATATGAAATCTTTTGAATTTTTACAGATTTTCATTTGATGTTTCTTTTTTGGTTCAGATTGCTGCGCCATAAGTATAGACTAAAGAGAACATCCTCGTATATCACATCCATATTCCGAAAAATAACTCTGACAATGGGAGATGAACATAAACTAGGAAAGAGAGATAATATTAGCAAAACTGATTACAAATATCATAATTTCTATAATTAATATGACCAAATATTTAATCATTCAGAGGAGCGGAAGTGGCTCAGTACTAGAGCGCTGAATTGCAGTGCCGAACTTGGTTTAAGTTACACTGCTGGCGGGTTTTTATTTAATTTGTTAGCGGGAGGAGATGGGTCCTATGGGATCTAGCATCTTTCTAGGGCTCACCCAGTCTCTATAAAGTGGGTACCCAAATTAAGGTGGAAAAATCTGATGATTGAGCGTCATTTAGGACAAACCACCTACCTGTCCAAACGTTCAAAGAAACAGGACAGTCTCTTCCGCGTACCGAGCCCAAGATCCTTCATGGCTTGTACAAGATTTTTTTTTTAAGATTGGATTGAGAATTATATATATATATATATATATATATATATATATATATATATATATATATATATATATATATATATATGGTATCTATGTCTGTATGTATAGTACATAGTCGATTCTAAATGAAATGCCGAGAACACTACAGGACCTATTCGTGTTATCTGCTTGCATGCAGAGAATAGCAAATGATTACTGAAACGTACTAATTACACAAACAATAGTTAATAATGGATTTAGGATTGGAACAAAATGTTACAATTCCGAGGATTTCAAACACAGAGTCTCGGTGTTATAGGCTTAAGTACACAATGTTGTACTTTTAGTTAGACCTGAATATTTAAAATTAGGTTTTAAACATATGTTTTTATCCATCTTCATTATTATTTAACTTAGATTATTCACGTATCGGGATGTTGTATTGGGCTAATTGGAACTCAGAGACAAGATCCGTTTGGCTTCTTTTAATAATGATGACATTATTATTATTTAAGATTGATTTGAATAAAGATTATATATTTAGAAATTTTAGTTTCCTAGTATCCATTTTAGAATTTTAATATTTTTAAAACACGTTTATCCTTAAAACATTCACAAACACACATTTTAATTTATTTTTCTGAGTTCTTAGTTTGTGTGTATCAAAATAATATAATGTGCTTAGAAAAAAAAATAGATGTTGCGATAATTTTTATTTGTTTAATATAAATAATATTATATATAAATTGTATTTTCAACACGATGAATGTCATCTATAATGAAAATACAATTTATATACTAACCTAAAAGTGGTACTTATTGTTTTAAATATCTTTTTATTCAAGAAAGAATAAAGTAAATATGATAAATAGGGGATAAAAAAGCAAATAACAACAAAAATAAAAAGTTCTTTGTGAAATAAAAAATTATCGATTTTCAGATTTTCAGTTTTACTTGACTGCAAAATTGAGATGTTTCCACCAACTAAAAGAATGAATGTCATATCTATAACTTCATTTAATTTAATGGTGTTTAAATATTTTCCGCTAGATATTTTCTTTTGATTAAGAGTACCTACACTTTAAAGGCTAAGTGAGCTCCAGGATCCCATAGATTCGAATCAGGACGTTTATAATTTTACTGTCACAGTCAGCTTCCAACCGGGGGATTTTCGATTATCGGGCAATGCTCTTACGGACTGAGTGATTTTATAGTCGTTATCGACCTTACAGCACATTCTTCTTCTTCCGTTAGCTCAACAGACTATTAATGGTACAAGGCCTTCGCTTTGTTTCATAAGAAGTTTTGTTTGAGAGGTGAGGATTATTAGCCGTGGAAAAGGGGTGACCTCAGGGCGTGTAATGCCAGCTGACCTTGGTCTGTTCTGTGCAATGAGCGTAGTGTGTTGGAATTAGTGTATTTGTACAATATGATTGACAAAGTACTGTCTTGCCAACCTGGGGGCACTGTACAGTGACACAGTGGGTACAGTGACTGTCTACTGTACTTGGACCTGAAAATGGAGCTGTCATCTCAAATACAGAAATCGCTTGCAATGGCACTTTAGTTTATTTTAAACGATTCTTGTCTTAAAACGAAATATTGATTTTTTGCAATATGATTACGACCAATATTATATTTAACCTCACTTTTCATTTAATGTTCAATGCTCACTTTTATTTATATATACTTTTTACCTTTTTCTTTTACTTCCTCTGAGTAGAACATAGCCGGAGGAAATATAATAATTAGCATAGAGAGTATTGTATCGACGGAGGTGATTGGCGGGGGCGGAGGCAGGTGGTGGCTCACCTGTTCCGGCTCTAGCAGCTATCTTCTCGGGGCTAAAGATATTTATGTTCACTCGCTCAATGAGATAAAGCAAATGATCTATGGTTCTAGTTTTGTTTTATTGCCTCCTTGGTCTTCTCTGTAATTCTCCAACTTAGAGCTCGACTATCGAGGTAGGGGTCGTGAAGAATTGCCGAATATATTTGTTGATATCAATCCATGAGCTTATAGAGGAAATTATACTCTTAGCTCTATTGCTCTCCAGATACCTACTGTAGAATAAGTGAAGAGCAGTTTAATACTGATATAGAATTGAGATAAAAGAGAAAAATAGTAGTAGTTAGTCCACAGTCATTGTACAATCTAGTTCGTAAGAGAAGATGATTGTATGATCCACATAAATTTCATTCCATTATAAATACATATTTCATATTTCGCTTGAAGTTCCCTCGTTTATTAATAGCCCCTCCCTACCTATTACGATGAAGAAAAAACTGTACTAATACAACTCATGAAGGGTCCTGAATTCAGTATATCGTTTCTTGGAAAACGATTTAATAATGCAGAAAGTTGACTTGTTTGAGATCGCACTCAACCGCCAGGTTTTCTCTCCCAATGAAGGGTACCCACGTTACCCCCGACTAAGGCACTCTAAAAACTGAGCAACCCCGCTCACTATCTATTACTATGACTAAAGTAAATACATAAAACAACGTAAACGATTTGTTTATTTTTCTATTTCTTTCCAGTTTTTCCTTTTATTTTCAACTGATATCGCCGGTATTAGCATATTATGTTTTTAATGGATTCTGTAGAATTGGTGGAGCAGTAGAGAATTGACAATTTCCCCCCATCGTTTATTATTCAATTTTGTTCCTCATTCAATTTGTATTTTTAATTCCCTTGCTAATGCTTGGCAATTGTATGGAATTTATCAATAATTCACAATTATTTGAGTATTGATAAAATAAAAACTTGGAGAAGAGAGAATAGCAAGGGAGCGGGCTGGCCCTAAGGCGGGGGGGCCCCAGATTGATGAGCCTTCTAATGGCCTAGGGTTCTCTTCATGTCCGCTCCCGTTTCTGAAATAATATCCTTGTTATCGATTTAGGCTTCAGGATATCCGAAATTAGGCCTCTGGGTTACTCAATTGCACTCATATGAAATTAAATTTTCAGCTTATTTCCACATATCTTACGAAGGTTTAAGACGAGTATTATTATTGTTAGAGAAGACATTAGTTGGCTGGAACATCTAATGTAAGGATAGAGATAGTCGGGGGTGCAGTCAATTAAAACACCATAATAAGTGCATACTTATTTATTGTGTGCCGACATTTCGACCTACATTGTAGGTCATCTTCAGGGCTGTGAGAGAAAACAGACAAAAAAAAATTAGGTTTAGTGGTTTAGTAGTCTTAACCAATAGTTACCAACTGAGGAAATGTGTACAATATTTTCAATCTCTTAAGATTTTAATTAATATCAAGATATCCAACGAAAGTTGAACTAACTATTGGAAATCCATCGAGAGCTGTTAATAACTCCTGATAAGGAAACAAACAAACGTGAAAACCTAACATACCGTTGTGTCTATTAGGCCCTCTTGGTGACCTAGAAGTCAGAATGGAGCATTAGCACAAATAAAATTTGTGTGAAATTCATGAAAGTAGTCCTCGTTTAATTTATAATTTGCTCAGTGCCACAATATCTGATCTATTGGGCGATGGATAACACCAGTGCCCGTCTCACTAGGTAAACTGAAGTTATAGTCAAGGAATAGACTGATCAGATTAGATCCAGGAATTATGGCTGTTCGGAGTCAGCATACGCAATAGGTCCTGTAATTCTTTTTATTAAGCATACTGATTCTAAACTAAACATCCCTGTAGGAGCTGATATAGAAGCTAGAAAACAAATGAAGCATGTTTGGGCAGTTTTTATAAAATTATTTGTATACCGGAAACTATAATATTTTATTGTTACAAAGGATGTGTCTTAAATTAAAATTAATGTGAAATAAATGCATTATAACAGAACACTAATATATACTATTCTAAGTAGTTGTAGAGAGATCATAAACAATAACACCTCAGACAATACTGAAAGCAAAACCATAATTGAAACGTCGACCTCACTTAACCGAGGCAATCATCCAGTTTAACAAAGTGAGGTAAGAAACTTACCAAAACCATTTGTTGCCGCGGCCCACACGCAACGCTGACGTGCGCCGCTATGAAGACGTCATCACTCCGGATATCTTAACTCGTTCATCTGAACGCTTCGGAACCGGAAGTAATTATCATAGCCGATGATTGGGCGATCATATAATTGATTAATTACAATCTCCAGTTAATGAATTATTGTCATGAATCATTCATGTAGTTGGGCGGTTCATTAGATGTCGGCTGGATATGTAATTATAAATTGTAATGCCGACTCGCAGGTGTAGAGCAAGGACCACACCTAGGCCCTACGTTATTCTCGGTATCTCACGCGTGAATGTCTGTCTAGAAGCTTATAAATAATATGTAACAGTCTTAATTATAAATAAAATATATCAAAATGAATAATTGTTTAATGTGAACAGTGATATGAAGATGAATAGGGATGCTTGTAATTTATTCTCTATTTGTTAATTTGAATTGAAATAGGCGATATATTTAATATTATCTGGCTCAAACGGTCCTTGTGTACTAGCCGTTCTGCATGAAACCTACCTCTTATCTTATTTCGGGTAACCTCTATAATTACTCGTCTTATTTTAGTTAAATGTGTGTTTATTATTAAATTGTTTTCCGTATCGTTTTTTAGTGTTTTTGTCTTGTTACTTGTCTGTTTAAATTGCTGTATTTTTATTATACTTAATACCGTGTTTGGTTTCATTGATTTTGTCATTTTATACTTAAAAAGAATTAAATAACATTTTAGGACTTGCGGTCTTTGGACGAAGAATCTGTGAAAAACCTCCAAGGCTGTAAAACCGAGATCTTGGGCATTGCATGTTGACAAACTGACCTCTAGACCACATGTGACCCCAACACTTTTGGCATTACTTAGATCTGTTTCTATAACTGCAAAATTTAATGAGATATAAAGAAAATTTTGTTTGACTAGATCAGAACATATTTGGCCACTAAAATCACCAAATTGTAGGGTAATCATTGTTAACAAATTAAAAATTGATTACACCGTTGTTTTATTTCTATGAGGGAGCTGGTTTAAATATTTCACAGTTTACATTCCGCTATAAGTAACGCAGTTTACCGATACATGTGAACAAATGTCCCTAGATTGAATACGTGATATAAAGGACGAAGGGAAAAATGCTCATAAATAAAGGAATAGGAGCAAGGCAGCCCTGGGGAACTATCAATTTGGCGGCAACAGAGCAGAGATATGACTGCGCCCCCGGCATCCGAATCGGTCAACCATCGCCACAGCCACCTGAATTATGAAATAAGCTCTCAGGTGAATTGGATAGCCGAGCCAAAGAGGCACGAATAAATCTAAGGCTTTATTTTTAAGGCTCCGATTTATTATAAGGCCCTCTCTGAGCAGGAACCGCACTTTCTTCCGTTTTATTCCTTCGATTTATGAGTTTTCCCGAGATGGTCAGGATAACTTCATGAGGGGGAGCTTTTCATTTGGGAATGGCCGAGTAAAAGGGAACTTAACGTTAGCTGCTCTTTAGGGTAACTCTAAACTTTTATCTGACAACCGAGTTGCCTTCGTCGAATAGACGTTTGATGGTATGCAATAACCAAGCTCAATTAGTTTATTACAGATAATTATTTATTTTCCATATTGGTATATTACAATAAATAAAAAAACACTACAAAACATGAAGGTGCCATGGGTTCAGTTAGTGGAAGACTGTACTTTTTATGGAGAACGGTTGTTCATTATTTGTACTGTTATGCTCAATCGCTAGGTTATCCCAATTTTTTGGATTTCCATATTACACTGTGGAGGCTGTGTGATCCATAAGATGGCCCCAGATCCCAAAGCACCCATTTCTGGATGTTAGCAGATTAAATGAAAGCTGTCAGAGCCGGTTTTGAACCCTTTAGCAGCCGGAGATGGATCCAATGGGATCTAAAACCCTTGGTTATGATATTAAATGTTTATTATTGAACAATATAAATGTCACTTAGTATAAGTCAGTTCTTTTAAAATGAATTTATGTTCTTCTAGATGGTAAACTACAGGTGTCAGGCAGGGTGATGACTTGGCTTGTCTTATTTTTACCTTATATAGAAATGGTTGTGATAAATTCAGGGATGCAGGGCATAGAGTCATTGTTAAATTGATATGATCAACTTCTTGGTTATGCACACGATTTAGACCTTAGGTAGAACAATGACGAGATACATCTTCAGCATTCGAAGCCCTAAAGGTCTGAACTGCAAGAATGGGAACAGTGTTCCCTGTGAGTATGACAACATCCAACCAAGGACATGAGCAAGAAGATCTCGAAATTCTAGAAGTTCCTAGAATTTGTGTACCTATTTGTTGACCAAAGTCAGGTATCAAAATAGGATTGATGAAGAAATAAATAGAATTATATTGCCCGGAGACAAATGCTATTCCTCACTTCAAAAAATATAATACTATAAGTAGAGCTCCGTCCAATATAGCAGACCTTAGAATTAATAAGATGATGTGTCAACCCAGCCCTTATACTGCTCAAAAATATGGACAACGGCGTACACTTAAATTGTTGCTCCTCCGGTGTGAGATGAAAATACTTAGAAGAATATTCGGACCAATATGTCTTAATCGAACTTGGTGAAGAAGGACAAAAAACGAGCTAAAGAACCTTTAGAAAGATGTAGATGTTATGCTTGTCATTAAACAAGCCAGGTTACGATGGACTCGTCACGCAATAAGGATGTACCCCGAAGAAATTTAAGAAAGAGTTAAGTGTGCGGTATGGAATTTGTAGAGTTTGTCGCCTAAAACTTAGATAGGATGATTCAATCTAACCTTTTGATTGGGAAAACTGGTGATCGATGCTGGAGCTATCCAATTCTCAACATGGAGCATAGCGTCATGTAATACTAGAAGAACTTTAACAAAATAAATGTCACGTAGTATCCGATAAAAACATGGATTGTTTATTAATATATTTTTATTGAACCTTGGGCAATAGCCAACGGTATAAGAAACCCTGCTGCCAGTAGAAAAGTCCATTAAAATCCCTTAGGAAGCGATCTAATGTTGTTATATAAGGATTTGAACCCCTCCATGCTGTACGGGCTGACACCCCCAATAATCCTCAGTCTCCCGCTATAATTGTCAGTGAGCACAATACTACTCCTATTAGTACAGTCCCTTATCTTCTTTCAGTATTTTCTTTTTTTTTCTTTAGTTGTTATTTTCTTTCTTCTTTCATAACAATAGAAACAGTGAGCTATACGTATCAAATCCTAAAAAACATTAACATATCGTTCCTTCAAAAATTGACATTTTGAGTTAAGCCTTCAGTAACAATGGTTTGGTGGAAGATTTTTAATTCATCAACAGCATATCTGATATTCCATGTTCGAAATTGAAGTTTTATCTGAATAATGACACGAGTTAATCGATAGTCACGCCATCCGAGATCAGAGTTGAGATTTTATCCGTTAGAAGGTGATGATAAAACAGCATATAGGAAGCAATTAATTGCTGGAGAGTCCTCATAGTTATAATAAAAAACATTTCAAGCTGTTGAAAATTTTCCCAAATGTTTATTCTATAACTTACATGAAACATTCATATATCTATAATGAAAAAGTAGATTTCTTGAGTTATGAAACTATTCTCATTGATGTGCCAACAAAACTTGACTTTTATTATATGATAGTTCATTTGTTAGATACTACAGTATTATTATTCAAAATCAAAACCTAATTTAATTTAAACCCTACACAACTACCTTTATATCCCTTTTTTAACCTTATATCAACCAAATTTCTGAAATTCCAGATAACAATCATCTAAATCCTCCAATGCAATCCTTATCCAGCACCACTCATCCTTTTAATCCTTCTCTGAGGCTGAAGTGGCAATGGCCTAGAGACCTATTGTAAATATGCCATTGGAATTCTGGCAGTGGACAGCTTCTCCACTCATATCCTGAGCCTATCCAGGTCTAGTGTTCTTATTCTAATCTCCATATTGGCCTCAACAGTGACGCGTCAGAAGCACTGGGATCTCCTGTCGTCCAACTTTGGAGTTGTCACATGTGGAGGGTGAAAATGGACTCAGAGATCCCCTGGGCAGTGAGTAAATAATTTATGTAGTTTGAATGTGTTCATAGATCACTAATAGTTATTGCTATCCAATAAAGAGATATTATTCATTTCAATTTATTTTACATACTATCCTACTGTAACTAACTCATTCACCACACTTGCAACTATTATACCTGATATATGAAATTTAAATAATCCGTTTATGATGTTTTATAATGGTGTAAAAAAATATTATAAAAAATAAATTGTATAACTAATGCACAGGCCGCTATGTGTCGTTAGTATCAGCATGTTGCCGACGCGACTTAACTATTTCACTCTCAACCAAAAGTTGCCCAACGCGGCCAAAGAAGTTTTCACTGCAACAAATATAAACGATGCTCCAAGCAATGTGTTTGGACACGAGCTTTTAAATATTTAAATACCATAAGACTATATTAGCCGAAAGGGTCTTTTTAAATTATGGCTCAGGCCAGCAGACGGATGGGTTCTGGAGGAGATGCCCAGCAATGATGGGAGGGGCGAGGTGTGGGCATGATACCCATCTTATTTCACAGATCCATGCTCCCTCCTTCACCACACATCACCTTAAACACCGATACATTACCTCTTTATATCAAATAATCTTCTTAAGTGTTCCCAGGGGAAGGAGCAAATCGTCTACTTTAACCTGAGGTACCTTACTTCGAGCTCTATGGGCTCAGGTGTGAGGGAAATGGAGGTTAAAGAACTTATAAATAATAAAATAAGATTAGTATATTAAGAAATTTGCCTATTCGCAAAATATAATTAATGCTTTATGTTGTGAATTTTAATCAATGTCAAATGTCTGGACTTTATTTTTCAGAAGTAAACACTGTGTAAAATGTTAAACAAGATTTGGCTACAAGTCGACGGTAAAATTATTTAATTTTTTTTATTGAGAGACGACAAAAACTAAAAAAATAATAATTGAAATTCACAACTTTATTATACACTACCTCTTAAATGTTAGAGAAGAATTGGTTGACTGTAACTTCTAATATAAGGAAGAAATAGTTGGGGGTGCAGTTAATAAAAACACCTTAATAAGTGTAACTTATTTATTGTGTGCCGACGTTTCGGCCTACAATGTAGGCCATCTTCAGGGCTAAGAGAGAGAAACAAACAGAAAAACATATAAGAAGCCACCATATTCTTGTTACTGCAACGTTTCTTATATGTTTTACTGTTTGTTTGTCTCTCTTAGCATTGAAGATGGCCTACATTGTAGGCCGAAACATCAGCACACGATAAATAAGTTACACTTATTAAGGTGTTTTTATTGACTGCACCCCCAACTATTTCTTCCTTATATACCTCTTAAATATTGTAAGATGAGTGAAGAATGGGATAAAATTGATGGAGAAGAGAGGTAAAAGAGATGGTTGGGTAGTTAGTATGATAGTCTATAATATATACTGTTAATCCATAATCATTAGACAATCTGGTGCGTAGAAGATTTTTTTACAATTCATGTTTTTTTAATATATTCATTGAAATTTATAATTGTATAATTATAATACATCAAGTAAATATAATGAATGATACGTAATAACATAGGATAAAGCCAAGTAGAGGAATTAACCACTAGTAAAATTGAATAATAAATTAAATTTAAAAGACCACAAGACCATCTTCTTATCAAACACCTCGAAGGATTATCAAAAATAGAAGAGTAAGCTAGATTTGAAACAATTTTGAGTGGACATTTTTTCCATGAAGAGATTGATTTCGAAATCGAGTCAACAAATGAGACATTAAAGTCATAATGGAATACTTTATTCGTAACAAAGTAAGGAGGGTTGGGGGTTTTAAGAAGGATTTTAGAATGTAAGGATTGGATAACATGGGTTTTACGAAGGGTTCAGATTGTAAGAAATTCGATAACTCAGTTGAGTCTCACAGCTCGGAAGTACAAATAGGTCTTATTATTGTCAAATATATGAGTCTCATGTAATATTTGGAAGCATAAAGCGTTTATCTAGTAAGTGCTGAAATAGGCTGAAACAGCAACAAACAAGATATTTAAAGTAGTAATATACCTACGAAGAAAAAATTTAGTTGAAAGTCGATTAACAACACAACGATTCGGCAAAATGTCGAAAAAATGGAAGCATCACACTTTCTGCAAAATCCACCTCTAGTGTTGTTCAACTCTACAAGTTAGCGTTTATATTAACATTTTAACACTTTCATGATTAATATTCACTCACAGTTCACCAAGCCGCCTCTCCCACTAGCCCTGAAGGTGACCTACAATGTAGGTCGAAACGTCGGCAAAAATAAAAATAAGTCTTGACTTATTAGGTTTTTTTGACTGCACCCCCAACTATCTCCATTCTCCAAAAATTAGTTATGTACTTATATGAAGGATTATCTAATAAATGTTATTTCTGCGAGAATCGTTCGTTCGTTCATCTTTCGTTCGTTTAATTTTCATATTACAGTACAAAAAAGTTCAGACAAAAATAAATAAATTTGACTTAGCTTATAAAAATATACATTTTATTCAAAAAAATAATTTAGAGAATGAATAATTGTAATTTCTTATACCATGTATTTTGATTATGGTACAAAAATAATAAAATGAATAATTTAAAATTAAAGAAATGTGAGCTTCAAAGTTAATGTCTATTAAGAAATTATAATTAGGGGAAAAAAATAGTCAGAGTGGAGTGAGAGAAATATTTTTATACATAGGGTTGAACTATTTATGTGAAAGCAAATTATATTTGAACAATAATTATAATTAATATTTATGAGTAAAGCTATGATAGCTAAAGATTCTTTAAAGAGAAGAAGAAAAATATACTATATTTAGGTGAATAACCTTAGTGATTAAGGTTAAGCTTCTAGTGATAAACAACATACAAAGGAACCTTCAAAAACCATCCAGGAGTATATCTGATTAAATGTTTGATTGGAAAAATGTTTTGGTCACAACAAATTATGAAGTTGCTTAATGCAGGATCTTGATAATTGGAAACTTGCTTTCAAGGATATGAAAAATAGTGTGCGTTTTCCTCCAGGTTTTCTCTCCGACTTTGGAAAAACACGGTAGTATCTCAGATATCCGAGGCCCGGGAAAGAAAAGAGGATTGGGATCCTTTATATACACTATGTATATTCCCCTGAGCAGGAGTGACTGCTCCATATCATTCAGTCACATCTTCCCCTAACTCGAGATTGTCTTTTATTGCCTTTCCTTGTCTCTTCTCCAAAACTGGCGGAGCTCACAAGAATATTCCATATAGGATGTTCGGGGGGGGGATGTCGGTTCCTTGTAGGCACGTACCCCCTGACACATATCTCCAAGTCCCGGGGGCATAGATACTCGATCAATCCTCTAATATTTAAGTACCCCGCGAGGACTTATCGGTTCGCGATATTCTTGCAGTGTATAAGAAGCTGAAGTGCATAAAGGTAACAGAATGAAGAATTATCTCCAAATTGTGGATGATTTGAAAAGAAACGTTTGCCTTAAATTCTAATTATAAGTGTCGTTTTTAAATTTTATCACTAAATCATTATATCAAGAAAATGAATATTTGTTACTTTTTGAACTATAAATTACGACTATGCATTAATAATAATAATAATAAAATGACAACAAATCGTCATTCCTATCATTTCTGTTTATTTATTCTCTTTAGTACTTCCCTGTTTATATTGTTACTCTGCTTTGATTTATTCTCAGGCAGAAACGTTGGAAAAAATAAAATAAGTTATACTTATTGTTTATAAAATTCATTGACTGTCAGCAATTTCCATATCACAGACGAACTTATGAAAGTTCCTGAATTTCAATTTCTAAGAGAATTTTCTGTTTCTCTTATAAAATTTCAGTTCAGATACAAGTTTTTATAGTTTTAAGAAGAAAAATGTTATTTCACATTAGGTTCAAAGTATTTATATTGCGTCTGTTGTGTAATTTTATACCCCGGGGTTCATGTGATAGAACCTACGCGAAGTAACCTACACCAAATAGGAAGGGTAGGTTCCGTTTAAGTGTTACTGTTCGAGTTCCGAAGGGAGTAATATTACTATATCCTGTCTTAAAAGCTCTGATACAATGCCATGTATTTAACTAAATAATATTTATTGAGAATTATTTGATAACAATTAATTTGAAACATTAAATAGATGTTTTTCATATATAGTTTTGCCAAGTTCTGTAGGGGGGTACAGACCCTAAATTATTCGATTTTATGTTTGATTCGTGATTATTATATTACAGATACAGTAATATAGATTTTCGATTTAACTAACTTAACTTTTTGCTTAGTTAACTACTAATTTAGTTCAATACTTTTATTATCTTTATTATGTCAATACTTTTATTATAATTATGTTGTACTTTATTAGGTGCACTCAAACGTGAATTTTGATTGATATCTCTGACGATCCAAGTCTCATCCCTATAACTTAAATTTTTCTTGTAGTTTTTTTTTCTGAAAAAACTAGTTTCAGTGCGGTTTTCCTTTTTGTATCTCACCATTATAATTTGGGCGGTTGAATGGCATTTAAAATTAATTTGAGCAGTTTTATTCAGAGATTTCCTATCATTAAAATGTTGAATGACCAAGTTAAATTCATTAAGAAAATTGCTTAAGGTAAACAAATATTGGGAAAACAAAGGTGGATCATTTTCACTGTGATATTGGTAATCAGAAACAGATTTGTTTCATTTTTATTATTAAAATATTTGTTTATTTTTAACTATAACATATGCCCTCCACAATATAATGACAGTAGAGGGAGACAAGTACATAGTTTGCTCTCCAAAGTTTATTAGAATTATACAGCGATCACTCATTAGTCACAAAAATTCATGAATACCTAAATATGCTGAAATCATTACAAAAAGATATTGAATTCCTATGGATATCATCATATGTTGGCATCGAATACAATGAAACCGCTGATAAACTTGAAAAAGAAGCCGCCCTCAGTAATCAAGACATTGTCGCCAATTACATTAAAATTGATATTGTACATGGAAACCAAAGCTGCATGGCAAAGTATCTAGGACAATGTAGACAACAACAAATTAAAAGAAATAAAGACAAATACAAACAACCGGAAGACCACAGTGAGATCAACGCGAAGAGTAGAAACTGCTCTTACAAGATTAAGAATTGGCCATTCACGACTGACTCATATTTATCTGATTACAAAAAACCCACAGCCTATATGCAATAGATGCCAGACACCCATCACAATAAAACACATTATAGAAGAATGCCCTGACTACAATGAACTCATGTTGAAATACAATCTCAATAGATCTCTTAAAGAATCACTAAATGACAGTGAAGATACCATAAGTAGACTACTCAAGCTCCTGAGGAAATCCAATCTATTGAAAACATTATAACATAAGAAGTGCAATGTCATTTAGTCACATTCAAAAATGTGTACCACAAATACCTCCACAAAGAAAATGACTTCAGAATATTAAATTCATATTTATTATTTATAATTAATATATAACAATGTAAATAATTTAAGCTTGTATTGCACTTTATTTAGGTTATCTCTATGAATATATTTATAACTATATTAGAGAAATAATACCAAATTCTTATTTCATAATTTAATCATTAACAAGTACGTGTGTGCGTGTGTATGTACATATATATAAATAAGAAAATGGCTTAAAAAACCGTGCAGTTAAAGCGCATTACCATTAATCCTATCAATATACAGGTGTAGCATTTTGAAAGTAGGCTACTATATTTTGTTTGAATAAAGAAGTATTTATATAAATTTTTATTTATATAAAAAGCATGAGAGTAAAATTTTATAAAATCATTTTATTCTTGTGTATTAAGAAACATTACTATTTTCAAATATTTTATTTGAAAAGAAAAGATATGTCCAGGGCCGGGACTCGAATCCGGGTCTCCCATGTTTGCGTTATGGTACTCTACCATCTCAGCCATCCTGGTTCACTTCTCGGTCAGACATATCCATTCTCTTCACTGATCCCATATCCCCGTGTTCTCGATTAGCGATGTATACAAGGGGAAGAATGTTCATTGAACATTACTTTAATTAGGTTCTTGTTGACTTACGCCAACATATATTATTATAATTTATTTTTTTTTATTAATTGTTATAATTTCTAATATTTTTTTATTTTTGAAGAGAAAAGATATGCTTAGGGCAGGGATTCGAACCCGGGTCTGCCACTTTTCCGTTGTGGTGTTGACAACAACTGAGCTATCCTGGTTCATATCTCGGTCAGAAATATCCGTGCTCTTCACTGATCCCATATCCCCGTACATCGCGAATTGCGAGAATACTGATAACACTGCAATATACTGATAAGTTTGCTGAACCTTACATTCTGTAGCGCCGTTTTAAGGAGTTTTTGACATGACGAAATATATCACAATACTAAAAGATTTTTTTATTAATATAACATTTACATTTCAATAATAAGAACATTATATTAATAATAATTGTGGAGCTTCTTAACTGATACCTCCAAATCAATTCATTTTCATGGTGTGACAACGCTTCTTTCGAGGCAATATCTCTTTTTCTTAAAAAAATGCAACTGCTGCGACCTAAGTTTTAGGAGGCGCCTACATTCGCATAATATTTTATAAGCTAAAAACAAAAAAGCGGTAAACACACTTGAACACAAACAATTACAATCGTCAGAAGTTTAAAAGTATGCTATATCCTGCAGTGTTATCAGTAGTGAGGCCGCCCTAACAAGGTACCTGAAATCTAATAAATTTAAATTTTTCTATAATTGGTATACAGCATACATATAAATCTGTTAACTAATCATGAAATCACTATAATTAGAAACTGCGATAATATACCTATCTTTATCTTCCTGAACATTCCTCTCAGAACCCCATTTCTATTTCTGTACAAACCTGAACATTTTTCTCGGCAGTTTCGGAAATAGTCTCCAATTTCTCGGTTGAACAAATGTTTCTGCCTTATTAAAAGTAGATAAGACCTTTTGACTCCATCCTATTTACTATAAGTTTAAACGCTGTTCTAAAGCGTTAATGCCGTGATAAGTTGGGAGCCACTTTGTCTTCTGCGTTAAGAGGGTAAGTTTGGAGCTCACATCATTTACTAAAAATAGGAATGCTAGATGTTTCACGCATAGTTTTTTCTTTTTTTTAGTTAAATAATTATGTGTTATTATAATTAGTTATATTGTATAAAAAAGTAAAGAAGTTAGATAGAAAAACACAACACAACTTAACCTGTATACAGAATTTGAAGTAACAATAAGCAACGCTCATTATAAAATTATATTTTAAACGTTAAAGAATCTAATAAATGAAATAACATAGAATTTATCATTCAAATAATTTAATAGGAATAGTTAAAGTATATAGGATATTTCATTAGAAGTCATTTATAAAACAATCAAGTGCTATCAAAACTGATACTCTCGTTTAGTGTTTGTCCATCATCATTTCTCATTTTTGAATATGAGATAATAAACAATGAAACACAGTAATAATCAAATGGTTTTATGTAAAGCTTTTAAAATGAAATTATTTTGATGAAGTCAGTAGCTCTACTGTATATGTATCACGTGAAATTTGAATAATAGAAAGTTGTACATTTTACAGTTAATATGCATTAATTCTTTTTAATAACCAAACATAATAATCTACTTATTAAAATAAATTACTTGTACAAATTTTCCACTAATATGTACTGAACCCTTCCGTTTTTTGTAATGGTAGAGGTTCTTTGTTTTTTTTTAAAGACTATTAATAATGATGAAATTGGTATATATATGGAAATAAATATCAATTCATTATTATATTTCTCTTATTTATTTATTGATACATTTTTTATATGTTTATATTTCTTTCGTAAGTTCTATAAGTTATAAATAGCCTATAAAAAAACAAAGCAAATAGGGTACTCTTGGGCAAAAAATAGTAGGAGTCAGTTTTGAAAGAAAGGAGCGCTCCCCCAGACATAAGGTATTCAATGTATGCCGAGCCCCGGGATTCAATATCTACCTTTAAATAATGTAGAACCAGTTGGGGGGAGAAAGAGATCTCTACCACTATTGGGTTTGAGCGGATTGTATAGGGCAGGGGACCTCTAGCCATAACCTCGTTTCCTCTTTTTCTTCTCCCGGATAACCGTCTTCGGCGGAGTCCTCAGGGCCCCTCAGGTGTATTGCTTGCTGGGGTTGGATATTCTATGGAGTGAATAAAGTGCAAGATAAGTGCGGTCCGCATTGGCACTCAGTACTCGGCAATTGGCTGATTTGGTCTTGAATAACTATGTAAATAAATATAATCAATTAATCTACCGCGTGACTAAATAATTATTAAAAATCTAAGATATTGTTAGGTTATTTTAAAGAAGTAGATTATCAGTTGCATTTTATAATCTGTTGTTGGGACTCCCTTTCTCCAAAGTTGGGGGGAAGCCTTCACGTTGGTGAAATTTATAGCAACGATGCTAGTTACTTCTCATTCAAAAGATAATTTGTGAATCAAATAGTGAGAACAATATTATTTCTAATGTTGTTATCCTCCCGAAATTCAATCACACGATGACTACTATCGCAGCTTACTCACTTCCTCCATTTGAACTCATCGCCTCCACGTATTCTTTCATGTGTTGAAATGGCCTACTATGTTCTTTTAAGGGTGATATTCGCTCCGTACTTTATTTAGTTTCATAATTTTTGAAACTACCCTTTAGGCTGAGTTTATTATTAACTGATTATTAATAAATAAAATTTATTCGTAACAAAATATTTATTAAATAAATGAACCAATAAAGCCCAAGAAGACTCTTGAGTTCAGTACATGGTAGGGACTATCCTGTTTTTAAGACAAAGGTTTTGCATGAAGATGCTTTGTTTAAGATCACGCTTAACCCCACGGTTTTTCCCCCGATTAAAGATGCCCACTTTATAAGGCCGACCCATAGACCCACCTCAGGATGGTCTGCAAATCCCTTAGAGTTATGACAGTTAACTGGTCGATAATGTCTTATAAACAATTCATAATTTGAATGATTAAAAAACATTTCTAGAATAGATTCATTCACGATAAACTTACGACTGTTATATGCAGGAGTATGAAATTTTAAATTAAAGAGTGATGAGGGGTGATGTTGAACTTCGCTAAGTTCAATTTTCCTTTCCTGGCTGTTATGAGAAACATCGCAATTAAAATTAAAATTCATCGTCGCCTCAGGAATATGTGATTTCTATGAAATCATTAGGAGGACTTTGTTACCAGGTTATGTGTTTTCGGTCCAAGGTCCAAATTGATTAAATAAAAAAAAAGTACAAAACCAGTAGGTTGCATTCATAACAAAGTTCGTAACACAATTATTACGTAAAGTGGTAACACCAACTACAAATAGATAAATAATTAATAAAAAACAAAGATTATATACAATTTAATTTACAAATTTTTAATAGGATGCTTACCGCTGAGCCGCAAAGAAAATATAAGGTAATATGTAAAATTTGGCAATTACTTGGCCATATAAACCACTGATGTGGATTCGCACATAACGACAGCCCACAGTAGAGTGAGCTCACATGTGCAGAGACACAGGACGGACGAACTTAGCAACAAAAAAAAATAAAAAAGAAACTCGTTACAACACATTGTTATAATACTTTACACATTATAATACTTTACACATTGTTTAAATCTGAACAGGACGAAATCACTATTGTTTAAACAGAGAGCGCTCCTTGAATTTATATTATATAAAACAATTACTGGCATGAACTAGGGATCAGTGACTTGGTCAAGTTTGGATTTAAACTAGTGTTAGAATATTATAACATGTACAACCACCTACGGTCACCTGTGGTCTAGTGGTTAGCGTAACAAACTACTAAACCCAAGATCACGGGTTCGTAGTCCGGCAGGTGGCCCTAGGATTTTTTTAAGGGAGTAAAAAATCTTTAGTTACGCCGTCCTTCGGAAGGGACGTTAAACGGGCGTCCCGAGCCTGTACGATGTCAGGTACTCGTTAAAAATCCCTATCCTAATTAAACCTGGATAGGCAAAATTTAGAGCTCCCACTGTAGCATCGTCCGATTAGATATAGCAGCATAAAGTGACGTTAAATGAACAAACAACATATTCAACCATAAGTGTTGTGTGAAATATGTTAGTTGTATTAGTAAATTATTTGTATTTATTTTACATGAGTTTAATTCAGAGTCCATACAACGCTAGGAATTATTAATTACTCATCCGAAATTCTACTAATCAAGCTGTTTGTTAATAACAGATATATTCTCTTATAATTGGAAAATAATAGAAATCTATTTCGCTAATGAGGGTATCGACTGGGTGGCTTTCCTTAATCATGAAAAACTGGTGGAAGAGAACCGCCTACGTAAGTTGAGATCTAGTTAAACTTGTTTTTCTCATCTATATTGCCCCCCCCCCCCCGCGGGAGAGCAGCGTAAACAAGTGAAGTTTCTCATGGCTCTTTCTCATTACACTCTGTACTTACCTGTCTCCCTATTAAGTGAAAGTACTCCCAAACACTACTATCATTATCTCCATCACCTGTCTTATAAATCCTGCAATTACACCATTATTCTTCTCTGTTTGCTTTAGCTTTCATCTAGGAAAGGGTGTAATCTCTATTTGAATATCTTATAAGATCCGTTCAGTAAAATAAGATCGTCAAGTTCAAGATGTTGACGATCTTATTTTACTGAACGCTACATTAACCCGTCAGTTCCCATAAGGTCTTCGGTACAGATTTAAAAATAAAAATTTATATTCATATAGCTTAATTTAAGTGTCTTACAATGTTTTCCTGCAAATTTTGACCATACTTCCTGAAATAATGAGTATGCACCTGTAGGTAGGGTTCTACCGATATTACCGATATGGGTACAGTATCGATACTTTTCCTTTCGATACCGATATTTTGGTATCGATACTTTTTTTCCGATATTTTATCGATATCGGTATGGAAAACTAAATATCGAAACAGTTAACTGACTATTTTTTTTTGTTCATCCAAACGAAACCTGAATAAAAAGTTGTATATATCCTACGGCACATTCTTTCCATATTCTCAAAAAAATAGAATGATATGTTTCCTTTCCCTATATGAACCCTATTATTTTATTATTATGAACCCTATCTGTACATATCACGGAAATTAATTAAAAGAAAAAAAATAATATATATGCATAGCAATGGAAATTCTTTCGATACTAGAAGAACAGGATACTCTTTCGATATTCTAAAAATATTTTCCGATACTTCACAGATGGCTAATATCTAAATTTATTATTATGTAATGAACAATATCTATACACATCAGCGAAATATGTTAAAATAATAAAATAATATATATGCATAGCAAAGGAAATTCTTTCGATACTAGAAGAAGAGGCTACTCTTTTGATATTCTCACAATATCGAATGATCATTCCGATATTTCACAGATAGCCAATATCTAAATTATTATGTTAACAACACTATCTGTACACATTAGGGTAATAAGTTAAAAGAAAAAAATAATATATATGCATAGCAATGGAAATTCTTTCGATACTAGAAGAACAGGGGTACTCTTTCGATATTCTCAAAATATTTTCCGATACTTCACACATGGCTAATATCTAAATTTTTTATTATGTTATGAACCCTATATGTGAAAGGCTAGCCTTTGAGCAGAGAGGATCTAGAAGCTTTAGCACCGAGACAGATAAGAGGCTTTATTTTTATATTATATATTTTCACTCTTTCTTTTTTCTTTAAAATAGGTTTACATTACTTATTTTATTTATAAATTAAAAAAAGGGAATAATGTCAGAAAATAGCGATGGTCGGGATGATATCCCCCAATAAAAACCAGTAAGAAATAACAAATGTGATTCTTGATAATAATTTATTACATAATTTAGTTAATAATAATTCAGTTCATGATTCGAACATTAATTTCAGTGTTATCAATTCCAGATGGGGAGCTGACCCAAACATATCTTTATTATTTTATAGATCGACGATAAGGGCAATTTTTGATTATGGAGCGGTCATATACGGTGAAGCCCCAGATTCATCATTAAAAAAAACTAGACGTAATCCAAAACCGTTGTATAAGAATTTATAAGAATCGAAAGAGTACCCTGTTCTTCTAGTATCGAAAGAATTTCCTTTGCTATGCATATATAGTATTTTATTCTTTTAACTTATTTCCCTGATGTGTATAGATATTGTTCATAAAATAATAATAAATTTAGATATTAGCCATCTGTGAAGTATCGGAAAATATTTTGAGAATATCGAAAGAGTACCTTGTTCTTCTAGTATCGAAAGAATTTCCATTGCTATCCATATATATTATTTTTTTCTTTTAACCTATTACCCTAATGTGTACAGATAGTGTTGTTAACATAATAATTTAGATATTGGCTATCTGTGAAATATCGGAATGATCATTCGATATTGTGAGAATATCAAAAGAGTACCCTGTTCTTCTGGTATGGAAAGAATTTTTCTTTACTATGTATATATATTATTTTTTTCTTTTAATTAATTTCCCTGATATGGACAGATAGGGTTCATAACATTAAAAAAAATAGATATCAGCCATCTGTGAAGTATCGGAAAATATTTTTAGAATATCGAAAGAGTATCCTGTTCTTCTAGTATCTATTCTTAGAGTATATATTCTTCTAATATCGAAAGAATGTCCTTTCCTATGCATGTATATGTTTTTTTCCTTTTAATTAGTTTCCCTGTTATGTACAGATAGGGTTCATAACATAATAAAAAATTTAGATATCAACCATTTTTGAAATATCGGAAAGATCTTTCGATACTCTCAGAATATCGAATGAGTATATATTCTTCTAATATCGAAAGAATGTCCTTTCCTATGCGTGTATATGTTTTTTCTCTTTTAATTACTTTCCCTGATATGTATAGATAGCGTTAATAACATAATACAAAAATTTAGATATTAACTGTGAAATATCGGAAAGATCTTTCGATATTCTGAGAATATTGAATGAGTACCATATTCTTCTAGTATCGAAAGCATGTCCTTTCCTATGAATGTAGATGTTTTTTTCTCTTTTAATTACTTTCCCTGATATGTATAGATGGGGTTAATAACATAATAAAAAATTTAGATATCAGTCAACTGTAAAATATCGGAAAGATCTTTCTACACTTTGAGAATATCGAATGAGTATATATTCTTCTAATATCGAAAGAATGTCCTTTCCTATGCGTGTATATGTTTTTTCTCTTTTAATTACTTTCCCTGATATGTATAGATAGCGTTAATAACATAATAAAAAATTTATATATCAGCCATCTGTGAAATATCGGAAAGATCTTTCGATACTTTGAGAATATCGAATGAGAACCATATTATTCTAATAAAATAAAAAAATAAAAGGTCTTTCACTATTTGATTGATTATCCAATGTGTGACGTGTTCCTGGCAATGGAATGTTTGTGGCCATTTGACGAACCGTGCTTTTAAACGACTAAAAATCTTCCGATACCGAGTGATATCGATATTTTTCTTTCGATATTTTCTTGGTATCGATACTTTGTTCCGATATATCGCAAAGGCCGGGTATCGATATTTTTGCGTATCGGTAGAACCCTACCTGTAGGGGCTTATGGGCACCCAAGGTTTGGCAGGTGATGAGTTTGAAAATGTTCTCTAGTTTTAACAAATTAAATTTATTCAAAGTGGTATCAAACGTTTAAAAAAATATCACTATATAATAATTAGCTTGTCAATTATTCGAAAAATAAATTATTATTATTACATTGCATTGTTGGCATACTTTTCTCTTTCTCTTTCTGTATTGTTTACAGGTCATATGTCATTTTGGTCTCGGGCTCTGATTGACGTTTGAGATGCCAAGTGTTCTGGCATGTCGCATCAAAACCAAATACAAATAGTGGGAACCACCATTTTCGTCCACGATATCCAACACGTAGCAGATTTTCTCATCAAATCTGTCAACTCCGCCCATAAAAAAATTGTATTTTTTTATGACGTTTGGAAAAACACCTTTCATCTTCATTTTCTTCTTATCAACAGTTCCAATCCGGTCAACTTTAGTTTGAAATTGGTTCAGATCTCAATCAATTTCATCGCCACTTTCTTCTCCTGTCAAATTTCCATCGTCCGGTGGGAAAAGTACAATTTCAATATCTTCTAATGCTTCACCAGCTTTCATGAAGCACTTCGTGAAGTGGGACTATACGGAAGCAATAGAAAAAATAAGAAAAAAAAATTCCCGAAGAAGGGATATATTTTCATGCCATCATTTACAATATTGTTAATTTTTTAATATCACAATTAAAATCTTACCTTAATTTTGTTGAAACGATTTTAAATTTTAGTTGCAATAAGAAACACATATAATCATACCATATGTTATCATACCATAGAAACACCATTGAAAATCCATTAGATATATGTATAAGTCACTGAAGTGAATCTTGGGTGCCCAAATAAGCACCTACAGGAGCACTTAGTTCAATTTCATACCAGAGAAACGAATATTTTCAAAAAAACAAAACAAAAGCTAGTCTATATCTTAGCATATACATTTATAAAAACATTTCAACAACAAAAACATCTGAACTTTCGTTTTTTGTGTCATTTTTCGAAGAAACAAGTCGACAACTCAAAAAGCTAACCTCCAGGCGGGGAGCCTCTCAGTTCTAAGCCGATATGAGAATGATTATCGTACCCAAACTCTGTAGAAGAGGCGTGGAAACTAAAGCTAATATGTTTTTAACCGGTACATGGCTCTGGAAAATCAGAAACTGAGACAGAACCAAAATTAAATGAAAAATAAAATAATGCATCTGTAGGTGCTTATGGGAACTGACGGGTTAAACCTCTCTTTCATTTTATTAACAAAGATTATCTGTGGTGTTTCAACCTCGACTGACACCTGTGACCTGGACCTTTCTTTCCATTAATCATGCCCTGCCTAATTAACTGCAGCAGGCGATACTTTTCTTTTGCATAACATGCCCGAAGTATGCCCATTCATATCTTTTGGTGCTGTTGTAGTATCTAGGTCTTCTATATTCTTTGTGTATTTTATGTAGTATATTGTACATATATGTTGTATATGAAATTACAGCCCCTGGCTTCCCAAAAAGATGCTCTCTAAGTAGGTTAGTCATTTGCTCAGAATGAAATGTATTGAATAATTTATTTTGTTGTTTAGTCGTTTCAATTTTGTTTTCTAAGAGGATCACACGTATAGAAATTATTCCACGTTTGTTCATGCATTTATAGTTGTTTTTGATTTATCTATTCTCTTTCATTGCTTAACCTTGTCAAGATTAGTCTTATTATCAGTATTATTATTATTTATTTATTTGTTGTTTTCTGTCACTTTTTATATGCTTTATGATTTGTATTATGTAGCCATCTGGCCACATCTATATTATGTATCTTTTTCTGTTCAAGCTTGTTATTCTAAAGGAACTTAGTCCCATAATATAGTTACTTTTCTATTCAAATCTATGCTATTCTATTAAAAGCAGTACTATATGGCTTTGTAGAAGTTACTATATACTTGGCATAAAACCTTCAATGTTTGATAGTGCCACAGATTCAATCAACTAATAATTATTAAATTATTGTAATCATTCTTTTTATTTGTATATATTTAAGATTCTGTTTTATTTGAAGGTTATAAATTTATAGATAATATTAATTTATTTAAAGATCCCAGAAAATTTTGCACCTGAAAATTATCATACTATTAAATAAATAGAATCATACTATATGATAAAGAAATCTTGCTACAACAGCCTCTTGTAATCACATACAGTTCCATGACAGCGAATAATGTTGCAGACTGTAATTTTCATTTCGCATAAAACATGACCAAAGTATGCTAATACATATCTTTTGTTAAAATCCAATATCTCATATTCTTTGTAGTATGCTTTCACTGCTGCCATGGTGCACTCATGAAACTCTGAGCATACCCGGATAGCACCATATCACGAATGCTTGTAAACGTTTACTTGAAGCACCCATAAGTTTTCATGCCTCTGATTGGTGTGATAACACTTAGAACATGTAACATCTAAGTACTCTAAATCGAGTCTGTAGGTTCAAATTGTTGTTGCATAGATTTTTTTCTATTTTTCTATTATTTTTTTCAACTTCTTGCCTTCACTATCCGAAGCCTGATTTCATTTGAGTGATCCCAATTATCACATCATTTCTACAGATACTATTTCTTTGTTTTACACAAAAATCTGCTCAACATTTAGCATAAATTCAATCTCAAATAATTTTAAAATGATTGAAGGAATCACTTCAACTAGTGTATACTTTTAAAGCTATTGCTGATTTTTTTTCTGTCTGTCGCTGAGATACACTGAAATACTTCTGTTTTCCGCACATCCATAATCAATATGGAGGAAAATGGAGAGAAAAGAGTCCTTGTATGCGATTTTTTGTTTTATGCAGTGAAATAGCATTGACTACAAAGCCATTTGGTATCGTGGATTTATATAATGCTCGGTTTATAGTAGACGAAAAGAGATAATAGAAATGTAGGAAAGTTCGTTGAGATTATTTTATTTTATTTTCTTCTCAATATATTAATAGTTATTTAAATTTTGTATGCTCTCTAGAAATTTGAAAACAATTATGAACCGTAACGGAAATATTAATTATATTCATTCCTGTGTAATTCGGTGCATTCCTTAATTAAAGAAGCCATTCGCCATTAATAGATTGTTGGATGGTGGGTGATGGAGGGTCCAACTATGGCTGCCACATCAAGTATTGTAATTAATTGAGGCCAAATACCAGTTCATGTACCAATGGGTATTATCCACTGAGCTATATATAATGTTTTATCTTTATAATGTTATCTGTACAATGGTTTATTGTTCTATGGTTCTTATTTCAATGTTAAATTGTTTACTAAAATTAATAATTAAGTCTAAAAAGATTTAATGTGTATTTTACGTTAACCAATGATATGATAGAATGATTAATATTATTTTAAATTCCGTAAAATAATCATTAAACTATAATAATGTGATCGTCATTTTATTATTTTTGAAAGATAAACGAATGAAACTTCTAATTAACAAAATATCGAACCCCCTCCAAGTTATGCTGAATATAAAAAGTAAAAAAATAAGGAAGAAGTGATGTGTTTTAAGTCAGAAAATTGTATAGTGCATATCTATATCAAGCTATATCGTGGGACCATAGGTCTTCTACGTCAAGATTTAATTATGGGTCTATTTATGTCTATATTTTCTTTTATTAATTTTCTGAAAAAAAACGCTGTTCCTCATGTGTTCTTGGGTCCTTAGCGCCCACAGTCATTTTATTCTTCCAACGATAGATATTTTCTTCTTAGGTTATCCTAATAAACTTCTTGAGATTGCTCAGGATGGTAGTTATAAGCCGGTGATGAATCCTGTGGGCTTTGTAGACCCTCCTGGGGTTCACCCAGTTCTATTAATTGGTTACCCCTAATATTAGGGTGGTTGGGAGTGATCTCGGACAAACCATTTCGATGATCCTAGAAACCGTATCTACCACATACAAAATTCAAGACCCTACAAGTGATGTAGAGTTATTTTTTTAATTACATTTTGCCATTAATACAATTTAAAACATATTTTATTTAGTCAAACAAAATAGAGAAGTGATACTCCCGGATATTAGTAGGAATATTTGGATAAATAAATAGTTCAACTTATACTGCATTAAAAAGAATAATTTATTGTAATCATTAAATGTCCTAGTAATTAGGGGGAAATCTAGCAGATGAATGTGATCTCAGAAAAATTCCCTCCTTCAACAATAATTGTCCTAGAAACAGTACAGTCTCAACCACGAGATCCTTTGTGGGCTGCAGTGGTATAGTTTTTAGTTGATGGATACCGCTCTGAATAAGATGAGAGAGATAGAGTGAGAGGGAGTGAGATAGTGAGAGAGAGAGAGAGAGAGAGAGAGAGAGAGAGAGAGAGAGAGAGAGAGAGAGAGAGAGAGAGAGAGAGAGAGAGAGAGAGAGAGAGAGAGAGAGAGAGAGAGAGAGAGAGAGAGAGAGAGAGAGAGAGAGAGAGAGAGAGAGAGAGATTAAGATGATATCGACTGGGGAGTAGTGAAGAAGATTGCTTGACAATCCAAGACGGAGCAGCCGGTATACAGACACAAATATGTTTTGCCCCCGCCCTCGAGAACTGAAGGGTAGTTTTGACTAATGTGACGGGACAATGGAGAGAACCTAATGGCTCGGAGCCAGCAATTTGGATAATACTCGTCCCTATTGTACCAACCCTTCGCCTCCTATATTATAATTTAGCGGATTGACTGGGGGTGGGTTGTTTTCGCCTAATTTAGCCCCGCCCCCCTAATGCGGATCGCCCCCCAGATCGGCGGATATTGCTCAAGGGTTAGCATTGATTCGGTTGGTAATTAAACCCTTATGCAGAGACTAATCATCATCAGCTTTAAAGACCTCTAATCATTCTCTCGTCACGCAGCCCCAGCTCAGGAGTCAATGCTGCCCGAGTGATTCATTGCAAGGAACAATTCAGGACTGAGGGAGGAATATGGCTGGTCTTATGGGTAATTACTGCAAAAATACTTACTTACTTTTTACACATATTTATAGAACAATATATTTTGACAATAAATAACTACTTTAAATGCATGAGCTAACGTGAAATAATTTCTTTACATGTTATTTTTTTTAGAAAACAAAATTAAAACGACTAAAAACTAAATAAAAATGGTGTCAAAACTGAAGGAGTAAAATAAATTCCCACAAATCCCGTCAAATCGCTTTTACCCTTTGTCGTAAACCAATGACTTCCTGTCCTCCTGTATCGTTTAATAACATCTCACTGATTCCTGTAGAACAGGAATAGGTCTGGTACTAAGGACTACACCTTGACAAAGGATTAACTTGGAATCCTCATACTAGACTGAAACGACAAGAACCACAACGCCGTTTCGCACTACTTCAACATTTACTAGACAAACGCTCTATGCTCTCAATTAATTACAAAAGACTCATATACATGATAACCATTAAATCCATCTGGATTTACGGAGTAGAGATTTGGGGCTCCACTAAACTATTGAATTCCTCTCGTATTCAATCTTTATAATCCAAAATCATTCGCAATTCCTAAATTCTCTTTATTTTGTTAAGAATAAATACATCCATGACGACCTTAATGTCCCATTTCTTGCTGATTTGGCCCGAATCCGATATATAGTATAGTAAAGTTGTAAATTTCATTGAATAAAGCTTATAATTCTAACGGAAATAATACAATTTATATATTTATAATGAGACATTTCCAAGTAAAATATAAGATATCTCAATGTATTGCTCTGTCAAGATGTACGCAGACGTAAAGCATGGAAGCATTTCTAAGGTAATCTGAAATTCTGGAAATGCTGAGCGGGGCGAATCGGCTTGCGTATAAAGTTTATGGGAGAATAAAAAGTTCGGAAGGGAGGCCCAGGCTTCGTTTAATAAGGGGAGTGATTTGTATAATAAAGAATTAGTTCTTGAACTGCTTGGGAAACTGGAGGGCGAAAATTAGAATACAAAGGGACTCATTCCTCTTCCGGAGCGGGGAGAGGTAATATTTTAATTTATACAGAAGGCACAGGAGGATGGGGGATGGGGCGGTATTTATCTAGAAGTTAGTAATTTTCATTTGCCGGCGGAGTGGAGTTAGCAGAGCCGTTATTAAGTTTAAACTTGGCACCAGCGCTCAACTCAAATACTCGACCGGCTGGCGAAGTTGTGTATGATAATGAATAAAGGGCTGGATTATCCAGAATATAGCCTCATCATTCCAGCTCTCCAGCAGATTGCTTCCTCCCCTCCTGCCATTTTCATATTGAGATGAACCTGTTTATTTGCCAGCAGTTTCCTCCTCTCCTCATTGCAAGCTGTAAGGAGGGTGTTGATTTATTAAGATAAGTGCGGCCGGTTTTATTTATTTTTTTCTAATCATTCGAGTTCATAATTTAAATATTCAGCTAAAATAAAAAATATAAATATTTTTTAATTACACACATATCAGAACATAATGTTCCATTCTATTAACTCCTATAGTCCCCTTAGAACTACAGTTAGCATAACAAACTACTATGCCCAAGATCATCTGGCTCTAGGATGTTTAAAGGGAGTAAAGAATCCTTATTAATGCCGTCCTTTGGATGGGACTTAAAATGGCGGGATCCGAGCTTGAATGATGTCAGATTCTCGTTAAAGTCGACTATCCTAATTGAACCTGGACAGTCAAAGTTTAGAATCCCCTCTGTAGCATCATCCGTAGGACATAATAGGGTTTTGTAAGATTTTTGTTTTGAAAGTAAGTCAGTGAATGTGAATAAGACACTTGGACAAGACAAGAGGAAATGAAACGAGAAGAACATCAGATTTTATGATTCATAAAGAAATAAAATAAAATGTCATTTATGTTCAGCTCATATAAATTATTATATATCCAATCTTATGAATGGATTGCTTCGATTTATATATCAATTATTTTATTTCGTTTGATATTGCACGTCACTGTACGGAGTATTGAGTTGTCATGCCAAAGGTTCCGAGTTCAAATCCACCTGTGGCAGATAAATTATTTATTCTCGTCACAGACACAGATGGACCTTGTGGAACCTACAGGATTCCTGGAACTCATCCATTCCTTATAAATTGGGTACCCTCAATTTTAGGAAGTAATTGCCTGTTGAGCGTGATCTCGTGCTGATTACACAGGTCTGCAAAAAAAATTTTTTTAAAACTTGTTTTGATTTAGTGAACTGATCTTTATGTAGTTTTTAGCGCTGATTTAAAAAATGACATTGTTTTTTTTTATCACGTAAGGCTTGCCTACAAAATATAGTTGAAGTTTTTGGAAAAAGTACAAACAACGGAAAATTTTGGATTGGTTTTTATTATTTTAACACGAAGTAATAGCAAAAAAAAAAAAACGATACCTTGCTAAAATGAGCATAAGAGTGATGCACATGTGTTGTAAACTTATTATAAGTATTTTTAAAAACATTTTCCATCAAAGCTCCTTTTGGTATTTTTTCGGCGGTTTTCTTGTAAATTTTCCCTTTTTAACATCCAACAGTTGTCTGCCATCATGTTGACATTCCGTCGACCTCGGTATCTATGCTCCACTTCTTTTATATCTTGATGGAAACGTTCTCCTTGTTTCTCACTTACAGCCCCAAGATTTTCTGAAATGTAGTCCAGATGTGAGTGAAGGAAATGAACTTTGACACTCATGTTGCCGCCCAACATTTTGTATTTTTGTAACAATTCAGCAACCAAAGTTTTGTAGTTCGTTGTTTCCGAAAAAGCCTGTTACAACAAGTTTAAATGAATTCCAGGCATTTTTTTCGTCAATCTCCATTTTAGTGACAAAGCTTTCATCTTTAAAAAGTTTTCTGATGTCAGGCCCAACAAAGAATCCCTCTTTCAGCTTAGCATGGGATATACCAGGAAATTGTTCACAAAGATACTTGAAACACTCTCCTTCTTTGGATACTGCTTTCACACTGTTTTATTAGCTCCGATTTGATATGAAGTGCTCCAGGAATAAGAGCCTTTCTGTTTGGCCACGGAAACTTTGTGTAACCACTTAGCCGATCTAGAAACATGGAAATAACTTTCAAATCCTCACAAATGGTCCATTTATGGTTAGAGTAGCCGAGCTTATTAAGAACAAACTCAAGATTTTCGTAGCAATCTTTCAAATGGACTGAAAGCCCAACAGGCACAGAAGCATATCGGTCATCATTGCGAAGAAGTACAGCTTTTAAACTCCTTTTTGATGAATCAAATAATAAATTTTCAGATGAAATTTGTAACCTATATAGGGGTAATGGAATTTTTTTACTATTTTTTCCGTAATCAGCACAAAAAATACTGTTAAACCTACTGGTTAAATATGCTACAATTTTTTCACCGCAGGCCTGTTACCTCCCTTCACAAGTGTTGCTAGTAAGAGTACAGCCCGCACCAAGTAATCCATCCTTGATCCTTCTTCGATTGCAATGGCAGGTTTTTTTTTCTTTTGACAAATCTAAACCTTACATTAAGCAAAATGTATGCATCTACATTCTCAATTGGAGTACTTTATAGTTTATACAATTATAATGCTTATAAAAATTTATTTTTGTTTACTAAGGAAATATTGAAGTAAAAAAGGGAAGTAAGGTGGAGACTATCGACCAAGGTGGCGAGTCACAAATGACAGATGACCAGGGCATAATGGCCTGATGGAGCAGCTCTTAGCGGGCTTTTTTCTTTTTAGCTTCGGAAGAAGGGGGGGGGAGGGGGTGACAAGGGAGATTGAAATGTATGGGGTCAGTTAGCCCCCGGGCCTCGGACCTTATATGAAACTATAACCAATTTTTCTTACTTCTTCCTATTTGGTGTTAGACACGCTGAGAAAAATTATTGGATCCACCGAAAAATTGAAATATTGTAACAAATGTGAAAAATAAATATACAATAATAAAAATTATTAGAGAAATATCTAAAGGGAGTTTATCTAATATCTAAAGCTATGAGGTAGAGCGCTGAATTGCCGTGCCGAGGGCCCTGGGATGAAATCCTTAACTCTGGGTTGAGCGTGGTCTAGGGCAACCGCATATCCAAGAAATTATCCACCACGTAGTGAGCTCCAGATTTTTCATGGGTTTTAGTGGTACATGTGGGCTGGTAAGAACAAATTTTAAATGATAGAAAATTTTGTTATAGATTTTATAGATTAACTACGATATGTATTCTTATAGTAGGAAATAACTTTCTAAATCTACATATAATAGAATAGATAGTGCGTTAATATTTTTCGCTAAACGGGTATGAGCTTGGAAAGCTGTAAACAGTGAGAACAGTGCGTTTACTGCTGGACTGTAATTGCGGAACAAGTAAGAGCCAGTGTAGAGTACTTCCTTCTTAGTTACTTGAACTTTTACAGTCACACCTGTGGATTAAAATCTCACTATTGTGGGAACTTGTAAGTGCTCATAGTGGCCGTCACCTTGTCTCCGCCAGCTTTGTTATTCTCAAGCCTGTATGAAGTTCTAGTCGAAGGGATTAAGAATAAAATTAATCCTCGGCCATTTTTAGTATAATCAATTACTGTGTGTTATTCCAGAGGTACAGTAACTATCAAGACATTGTTGAATAGTATAGGACAAAGATTTGTTTAATTTTAGTTATTATTAGAACGTTCGTGTTTTAATTGGGTTGTGCTGAAAATCCAGCTGTGGCAGGTAAATTATTTAATCTGTTAACAGCCATGGATGGACCCTGTGAGATCTGGAGACCCTCCTGGGGCTCACCCAGCCTCTACGTGTGTGTGTATAGAGTGGGCACACATATTTGGTGGAAACAACTGACCCTGAACTCAGACAATGAAACTGCACAGGCCCTATCACGTACAGAACCTAAGACCCTTCGTGGATTGTAGTGTTGTTGTTTTTTAATGTTAAATTAATTATTCAGCTTATATTGTTGTTTACTTTTGATTTAGCTTAGCCTCTAACTAAATACTTTTTTGTTTATCTTGTATTAAACTATCACTAACAAACAAAATTATAATATACAACATGCTAATTAAACCAATATGGGCCTACGCCTCGCAAGTGTGAGGGTCATGCAAAAAATCCCACATAGAGATCATTTAAATTTTTCAATCGAAATTCCTTCGTTATATTACACATAGTCCCTTTTACATCACTAATAAAACATTACACAAAGATCTCAACATACCGCTCGTGGCTGACACAATCAAGAACAACTACAAAAAATTTCATGACTCACTTGCTGGACATCCAAACTTACTGGTACGATCATTGCTGACAGGCACATTACCACATAATCCGACAAAAAGACTGAAACGTCTCTGGCTACAGTGAGATGAACCACGCTAGGAGTGCCATCAATGGGAGATTTCTCCATATACGCTTTCAAGAGAATCCCTTAGGGGAGGTTTTCCGAAGAACACTAAAAATACAATATGTGCCAAATGGCATTTGTATGATTTCTTAAATAGACATTATTATTATTATTATCTTGTATTAATTATCCTTTTATTGCCATAGCAACCTTAGACATTTATAAAAATACTTTATAACAGCTGTTTATGAATTTTAAGATGTTTAAGAGCAGAATTGTAAAAAAAAAAAAAAAAATCAGCAGCTAAATCTTTGTACAAAAAAGTTTTAAAAATAACCCAATGAGTTGACGACTAGAGAACAAAATCCTACAGCTTGACAGTGTTCTGTCGTCACAGGTCATTAGCCACATCCAAGGACCTGGTTTATTTTAGACAGTAGTCTGTTCGTTACAGAGTATACGAGATTTCCAGTTTTTTTTCTCGTGACGGTTAAGGAAAAATAGACGTGAGGTCAATTCGATTGACTCGGGATATGATTTTTTTTTTTAAAGGAATAGGAATCTTTTTCGATTTTTTAGAGAATTAACTTCGTTTTTATTTGATCGAAATTCAGATCGAAAATCTACTTACTGAAAGATAAATTCTGTAACTGCTCAATTTTCGGGATTCTTATGGCAAAGGTTGTGCTAAGAGATATTTTGTCCAAAATATACTTCTCCAGGTTTTCTCGAGTATAAAAAACTGAATGAGCCAATGGAAGGTATCTCCATACTTAACTAACTAAACTGGAAACGAAGCCAAATTGAATAATTATTGCAGTATTACCCGCATGTTATACTGCGTAATGAAAGTAATGTTTAATTAACATTCTCCCCGTGTATACATCGCAAAATGCAAGAACTCGGAGATAAAGGATCAGTGAAAAGAAGGGTATGTCTGACCGAGAATCGAACCAGGATGGCTAAGTACCACGATTGTACATGGGTGATTCCATTTTAACATTGTCTAATAATGTCAAGTAATATTTGCTCCCACTGGTTATCCGATAACATTCTATCCATAACATTTTTATATCATCATGAACATATTTCATTGTTTCTTTCGTTCAATATAACTAGCAGTCCAGTGAAAACTTAGTGCTATCTCTTAAATGTATGTTCCTTGTCGGAATAAATGATCCAAAATAATACATTCATAAATTTTAATGTTCAATGTATTAATAAATTAAATATTTTTTTCTGAAGAATGCGGATGAATTAGTAATGTGACACGAAAAATTTGAACTTTGATTATCATTCTCGATATTTTGTGTGTGCGTCATTTTCGATAAGTTGTGGGAATTTTTATCCCATTTTTACAATAAAATAGAGAAATGACATGCATTAAAAACTAAACAATTTTAATGATAGAGTTAAAATGTTTAAATAAAGATAGAAAAATTCCCTGGGATGTAATATTCTGGGAGGAGTTGAACATTAGAAGTGACTTTTATTATTTCAGTTCATTTTTTTGAAGCATTGAATACTAACGCATTGATCCATTATTGGAAATATAACCTTCACAGAAGTAGTTGTCTACGAATGGCCTTTATGTAGAATATCATAGAGAAGCTTGAATAAAAATATAAGAAAAGGAAAAGAAAATACGACAGTGTAAATAAAGATTTTAGCAATGTGACAGAGCTTGGTGCGTATAGTGGACCTTGGTGCCCTCAACCTAACACACCCTTGGGAATATCCTAGTTTCATGAAGCCTCGGGAAAATAAAGATTTTTATTCGTAGCCCTCTCCCACAACATATTCTCTTATGGCTGCCTCCTGGGGTTTTCATTTCGTGAAATATTGATGTGGATTAAGCGGCGCGGCAGTAAAGAGTGCTACCTCCACGGGGGAGCTTCCCAAGCTACCCTTCCATATTTCCACGAGTAGATAAGGTTCCTGTCATGAGGAGTTGATCCCGCCCTTCTTGATACCTTCCGTCTCTCCAGGATCCTCCTCCTCATAGGGAAAAGCTTTTTCGTTTCGAAAGAAGTAAAGTATTTCCGGAAAAGAAACAAATATATCATAATACCTTTAACAAAAGTGTTTTACAAATAAGTTATGGAAATTTACAACTGCATGATTACAATACAAAAAATAAATATCATTAATGATACAGTATGGATAAAGCCAAGTAAAAAAACTACCCATTGGTAGTACTCAAATAATTTATGTATCTCGAATGGGCTGATGACCTAGGGACATTGTGTATATTTGCGGAGACATTACCCCTAAGTTATCAATAACAGTCTTTTGAAGAAGAAATTGAAGAATACTTCCAGAAGTTCGGAATAATTAAAGATCAAATTATGTGAAAAAGGTCATCAAATGGATTTTGGAAAGAACATAAAAAGGAGGTGTTTTAGTGAAAAGTGTAATTAGTATTTTATTATTACATTTATTTATTGGCAATGGCGGATAACAATTTGTAAATCAAAAGTACACTTTATTCGTTACAAAGTATGGAGCATGAAGGATTTTGGATTATAAGGATTGCATAATAAAGGGATTCGATGCCTTAGTGGAGACCAAAGCTATATTCCTTTAGTCCAAAAGAGACCCTTTTACATATATTCATATACAACATAGTAGCCATGTATATGAGCATTTTGTAATTAATTGGAAGCTTAGAGCGTTTATCTAGTAAGTGTTGAAGTACCCTGAAACGGGAGAAGTTTCTTGTCTTTTCAGTCAAGTATGAGGAATCCAAGTTAACTGTTTGTACAAATTTAATGCTAAGTATCAGATCCCTAAAAGGGTACTGGAGGAGAGACAATAATTTGTTTCCGACGACCTATAAATATTAAATATAATTACCGATAAAAATATATCCTATAAACATAATAAATCAATCCTAAGGTTAGTCCACTTAAAGCCGATGTTTTGGTATTTTTGCATATCACATACAAAAACATCATACTCAAACGAGATCCATATCGCGTCCACCTAAATCTGTTTATACAATAACAATAATAAAATGCTTAGTGAACCTTTATTTTCCGAGAATTCTGAGAGTAACCTTTTAAAATAAAATTCCAATTATAAACCTACGAATATTATAAATGCGAAAGTTTGTATGTTTGTTACTCTACAGTTTTTTGTGTACTCTTGAAAACCATTATAGTAATAATTAAAGGCAAATCATATGAAAATGATTGTTAAAATGACAGAAAGAACATGAGTGAAACTATTGTTTTGATATTTTAATAAACCTTGGAAATCTTTTATAGATACTACAAGTTAATTTGTATTTTATTGTTGTTTTTTATTCCCATGTTTCAGAGATTTGTAGATCCGTCTGTAATGAAATTTGATGTGGATAATCTCAAGCGTCGGGAAGTTTATACAAAACTGTAACCTGATTGACTAACACACCCAGTGGTCAACCCACAGCAGAAACCACTGAACTTGGCAACTCAAATTTCCAGATAGGTTCTTTTTACAATTTAAGAAAGAAATTTGTGTAATTCCGTCCCCAAGGGTTTCCCCCTTAATATAATAGAGGTTAAAAAATCCGTCAGTTTTGAAGTTAGACATCTGAAATTTCGGATGTATGAGTAGCTTATAATTAAAAAAAAATTAAAATATTTATTTAAAATGATCTGTCACGAAACTTTATGTAGTAGACCCCAAATTCCACACGAACGAAGCCGCGGGCAAAAGCTAGTTATTCATAATAACGAGTCTTATCGAAAGTGAAGGCTCGAAGTCACCAATCTCTGTCCACAAACTCAAGTCCATTCACTATTGCTCAGGCCAAAACCTGTTAGACTAATTTCGATGCAATCCTCCCACCTACACTTCAGTCTACCATACGGACCGTACGTGTATTAGTCGAACGAGCGCTAAATATAATTTTTAAAAATTCGTTCGTTACTATGCCCAATAAGCATCACAAGACCATCTTAATCATCGCGATGAATTACTTCAATCGTTTTAACCGGGTGTATGCTCTGTTATTCCGCTTTGCTATTTATGAACATTTTGTATAATATAATGAAATTCCAGTTTTTGGGTTAAATTATAAAATTTACTGTGATAGTGTTTTTGTTACTTTATTCAATTCGTTCAAGACTATATCATCCATTTGGCTGAACCATGATTTGCAATCCTGTGTTTCATAAGCCAACTTAATCGATCCAGTGCTGATATCACAGAAATTTTCTTATTTACAAAGACCTTCTGTACAAATCATTCAATTCATTATAAATAGGCATTATTGGTATTAGCTATGTATATAATAGACTGTATCAAATATTAATTAATTTATATGAAATGGCTGAATAATGTAATTCCAGCCCCACTGTAAATTTTTAAAGGAAGTACTTTTTGTCTGGCAGCCAATAACAGTTGGTTGGACATTGTTTAAATGCGACAAATTTAAGTAGTTTTTTTATTGGAGAAAAAAATACCATTTACTAAAATGCTAAAATATATACCACTGTTATTTGTTTAACATTAAAAAATATAAGTGATTTTATTATTAAGTTTTAATATATGAGGAAGAAAGTGGTCCGGGTAGAGGGCACAATGAATTTCTCATAGAATTGGAGAAAACCTTTAGTGATTAGCCAACGTTTTGACCTACTTTGTAGGTCTTCTTCAGGGCTATATGCAAAATACAGACAATATAAGAATAAAAATGGTACAAATATATTAAAACATATTAACATATTTATTTATATTTAATATGTTTTTATTTACATTTAATATGTTTTAATATAAATCTTCTTATTCTTTCTTCCACATATATTATCAAGGTCAACAATTATCATTCAATATTAAGTTTTAATAGTATTTTTTTAATTAGAACACTTTTAACACTTTTTTATATGATATGGATATAACATCATATGATATAATATATATGATGATACTTTGCTAACCTGCAGTATTTCGTAAATAAATATCTGATTGATTTATTCAATAATACTTTCTGAAAGAAATTATATGAGCAAGAATCAGTTCGTTATAATATTGCTATAAATAGAGGGACCCCTCGCAATTTGTCTTCAGACTAAAATTAAGGCAACTAAAAGCTCGAGGAAGGAACTGAAAAAAAAACCCTGTTTGAGGAAGCAACAGTGGCACGAGCGTTTTAACTAAATGGTCCAGAAAGCAATTATAAAGACTTTTTTGTACTCTCACCGGCTTTTTTACCCAGAAAAATAGTATCGAAAAACTGGAGATAGAAAACAGCTGTTTGGCCACAGATGTTGCTCCTAGTGTCCCTTCAGACAGTCTTGTCAGCTGATTCCTCAAATATAGAAGTAAAAAATCTCATACCCTACAGCTCAGGGAGATTTAATGGCTCCGCAATGAAACTACTAATAATACATTTACAACAAGAGAATTTATGTAAAGCATAACTATCATAACAAGAGCATAACTATGATTGAAAACATCAAATTTTGGGTTATTTTTTATTTACTTTTTTCAATTTAGTGCTTTTTTTTTAAAAAAACTTATTCATCCAAAGGTTGTGTGGGTTCGTATCCCAGTCCAAGGACTCTTCAAGCATCTCCGCCCTTAGGCCCTTTAATATAATAGGGGTTCAAAGGTTATATAGAATCCGTCAGTTTTGAAGATAGACATCTGAAATTTCGGTTGTTCGAGTAACTTATATTTAAAAAAAAAATTTAATTATTTATTTAAAATGATTTTTCACGAAACTTTATGTGGCAGACCGAATTCCACGCGAGCGAAGCCCCGGACATAAGCTAATATATATATAATAAATTTATAAAAATAAATTAAACGAAAATAAATTAAAAAAAAAAAATCGGTACGACTATAACCCATGAAGCTTTGGGTTTTGTACTGTTTCTAGGACAACTCTTGTGTAGGGAGGTTATTTGTCCGAGGCCACGCTAAATCGCCAATTTTTTAACCCTAATTAAGGGTGCAAAGTTTTATAGCTCCTATGTACTCCTAAGGGCATCTCTAGTACCCACAGGGTCCAATCTAGGCTGATAACATGTGAAACAATATATATATCATAGCCGGATCTGAACGTGGAACCTTCAGCATAGCAGTTCAGCTTGTTTTTTGTTATTTATATTTTCTATTACTCATCATAGTGGCTAAAATAAAGATTGCGGATAAATTGTAAAAGTATTTTACGCAGAATTAGAAATAAATCATATAATCTAAATACATGATTATTTATCAAAGTTCTATATAACTTATAATATTAAATTTAAATACAGATATCAGAATAACTTTTCCTTTTATCTTCCTGGAAAGATGTGTGTTCAGTGTGTTTTAGACCCTGATTTTTTTTTTTTTTTTAATGGTATCATGCTTCTACTCCACATTGAGACGAAAGCACTTCCACGTTCTACGGAAAGTGCGAACTCGCCTCGTCTTGGTTTGAGGAAGAAAACACTGTTGTGACAAGACTGACGCATTCCGCAGAGAGTCAAGCGCGTGAGACAGTTGTGAAATTTGTCCCGAAAGGATATGGGGGACAGGATTCCAGGAACTGGAAGGATAAGAGGTGAAAATAGTCCTGAGAAGGAGCGACAGTAGCCAAATGGAGGCTGCTCAGCAATTCAAAACGGCCGCTTCTCTCGAGAAAATGCTCCATCTGGCGAGTCGTAACTCCTCCCGATTCCTCCTATCTGGATCTGCACGGTCCTCTTACCGAAGCCGGTTTAATGTCACTTCTCATTACTGGGTCCGAGACCCGTTAAGTAGCGACATAACTTAATATCCGAATGAGAGGTCTCTTCTCGGTGACTGAAGTGTGCCGCTAGGAAGATGAATTCTTAAGATAACACCCTTATATATTATTATGATATCTCCCTGACATCGTTAATCGGAAATTTATTAATTTTATTGGCCATAAATAATTTATTTGATATTTATTTTATGGATAGTAAAAGCTGAAGCCTTTCTACTTTTTTTATATACTTAAAGGACAGCCGCAGATACTTTTCTTAGAAGCTGACGTAAATGTTTTCATACCCTATTTATGCACCTCCTCTACCAAGAGACGCAAATCGTAATTAGAATAGTTTGAATTAGTAGCGTTACTATCCCTGTTTTAGTCCATTTTCTGTTAATTGTAATTTATTAATAAAAGTTCTTTTTAAAAAGACTCATTGACTTTGTCAACATTGATCCAAGTATGTAATGAACACGATGTCACTATATACGAGTTCTTAACTTCATATTTGCTGTGTAGTCGACAAAGCTTATTTGGTATCATTGCCAATCATAACAAAATTTGTGTAAATAATTCTGTATGTGTGTAGTCAGCTGTAATTAACCCCTGAAAGATATCAAGAAAGCTCAAGTAAAGACTTTCAATGCTGGTTTATAATGTTTTATACCCTTTGATGAGGAAATAAAGATTAAACTCGTTCTCTGAAAAAAACAAAAGTTTTATTGGGAAACATACAACTCGTGAAAAATTATATTATCTGTAAACAAAAAACTCACCTTTAAAAAACAAAGAAACAGCGGTTCCATAAGTTCTCACTCCGAGTTGAGTAAGGACGTTTTAACTTTTCTTTCGTTTCTCTTTTAATTATTCTCCATAACTACAAATAATAAAAAAGAGTGTACCTAATCATTGAAAATATCTTTATTTCGTTAATCGTTTCATGAAAACAAATGAATGTTTCGAAACAAACACACATCATCTATATTTATTTTAATGAGAATACTAAAAGGAACGAAGCGACAATCTGCGGAACTAATAGCGAGATAGCACTTAAAGCCCTTACTTCAGTTTTTTTTATATCTTTCAGGGCTTAATTACAGTTAACTACAAAAAATATAACATAACATCATAATAGTCCACTCTCATATATCGTTAATTATAACATCTGTGTTTGTTTATTTCTTGTAGGCTATGTCCAGTATCACGGCTAATGCAAGGATAAGAAAAGCATTCGTATACTAGTCATGTTAAATATATACATAGAGAGAGAGAGAGAGAGAGAGAGAGAGAGAGAGAGAGAGAGAGAGAGAGAGAGAGAGAGCTTTTGTATTGCTCTGTATGATTTTGTTTACTTATTTTAATATACACGTTTCATTAGTTCTAATTTCTGAGCAATCCAAAATATTAATAAAAAATGGCATTTGAATAATTTTAGATCACTTATATTCAAATTAAAGTATTTTTTCTTTCTTATTGATTTAAATAATGTATTAAGAAAATGAAATTCAAACTGATATTGTAGAGTAATGATTACTAAAACAGTACATTCCATAATTTATCACTTTAGATGCACTCTAGGTCATCTGTGGGTTTTTCTTTTTTTGTTTTTTATCACCGCTCGAAGTCTCTGTCGGTTTTAAGGAATGATTGACAACAAAGGATCATAAAGATCTCTCGGCAGATAAAAGGGTATTATTTCTCAACACTTGCCGATAATGACTAGGGCGGTTCTATTTTTTTTGTTTTTTTGTTTTTACCCCTTTCCCTCCCCCAGCTCACCTGAGTTTTTGTTCAAATTCCCGAAACCATACTCCATTAAGATCCTGAGTGGTCTGGAACATCCGAAAAGCCGTTTAGTTGCCGAAAAGCTGGGGTACGCCCGGCTACAAAGCCTCAGACACCCATTGCCGCTCTTATTAAGACTAAAAGGAGAAGAGACTCCGGGGTATACATAATGTATGGGCTATCTAAATAATTTGTATGTATCCCTTCCTTTTGGAAAAGGAACTAGCCGAAGAAATAAAAATGAGAAGAGCCTAAGGAGTTCCATTTGGGCAAGATCCATCCCGTTATTGACGGGAGATCGTAAAAGTAAAACGCCGAGGGCCTACTTTAGTGTAATCAGTATTGGGGCTGCGCCGGGCCTTCTCGCTTCCCAGTCGTACATCTTCGGCATTTATCTTATGTTTATGTATGCCTCGAATTTGGGAATCAAATCTGTCTCTGTTCGCTGGGCAGGTTTAGGTTTAGCCCAAGTTTATTTCTCATTGTCCTTGAGGGTGTATTATGTATGTTTTTTAAAATATTCTGCTCTAAGAAATGGCGTAGTTGAAATAAAATTAAATAAACTTAAAACTACCAGCCGTAACAGGAAGTTTGTCTGGAATCAAGTAGAGAAAGTTCGAGGGAAATTCTTGTACACAAAATCATTTTTAAAATTAGAGATTACCTAGGACTCCATCTGGACAAACGTCTCACTTGGAATCCTCATACAAGACAAAAAACTGCTCGACGTTTTTGCCTGCTTCGACATTTACTGTACAAACGTTCTAAGCTCCCAATTAATTACAAAACACTCATTAACATGACAGTTATCAGACTTATTTGGACATGCGGAGTTGAGCTTTAGGGCTCTACTAAACCATCCAATTCATCTCGTATCCAATTCTTACAATCCAAAATCCTTCATAAAATCCTTATTATGCCACAAACAAACTCATCCATCATGATCTTAATATCCCATATGTTGCTGATGTGGCCCAAACTAGATACCTATCCGTCCATGACAAGTGCGTATGGACTTGAATCCGCTAGTCTCTCAAGTTGCTTCCCATACTATTCCTGATAACTCTCCTGATATGTAAATAGATGAATTACCAGTCAGAATCAAAATCTGTATTTACCTATTATGTATGTTCTGTTATATTATCTTTTTAAGTGTCTTTTTAATTTACAACATTCATTTTATTTACAGCAATATTGAACCTTTATTTTATGTTTTATGTTTATAATCAAATAGTCCACAATACCAGAGCGAGAATGTACCATTTCCCACAAAAAGGGGTGTTATGTTCCCACTTTGAACATTATTTTACTTTTATATCACACTCAAAGGTTCTAAATAAGGATTGTATTGATTTTGGCGATTTTTAAATATTTTTTCGATGCTTTCAAACTTTTATAATATCATGAAGGCTATGGACTTAATAAAAAAATTGTTCGCGTCATTATTAGGACTAAATGTTGTGCAATAAATCTGTCATCCCAAACCACTAATCGAGATATATTAATAGGCTTAAAATTTGTAATGATAATTTTTTAACTTAATTTTTCCCCATAAGGGATTTTGTTCATATTTAAAAGCTTTTTGTATTTTATTGAAAGGAGAAAAATGGATAGTAATACATACAAGGTAAATTTTGTTTAAATATTTTAAATTAAACCTATTAAATTCATATATTTAATAAATAATTTTAAAATAAACTAATTAATAAGATAAAGGGAGGTGGAAGAGAGTATACAGCCATGAAAACGCAGTGAAGACACTATTTAATGTGTAAGATAGTTAGTAAAAATAATATGGTGAATTCTGGGTATGGATTTTAGATGAAACTTAATTAAATTCATATATTTAATAAATAAGTAAATAATAAACTAATCAATAAAATAATATCAGGGTGAAAGAGAGTATACTCCAATGGAAACGCAGAGAAGGCACCATTTAATGTATAAGATGATTTTATTTTTAAAAATATATTTTAAATCATTGTTCTTTATTGTTGTTAGTTCTTCGTTTGTAATTAATTTTTATCCTAGCACCAATCTAAAAGCTTTGTTGCATATTGTCAATGATCAGTACTAAAATATAGTAAAACCGTTCAGTGTTAATACGCATTACTGACAAATACCATTGCTGAAGTGAAGTTTAGTTATTGCTGCTAACCATTTTAGTGTGAAGGTCAATATTTGGATATAGGCAATAGCTTTCAGAAACGAAACATTAAGTATTCAATATAAAAACCATTGTTGATAAGAGAGTGAGCCTATGTCAACATAATAAGCCTAGGACCCCCGCGACTAGGGGAGGTCACGTGACTAAGGCTCCACTATTGAACCTGATGGAGATGGTTATTGATAAAAAACAAGGAGGGTGGAGGAAGGTGGTGTACCGTATCCATCACGGGTCGATCCATCAATGAAGGAGTCGGCCGAGGGCTAAGGGAGGTCTCCGGATCGGAAAGTAAAGGTTCAGCAGGGATGTCTGGATGCCCGGCAAGAATGCCGTTATTATCGAAGCATAATAATTTTTAAAAATTTATATCTTTCATCATAGGAGTCCGCAATATTTATATCATGTTTAATCATTACGCTTTTGGACCAGAGTGGCTCAGTAGTAGAGCGCTGAAATGCAGTGCCAAAGGTTATGGGTTCAAATCCCGCTCATTGGCAGACTTTTAATTAATATTTTAGTGGCTGGAGATGAATACTGTGGGATCTTGGAATCTCCTGGGACTCGCCTAAGCACTACCCAAAATAAGGGGGGAAATATGGCGGCAGAACGTAATCTAGAACAATATACCTACCTGTATAACCATTGTCCAAGAAACAGCACAGTCTCTACCACGTACTGAACCCAAGACTCTTCGTGGGTTGTAGTGGTATAGGTTCATTATTCTTTTTTTTGATTGTGATTATGATATATTTTTCGTTATGCCAGTTGTCAGTCTCAAAAATAAAATTCAATACAACTGTTTTTATTTAGTATAAAATATAAATATCTGCATTAGTTAATTTAAAGCAGGCTGAAGCAGTTTGATGGCAGTATATCATTCCATTGAATAAATTATTGATATAAAAACAAAGTATCAAAACTTCGAAAACACCACTTTTCTGGAGAACTGATTCAAGATTCATTCGAAATCAATGCGTATCGTCAATCGTATGTTATAGTACCTACGTCATTTTACGTGTTTTAGTGCCTCGTATATGGAATCTATGTAAATTAGCATTCCTTAAGCAATCACTAAAGTTCGAAAACGGAAAATGTGATTTCATCTCTTTCGATACTTTGCAACACTTTATACAATAGTCATAATACTTTTATCAACAAATTAGTATGAATGATTAAGTATCGTCTTTAAGCTTTATTTTTAATTTCTAAGACCACATATTTTTTTAATACTTTATTGAATTATTACAATCTGCCACTTGTGGGCAATAAGTAATAGTGCTAAGTAGCTATACAATCATTCCATAGAAACAAAACAAAAATTAAAAAAATAAATGTAATAAAAATATTTACCTACTACTTACAATTTGCCTGAGGTCCCCGAACTAAGCTTCTTTCCCAGGAATGAGGGCAAAGCAGGAGTCCGGGAGGCCCTTGCTCCCTTTCCCAGCCGCGTCACTGGCATTAAATGCCATTGAAGACCACATATTGGAATTAGTTGTCAGTCTGAAAATAAAAAAGAAAAAAAAATATCAAGACAGAGTTTTATTGTAAGTAGGTTTCAAAAAGTTTTAATTACTATCCAGAGCAACCTTTGTATGACTTATTTCCCTATTTAGATATGAATTATTTTCGGCCAAAGGTTCGATGCACATTGAAGATACAGTTTTATCTTCGATTAATTTATATTTATAAATTTATATATTATAATTGGTTATTATAAAGGTACTTGTCATAAAATAAATAAAGACTTTATTATTATTATTACTTGATTTCAGTAATGTTTGAACCTTTCATTTACTACCTAATGCAATATTGCATAATTTTCACGGTAGTTTTTAGTTTTATGTGCAAATGAAAATTAAATAATAAATAAATAATATATAATTAATTTCTATGAAAATTTTCATTTAAGTGTGCCATAGAAAATACACTATTTGATTCTAAGCTTGCATTAGTTTCCTAAAATAATTGCTAAATCACCGCTGATATTTTTGTTGTTCTGATAAGTATGAAATACAAAGATTCTTCAGAACACGAACATATTCGACTATATATTTTGGAAATATTTCAATATCTAGTTCATCTATATTGTCTTCATCTTTAATAAATAAGTTTTTTCCCACTTCATACTGATAATACATTAGTAGTGCTAAAAAAAATAATTCAAACATAAATAAAAATATTTATTAAATTAAAAGTATTAATTGGCTTATTATAAAAGATTATGAATATTCTGTATATTGTAGTAGCACTTGATAACCTGAATGTCCAGGCACATCTAACCTGTTTAACTCTGGATAGAGAAACGGCAACGCAATCATACCCCGGTTTACATTGGCCGAAGGTTGATTAATTAATCGGATTTGTGTCAATTTATTTTTGGAAAATATTTTGCTATTTTGATTGTTTTTCGGCGATGGAACTGTTTGTTATAATCAAGCGAACGCTAATTGAAAATAATCACTAGCTCAGTTCCTCGGCCAAATCCCCCTGCCCAGCTACTGTAAATTACAAATTTAGATTTCCCTATTCCGGCGGTTTGTACAATTTGAATTGTAGATACTTCACCTTATTATCAGATCGGAAATGTTAACTCAGCGGCCGCAACTTAATCAATGAGAAAGTTTCGTTAGGGGCCATTGAGAAAATTATTCCAATTGACATTATGTCTAGCTTTCAGGGGCAAGCTTATAAGATGATGAAATAGCCAGAAATATTTAACATTACTCCATGAAAGTTATGATATGACAATAAGTCCACGAAATTTCCATAACATAATTTACATACTGAGATGTGTGTGTGTATGAGGTGTCAGGACCAAAAGCGGATTACTCGAAATTTAAAAAAATTGCTTTGTCACATTTTCCGCTTTTTCTCTAGTTTAGTCAAGCAAAGCTTTTTTTCTCCCGAGACTTTAGGTTCAGAACCGCACTAAAACCATGAGAAATAAGGTGGTCAAGTGCAGTGAAAGACAAAATCTGATGACCAAATTAACGAAGTTTTTTTAGTTATCCGCTTTGGATCCTGAACACGGATTCTATTGAATTGAACTTATAACGTGCGTAAAATCAAATTAAGTAAGTAAAATTGGAAAAAAATTGTTTTAAAATTTGAAATGTTATTCATATTTGTTTAAAAACACAAGTTGAAAACATGAAGATAAGAAAAATACAAAGATGATATGATTTCTATTACTTAAAAAAAATCGACCCAAAGTTCATTGCATCACACCCTTGAATGCATCGTTGTTTGTATTTTAGATATCCAACAGAAATATGTAGATAACACAAACCATATGAAAGCTAAAACCTTTTCTCGTTAATGCGAATGGTTTTCTAATAAAATTATATAGATCTATAGTCTAATTTAGTACAAAGTCCATATAGTTTTGTCATTGGGAATTTAAACCACAAGATGTGCCATTAAGAAAACGGAGTATATTTATTTTTGTGGTTAGAGTTAATTTTAAAGATGTAATGTTTGATTCCCAATTAAATTTTTGATCAAGTATGTGGCTCAAAAACTTTTGTTGATTCGTTATAGGGCATCAATGAACTTCCTTGATGTAATTCCGGATGGATTGTAGTGTTTGTTTTTCAGCTAAATTTGATACATAGGAAAATGTTTTAATAATTTTAATAGATTTAGCCCTGTTATTAATTCTGATTATGGCTTCTTGTGATTTATTTATAATGGTGTTTATATTATCAAATAACATAATAAATTAGAGGAAGAAATTGGTCCGGGTGGTAGTCAGAAAAAATTCTCTTTAGTAAGAAGAATTGTTTATTTTATTTATTACCATATCCAACTGTCACCTGCCCCAATCAACTGTTTCCTCACTGAGCCAATAGCCTTTAAGAAGACCTGGAATCTGGATCAAACGGTTTTAAAAATAAACATTTCTTCTTACTAAAGAGAATTTTTTCTGAGCTCCACCAGGATCATTTTCTTCCCCGTACGGAGAGACAGACGAACCGCCTTCGAATCCCGGCCGGGGCAAATCTTTTCTCTTCAAAATAAAAATTTTTATATTCAGATTGATTTTGAAAAATACTAAGATGTAGTAGGTTAGGAAATAAAGGAAAACATGTACAACTAGTGTCAGTCAACTCTTATCTCCCGAGGATATCTTGCATCAGCAAACTGTTCATTCTGTATCAAATAGGAATTTATTTTATTTAAAACAGGGTGGATGAGTAATTGGAATCCTTAATTAGACGACTATTAAAAAAAGTGGATTATTGACGCTGAGCAAGGCTACAGGCTGTTACTATTATTGCATCTTGAATGAATATTTGTTTTAAATAATACACATTGATATAATACAGATTTCAATGGAATTAGGTAAGAAAAATGACAAACGTTATAATTCTGAAGTGTTATGTTTACTTTACATGGTTTCGAAATTATGTTCCATGTTTAATATTATAGATTTATAAATATAAATCTTTTAGATTGTTCATTCTTAAGGATTTAAAACTACCAAAATTTCTCAGCACTTTATTTCTTGTATAGATTAATCAACACTAAAAATTTCTTGCCTAATAGTTGTGAGGGGTACCCTGACGTGATATTGATTCAATAGGATTTCAAAACGTTATTTTTCTACTCCACTTTGCACAGAATATTTAAAAGAAATAAAACCTTCAGGGTTTTCAGAGCTGTTAATTTTGCCTGATCATTGTATTTATTTATCACAATTTACCTAAAATATTACCTATTTAGTGGAGACGGTGTCTTTAACCTCCTGGGCACAGATATATACAAATTTTTTTTTGTATTGACTATGTCACATTTTTCGTATATTTTAGTCCAGTTTTGCACCTGAAGATTCGGGAACATAAAGAAGGTCAAGCGAAAAAAGGCAACCCGGGAAATTTTGGAGTTATCCGCTTTGATCCTGAATGCCTGATATAGTATCTTCCCTTTTATATATTGCGTAATACATATTTATAAACATTGTTTATAAATCCGATACTTCTTGCACAGTAATCTCGAAGATTTCTATTTTGGTAATATTACTACTGAAAAATGATATGAAATATGTTGAAATTTAACTTATCTTATTTCCTTTAATTAATAGGCCTTTAAAAAATAAAATCAACGAATCATATCCGTCCTAGACTAGGCAATTTATTTCGGAATGAATTTATTTATTTTATTACTTCGACCTTAATAAAACAAACGACCCTCATCTCTAAAATAATAAACATTGACAAGATTTCCGAGGGTCATTTATTCCGTAATGGTCTGAATCCTCCGCCATGAAAATTCGGCACAAGGGCACTAAATAAAGATTACTAATCCCGAAGAAACCCTTGCCTCGCTCGGAGGGGCCCAAGATTTAATCCTGGATTTAACAACCCCCGAGCAGTTATAAATCCAACTTAACGGCCTAAGATTTTATTAAATTGATAATAAAACCCAAAATGGATGCCCAGTATTTACGCAAGGCATTCAAATTAAACACGGGGGCGACTGTTGGGAAAAAGGGTTCGTCGAGGCAATAAACTCCTTGGGCCTGGTGTGCTACAATATGGAAGGGTTCTCCCTTAAGTCCCTTCTTGTATCTACTTTATTGTTTAATTTACTCATCACATGGAGTTGGATCGCTGCTTTGTTCAAACTCTGCTACTTTAATGACAGAAACATTTTGACCTGCTTTAATATGATCTTATTATTTAATACTTTAAACAATGTTTGACCGTATGTGAAGGTGACAAAGAGTATAAGGCTGGACAACAATTGTTTTGTTATTTATTTGCCTTCATTTAAATACCTTAATTAAAATTATCATGTAGACCTTATCTTGTATAATTATTAGTTGGGTGTATAAATTAAATGGAGGAGAAAACGGTCCAGGAGGGGTTAAAAATAAATCCTCAACAAGTAAGAAACTATTTATTATGTTGAATAATATTATTTGTTCTTATACATATATATATATATATATATATATATATATATATATATATGTATAAGAAATATACATATATAGAACAAAATATATATATATATATATATATATATATATATATATATATATATATATATATATATATATATATATATGTATAAGAAATATACATATATAGAACAAATATATATATATATATATATATATATATATATATATATATATATATATATATATATATATATATGTATAAGAACAAATAATAATATTCAATATAATAAATAGTTCCACCCTGTTTTAAATAAAATAAATTCCTATTTGATACAGAATGAACAGTTTGCTGATGCAAGATATCCTCGGGAGATAAGAGTTGACTGACACTAGTTGTACATGTTTTCCTTTATTTCCTAACCTACTACATCTTAGTATTTTTCAAAATCAATCTGAATATAAAAATTTTTATTTTGAAGAGAAAAGATTTGCCCCGGCCGGGATTCGAAGGCGGTTCGTCTGTCTCTCCGTGACAGTGCTCTACCAATTGAGCTACTTGAGTCACCTCTCAGCCGAGACGAATCTGTTCTCTTATCCGATCCCACGTCCCCGTGTTCTCGTAATTATTGCGATGTATACACAAGAATGAATGTTCTTTAAGCATTACTTCAATTTTAGGATTTTTTTTTACTTACATCATATTACTATTTATTACAGGGTTCAAATCCCGGCCGTGGCAAATCTTTTCTCTTCAAAATAAAAATATCTAAAAAAATTATGAAAATAAAATTGTTTGATTGTCATCAGCTTGATAAGCAAGGGAGGATCCCATTTATTGTTGGTTAAAAATAGGATTACAAATTGCCGCCTTAGTGACACAATAATTCCTCCGCTTGAGAGATTCCTCCTACGATATACTCTCAAGTGGACACATACTTGATTGGACCTTCCACAGTGTGACGTTTCCAAACGCGGCCCAATTATATTGTCCCCCATCATGATTTAATTTAAATTTAATTAGTTTTAATTGTTATTATTTAATGAGAGATGTCGCGTAGCCAGGACTGGTTCTAATTAATACGAACGGAGGCCATTATTCTACTTCTGAGTAGTTGTAAATCTTCACCTTGCCACTCACACACCCCGGTCAATCAAATTGTACTCTCAGTTAGTTCTTTTATCTCTCGTTCTACTCAATCTTATTCTAGACAATTTTCTTTTGTTTCGTCTTCAGTGGTATCCTCGTGTCCGCGTGTCTCCTAATGAGGCAGCAAGTGATGGGGAAAACCATTCTAAGACTGTATAGTTAAGCATCCAATGTTATGTTATTAAAATATGTAATTAGAAAATATCGAATTCAGAATTAAACGTTATATTAAACTTACAGTAGGTAATAAATTGTGTATTCCATATTTTCATAGTAATATTTTTTTAAGTTAATTTATTCAATAAAATTTACAACTATATTATAACAATAAGTAAATGACATAAATAATACTGGTAATAATTTAACGAAAAATATGGATCCTCGATCTATGTTGTCTCTACAAATCATTTTACAGCACTTAATATTAATACATTAATTATTTCACTCTAAACCTTAGGAGAGATTTCGTAAACGTATATTACGAAAATGGAGTGAACTGTTTTAAATAGAACGTTCAATATTTTCATTTCACATCCAAGAATAGTTAAAGTAATGATCATTTTTATAAATTTAGTGAAAATATAGATAAAGGCTTATCTTTTTTGATGTTTTAATTCATTTTAAAAAGAATTTATAAACAAATTGCGGGTCTGTTTCAGAAAACGCAAGCAGATTATTTTTTAAATATTTGTTATTTATGCTATTGATTAAAATACTCATAAAAAAACATGTATATGTTTGTAAATAACTTCAAAACATATTAATTGCCATTAAATTTGTGGATTAAAATCAGCAATGCTTTCTAAAATCTTAGTAAACAAACATTCATTCTCGTACCTTCTTCTCCATATGAATTCCCATCAATATGAATCCAACATATTTCTAATCTTTCCATATTCTTTACTGTTTCTTCGTTTGACTGAAGCCCAAAGTGATACCCTCTGGGGTATGAGCACCTGCCTTTAACTCAATGAAATTAACTCAAAAACGTTTTTTGAATGATTATATCCTCATGCCTTCAATTTGTTTTATTCCCTTATAGGCCTTCCAGCAATCGGAATATATTGTTATCCCATGTCGTATTGCAGCTTTATTGCAAGTAGTCAGTATTTCAGCTGTTCTAGATGGGACAGAATATAGGAAACACTCCCTAGTTTCCCTGCATATGCCTCCGAACATCCATTGCTGCGGGTATATCTTCCCCACATTGTTTCCTTTTGGTGAAGCAGAACTCGTCGATTTATACAATTTGCTATATTCCCTAATAGGCCTTCCAGCAATCAGAATATATTGTTTTCCCTGGTCATATTAGGATTTATAAATAGGTTACATGCTAAATTTCTCTAACAGAGGGAGTTATTTTATATAAGTAATCATAATTACCGAATAAGTATTCTACATGCGTTATCCGAAACAGACTCAATTTTTCTTCAAGGAGCTTTTTTTTTAGTACATAATACTAATGGCCTCGACTTTAAAGAAAATCAAAAAAAAAAACTTTACTTGGTTATGAGAGTTGAAATAAAAAATAAAAAAACTTAAACTATGTTGTTGGTTCAGATTAAAATGTTTTCATGATGTTATTGATGAGGAATAATAAAGAGAACAATAAAAAATATTTATTGATTTGTCCAGTGCTAGAGCCAGAACACTAATGTATGTGACTATATGTATTTTAAGAAAAAAATAACAGTAATACAAAATGATGAATTAAAATTATTGAAGGTTATTTTCAGCATATTTTATATTACGTCATTTAACTTGTATACCTCTTGATTATAATAATCTTGCATTAATAATTAAATAAAAAAGCATATAGTAGTTTAAACATCTGGGTCGAAGAAAATTCTGATATAATAAAAAACTTGTTTGTTCATTTAACGTCACTTTTTGCTGCTATGGCTAATCGGACGATACTACATTGGGAGATCTAAATTTTGCCTATCCAGGTTTAATTAGGATAGGGATTTTTAACGAGTACCTGACATCGTACAGGCTCGGGACACCCGTTTAACGTCCCTTCCGAAAGACGGCATAACTAAGGATTTTTTACTCCCTTTAAAAAATCCTAGGGTCACCTGCCGGGCTACGAACCCGCGATCTTGGGCTTAGTAGTTTGTTACGCTAACCACTAGACCACAGGTGACCTTGTAATAAAAAAAAACTAAATAAATAAATAAAAAAAAACTATTTATTGAGAACCATCATGTCTACCCAAGTTATAAGTCTTAATAAGTACTTTCATTTGTAATCAGCGTGTGGGAAGGCTATTCACTATAAAAATATAACAAAATTGGTAAAAACGCTCTAAGCTCCCAATTAATTACAAAAGACTGATCTACATAACTATCATACGACCTATTTGGACTTACGGAGTAGAGCTTTGGGACTACACAAAGCCATCGAATTCCTCTCGTATCCAATCCCTACAGCCCAAAATCCTTTGTAAAGTCCTCAATGCTCCTTATTTTGTTAAGAATAAAGTCATCCATCATTACCTTAATGTCCCATTTGTTGCTGATTTGGCCCAAGCCCGCTATCTATCCTTTCATAACAAACTTCATTTCCACTCAAACCCTCTAGTTCCTAACCTAGCTTCCTCATCGATTCTCGACAACCCTCCGAGGCGTTTGAAAAGAAGATGACCTTAGTTGAACTTGTTATTTGAGTGCTACCAGTGGGTAGTTTCTCTACTTGTCATTATCTCATGTCATGATGTATCACTTAGCCTATTTACTTGTTGGATTATTCTAATACAGTTTTAAAGATCAATAAATAAAAAAAAAAGTGTTAAAATAAATTTTTAAATACAATTGAGCTATAAATAAATAATTTACTTATTAAAAATAAAGAAATAGATTGATGATAGAGGTTTCATTAAGATTAAAAGGTACTTCACCAATATAATGCAAGCATATGTCTATATAAATAAAATACAACTTTTCTTAAATTTTAAAAAGCATAATAAAATTATAAGACTGTTTAAAAAAATCTTTTTATTATTATAAAAATAATTTTTACGTTTTAGGTTCACTACTTCAATTCAGTTTTGATAAAATTTCTTTTCCTTAGACGCTATGCCTATAGTGCTAAGCTCCTTCTTTTAATACAGAAAAAAATAAATTCTAAATGTACAAATTAACAGTTATAACTGTAGCTTTCTGTTTTTGTTGGAGACGAACGTATTATTGATCTTATGCAACATGGAATAATTAGAGGTTATATTTACTCAGATTAATACACAAATTTTTAACTAACAAGAAAGAAAGGACGCTTCACAATATTGTATTCTGATTGTATGTGAACATTATTGTTTCCGAAGTTAATAACAATAGCCAGCCTAACGTATTAAGCAGGAAGTATTTGAATAACAAATACGCCATTAAACTATAATGGAGTAATATATCAGGCCAATTAATTACCAATGTTGTGTTCATCCATCATCATTGTCTTAATAAGGTTGCTAAGCACGAATAAACATTGTAATTTAATTGCAAATTTAAACTTAGCATTATCTCAACTGATTTAATTAACAATTTGATAGCGTTCGCCTCCGACAAACATGTAAGTGAAGATATGGTTTCCTCTTCTGCTGTCATCCTTAGAAACTATTCGAGAATGAAACGAAATGCTGAGGATACGTTGTTCCTGGGAATAACACCTCAATTAGGAAAGATAACGTGAATTCATTACAACTATTAGCATACTCAGCTTATTTAAATGCCTTCTCATTATCAGAAAAATCATCGCAAGAAACAGCTTAATTATTCAAATAAAATGTTTAAATTCTTTCATTTAGATTCCTGATAATCAGGAGAGGGATTTTCTGTAGAACTCTCAGCAGAAGAAGAATGTGGCTAAGCAATGTAGTTTTTCGATAAGGGTATTCTAATATAGTATATACAACGAGTTGTTGATAATTAAAAGAAATAATTACTTTTAAGAAATCGATTGCCGTGCTTCTTTTTATTTTATTTTATGAGTTTTTCAAGTTTTTAAAAGCTATTAAATATCGGTAGTGATAAAACTTTTAAAAAAACAGAAAACAAGATAAACTACTGAAAAACTGGTCCTAAGTATGGCGATTTAAGTAGGATTTCAAAATGAATTTAAACAACTGCTTAAATCATTAAAATAGGAGATTATAAGTTCTTCTAAGCTAGACCAACTGGCAAAAGACCAAGAGGCAGGCCAAGGATGTCGTGGATGGATAATGTGGCTAGAATAGGGGAGAAAAGAGGAAAACTATTGAATTTCATGAAGACATTGGCGAAAGACCGAGACACATGGAACGCTTGGATGGAGTTACCTCCACGCTGAGAGCACTGAGGAGGAAGAAAACGAAGAAGAAGGAAATGTTTATCTTGGACGTAATTTGAGGGAGAATATCCCAAACGTCACTCACTGCCTTCCAAAAAAGATAAAGTTCTAATAACTATGTCTAGGCAGTAAATTATTTTATTTCTTTAAAGAGATAAATAAATTAAAAAATTTCTTTTTTTGAATTAATGCCAAAATCGCCAAGATTTTGGCTCAAAGTAAATTATCTTAATAAATATCTATTGTAATGGAAACATAGGTAGAAAAGAAAGTCAAAGAAATCAACTAGCCTGATATTGATCACTACCCATGATTATTAGTGCAATAAATCAATTTCTTAGTTGTATTTGATCAAGGGATTGATATATTTCTACTGATAATGCTAGTTTGGAGTTGAAGCCCGAGGATTCATCCTCAATTTAACTTCTTAATTAAAATATTTGAGAAAAACTTTCTATACTACTGAAAGAAGTGGTATACCAAGGTAATTTACCATGGTAATTTCGTATTGTAATTTTTCATGTTTTTAAAAATGGAAGAAACTGTGCTTGTTCTCTTTTTCTTAGCATTTTTTCTTCAAGCCATATTTCTAAAAATATGGAATATAATATATAATTGTGTCTGTTAAACCTCTCTACAATTTTTGAGGAATTCATCTACAAGGGAGTCCTTACCCGATCATATTATTATTTAACTTTGATTAATATATTAAAATGAAATTTGTATAACTGTGCCAGACCTGGGAGGTGGCAAGGCAGTGTCTCCTTGGTCGACGTGCTCTCATTGGCCTAGGGATGTGGTGAGGACTCCCTTGTCCAAGCCTTTCTTCCTTCCTCTCCCCCCTTTCTTCTTCTTCCTATCACCTAATCCCGTAAAGCGGTCTCTCCCTGCTTTGTATGTATAGAATCAGCGGCCTTGTGCCGGTTTAGAGAACCCGCCTTCAGCGGACTCATACTATGTATTGCTTAAAATACCTCCGGGTAGGAAAAGTATTATAATTATTTCCGTGTATATATATATATATATATATATATATATATATATATATATATATTTATTTATATATATTGTATATACATATATTGTAAATATTTTTTTATATAAATAAATGGAGATTTGAAACAAAAAAAGTATAGCTGTCAACAAGTTCAGGGATGTCATTGACATCTCGAGAACTCCAATTCTAACTTATAGGAAGCATTTCGTATACAAATATATTATATTTAAGTTGTGGCTGTCGCTTTGAAACTTATTTTTTTGGCTTATTTATTTTAAAAGCTCCCAATTCCTAAAAATAATTAGGATCAACTGTATTTGATCAGAACAGCTGTAAATTACCAACCTCTCTATAATTAACCTGAGAAAAGACTTCTGCTTCGCTTAACTATCGCGAACAGTTTTAGTTCGAAATACAATCAATCTTGTCTCTCTCTCTAAGGCGCAACAGTCGCAACGACCATCTTAATCGGGAGCATGTTAGTGAAACCTATCCCGGAGGTTAGTGGACAGTAGCCGCTAGCAGATGTTAATCGATAGTAAGAATCGATCCTGGGATCATTAGAGCCCATCTTATTGAACGACTCCTAATTGCCTATCCTGCTCCCAGTCCGGTCGGGCCTACTTTATGGCCGTGCTTCGGGATATCTCCTTGTACTCCTCTCTCTAGGGTTTAACGGCGTATCGATACAATCCTGCTGGGATTCAATATGGCTGCCTGTCTTGATTAGTTAATCGTTTAACGTTAAAAAATAATATTAATAAAGAAAGTTAGTGCATAAAACGTACTGTAAGCCTATTCTGCAGCGAACTTCCTTTAAAGCCTGATTAATCTACGTTATGGTGTACTTTCGGAACTTATATTTTCTCCATTAGTTAGAGTTAATAACTATTCTGTCTCTTCGTTCGTTAGTAAGACAATGTTAGCCGTGGCAATGCTATACACATCAAGATTAGAAGTGTGATACTCTATGGTTTGCACACTTTTGCCTCTAGTCTCTAAAGTTCTTCCTCACAAGGGACAAGTCCACTGCAGTGGGAAGTAATTTTATCTTTAAAAATACATCAAATACAAAATAAATATATATCAAACTATATAATCATAAATATATACCAAAAGGCTTGTGTATTTGTGAATAACGTTCATTTAATCGGTTTGAAGAAAAGAAAGGAAAGGCATCATGAGTAATTGATCAAGTATAATAAGGGTACCAAATTTCAAGTAAATTTTTTTTTTGTTTATGTAATGTTATTGCGTTGCTATTATTATTATTTAAGATTATGTATTTTATTATGAAACACATTATATACAATAATGTCTGGTGTCACTCCTCTTATGTTAGGTCTAATTCCATCACCCACAAAAGAAAAATCTATGTGTATAATTGCTTCCATTCGTTAGATCAAGTGACTTAAGCAATACTTTATTTTCAACATATACGGCTTCTCGAATCCATATGAAGCAATAGAAAGTATAATAAAAACTCTGTTAACATAAGGTACAAGTTCCTTAGTAGTAGGTATATATCAGTAACCCAGCACCCTATGTATGTGATTTCTCATTTATACTGTGCCTTATATTATTGGAAAGGTACATATGAAGAAGAACTATAATTTCACTTAATACAGCAGCTTACTAACTTCTGAGGACCGAGCTCCCGAGTAGAAATAATAAAGATACAATAAATTATAATATTCATATTTATACAAAGAAATTATTGCAAGAAATTATTATTGTTATTGCAACTCTAAACAACTATCAACTGTTTATAAATTATTGATTTAATTTTGGATAACTGACGCTCCTTGATAATCTGTATATCTACTTGATCTATTTTTGGTATGTTAAAAATATATGTATGTTAACTTTTAAAACATTAATAAAGTTTTAAACTGAAATTATTTTAATGTAAACATCTTTTTTCAATTATTCAGTCTGGTTTTATGTTTAATAATCTATACACATAAAATATTTTGTCCTGAATGACTGACTGACGGATCAACGCACAGCCTAAACCGCTGACCGTAGTGACCTGAAACTTGGAGGGTGTGTTCTTTGTAGTATGACGTAGGCATTCGATAAGAAAGGATTTTACGAAATTCTATCCCTAAGGGGGTGAAAAAGGGGAGCAAAGTTTATATATGGATAATCTCAATCCTGGAGAAAGACTTAGGCTACTTTTTATCAATACACCACACAGGCGAACTTTATGACAACACTGTAACCTCAACCATTGACCTTAGCATCTTTAAATTCCCTAATAGGTTCTTTGTATAGCTTACATGAGCACTAAGAAATGAATTTGGACAATTCCACAACCAAGGGTTCCCCCCTAATAAAATAGGGGTTCGAAGATTGTATGGAATCCGTCAGTTTTGAAGTTAGACACCTGAAATTTCGGATGTACCAGTCACACGGAAGTACCACACCCAGCGGTCAACCCACAGCAAAAACCACTGAACTTGGCAACTGAAATTTGCAGATAGGTTCTTTTTTTAATTTAAGAAAGAAATTTGTGTAATTCCGCCCCCAAGGGTTTCCCCCTTAATATAATAGGGGTTTTGAAGTTAGACATCTGAAATTTCGGATGTATGAGTAGCTTATAATTAAAAAAAAATTAAATTATTTATTTAAAATGATATGTCACGAAACTATATGTGGCAGACCAAATTCCAGAAGAGCGAAGCCGTGGGCAAAAGCTAGTATATTAGATTTCTAAAAAATAAATTACCTTCAGGAGAAAAGGTCAACTACTAGCAGAGCTCTGGAAGTAGTGCAAGATTTAGAAACAAATAATATAGGGGAAGGCCACTTTGTGGGCAGAGAGACTATTAGGAATAGGATCTTAGACACTTGGTCTCTAATAGACCTCTTTCAAAAGAAGAATATGAAGAAAATAAATTAATAACTAAGAAAAATGTATCATTAACAAAAAAATGCAGCATTTCTGAAGAAAACATTGAATGCTTCTTCAGCCTTTTTTGTAATTGTTCCCTTTGACATGATCTGGATGAAGAGTTTTTGCACAGTTCTTTCACCGTTTCTGCAAAAAAAATGAATTCTGCCATAAGAGGGTGGAACAAGAGGTGTTGGTACCTATAAAGATTTATAAATAAAGAAGCATTAATCCGCCAGCCTTTATTTGGAGGCAGAGGTGTGAGGGAACTTGGCCGTGTAAACCTTGTCGGCTCGATTCCTTTCAAAGTTTTTGCTGATCGGAATGTTCGTCAGGCTTTTCTTGGGCTAGTTCCAATACTTGTAATCTGTGACCATTTTTTAAAAAAAATAAAGCAATATCAACAAGATGTAATGACAGCTATGGACTTTGAACTAAATCCACATAACGATATAGTTAGCAAACATTTCTTGAATTATATAGCATATAAAATAGTACAAAATGAATAACATCAAAGTAAATAGATGATCATAAAATAGGACCACACTATTATTTCTAATATGCAACAATTTTTTCATTACTTTATTTAGTCCTAGTATTTTTCAAATCTTCTACTATGTGTGGAGACACATATGTACATATATATATATATATATATATATATATATATATATATATATATATATATATATGCAATATTTCCTGAAGGTTGTAAATATAGTAATTTTTTTAACATAACAGAACATCTATGTAATAACATCTATCTATAAGAATATATAAAACTCTGATAAGGCCTGTCCTGACATATGCTTCGGATCGTTGGACTCTCACAAAGGCACTAGAGTTCGCTGTCATGAGGTTTCAGCGAAAAATATTACGAAGAATCTATGGAGCAGTGTTTCATAATAACACGTGGAGGCAACGGTCGAACATAGAAATAGCTGAACTATACAAAGATGCCGACATTATCAGGTTTATAAAGGTGAACAGGCTACGATGGGCAGGACACATCGCACGTATGGGAATGGATGAAATCCCTGAAGAATTACTTCAAGAAAAAGTGCATGGAACAAGAAGGGTTGGAAGACCGATGCTCCGATGGGCGGATGGTGTGGCTGCTGTGGCCATCTTAGGGTGCACCTACATTGGATCCGATGCGATACGATCAGAATTCGGAAGCAAACCAAATGACTGAATTATATCAAGAGTGCCTACATTGGATCCGCTCCGATGCGATCCATTTTTATCCGAGCAATCCGTCCGATTTAGTCGCTCGTGGAATCAAAATAGTTTATTTATACGGAAGCGCCTACATTGGATCCGATGCGATACTGTACGATCTGGTGCGATTTTCACATTTCAAAATCATTAGTTTTCAATCCGACAAGCCAGCCGTTGCCATGTGTGGCTACTTAACCTTTATTGTCTAAAATATTTATTAAAAAATGTACATTGTATTTTGATAATTAACTATATGAAAATATCCGTCATAAATAAAAATTAAATATTCTCAATTCTCATCAAAATATTTTATTACTAATCTTTATGAACCATTAAATATAGTAGCGAAGGTTATTTTTCCGTTGAATAAAATTATATCTATCAGAAATGTACTTAAAAAATATACCTACATAAAATTTTAATTCGTCAAATAAAATTGGAAACATTAACTTTTGATGAAATTATCATCTTAATGTTTAATTTATTTGTTAAACAGTTGGCAACACTGGTAAGGGCTTTTCTGATTTTTTATACTCGTTTGCAAAGATGAACTACAAAATAAATATTGCTAGATAAAACAAACCAAAAAGATTTTAAAATATCACTACTACGTTATTCCATAAATAAATTAAATCATTATATAAAACATGAATATCTAGAAAATATAAATTATATTTTATGAAATTGATAAACAACTAAATTATTTATTTATTGTCAATACAAAAGCAAGACAAAAATATTCTAATATAGTAATATTACCTCATTGTTAAAACATTTGGTTCTTTAAATTTATAAAATTAAGATTATTTATTAATTATTTTTAATATCTTTATATTTCACTATAATATACATATATATAAAATATAATAAATAAAAGAATAAAATTAATACTATTTTATTCGGAAGGCAGTGACTAGTTTCACTATCGGATTGAAAAGAATAGAATCATGTCTGATCTGATCCAGTGTAGGCACTCACTGCGTATTTCAGTTATTTGTTTTTTCAGCCCACCCTCCTATGTGATAGAAAAGGATCGCGTTGCATCGCATCGGATCCAATGTAGGTGCACCCTTAAGCATCCGTAACTGGAGAGCAGCAGCTATGAACAGAGATGACTGGCGGTTGATGTTGCGGGAGGCCTTGTCCCCACGTGGGATGTAGAGCCATCTATGTACGTATATAAGTTAAGTTAGCGTAACAACCATCTACTAATGACTCTGGAATTCAACATTAAGGTTGGTTAGGCTATACTCTCAAGTACACTCAAGTATCAATATATTTTTTTTTTAATTTTCATACTTTTAGGTTTTTAAGTATTAAAACCAGGTTAACTGGTTTAAATTAGTTTATAAATGCACATATACTAATTCTCTAGTGGAAATGAGTTGGTAATGACTTTTCTTAATAGAAATTTCTGTAACATATTTCTAATGATATTATTTTTACCAGGAATATTTCATTTTGTTATAAAACGGCCGTGTGTATTATTAAGCAATTTTCAAATCAAATATTATTAAATATAATTGAAAAAAACACAGCAAAATGGGTTAAAAATCTAATATAATTATTGTTATTAATTTATAATCAGGCCTCTTATTATTATTATTAATTTTTATTTATTTGAATTACGATTTAACAAAGTTCATATTTTGTGACCGTACTGAAACATACCAAATATGAAAATTATTTACTTTGCAAAGTAATTGTGAACTTCAAATTTTCCTATGGTAATAATAATAAGATGAATGAAAAATGGTCCTTGGGTCAATAAATTTCATAAAATACCATAGAAATTTTTTTAAATAATAACAATTTATAATAGTAATTTTTTTTGATTTATTGACTGCACTCTCTGAACAGATTGTATTTTTCTTAGATTTATCCTATCAACCATTCTAATGGTAGAATATTAATAATCATACCAGCTAAAGTCCTGGTAAGTTTATCTTTATCCTGCAGAGATTGTTCATTTGTATTATTATCATTCGTTAATGTTTTATTACTTATTTTAATCATTTTTTAACTGTTATAAAATTAGGAAATGTTTTATTAATTTTAGGTTTTATTATCTACAAATTACTAGACATAATGTATACCTTTATCCGAATATACTCTTGGGAGAAACGTATGTAAAAGTACAATAAATTAAAATGCCTGGTTATAAATTTGAGTTTTACTAGCAGTAAGGAGCGAAGTAGACCTTTATGCATACTTAGAGCTGATATAGGCCTTACACAGTTCCATTTTCCATCCCTATTTGTGCAATAAGACTTTATTACATAAGACAGCGTAAACCCGGCGTTGTAAGTGTCAGGCGTTCAGTATATCTCTTCCAGGCCTTATACCAACTGTCTTTATACCCTTCTAAATCTGCCTTTGTCTTTCATGTCGCTCCAAATCCCACTTGGGAACTAGGGTTTCGAATAAGTAATAACTCAGGGGACAAAATCATTCGGATGGAACGTATCTTTGACCTAAACGTGTATTTCCCGTACATAGTGGATTTATGATGATCTTGGAACCATAATTTGAGGGGTGGATGAATTTCATATTTTTTAAACCTTATAATTAAATATGCCTTCTTGAAATATACTGAGAATGAAAACTAATATATCTAGAAACCAAAACTAATCCCAAATGATACTTTTTCTCAGCTAATAAATTGTTAAACTTTCGAAAGCACTTCGCCATCTGTCTAAACTGTAATACAGTTATTATTATTCATAATAATATGAAGACATTATATTCAAATTTTCTCCATCATCATTTTATTAAGCAATCCATAGGTGTTGACGGTCTAAGGGTTTCAAGCTTTTAAACACCAACATTCCAAGAATGGTTATTTTCTAAAGTTGTGCTTAACCGAATCGGAACTATATATGAATAAATAAATAAATATATAGTCTGATATGTTTGAAACGGGACTAATTTTCAGCTAACGGTTGTGAAGGAAGGGAATTTTGCTGAGATATCGCTCAACCTCTAGCATTCTCCTGCTAATTTAGGCAGCATACTTCTAAACATTACGTACATTAAGCACCTCCTTTACAGAAGCAAGATGAGTATATGTATGAACTGACAAGATATACTTTATTTTTCCATAACTATGATGAGTACAACGCTTGAAGAAGATACTCACCATACAGATTTACAATGATGACTTCTGTATTTCCTTCAGATAGTGGTGGAAAAAACGGTTTCTCTTCAACCTATTGAGTCGAGTGGAAAATTACTCGTCACTTCTACTCAGTCTTGAAGATGAGCTTCAGCAGCAGAAGGTTGGTTAAGTAACGTAGTTTATTATTGTCTACTGAAGTCTAAGCTTCCTAGATGTTTGACATATGGATTGATCGAATGATTCCTATGATTCCTCCTTTCGGTTCTAAAACAAACTCTTCAGATCCATCCTAGTGCTCTGATGCTCCACTAATCTAATAACCTTCCTATCCTGCTACTCGAGATTAGTTCCGCTGTCGAATTTCTGCCCTCCCCAACCCGATGACCATCAAGCGGAACAAAAGTCATATCTTACCCTGAATCTGGGACTGACCATGACTCATCCAGTGACCGGCCTAAACGCCGCTAATATCCACAGCCGCCTAGATTTATGCCCTCGATGTTATTAGCTCCCCCACAACGGGGACATGTTTGCACTCATTCCTTTGAACATGTGACTGCTAACTACCGTGACGTCAATCTGCCCTGTTTGTGCTGCGGTGGCTTTTGATCAGTATTGTCTGTTTGAAGTAGTCGCTGCACCAGATCAGGATCTATCTCACGATCTGAATTCAATCTTCACGCATTCACATTAAGCTTCAACATTATTCAACTTCATGAAGTTTGGAATTGGAACTGTGTGTGAATGCGAGAGGCTGCTGTAGCATGATTTCTTGATCATCTAGTTAGCAGTATAATATGATTCTATTATGTCGATTTAACATACTGCAAGATTTTCAGGTATCTTTAAATATATTTAAAGAGAAAAAAACTGTACGAAGACATCCCATAAAGGGTCTGGAGTTCAGTATATGGTACAGGCTGTACTTACTGTTGTTTCTTGGACAACAGTTATACAGGGACGTGATTTGTTCTCAAATGAGACGAGCGATGTGAAGAGGTTAGAGAAAATAGGAAATGAAGATATGATAAGGAGGAAGGTTTCATGCAGACTGGCTAATACACAAGTACCAACTCCTATATTAAACAATTTAATGAACATTAATTTTATGAACTTTTGGAACTATAATATATAAGTTTTGGATAGTAACCATAGTAACTACTACTATTGCACTATAACAGATACAGAAGCCTCTCGTGTTATTGGAACAGCATTAAAAGAAATAAATTTCCGTAGTTTGGTCATATGACGCAAAATGAAGCATACCATCAGCAGTTAATTATACAGATCAAGATTGAAGGAATGAGAGATCGCAGGCGTCACTTCTGGTTGAAGGATTAACATTATTAAACTTGTTTCATACAACACTTAGTAAAATAAGATGGGCACTTATAAGCGTTGTAATCCAAAACATCTTTCATTCTTTACCTATGGGGTCCTTTTCTCTCTTGAGAACACATTGTTCCAGATTTCTCCTTTTGGTCAACTTGCCACTTGTGAATTTTTAGATTACATGGATTTGGTTAAATTCCGGACAGTTTTAGATCTTTTTAGAATTCGCCAATCCATTTAATTGTGCCTATTTCGGATTGACTGTTTTTTTCCTTAAAGTTCAACTATTTCTCTTGTAAGTCTTCATGAATTCATCCTCAAAAGGATGCATTTAGGAAAAATTAGAATGCTAACATAAAACCTCATTCATCGTTTCCTAATGTTGCAAATATCAGAATATAAATACAATAGTGTCATTGTGTGTGATACATTGATTGCAATACTTGGGGCTTTAGCTATTAGATAATTAAAAATATTTTTTTCCTGTTTTTAATACTCTATTATGCGTTTAAAATGTGAAATGAAATCCAAAGAAATTTGTCTGTTATTTCTAGACCTGGAAAAGGTATACGGTAATTTTCCTCGAAAATTATTATGGGAAAAACTTCAAAAGAATGCTATGAACAGACCGCTAACTGATCTTATCAGAAGAACGTATAGCAACAACCAGTGTCAAATTAAAATAGGTTGGAATGTATCACCTGAATTTTCGACTGGTAAAGGCTTACTGCAAGGCTGCTTTATGGCACTCTCCTTATTTAAAGTCTACATTGAAACGGATTTAAAAAATGGGATGCAAAATGCAAGCAAATGGCCAATTTAGTTTTCAATTGGAATCCTGAAGAGAGAGAACGGCGAGGAAAATATATAAGATTTTTGAATGGTTGGTTGAATGGAACCTCAATTTGAGGAAACCATCCAGAAAAAAAAATATGCGTTTATCCAGTTAGAGACTGTTATTTTTTAGAACTGCTAGTTGCTATACGGTCCACCATTAATAACATGTATTGTAGTAACCAATGTAACTTTTGGAAAGATTAATGACTTTCTAACACTTGAAACATATTCCCAATTCGTTCTTATTATGACTATTTATTGCCTAACAGCGCCATAACGGCTTCATACATTATCACCGCTGAGAGTTATAACATTCGTGACAAATGGATGCAAGCGATTTGCATTTAGACGGCCACACGACTGACCATTCGCCGATCGCCGGAATAGTAGAAACTCGGAGGGTCCTTGCCATTTGGACTAATTTAGTCACGAGCCATAAATCTGATTTATCCCTTACATCGTCCCTAAGGGCGCACTCTGCGTTCGTGCCCTTTGTGAGTGCGACACTCAGGATTCATTAATTTCGCTCGCCGGCAAGTTGGTGAAGCTGGTGGTGGTTTTATTAATGAAAGCTTAGCTCCGGTCTGAGCAGTTTATAATAATGCTTTCATTTTATGTTGAAAGATTTCATTTATATCTGTAATAAAAGCATTTATTACATGTAATAAAAGTATACAGTGCTAACTACAATAAGAACCTTCTGAAGAAATAGTGTTAGGTTCGTAAACGATTAATTATATCAATTAAAGAAATAAAGGTTCATATCGATTACAGAACATCAGCTATAAAATGTTAAATAAAACAACTGATAATTTAAAAAAATATTTTTATCCGATTATTAAATAATGGTTTTCATTATTAGAGAGGTTTTGAGAATTGAAGAGGTTTCTAGGTTTGAAACTAGTGGGTTTGAGTGGGAATACAAATTTCTATATAAGGATTTATATCGGGTTATTGGGCTAAATCAACAACAAATCACCAATGCCATTATGGATGACTTTATTCGTAACAAAGTAAGGACCGTTAGGGATTTTACGAAGAATTGGATAAGAGGGGAATCCGATGACTTAGTAGAGCACCTTACGTAGCAGAGGTAAGTCCAAATACGTATTATAACAGTAATGTTTATGAGACTTTTGAAATTAATTGGGAGCTTAGAGTGTTTCTCTAGTAAATGTTGATGTAGCCTTAAACGGCGGACAGTTTCATGTCGTTTTGTCTTGTAACATATCTACAATTTAACATTGAAGGATGAAAGCCAACGAACAATATTTGTGAACAATAAAAAACCACAAACTATTCATAACGGAGCTTTGTCGCGAATATATATTAATCTTAATACTATCCATCCTAACAATCTTATTTGTCACATGTACCATACCATGGCGTTAGAGGATAGGTGGATTGGGTTGACGACCAAGGGATGTTGTGTATACTTGTAGGCTCCTAATTCCTAACTTATGAAATATCTTCCGTGTTGTCAGCAATGTAACTTCCTTGAGCACCCCTCTTCTTTTAATTATATTATGGCTCTATGATTTAGAGAAGGTTGGAGGCAGGACAGTAGAGAGGAGATGTAGCAGTTAGTTTGTATTATGCAATGGAAGTAATAGTCTCTAAGCTAGGTGTAGATTAGTCAATAATTTATAATGTTAATCAATAGTCAATGAGTCATCTAGTTAGTTCACATAAGGATGTCTGTTATATATCCATCTTAAATATGTTCAATATCTCAATAAATCTATATTTTTCTAGTCCACCGATTGTTAACTATAGATAAAAATATATTTAACATAGCTAATAATTCTGGGCTTTGTATAACGGATTATGTGGTAGGCCATTTATTTACGTTGAAATTATTGTAAATTATTAGTAAATCAACTATTGAGAATTCCGACAAAAGCTATTTCTGTTTAGTCTCAAGTTTTTGCATATTTCTTGTAGGCCGTAATAAAATATATGTAATAAAGAGTAAATAAATAAAATTAAACAATGTGACAATTACAGAGGATAATAGACCACAAGATAGGAGGAGATGACATGATAGCCAGCGGCGTTCCTTTGATCCTCCTATCACAGATCTGCTCCGGGCACACTTGATTCCTTCAACACTTCCAGGAACAACATCAACGAGCTACTGTCCGGCTACCGAATTATGATTGGGATGATAACATCTGCCGCCTCTTCCACTAATAACTGTCAGTCTCTTCTGCTCTAGGAAATATGACAGCGTTTGTGAATCACTGCTACAGGGGTTCCGCGTTCCCTACTTGAAGTTCATGATTCATACAAATATTTGTAATTTAAAAATTAATTTGATCAAGAAGGGGATTATCATAATGATGTATATTTACATATATATAAAGAGAGGGAGAGAGAGAGACAGAGAGAGAGAGAGAGAGAAAGTGACAGCATCGATTATCCACGATAATGATACAAGAAAGAGTCGACATTGCGACCCATATAAAATAAATAATTCATAATTATTACGCATTAAGGGCGCATATGATCACGTGATATGGGTAATACACATTGAAATAAACATTTATATCTATCTATACATATATATTTTTTAATTTATTTTATATATTTATTTCTTTATTTTTGTTATTTACATTTTGTACTAGTTTAGTCAACTAATTTTGTCTTACAGCGCCACCTTATTCCTAATGGTTTTGATCCGGTTCTGAACCAGAAGTCTGCCTCATATTATATTATATACCTTAATGTATTTATTTATCAATAATAAACACTGTTAGATTTGGCATAGGTGGCATAATAGATATATCAGATTCAATATCTAAGCGAGCCTTGGTAGCTCAGTTGTTAGAGTTCCGCGCTAGAGACGCGGGCGACCCGAGTTCGAATCCCGGCCGAGACATCATCTTTTCTCTTCAAAATAAAAAAAAAAAAAAATTTATATATATATATATTATGTATAAATACATATTTATATATTTGTACATTTTTTGGCAATCAATATAGGGTTATTTCACAGCTTTGTACTTCAGCATTCTGATATTTGATTTCCATATAAGTGTTGGTCAACTGGCTTGCAGTCTACAAAAAGAATATTCTTCAATTCAAGCGATCCTTTTTTTGTATCTTCAATACTAAGTTTGCTTGTAAGATATTCTTAAAAGGTTTGCACTTTAGTTGTGCGTAACCATCTCGGCTATCCTGGCTCGCTTCTCGGTCAGTCATATCTCTTCTTTCACTGATCCTATATCTCCCTGTTCTCGCAATTTGCGATGTATATACGGGAAGAATGTTAATTGAACATTACTTTATTTTTGGATCTAGTTGACTTTAAGTCATTAATATTATTCTAATTTATTTTATTGTTATATGATGTAATTTTTTACATATTTTATTTGAAAAGAAAAGATATGACCAGGACCGAGACCCGGGTCTCCCACCTCTCTGTGGTGGCGCCTTAACCATCCTATGCTGACTCGCTTCTAGGTCAGTCATATCTCTTCTTTCACTGATCCTATATTAATATATGAACTAACGATAACGTATTTATCAATTATACTTATATCATTTAAATATGAGGCATTCAGGATAAAAAGCGGATAAATCCAAAAATTCAAACATTTCATTTTATTTACTATACATTTTTTACAAGTTTGGCCACCTTATTTCTCATGGTTTTAATCTGGTTCTGAACCAGAAGTCTGCCTCATATAATATACTATTATATTATATACATTAATGTATTTATTCATCAATAATAAACACTGTTAGATTTTGTACAGGTGGCATAATAGATATAGCTGATTCTATTCCCGACGGCCGTTCATTACTAGAAAGTAAAAGTGTGATTAGTTTAGTTACGATCATTGCAAAAAATTAGTATAGCTTTCCATATATGAATATATTAACATTTTATTGTAATTTTCAAAGTGTTAGGAGCGGGGTAGCGCAGTGGTAGAGCGCTGATTTACCGTGCCGAAGGTCACGGGTTCATATCCGGCTGTTTCAGATAATTTATTTAAGCTGTTAACAACAAGTGGCTCTTGTGAGATTTGACGGTCCTCCTGGTCTTCATTCAGCCTCTATCAAATGGATACCCTTAATTATCCGCTAAATATTTATAATCTAATAACCTTCATAATTTTAAAAATACTTTTTTCCTCTTCACCTATTGTTCAGGCTGATTACTGTTTAAATGCTACAATCCACCTTTGCTAATTCGGCTGGAAATGAAGTTAAAAACTGACTTTCATAGCATCGCATGTAACAAAAAACCATCTGGATCTTGTAGCATTAAAAAGCAGAGAATTATTTGAATCTTTGAGATTATTTTTTACTAATACTCTGTATATTATTCTAACATATCAGAATAGGGAAAAACAAGTACATTGAATTCGCCATGTATATCAAACGTTTCTTTCTACTAGTTGAATAGATAGTGTGTTTGTATATTGGAATTTCCGCGTTTCGGTAGAGATGTATTTAAACAGCTATTTTACACTCGTAACTGGAATTTTAGGCTATCGAGAGGGATGTATACAACATTGACGAACCGGCCGGACAATTTTTATACGCTGATTTAGGCGGAAAACAATGTAAATATTCATTAGGCTTGATCAGATGGGGTTGACACTGCCGGATCAGGCTTCGCCCATTAACAACCTTTTTCCGATCCGCCGGTCGAGCGATTCTCCTGCAAAATCTCTAAAAGATACAAAAAGATAACAGACAGGCCGTAATGAAGCTCGTGAATGATTAACAGGTTCGCTAATAACGAACTGCAGTCGCCGATAAAAGCTATTTCAGTTAGAGTTCGTTTGTAGCGGATCACTGTCAACAGGATACAAATTTCCATCAGCGCTGTGCCATATCGAAGCTCCTGATACACAGCAATATCATTTGTGATCCTGTGTTGCTCCCATGGCGAAAAAACACGTGTTTTTATTCGCCCCGGGACACCTGTTCAGGTCTTGTGTACCCCCCTATCTACCGGGCCTGATTTTAAAAGCAATGTTTTGTCTAATTATTCATTAGCTGATTAGAATTGCACTCTTTAATCTTTCTCAAATTATTTCTTGCTCTCTTAATTCAGGGTTAATTTCATCTGTTTACGTTAATTACATTAAACAAATAAATTTTCTTTGTCATGTATATTTTTTTTATTTTGGTTCATAAATGATTTATCGTTTACTTCGTTCAGGTTTACTTCAGTTTACCTTTATGAAGAAATACTACATGATATAATAAAGCATATACACTCAAACTACCCATGAAGAGTTTACCAAGCCAACGGTTGTTCAAAGAGGTGATTCGAAGTTTGAATAGTAACGATTCAATGAAAATCCATTGAATAGTACTCATATTTTATGTGGTACTCATATGAGGTAGAGACTGTACTGTTTCTAGGAAGACGGTTTTGCAGGGAGGTGATATGCCCTGATCGACGCTAAACTGCATTAGGATGCCAACTTAGTAGAATTTCGCAATTAAGTCTGGCTGAATTGTACCCACTTTATAGCCCAAATTGATTATTAATTGAAGGGTACTGTAACGGTTTTGTAATTTTTTTTGTTATAATAATTTTCGGTTGAAGTTTTACGATTAATTTATAATCTGACCCACATTCTGTCCCATGATTTCACTTTAATAATATTACTCTGCCATCTGGTTGATGCCAACACATGTCAAGTTTATTTCGGGTTTTCAATAATTCATGCCTCTCCTTAATTCACTTTAAATGCCCATTTTTTTTTTAATTTAAATATTTATAACCACCTTTCCTCATCAGTCAAATAAATTGGCGACCTCCGAAGATTCGGGGAAGAAAAATAAACACCGACACCGAGGATGCAGAAGATGAATTGTTAAAGGGGTGGCCAGTGTGGCGTGGGAACTGACCATAGGTCGCCAGTTGCCATGGCCACATAGAGAGGATTTGGACCACAGCCTCCACGTCCCTCCCTATATTCAGTCCCTCTAGTTCACCTTCACCGAAGAGGTATATATTTTAGTAAATTAATATTGATAAACACAAAGAAATTAACATAAATATCAGCACTTACCCTTTTGTCAAAAAAACAAAAAAGGAAAGAAAAACAATAAGATATTCGGAAAGAGAAAAGTTTCACAACTAAGAAAAATAATATCTGAGAAAAAACGAAGTAGGAAATATTAAAAATATACGAATAAATTAATATAATGTGAATTAATATGATGAACTATCAACCATTAGACAGAAGTCAAATTTTTCTTAGCTCACTACCTCAGAAATACGGACTCTCTTTCCACAATAATGACGTTAACGAACATATACTCAAAAGATCCTGTCATTAAGAACGCTCAAGTCTACTCCTCGATGATAAGATACCTCAATAAGAATTTAGTTAATGCCTGGATCACACGTAGGCATTAAAGGAAATGAAGTGGCAGATCGAGCGGCAATAGAATCAGCATTATCATCGATAGAAATTACAAGCGTACACACAACAGATGTATGCAGCCTTTTGAAGCAGCAAGCTCTGGCGATTTGGAAACAACTTTGGCACTCCACCGACGAATCAAATAAAATAAAATGCATTAAAAGAAACACCAAAGCCTGGAAAAGCTCCCACGGTATATATAGAAGAGATGAAGTCGTTATCACAAGACTGAGGATCGGCCACACGCGACGTACGCATGGTTTCCTTATGGAAAAATGAACGCCTCCGAACTGTAGGATCTGCCACTCACAACTGACAATACGCCTTATCCTTGAAGAGTGCCCACAACAGGAAAGCTGTTTTAGAAATTTAGGAATGGAGAGAAAAATTCAAACGATGCTGAGTGATAATAACACAAACTTTGAAACAATAATTGAATTCCTTAAACAAAAATTATAGAATAAGGAAACTGAAGAAGTTAGGAGTTAAGTGTCCATAAATAATCAACCTAACCTAACCTCAGAAATACAATTATGTAATTGCCAACTATTTGATATATAGTTATATAATAATATCTAATAAAATAAAAATAATAAATAAATAATAATAAAAACTTATAATAATAATAATAATCTGTGGTTTTGCTCAGCCCTGGCGCCTTGAAGTCATATTTTCCAAAGCAGAAACATTGGTTACCAGTTAGAGTAGGCGATAAAGAATCGACCATTAGCCATAGCCCCAAAATAAGAATCAGCTACAATACATGATAGAACTTGTCTCAAAATTCAGCAACTCTATCTATATGCTTGAAAAGTGCGCTACGGTCAACGTTACAAAAGGAAATATAAGGACATACAACTTAGTTCAGGAGCTATCTTGAGGCACCAAGCGATGGGAGAATTTTACAAATACCTGGGCATCAAGCATGCTATGAAAATATCCAAGAATGCTAATTCTTAAAAGTCAGCTGAATGGAAAAAATTAAATCAATGCCACAAATACATGGGCAATACCAGTTGTAGCAAAAAGGTTTGGCATTATAAATTTGTCAAAAACCAAACTAAAATAGATGGATCGCATGGTGCTCACAATGATGACATATGGTAAAATTTATCACCCAAAGGCCTAGACTCTATTTACCCAGAAAAGTAGGTGGCCGAGCGCTAATTTTAATGGAAGATTCATGCAGAAAGAAAGTATCCATGAAGGAGTACTTTATGACAAGTGCATCGTCAGTTATCGGCATGATGAGACAATTAGACAAAAATTACACTGCCCTAAATCTAAAAGACCCTATCCTCCATGATATTAATGATGAGTATCACTACGAGTCGATTTGGAAGGAGAAGGAACTGCATGGTAGATTTTAGCCGCATCAGCCTGAGATTGACAGTGAACTCTTAGTTGAATGGTTAAAGATAGGGAAACTGTTCGGAGAGACTGAAGGGTTTACCATAGCCAACCAGGATCAGGTAATTGCTACTAGAGCCTACAGAAAGCACATTCTTAAGGAGAACTTGATAACGGATAAATGTCGCCTCTGTTCGTGACAAATGGCTGGGACGGACTACATGATCAGGCATAACAATGTGGCGAAAATATATTACCAAAGTATTGATTACAAAGTAAGACTGTTATGTGGACATAAGGTACCTTACTGTCGATATCAGCCGGAAAAACTTTTACAAAATAATGAAATAAAAATTAACACATTAATAAAAAAAAAATCACCACAGGGTAATAAATAAACGTCCGGACCTTTTATTGATCCATAAAGCAAATAAAATTGGGAGAATCATAGAAATAGCAGTCCCATGTGATTCAAACGTAGTGAACACTAGAGCCGAAAAAATTAGGAAATACCAAGAAATATCCATTTGGAGAAAGTGCTCATAACTCCAATAGTCATTTTATCGAATGGTCTGATATTGAAAAGCACAAGGAAGAATACAGAAGACCTTGGCCTCCATTTAGAAAAATTAAAATTGGCACAAAAGACAGTTCTGTTGGACACCTGCAGGATTGTTAGAAAATTCTGAAAATCAGTAATACATTTACACTTCCCTTGAATTTTGAATTCCGGGATGTGACTTTGGTGCCAGAGAAATCTGTGAGAAAAATAATAATGCCTTTATTTATTCTGGGACAAGTCCCTGTAGAATAACAACAACACAGGTATTGTAAGCTATTATGTCTTAGAGTGTAAAATAATTACATTTAATTAATTATTACAAGTAATTTAGTAAGTGAGAAAGAATAAAAAAAATTAACAAAAAAACGTGAATTACCTACAATAACAATATTTTAAGAACAGATTAGAAGAAAAGAAAGAAAAAAAAATTAAAATAAATTAACAATAATTGTATAAGAGAAAAAATGTATGGTTACATATATATCAATTTATACCACGAAAAAAACAAAAAAAAAAGAAGAAACATTATCAGAGATTTACATTTCATCCCTTTTTGTCTTTTTTTTTCTTTTTGAATATCTATCTATAGTATATGATATTAATAATACATATGTACGTGGTATAAATTCCACACACTCATATATATAAATGCATAATAACACACACAAATTTACATAAAAAAACATCATACATTCTTCGAATAAAGAGAACATTAAGTCAAAACTGATCCCCTACTATTTTCGATTTTTCGGAAATTGTAGGGATAATAGGTGATGGAATATGCGGGATTTGAAGGCTGGAAGATTATTGGAACGGCGAATGGAAAAAGGTAAAAAATTCCAAAGGAGGAGGATGGATAAGGAAAGCTCTGTCAAAAGCTGCTGTTCGGTGGGATGCTGTATATAGATCTGAGAGCCGAAAACGGGTGTTACGGGAGAGGACTGTGGTTTTGAATTGAAGAAGATCGAAAATTTATGATAGTCGGCGGGATTGGATATCTGGTAAAGGGAAGATGCTAGGACGTACGTACGGCGGTAGGAAGGGTAGAGCCATTTCAATTCTTAGTAATATCGGGTCACTGGAGCATCTCTCGGGATTCCAAAGATAAATCGACCGAAGCAATTAAGCAACCGTTTTATAAATAAAATTAAATAAATGCGTCAAATTACAGACTTCTTTAGTTTCATTATTTTTAAAAACAAATTGAATCTCTGAGGAAGTCAGCATGGTTGACGAAACGTTGGCGAGAAATTTATCTACACGGTCTAAACCAGAAGAAATAAACAGTCATTTGTAAATTGAATCTTATTTCAATATCATGTCATGTGTTATTTACATAGCTCTAGCTTGTAGTAAATATTTCGTTATATAAAGATATCTCATCCAGAAGATTTCAGTTTTCTCAAGATTCAATTAGGAATCTTCTATAAGAAAAATCACACTATCGGAATTGATAACGATGAAGTTGTGGGAATTTGTTTTTAGCTATCGATAAACGCCTACACCTCTAATAGAAAAATCTGGTGTTGACAAAACATTGAAGCTTTTTTAAGTAAAAAGTTTTATCAACAAATTAAGCCGAACGATATCGCTTTATAAATCCGAACTAGGACAACAAAAACTAAATAAATGGGATTATTAGTTTTATAATCAGTTAACTGTATAATTTGTCATTAGTTTATTAATAATTAAAGTTTATATTATAACTGTTAAAATTATAATGTAACTAATGTTTTCATGATTCAAACTTATAAAACAGAAACTACCAAAAATAAATATTGTTTAAATATAATAAAAATAAAAAAATAAATATTGTTTACAAAAATAAGTACTTAGTTTATCTCATATTCTAAACACTAATAAAATAAACAGATATACGAATTTTATGAAAGTTTATTTATTTAGTATAATTTATTCTGAACTAATAAGTCGAAGTAGTTCGATAAGATTTCCAGAATCGATGTGTAAATTACATCGAGTAACTAATTATATTATAAACTATAGTTATAATTATAGTATGAACTACAATACAAAATGTATAATAGTTTACATAACCTAAAGGACAATTTTCTAGTATTTTTATAAGTATTTAAGAAACTCACACAACAAGATAGCATCACCTAGACTTTTCATGTTTGCATTCATTTCGAACAAATTGGTAACTGTTTTGTATTTGTTTTCTGCATATATTTTTTTTAGAATATTCATGTAATTTTAAACATACACGCTTCCACGAAAATCCTTTAGGGGAGGTTTTCTTAGGAAGATCGAAAATACACTATGTGCCAAATGGCATTTGTATGATTTGTCAAATAAATATTCTTATTATTACATTATTTATTTCAAACGTAACCTGTACTTCTAAAACCCCTTGAACCGTAAGGGGTACTGTTGTGTACTTAGTCTATACTGTTTTTAGTACGTAAGTTGTGAAGGGAGATGATTTGTCCAAGATCTCGCACAAATGCCAGGTTTTCCACCAATGAAGAGTACCGAAATTCAAGAGGCTTGGTGAACCCAGGACTATCTCCAAAGCTTATTGGATCCAATCGTGGCTTTTAACTGATTAGATAATTTATCTGAACGCAGGCGGATTTGATGCCGGAACCTTCAGCGAGGAAAGGCAGGACACATGACAGGACTAAGCTAACCACCTCTCCCTCATATTATTTACTCATTGATAGTAGATGAATTCAACTTACGATTTACAAGGCTAGTCTTAGGAGAAATAAATTAAGAATTGACAGCTAAAAAGGTACTCTTGGCCACCACATTGACAAAGTGGGTGGAATTCTATTGTGGTGATTAGTCAGTAGTGAGTAGAGCGCACGGCTGGGCAGCCGAGTGGTCGGCAATAACCCCAGTCACTCACCGATTCGTCATTCGCCACTCGTTGCCCTTCTGTAGTCATTGTCTGAGGGAAAGCTGGTAAATCAACTTAGCCAACGTCCTATTCTCATTCAAAATTAAGAACTGCCATTATAATTCATATACTTATTTATTTTTATTAATTATTAACGTTAGCTCATTTAAATATTAGTCCCTGAACCACAAAAAATTATCATCATAGCAAAAGTATCTTTAGTCAGGCACGAAAAATTTATTTGAAAAAAGTTAAGGATTCGATAGATAAAAAAAGTCTGGTTTTTATTTTTAATTATGTTTTAAGTCCTCTCACGAAAAACAATCAACACTCAGTAACACATCTATTGACAATGACTAAATCCAATTGACCAGCTGATTCAGAATCTTTGGGATATCTGGATTATCTTAGTATTCCCTAGGATGAGAATGAACGTGGTACCTAATTCTGGACATGTTTAATATAATTTATCTTTTATACTAATTTATTTTTATATGATTCCATTTTTATATTATTATTACTTATCAAGTATTTCTTTACTAAAACAGTTTCTATCGTTATTTTAGCTTATATATGGTACTATTATATGAGGTATTCAGAAACAGAAGCGGATAAATACAAAATTTTAAAAATTGACAATTTATCATGTTTTATTGGCTATAACCCGATTCTGGGCCTGAAATTTCGACAACATTGAGCATTGCTTGCCTCAAAAGTAGTAAATTTGAAAAAAATAATTTTAGAAATTTGGAGTTATTCGCCTCTTGATTCTGAAAGCCAGTAAGCGTATATCGTGTATATGTGTATCGTCAATAAGTGTGACTGATTAAAAAAATATATTAATTAAAAATTAAATGTGTATTACAGAACGTATTTTTTTCTCTTATAAACAAACCGGATAACTATAGTTGTAGGAACTAAAATTAAGTTCATATTGCCCAAAAATATTTAAAAAAACAATAAGAGACAATTTAAAATTACTTGAATATGTGTATTATTTATTTATTTGTCTTATGGTCTGGTATTTTTTTCCTTTTAAAACATATTTAGTTTTTCATTCCTTTATTTATTTAAATTCAAATAGTAATTCTTTATAATTATTTTCAAATCTAAAAAGAGGATCACTCTTGATTTCAATCAGACATTTTGAAACCCAAAGAAATATTTATATCTCCTACATTACAAATACGCTGGGAATTATACAACAACGATATGCATGTTTTTACTTTTTATTTCTCAAAGTATTTATCTATTTTCTTTTACACAGTACTTCTAATAGATTATTACGTTTACAGCTTTGTTTTCTGCATTCTGTAGAGGCTACAGAATAAAATTATGGACTTAGCAGCATAGAGTCAGCAACTTCTGGTTCGGAACCAGGTCAGATATTGACTAGTCCCTCTGCAACAGTTAGATTACGACACGGATAGGCCATATCACAGGATAAGGGACGGTAGCCTGCCGGGGACAATGGTCTCACTCAGCCTCTTTACGAGCGAGGCTAAGAAGTCTATGGCTGTTATTATCTAGTCAGCACTGGCCAGGATGTGCCTCTTATATAGATCATCTGACACCGGAGGTGTGTCGGTATTTCAGCCCCCTCGGGTGTTTACGCATAGTAAATATTGTTCTGAAATAATTAAGTATATTTTTCACAATATTTATTTCAGTAAAGGAACACTTTAAAAAGTGCTTTTACTTATAAGATGAATACAAACAAGATTTTGATTTCTTATTTACAGCATTTAAAAAAGAGAAAACACAATTTGTGCTTGTGAAAATCGAATTCAGAAAATTCTAAGCAGCCGCCAAAATAGTGAATCTAATAAAACTTAGAATTTTACATTTCATGATATTATGAATGATATCGAACTATTTCGATATTTAGTTCAGAGTAAATTTTAGGAAATACATAAAAATAAATAAAATGATTTTTTTCTCTTTTGGTCTGCCTCTAAACTATTTATTTCTTTAACAGCCTATGATAATAGAATTTATTTTGGTTTGTACAGACACTCAGTAAAGTTGTTCATAGTTAAATTTAATAAAACTTTTTTATTAATAATTAAACCGAATTTAATAACTTAAGGATACATAAATTTTAATTAAGACTTCACTGTTGAATTATACAACGCCTACGTTATGATTACACCACTCCACTTGGTTAAAGTTGACAAAACTGTGGAGGAGGAAGGGAAGAGGACTAGTAGAGTTCTAGTAGACAATTCCCTTTGAAGACGATCCCAGCAAAGGGCAACCCGATTACTTGTGGGCCTCATAGAGGATTCCCTCTCAGCTGATATGATATGGACCCTTCATGGCTAACACTGACCCATAGTTCAAACATCATGGATTGACCGATCACTCACCGGACACAGTGGCCCACGGATTCCCCTGAATTATATATGCCTATCTGTCCCATGGGTGCAGTCCCGCCTCTGTCCCTTCCTATATTTACAGCTTTTTTTTTCCTTCTTTCTCTCTCCCCCCGACCCCTCTCTCTTCCTTTTATCAATATAGGATATGGTTTTAGAGATTCAGTGAAGGAAACGGTCTACGCAACCGTAAAAATTAGATTTCCCAAGATAGAAGGCAAAAATGCGGCCTTATAAATTTTCTATGACCCAAAATTCAGCTGTGAGGGTCTTGGTCAGTACTAAAACCAGGATTGAGTGATTCTTGTTTAAAAAATACCCTTGCATACCAATGCTCCTGAAAATGTTAAAAAATATACATATTTAGAGGCTACTGTCTGGGAGTCACCTAGTGGATAGCATAACAACCTACTCTGCCTAATGTCGTGGGTTCGACGACCGTAGTATTTTGACCAAATCCTTCGTTCCGTCCTTCGGAACGCACATAAAATGGATGTACCGAGCCTGTGATGTGTCAGATACTCGTTAATGTGTTATTAATTTCACATAGATAAATATTAAAAAAGAAAAAAATGTAAATCTCTGATAATATTGTTTAATTTTTCTTCTTTTTTTATATTTTTTTCTTGGGATAAATTTGATATATATGTAACCATAATTTTTTTTCTCTACACACTTACTTACTTTCTATACAATTATTGTTCATTTATTTTAATTTTTTTTTCTTTCTTTTCTTTTAATCTGTTCTTATCTCACTTACGTGTAATAATTAATTAAATGTAATTATTTCACACTCTAAGACATAATAGCTTACAACACCTGTATTGGCATTCTATAGGGACTTGTTCCAGAATAAATAAATACATTATTATTATTATTAAGGATCCCTATCGTAAGTATAGCTTTATAGGAAAAATTTAGAACTCCTACCGTAGCATCGTCCGATTAGGCATAGCAGCATAAAGTGACGGTTAATGAATAAATAAAAACCTACAATCTGCTCAGGCATTGTTCTGGTAATGTTCGGTATCATATGAAACTAATCCATTAAATTACAATACCCTAGCAGACATCGCACTCATGTCACGAGGTGAACGTAGCGGGAATATTATGGGAGATAGTTTCCAGTAAATAAATATAATTTTAATTAGTATTAATAGAAGATAAAATAGTTACAAAACACTCTTTTTTTTTAATAGGTATTTTCAGATGTTTACTCCAGTTTGTCTAATTTTATACGAATAATTGAGGAATTATTTCTGCTGCAAAGTAACTTTTGCTCCACCTTATTTCATTCCACCATAATCATCATTCTATTATACAATTATATTAGGAATTACTATAACAAGTTGATAATCTTTCGTATTATATATTAATTTTGAATCTGTAGATCACCTGGTCTAGGATAATTGCACTGCTCTAGTGTAATTCCAGCAAGTTTCAGATCTTTTTGTATTCGCCAAACCATTTCACTGATCATATTAACTTGTTAAACGTCGCAAACTTTATATATAATAGGAATATTTATGTATAAGAGGTTCAGTGGATGCAGGGCGCTGAGTGACCGTGCCAAAGGACCTGGGTTAAAAACCTGCTGGTTGGCAGACTTTTATTTAACCTGTTAGCAGCCAGAGATGGATCTTATGACCCTCCTGGGGCTCACCCAGCCTCTATAAAGTAGACACCCAAATTGACTGTGATCTAGGACAAATCACCTCCCTGAACAACCTTTGTCCAAGAAACAGTACATTATCTAACACGTACTGAGCCCAAGGCCATCACGACTTGTTGTGGTACAGGGGTAATATATATATAAGTGCATATAGTATAAGTGCATAATACATAGTGTATGTATAAGTGCATCTAGTATAGAATAAAAAAGAATCTTTATTCTGGGACATAGTACCTTGAGAATAACGAACATGAACAGAAAAAGAAACATAATATATATGTGGTCAGAAGCCTACATAATAATACAAATCATTAAGTATTTAAAAAGTGACAACAAAAAAATAAAAATATAAGAATAAAAATGAAATAACTAAAAAGGATGAATCATGACAGAATATATACCAATTATAAAAAATAAATTAATTAATAGCAACATTTAATAAATAAAATAAATGCTTGCATGCAATGATATCTTTACATATTGTATAATTTCTTTACAAAAACAACTAAGCAACAAAATCAATTACTCAATAATGATTTATTAAAGGAAATGACTAACTTGCTTAGAGAGCATGTTTTTGGAAGGTCAAAAGCAAGGATTTAAATTAAGGCAGTGAAGAAGCAGGCGGATGATAGGGGGGGTTGAGTTCCACTCTGTAGAATATACTACAATAGTTACTTATGAAAGCCTAATTATTGGATGATTTGGACATATCCTTGAATGCATTTAATTCCATTTTGTACTAAATAGTGGTAAGACATAAGCATTTCGCCTGAAGGAGATAGATCTCGCACGCGCCTTCAACAATATACCATATCGAGAGAGACTTCAAAGACGAGAGATGCTAATGCGGAGAGAAGACGCCCTAACAGCGGACAAATATTTGCCCACTTGTTGCAGGGGTTATTACAGCACATATTGCATTGCGTGCTGTGTACACGGCACACCCTCCCAATATCTGGGCGCTATTTGTGTTATTCGACGGCTATATTAGTCAGCGCCCTTTGACGCCTCTAGTGTCGGCGCAATTTAAAACGCCCTGCGCCGCACATGCGATCCGCAGCCACTTGAGCATCTCATTAAACTCTGGAAGTAATTTAGCCTCCTTCGCTGTGTGCTCTGAACCTTTCCTTACATCCTCCGTGGATCTGAGTTTGACTATTGTTGGGGCGCCATTTTCCCATATGTTGAACGGTATAAGGCGAAGTGAAAATAATGAAAGTTCATCATTACGTTCATCGTTTTATACAACTACATAGATTAATTTACTATCTATCATGGGAGCTTTCTCCTTGAACGTGAATCTCTTAGGTGAAGTTTTTAATAGAACTTCGCAAATAAAATGTGGGACAAATGGCATTAGTATAATTTCTTACATAAATATCATTATTATTAGTATATACTTTAAATTTTTGCCGCAGATTTCTCCGGCGCCAAATTCAAGGGAAGTTTAAATGCTACTGATTTAAGAATTGTATTACAATTCTGCAGGTATCCAACAGAACTGCTTTTTGTACCAATTTTAATTTTTCCAAATTGAGGCCAAGGTCTCCTGTACCCTCCCTTGTGCTTTTCAGTATCAGACCATTCGAGGAAATGACTGAAGTTATGAGCACTTTCTCCAAATGATGAAGTGATATTAACTCAACAGCAAGTTCCTGATATTTTCTATTTTTTTCGGCTCTGGTGTTCATTGCGTTAGAATTTCATGGGACAGCTATTTCTATAATTCTGCCAATTTTTTCCACTTTATGGATCAACAAAATATCCGGACGGTTATTTATTACCCTGTGGTCCGTGATTATTCGCTCATCCCAGTAAATTATTTTCTAATAGCTTTGCCGGCTGATAGCGATAGTATGGCACCTCCTCTCCGTCCAATAGTCCTAACAGCCTGCGTATACTTTGGTGATATATTTTCGCCATATTGTTATGCCTGATATTGTCTGTCCCAGCCAGTGCTTGGCACCCATTTGCCACACCCTTATTATTATTATATTATTAACTCACAAGAGATTTCTTAAAATTTCAAGTGAAGTTGATCTCGGAATATCTACTTTTATCAGCATCACATAAGTTGAAACATTTGTTTTATTATAAAGCCCGCAATAACCCATGAAGTGTCTTGGGTCAAGTAAAGGGTACACAATTTATACAAATGTATGTATAAATATAAAATTAAAAGCATAATATTTATTTATATATGTGCCCATCTCATATTCATATATTTGTGTTCAGTCAATATTAGTACCACTTGTTGAGAGATTACTTTTTTTCTTACCCCAATCCTCAATTGCCAACTCGCCGCCCCAATGATGACATAAGCTCTGCAGTAATCAGGTCCTACAGAGGTGTAGCCGAATTCTCTCTTGCACGTTTTGTTGAGCTCGCTTCATCTGGACATGGAAACGTGATTCACGAATCCTCCAATCATTGCCCGTGTAACTGCTCATTCGTGGAATACGATTATGACGTTGAGGACGAAGGACCGTCTTATTGCCCATTTTCTGCGTTTTATTTAAGAAATATACGCCGTGAGGCTCACCAAAAGGGCATTTCGACGTCCCAAGCTAATTTATCCCCTTATAACCTTTTATTTTATTATATCTCGTTATTCTTGGCCGATTTATAACTTTGATCATTTCAATTCAGATACATCTTGCCTGTAATGTATTTTCTTTTCTTTTTCAAGAATAAATTATAAAGTCATCTATATTGCTAGTTTTTTACATTTATAAATAAATGTCCTACAGGACTTCCTTACAAAACCTTGTTGCTCCAGTGAACCGTATTTGCCGTGAAATTGGATCATGAAATCGTCAGTTTCCATCCATTCGACCCTATGTAAGCTATATTTCAAATATCTGACTTTAAATAATCTTATTCCTCAAGGTAGCATCCTCGGTCCTATCCTTTACACAGTATATACAGCTGACATTCCAACCAATCCTAATACCTTCATCTCCACGTATGCTGATGACACATGTGTGTTATCAGTTAATAACGACCCATATATTGCATCCCAATCCCTTCAATTACACCTATCAAGCCTCGAAGAATGGTGTCGGAATTGGAGAATTAAAATCAATCCCAGCAAGTCCCATCAAATTACCTTTACCCTTCGTCGAAAACCCATGACTTCCTGTCCTACTGTATTCTTTAATAGTACTCCACTTATCCCTGTTGAACAGATTCGCTACCTGGGACTCAACTTAGACAAGCGTCTTACTTGGAACCCTCACACAAGACTGAAAAGACAAGAAACAGCTAGACGCTTCCGACTACTTCAACACATACTAGATAAACGCTCAAAGCTTCAGATCAATTAAAAAAGACTTATTTATGTGACTGTTATAAGGCCTATATGGACTTATGGAATTGAACTATGGGGTTCCACCAAACCATCGAATTCCTCTCGCATCCAATCCTTGCAATCCAAAATCCTTCGCAAAATCCTAAACGCTCCTTATTTTGTCACAAATAAAACCATCCATAATGACCTTAACGTTCCATATGTTACCGATTTAGTCCATTCCAGATGCCTATCATTCCACAATCAACTTCAAACCCACTAGTTTCCATCCTTGCACCCAATTCCATCCCGGACAATCCTCCTAGGCGTCTGAAGGGAAGATGGCCTCGGGACCTTCTATTATAGAACTTTATTAGAGTGCTGCCAGTGGGTAGTATCTCTACATGTCCTATCATGTATTATTTACTCTCATAGCAATTGTACTAGATGTATGTATTACAGTTGTACAACTCAATAAAATAATAAAAAAAAAAATAATCTTCCCACATACCGTGTCTATGACACAGCCATACCCCATTTTTGAAATCGATTCAATGTATACTTCATAACCTTGGAAAGAATTTCAGGGCTTGACATATGTGTCTAACGCAAACTTATTACTAACGCAAACTAATATTAATGGATTCTTATTTTTTGAGTTAATTCTTCTTCTTAAAGTTCATCTTTGTTCCGAAGGTTGGCAAACAATCTATTTGGCATTGGATGTTGATTGTTTGATGATCTTTTCGAATTTCGAATACGAAATATGTGAAAAGTTAAAAACCTAAGAACAATTCTCTTAGGTTTCGCAGCCAGGAGTGTGGCCTCCTCCCTTTTTCTGTTCTTCACTGAATGTCCCAGATATTTAACTTTTTTAAATTTTTATAGCGATCATTAGGTCTTTATTCTTCTTCATCCTCTGTATAACAGTTTCACTAGGAACTCTGTCCATCCACTTATTTCATGGAATCAAACACATCGCACTAGTATTTCTAAAGTGATACAATTCAAAATTCGTTTTTCTTCGGTGGTGAGCTATCACATGAAATGGGTAAATATCTCTTTATCACTCATAAAAACTGTACCAACATGCTGAGCTATTAAGAGCTCGTCTGCTAGAAGGCACTTGCCTAAGAGTCCTAATGGTGTTCCTAGCTCACAGTTTGTTTTTCCCGTTTTTCTAAAACGTAGGTTATTGACTTATGTCACTTAATAAATAAAAGTGCAATATAGCATCTTAGTAATCTTTATTTCTTATTTTACTTATTTACAATTCAAGTGAGTGAGGGGTGAGCGTCAGCTTAGTAGTCGATTCAAAAAAATATAAAAATTACAATCAAATGCACTGAAGATATATACATTTTTTTCTCTGACATTGAAATTATGTAAGATTAATTATGATTCCCTTAAGTCCAGAAAGCTGGTTCTAATATTATCTTATAAAACTCTTCTTCTATATTATTCAGATCTTAATTGTTAAACTTTTAAACATCAAAATGAATAAAATAACATATCGTTTTTGGTTATTTATTTTTGGATTGCATGCGTCGTCCTTCGCCAGCCCTGGTTACCGTTACAAAAAATCAGCAATTGGATTTGGTTAAGGTTCTCAAGGGAACGAGAGAGCTGGACCCGGTCCAAGCCCGAACAGCTTAGAATTCAGCCCATCCGATTAGATTTAACTTAATCCCGACAGATCTCACGGTTTGGATCGCTCAACTATTAGTTTGCGCTTTCTATGCAAATGGTGCACCTAGTCGGGGTGATGCACCGTTCGGAGGAACAAGGAATGTTTAATGAGACATAATAAAGTATGGTTGCCCCTAGGATTCTGGATTAAATATTAGAAATGACATTTTAAAAAATAACCGATAACACACTGCAGATCTTTTTGACAAAAATCTTTAGAATCAGTTTAGTAGGTTGTCACTTCGAGTTGAGTTACAAATTTTAACTGTTTATTCGTTTTCTTTTTTATATTCTCCAAGAATACAAACATGGATAATCTTTAATATGGACAAAATAATTATGGGAAAAGTGTTGATTTCGGTAATCATTTCATCAAGAAACAAACGTTTCAAATAACATTTCGAAGTATAGATGATATATCTTGAATAATGTGGACGTCAGAAAAAATTCTCGTTAATAAGGATTATTATTTATTTACAGGTCTTCATCAGGACTTATAATGGGGCCAATATTTTTACTACACGTAGTCAACAGTCAACAGTCCATTTATAAGCCCTCAAGAAGATCTGCAGTGTGGGTCGAAGCATTGGCTTTCCAATAAATTGTTCTCCCAATTTAAGAGATTTTTTCTAACCCCCATCAGTACCATTTTCTTCCTCTTAGAGAAGATGTACGTTTTTGAACGGTTTTTTTCTTGAAGAAATTACTACCGAAATCTACCAATATCACAATATTTTTCTATACTAACGCTCACGATAGTTTGTATTTTTGGATAATATTAAAAAAGAAAGCGAATGAATTGTTAAAACTTGTAACTCAACCCGAAGCGATAACCAGCGGAACTGAGACCAAATATTTATGAAACAAGATCAAAAACGACTTTTTTTTTATAAATTTCAAAAAAGTTTGAACCTTTCTTTTCTTTCTTGTTGATTCTTCACTGCTTAAACGGATTCTTGTTCTAGAAATTGAAACACTAGGTCTAAGTTAAAGTGAATATAACTATGGATTGTTTTAATCTGCAGAAGGACAGCGGTAAGCGATTAGAAAATAGAAGGCATATTTGAGCAGAATTTTGTTGTAATTCATGGAGGTGTGTTTACTCTAAACATTTTCATGCAACTGCAAACAGACATTTGCACACAGACAATTGCAATTGACAAAATAAGAAAACGAATGTAGTAATCTCCATCTCTTCATCGAAAAAACAGTAAATGGAATTTTAGAAAAAGTTTAAATTAATCAAACTAACAAATCTTGCAAATATGAACCTTAATCCTGTTTATGCGCCTCTATCGGTATCCTTAAGGAACTGGTCACACCTACGAGTCCTTGCAAGGCGAGGAATAAAATGAAAACAAAAATAAAGAATTAAGAATCTCTACCCCCTTAGGTAGTGGTACCTTAATCTGATGGAAATCAATGCTACTTCGTCCTAGTTTATATTGCGATTCCATTGGTTTATATCACTTCTAGGGTTCAACATCCTACATAACGTGTAAACTTACGGTTGCTATAGCTTCTTACTGGTTGTTTAGACATTGCTTCCTGACAAATATGGAAAATTGATGAGGGTATTCGTATTCATGGGAACCGAGTGGTATTGTATTTCAAATCATCCATTCTGGTCATTAATTCCTGATCAGATCAGAAATCGTAAAGTTTGCATCCTGTATGACATTAAGGAATGAGATAGGAAAGTTCTAACAGTTTTATAAATTCCTATTTCAGGAATAAATATAATTCCAGCTTACCGATAAATAATCTACTTTAAGATTGCAGTTTGCAGTTTGCATTCCTTTGCAATCATATGGAAAACTGATGATCAAATTCATAAATGAATGATTGTGGCAAAAGGTAGGATTTATGTTTAGTAATTAAAATGTGTAAAAATCGTTGTATCTTTGTAGATTGTGTAATATATAACACTACCAATAATCAACATAATCGTGGCCATATTAAGACCAAAAAAAAAAAAATTGAAAATATTTTGAGGATATTGTTTTTGTTTATAATATGGCCTAACATTCTTTTTTTTATTTCAACACAAAATGCCTCATTGATCTTTTCTCTTTCGATAGTATACAGTTTGTTGAATATCCATTTATCTTCTGTGTACTTGATATAAACTTTCTTCTTCAGTACTTTGACTTTCCTTTTATTTTTTGTATTAATATTTTATTATTTGTTTCTGTTTATTATATGATTTTATAATAGTTTGTATCTATTTTTGTACGGCGTTTTATATATAATTTTATAATCGGCTTTTATTAAACTTTAATACATGCAACCGTCTTTCTTTTTTTCTTTTTCATTATTCTTATGACGACTGAATACAAATTGGAGTAATAATAAAAGTCTTATTATTTCCATAAATTTCTATTTTTTTTTCAGTTTAAAACTGCTAAAAGAATCTGTGAGATATAAATGGAAATTTTACAATTAGGAACTCATTTGCAGTGTGAAACGAATCTACACTATACTAACATGATTCCCCTTTTCTCTAATTATAATTTTAATATTTTTGTTTTGAAGAGAAAAGAATTGCCCTGGCCGGGATTCGAACCCAAGTTGCCTGTGTCTCCGTCTCAGTGCTCTAAACCACTGAGCTACCAGGGGTCGCACCACAGTCAGGCAAATCCGTTCTATAGGATCGGTGAAGAGAAGAGAGACCAGGTTTCACGCAATGACAATTCAGTTTTACTTCTAATTATGAGCTGCCCGAATATCTAAACAGCTAGCCAATTCAGTCCTGAACGCATTCAATTATACATTTCTTTCCATTCTTTTGTACAATTCGGAATGATTTTATCCAATAACAAAACACAAAATGGTAATTAATTTTATTTATATTTTTTTATAATTATTGGTAAATTTTTTGATTTTTAAATATTTTTATTTTTAAAGAGAAAATTTTTTTAAATTTATAATTGTAAAATATATTTATGTTGAGAGTTATATAAATAAAATAGAAAACATTTAATGTAGATTATATACGTTTATACGAATTAAAAAAATATATATATGGAAATTTTTCGTTCTATATACCATATTTAATTTTCTATCAATCCATTCATTGCCTGTAAGTATACGAAAATAATTTCAGAAACTATTTTTATTTAATAACAATATTTATATGAAAATTAGTTATTTAAAATTATAATATTTTGCTGATTATAAAAAAATAATCAGAACAGGAAATGTTTTCGCTTATTCCCACGGTGAAGTGTTTAAGAATGTTTATAAATTCCTGACTAGATATCAGCTGTATGTATGAGAGAGTATAATTTCACACTAACTAATGGGCCAGAGTTGATCCGAGCTATATTTAAGTAATTTTGATATTCAACTTACTCCAATAATTACCACAAATTCGTGAGGGCGTATCACGAACTGTAGCCGCGTGATTATTTCCAAGAGGGGAGCATTTCCTTAACTAGCTGTAGTTTATGATACTTAAAATATTTTCTGTTCCATTTGTATATCTGTACTTTTAATTATATAAATCAGTTCTTCTTCAAAATTGTTTTTCTGAATACACGTATGTTAATGATACAACTAACAATAAAACTAACATAAAAACGTTATTTTTAAAAATATTTTAAAAAACATAGTTTTTTATTTTAAATCCGAGGGCTTATGAAGATAAATCCGTACTAATATTATAATTGCGAAAGTAACTCTGTCTGTCTGTCACATACGTTATCACGGCCAAACCGCTGGGCCGATAGTGATGAAATTTGGTACAGAGATAGTCTAGAGCCAGAGAAAGGGCATACGCTACTTTTTAATGCGATAAAAGGGCTGTAAAGGTTTGACATAGGGGATGATTTGATATAATTGATTTAATTTTACATAAATTATAAACATAGGTTTTAATGCTTTAACGTCATGTGCGTGGGCCAACCTATTTCAAGATCTCAAAAAGCTCATTAACCAAGAATTTTAAACATTTCGAAAGGCATGTGAGGCAACAGGGTTATTAGGGAATGATAATCATTGGGACACAACTCTGAAAGAGGCTGCACAATGCAAATCTGCGCCCAAGGTGAGAGAGCCGTAAGCTATATTAACAGCGACATGTGGACTTTCAAACCCTCAAGAATTGTTTGAAAAGTATAAAAATGACATGGCGGATGATATTTTACACATAATACAAGAACAGAATACAAATGTTTCATACAATGATTTAATTAACAATGACGCGCTAACAAAGGTTGAAGACCAAGTGATTACTATTACTGGAAAAAATTTCCATTCAAAAATCCGATTTTTGAAAGAGCAGAACACAATGAATTGGAGAAGTTAATAGTGATTTAATGCTACGATACTGTTTCTTTGATGTAAAAAATAATTCCGCTTTTAAATTCAGAAGAAAGATTAGTTTTTGACACAGTTATTCAAAAAGTTGCCAGTGGCGAAGGAGGTTGGGTCTTTTTGGATGCTCCAGGAAGCACTGGCAAAACCTATCTTTTAAATTTACTATTAATCCAAATCCGGAAAAAAAGGAGTTGCTGTTGCAGTTGTTTCCTCTGGAATAGCTGCTACGCTACTTAGTGGGGCACGAACTGCGCACACAATTCTAAAACTACCATTGAAATACCAGTATGTAACATTAGCAAACACAGTGAGCGCAGAAGAATGATACAGCAGTGTAAGCTGTTGGTTTGGGATGAATCTACAATGGCCCATAAAAGAGCAATCGAAGCACTAGATCGCACAATGAAAGATATCAAAGGCAACCAGGGTATCATGGGAGGGGTGGTGGTACTTTTAGCTGGTGACTTTAGACAGACTCTCTCGGTTATTATTAGAGGTACAACCACAGATGAAATAAACATGTGTTTGAAAACATCTGTAATATGGGTACACGCAAAAAAGTTTTGTCTCACTACATATATGCGAGTAAAACTTCTCAATGATTTTCAAGCAGGGCAATATGCAGCTGCTCTTATAAAAATCGGATAAGGATAAAAAAATAATATCTATTCTGATCTTCAAATAAGTATGGACAATCGAGAATGGCTGCGTGAAAGGGCCATTTTGGCGCCGACTAATGAGATAGTTAACCAAATAAATGAACAAATCAAGTCAGAAGTGGAGGGGATGTTGTCGAATACCTCTCAGTAGACAATGCTATGGGCACTGAACAAGTCACATCATACCCTATACAGATTCTCAACTCTTAGAATTGAGTAAAAAAGTTCAGGCTCCAGTTCCAGTCCTATTAATGAGAAATCTTGACGCGCCAAGGCAAAATGGTACTATGTGGCTGCAAATTACACATCTGGGATACAACATTATAAAAGCTACAATCTTGACTGGAATGGCAAAAGGAGAAAATGTTACGATTTCCCGTATGTCGATAATTCCCACTGATTTGCATTTTCAGTTTACGAGAGTACAGTTTCTCATGAAAACAGCATTTGGAATAAAGTTCAATAAATAAACAAAGCCAATGACAGACGCTTAATGTTGCAGGTGTTTATTTAGACAAAAAATGTTTTTCCCATGGGCAACTCTATGTGGCATGCTCACGTGTATCAAACTCGCAAAATCTCTATGTTTTGGCTAAGATGGGAAATCAAAAAACTTTGTTTACAAAAATTTACTTAAATAAGCTATTTGCAGTTAAATCCTTATTTTAACGTATGTATGTATTTTATTTGCAAAATAATTATCCTAAAAAATTAAAAATTCTGCCCAAATTCACTATTCCACGCGGACGAAGTCGCGGGCACAGCTAGTATGATTATATAAAACATCGATTTTTTTAATGATGAAAAAGCTGAATGATAATGATGATGAATGATTAAAATGATTATCAATTTTATAAAAACAAAACTGAAGTTACTCCTTGAAAATTGGAATTATTGCTGTCACAAATTTTTATTTTCACTTAATCACTTTTAGTCTCTTCCACTCTTATGTGTATAAAAGTAAGATATTTTTATTTCCATATTTCAGCTGTATGTTTTATTGGGACTAATTCTTATTATTCATTTCTTTATATTATTTTAACCATTATTACTTGTCTTTTCTAATTATTTGTTTCCTTTTTTTTAGGTATTGAACTGAACTGCAAATTGAAAAGATGAATTCTAATAAACAACGTTCAAACAATTTGAACGTGGATGACAAAAGTACGGAGAAATTCATCAGCACGCATGTGATACTTCTAGTAATGAAAAACATTATTTTTGTAAGGAAGAAAAGGATAAATAGCAGTTCGTTCCGTGAATTAGCTACTTCTTCGAAAGTTTTCAAAGCTTCACGAAGGAATCTATGCAAAGAAGAACCTAAATGTGGAAGCGAACGAAGTTTGCGCTCTGTTAATTTAAGACGTAATATTTAATTTCAGGAATAATTATTTAACATACATCTTTGTTTGTTAAACCTGGTGGTTAAAGTTGAAGGGCTAACAAAGTCTTAGTAAGAGTATATTCGAAAATAAGTTGTAGCGTAGAATACTTGGTCCGAAAAAGGATGAGGCGATTGGAGAATTTAGGAGATTGCACAACGCGGAATTACGGAATTATTGTTGTTTGTTCATTTAATATCACTTTATGCTGCTATGGCTAATCGGACGGTGTTACAGTGAGAGCTCTAATTCGAAATTACGGAGCACCTTAATTTGGAGAGGTTAAGAAAGGCTTGTAATTTTGTTGGGCTGACTAATGAACGAATTCCTAAAAATTATTAAGCGTTGTTATAAATAGTAAGCTTCTGAGGGGTAGACCAAGGCCTTGGTGGGAGGATTGTGTTAAACTGGTGGATGTTGGTTTTGGATACTGTCCCATTGCAGGGATTGGTGGTATCGGCATCGAATTCTTCGAGTTTCTATAATCCGTATTATTATTACCTATGGAAGGATTGGTCAATTCATAATTTTTAATACCCATATTAGTATATATTACCATATTTATAATATCTGCGGCTAAGCGAATATTACAAATTCGCAGATTTTCTATCTTATTAAGAATGGCAACCTTTGGAACTCGTGACTGAGAAGGATTCCTTGAATAGCTGGGACAACTATTGGTGGCATAACCTCCTGACACGAGTGGACAAGCCCCTCCTCAAGCTCCTCGCTCCAAGATCTTGATTTATACTCCCATTAATTTCTCCATTTACGGCACCATTGTCACCTACGGCAGTGGTTTAAATTATTAAACAACTCCAGGCAAGACAACACCGGTCAATATAAGACGTATAAAAAAGTTCTTCTCACTCGAGATAGAAAAAAGGGGAAAAATAAAATAATACCGAGGGGGGAGAAAAAAGAATAAGTGAAGAGAAAACAAGAAGAAGTGGTGGTGTGTGGAGTGACATTTCTTAACAAGGGTTTGTTATGAGCCGGGTCAAGAGGCTTTTGGATTTTCCTTTTGAGTGGCGAGGCTTCGTCGTTAGTGGTCTGGCCGTCTGATTTATCATCATCATCAACAATCGCTGCACTCGAAGATACTTTATAATTGTGGTCTTGAGATCATCATTGTGTTGTATTTCATGATAGTTCTATTTTAGTCCGTCATAATTTTTTGGTCTATTTGTAATCAGCTCATGGTAAATTAAATCACATTATTTGATGTTTTCGTTAAATTCAGTGCATACAAACTATGCATAATATATGCATAAATCCAAATTTAATATTCTGATTATCATTGAAATTTTTATTTTTTTCCGAGCGTCTTGTAATACAATCTTATAAAAAACTTGAAATGCGTAGAGAAAGTATTGCAATTTTGAAAAATGGAGTCCGAGTTCTCCAAATTTCCGATTCTTATTCATGTGGAAATACATACTTCAAGGTCATCTGAGTCCAAACCTCTCCTAAAATGGCGTGTATTAATGTCTGCATATGTCTATGTAGTAAGTAAATAGATAGGTATTTGTTTGGGATGCTACAGAAATTTTTTAGCTCAGTTGGGAGAGCACCACACTAGAGACGTGGCTACCCGCGTTTGAATCACGGTCCTGGACATATCTTTTCTTTTCAAATAAAAATATTTAAAACTTAAACAGTTAATAAAAAAATAAAATATAATCTTACTCATATTAAAAATGTGAAAGTTTGTATGTTTGTCTCTCTTTCACGCACAAACTACTAAACGGATTTCGATGAAACTTTACAGTAATATAGGTTATACATCAGAATTACACATAGGCTATAGCAAATTCAGATTTAGGGGGGCACATGGGGGCACGTGCCCTTCCGACAGTTTTTTCAGTTACTGTAGAGACTCCATTATTGTACATAGTTAAGGGCAAATCACATGTTAATTGTGTTTAAAATAACAGAAAAAACATGGATGAAACTATTGTTTTGATATCCTACTAATATTATAAATGCGAATGTTTGTTACTCATTCACGCAAAAACTACTGAACGGATTTGGATGAAACTTATTAAGTAAACTAGGTTTTACATCATGGGCTACAGCAAGGGCAGATTTATGTGGGGGCACGGGGGCATGTGCTTCCTCCGTTATAGTACATAATTAAAGGCAAATCAGGAACTTAGCATCTTAAAATTTGTAGATAGGTTAGTTAGTTAGTTAGTTCATTTAACGTCACTTTATGCTGCTACGGCTAATCGGACGATGCTACAGTGGGAGCTCTAAATTTTACCTATCCAGGTTTAATTAGGATAGGGATTTTTAACGACTACCTGACATCGTACAGGCTACGGACCCCCGTGTAACGTCCCTTCCGAAGGACAGCGTAACTAAGGACTTTTTGCTCCCTTAAAAAAATCCTAGGGCCACCCGCCGGGCTACGAACCCGCGATCTTGGTTTTAGTAGTTTATTACGCTAACCACTAGACCACAGGTGACCTTATTTGTAGATAGGTTCTTTGTAAGTTTAAGAAAGAAATTTGGATAGTTCCATCCCTTTAATATAATAGGGATTCAAAGGTTGTAAAGAATCCGTCAGTTTTGAAGTTAGACATCTGAAATTTTGGATGTACGAATAACTTATATTTTAAAAAAATAATTAAATTATTTATTTTAAATGATCTTTCACGAGACTTTATGTGGCAGACCAAATTCCACGCGAGCGAATCCGCTGGCGTAAGCTAGTAATATATATTTTTTAGTTTTATGTATGTTTGTCTAGTTGTTTATTAGAAAAAATAAAAAGTGATTGTGAGATTTTTTTCTGATACTGAATTTATAATATTTTCCTATAGGAATGTTATTGCAGGAAGAAACATCAGAGGAGATAAATAATCTATCGGACGCTAGCTGGAGCCTGGGACTCCGCCAGTACTGCCAACTGTAAATCACTTCTGTCCACTGTCTTCAGGGCTAATGTTGTCCAGCCTGACTGATTGTCACCGTAGTCTTTGCCCAGTTGTTTATAGCTCCTGCTTTCTTATTAGCGTTACCTCAGATCCCTGGCCTAATGGTACAAAAGGCTCACAGGAAGCCTGATTTATTTTATTGTTGAGCAATTATTTCTGCACAGTTTCTAGTAACCTAATGGAATTCTTTGGGTTAGGGAAAAAGTTGTTCAGGATGTAACGATGCCATAAAAATAATTTATGCAACAGTAGCGAAATATATATTAGTAGAGTTAATTAGGTATTTAATTTATACAGAATAAAATATTGAAAAATTATATATCTCTCCTTCAAAAGAACAATGACAGAACTTTAGATAATCCTCATTTAGTTTAGTTCTAGAAACAAAATGTTTAAATATGTTCACAAAATCTTATGTATGACAATAATAACATATCATTACCTTCCCTCCAACTAGTTCTTTTATGAAATATTACCTGTAGAAGCAAATTTAGTTGTCTACTTAACCAGTTCTCCTAATAATCAAGCCCTCCTAAGCCCAACGAATATCGTTCAAAAACATAAAATACTTTTATTACAATTTAATTTTAATGATCGCTGTTTCAGGTTACTTTAAAATTTACTAGACAAACGCTCTAAGCTCTCAATTAATTACAAAAGACTCATAAACATGACAATCATTAGACTCATCTGAACATAAGGAATAGAGCTTTGGGGCTCCACTAAGCCATCGAATTCCTCTCGTATTCAATCTTTACAATCCAAAATCCTTCGTAAAATCCTCAATGCTACTTACTTTGTTAAGAAGTAATCCATAATGACCTTAATGTCCCGTTTGCTGATCTAACTGGGTAGTTCCTCTACTTGCGTTTATCTCGGGACATGATTTATCTTTCATTATATTGACTTGAAGTACTCAGTATACAGTTGTAAATTTCATTAAATGCATTAAAATAAAAAAAATAATATAAAATTTAATGGGATGAAATCTATTAGAATTCAATTTCAGTTAATTTTATTGTGACTCTGCAAAAACGCCTAAGCTTACTGTTTTAAATATTTAAAAAAAATATCTGTAAAAATCATATTAATTTTGCGTTAATTTTTTAAAGAATTGAATTAAAGAATATTTAGAACTATCGCCTAAAATACTATTCATTAAAAACGGTCCACGGCTGAGAAAATATCAATGTTAGGAAAACATCAAATATGAGAATATTAATAAATTATGCTATAGTATGTCCTGAAATTTTGAGATTAGCCTCATAAATTCGTTATGACTAATATATAGCAATTTAAATATATTTAAGAAAACGAAAAACTTTGATATATATTTTTTATTATTTTTCAAGGGAATAAAAAAAAATAAAAAAATCGTGATAAATCTAAGGGTCTAGGATAGAAGAACCAATAAACGCAACAATGGAAAAAATATCGTCGCTGTCAAAACAATACCGCCTATCTACACTTTGGGCGATTTTACAGGAGAGAAAAAAAACCGAGCCATATGTTATATTATCTTATGTATATATGTTACCTGTCAATTGCTAATTACAGCACTTCCTTGCGTTCACCCTCAAAATCTTTTTTTAATAGTGTGTAATTCAACCTGTAGAATGCGTTATCGTTACTAACTCATTTTTACCAAATGCTGTAGATAGGCGGTATTGTTTTGATAGCGACGATATGAAGATTTAAGATATTAAGTCAGCCAAAATAGACAATAATGTTAACTTCAAACATATTTTTATTTTTGTTTAATGAGACTAATCCTATATCTTCGAAGGTATTAAATAAAAAAATATCAATATTTGATACTAAAATTTTACTATTTATGTTAGTGTTTATAGAAAAATAACATTGATGTATATTGTTTAAGTATCGATATTTCTTCAGTGAGTTGTGTCATGAACCAAATTATTTTAGGCTAGCAATATTATAACCAAAATATCTGATTTTTAAAATTTACTGTAGAAAAATATAAATATTCCACAGTGTTAAAAATATTATTCAAATAAAAACAATGAAGAGAACCCCCAAAAGGGACAGTACTGAAATATTTTCTACTAAATACGCAACACTAATCTTGGACAGTGAGCTGATTAAGACTGCAATCAACGACGTGTTTCAATTGACAGCTCTTGATATTGACAGGGCACAATGGCCATTGTAATCGACAATGGGCGTAAATAATCGATTAATAATCGGAAGCGATTATGACTGAATGGGATGGCCTTCGCAGCTCCAATCGCTGCAACTCGTTGCTACGGAACATCAACGTCCAGCTAGGTTAATTGAATAGCCCTTTCGTCAATGAATAAGGTCATTATATATCTTATGTAAGATATTTATTTATGTTCATTATTCATTAACAAAAAGTTGGCAAATAAAAAATAAATAAATGGTAGCGCCGCCTTTAGAGGCAGAAAAGTTAAATATTAATTTTTTTTTTTGTAAGTTTATCAAATTCTGTATACTTAAACCCATGGAATGTTCAGTACATGGTAAGAAAGCAATGTCTCTAATTTGTGCAAGGAGGTGAATTGACCAAAATCATGTTCTAGGTTATTACTCTTCAATCAACGGCTGTTAAAATATTACATAACTTATCTTGATTTTGAGTTTGGCGCTTAATAATCCAGCATCCTAGTTAAATACCATATTTTTTTTTCTGAAAATTATATTTCAAATAGAATAATAACTTAAGAGTTCCAATGCTTGCTTTCTATCATACCTACAATTGACGCTAACAAAGATGTCACAGTAAGCAGTGTCATTGAACCATAAAACATTATATTTATTGTTATTTTTCTGATTTTATTTTCAACTATTGACTGCTAAGTAAAATAATCTTTATGTTAATAATGAACAAATATATAAAAGTTTCACAAAAAGAGCATTGGGTATCACGAGGTAATTAATAAAATAAACGTCATACAAAACTCACAGGACAAAAATTCACCAACCTGTAGAATATCATCACATCAACAAGTTCTCAATGCACTTGAGCATATAACATAAGCAACATTACACGACAATAATATTGAATGTTAATGTGTTGAAATGTGTGTGTGTTATCTTGTTTGGAGACCTGTAAATTGGGATGAAACGTTTGTTTTAAATATATAGTTAAATCCCTTTAAGGAATCACAAATATTCAGCAATGAGCATTAGCAAATTATCAGAAATCTTTTTCACTGGTCTCCACCCGGAACATTTCCTTCCTAAACATAAATGGTCAAATATTATTATTTATTCATCAAAAGATATATTTATGGTAAATTTGAGATCCTAAATATCTGTATCAACTGGCTGTGAAATATTCTTTTCGGCGTTATGATTGAATAGAGTCAGTGAATCGCCGCCTAAATGGAACAAAAAGACGAAAAAGCGGGACAGAGGACAAAGGACTATTACTAAAGGAGAAAATAGAGAAATGATCCCTCATGAGGACACAAAGGTGAGCTGAGATATGATAATAATGTCGCGGCTATTATCAAAAGAGAACATATATAATACGATAACTTACTGGGCCGGATCAGCCTCAGATATCTCCTCCCTGACTGGATCCGAGGCAGCAAAAACCGAGCGGATCGCTTATTATAATATCCGTGTCAGGATGATCTAACGTCTTGGCTCCGCATTGTTATCTTCAGTGGAATGTCCTCGTACCCGAGCAAATATATATCGTCCCTTTGTCGGGACAACCTTTTACAATATTACCCATCGTGTAAAACCGCGCCTTTTTCAAGACAAAAGATTGGCAAAGGATCTTAAATTATGTCCGGCACTCGACATTTGACATTCGAAATTGTAATGCTGAACTGTTTTTATTTAGTAAGATTCTAAAAGTTTTAAATTCGACAATTGTTTATGCAATTTAATTAACCACTTTCGTCCTTAACTGGGTCTTCCGACAGGCTAAAAACAAAAAAATCCTCTGTCTCATAATCTTGTGTTGTACTGCTCCTCCAATCTTAACCCCTTTATATATTTCACAGCCTTATTTACCTTTTCTAATACTTCCTCTATCTGGTTGTGGATTTCGTATGCATTAAATCTAATTTATCTTATTCATGTATTTTGATCTACGATAAGAAGTCAAATGTATTCAAATTATTTAATTTCATGGAGATGAAACAGTTCTGGGTCAAAGTGAAAAATAAATCCTTAAACTGTTTATTCGAAACGATTCGGTTCTCATTGCAGATCTTCGGGTCATAGTGGTCACATGTGAAATATTTCCTACGTAATATTTATTCATGATGTTCATGTGGTCAACTAATAAATATTCAAGATTAATTAATTTTATTTATTTCCCATCCTTTTATTACAACAAACATTTGGGCATATTTTTTTGTGTTAAAACACATTTAAACTTAAAAACATGGCTCTTTGTCATATAATATGCGATCATAAAAATATTCAAATAGTTTCATTACTTCTTGTTTCGTAAATATTGTAAGACATAAATCAGCTTATGATATTTAAAAATTATGCAAAGTTTTATACATCGGATACGCAAATCTACTAAAAAAGTATCGCGAATAAATGTACTATTTAGTATTTATTAGTATGGTAAATAGTATTAACGTAAAGAATGTTAGGTAGAAGAAAGGATGTCCCAACTGATCAAAATGCCCCTACATAAAAGCAACGCCATTCCCCATTGACCAATGACAATAAGATGTAACTGAAGCCAGAGGTTAAGGTATTTGAAAATAAAAAGATGGCAATAGTAGTTAACCGTAGACATGGCTGTTCTCAATTATCATAAAGCAGTTGCCAGTAGCGAATAATGGTAGCAATAAACCAAGAAGCTTCTGTTGAGTCTCAACGTCCACGCCTCCGTCTTACAGATATACAATGTCTTCCTTTTGTATTGCCTGTAACACAAAACCAGCTCCATGTTTATGAGGTTTTTTTTTAATCCTGTGAGAGAACGTAATAACTACACTGATAATTAAAAGGGTATCTTTGCCTACTGTATTTTAAAATGTTTAATCATTTTTTTAATAAATAATCAGTGAACATTTTTTAAACATTTAAATGTATAAAAAACTCTTTCTGGAGTAATTTGCCATTTATTTTAGCTATATAAAAATTTGTTTAGAACTTAGTTGAGAAATTGAAAAAAAAATTGCTCTATAAATCAAGTTTTAATACAAATATAAATATACAAAGGATGCCTTACTCCCGCAGAAATTTCCTGTTTAAATATTTAAAACTTTTTGATTATTGATTATATGATAAAAAATATAAACCAATTGCTATCCAATTAAAATTACAAACCAATTTAATTTTTTTGTTTTTGCACAAAGGCTCTCAATTCTTGATACCATTTAATAGAGCTTATATTCAATCCACTCTTTTCTTTATTTGTTTCCAAAAAGTGGCTCAATTTTTATTTGGACGAGCAAAAAACTTAAAGAACGCGAATTGAAGAACATAGTTTATGAATTCTGGCATAAAAAAACAAGCACCGACACATTTTTACAATCTTTTGAGAATAATAATCCATTTTCTTGTCTCTATAAACCTCCATTCTCTCAATGACAATGCATAACTCACAGATAAGTATAAGTTCCTTAAATTAAATACTATAATGACAGCATAGGAGGTAGTATTATTAATAATTAACATGTGGAAGAATTTTGTATCAGCCAGAATATTTAAAATATTATATAATCTTATAGAAGCTTGCCTAAACGAGTTTGACTTCATTAATGATTCATATTTTGAACAAAAAACCGCTACCAGTACCGACAATACAAATGTAAGAAACCGAATTCACCTTCCAGGAAAGTGTTTCGAAACCGTTGCATATCGTAAAACATATGTTACTTTTGTCATAACACGTGGTTATTGTCCTTCGTGATGACTGATATCAATTCTAAAGCAATCGCTATAGTTCGAAAACGAAAATTGTGAAGAGTTACATTCGATACATTGCATTGTATCGAATATATTGTAATGATATGTGGAAACTGAACATTTTATTTTTCAGAACTAGTTATTAAAAAATAACTGAATTTATGTTAATACACATCTTATAAGTGTATTCTTGTTCTAAATGTTTCTTGTATCTGACATCTAAGTGAATAGCCGAATTGGACGCCCATACATTATAAAATGATTTCATATCCACAGAGTTTTTCCGCAATGCCACAAGTTCCAGCTATCCTATTTTCTCAGTAATTAATCGTTAAACAGAATAAACTCTACAATCATCGGCTTCCGCCAGTTATTAGAGCATCTGTCGGAGATGGTAGGCCTGGGCGGAAACTTGCAACAATGAGCTCATACAATTTTGGCTTATTGCCTCGATCCAATCCTCACTTCCTTCCTGCTCCACTGATTATAATTAATATTGCATTTTAATAAACGGCTCATTAACATAAGTGTTAACAGGATAGGAAGCTGCTCTGAATGGGGTATTTGTAGCGTGCATTATGTGAGCCAGATAGCGGAGGACTCCATGAGGCCGAAGCATTGTGTAGGTTTCCTGCCTCTATTCGACCGTGTACATGAATATTGCTATTACACCTTTACACCTTTTGTGCTTGTTATAATGCGCGGATCCGCGCTAGGAATTCCGGTTATATGTTGTTATTTGTCTCATATAGAGGTCCAGGAGTTTCCTGTCCATTCTTTTTGTCGATTTGGTACGGATTTGGAGTTTCGACTAATATAGACGGAAAATGGCCTTGGATTCGTTTCGCCTTTACATGTTGTAACTCAATGATGAACTCAATTTCACTCGTATATTTTAATGGCGGTCCATGCCAAATTGAAATTATGATTCAATCAAAACGATTCATTATCAGTAAACAAAATCTGTTTTAAGATATCAATAGCAAAATTTACTAAACCAATGTTTAGAACACTGCTTAAATTTCTCCTAGCGGTAACTGACAAAAGAATGCGACGTAATAAGGAGGTGAAGAATCTATCTATCTATCTCCGTGGCGCTACAACCCTGGGTGGGTCCTGGCCTCCTCAATGAGCCCGATTTTGTGCTGCCGCTCTCCAGCTTCGGTCCGTAGCAGGTTCCATGCATCCACTGCCACTCCATCAACCCATCGCAGCCTTGGTCTACCAGTCCGTCGTGTACTGTGAAGGGCGGTGTCCACTACTTTTCTATGAATTTCTTCCACTTACATCCTTGCAACGGGACCTGCCCAACTGAGCCTCCACAGTTTAATAAACTTCACAATGTCCACATCCCCGTAAAGGTCATAAAGCTCCCTGTTCCTCCTAATCCTCCGTCCATCTCCATCTCTTACCGGGCCAACTATACGTCCAAGAGTTTCCCAATGGCTCATATCAATTCCGATCGGGTCCTGGCAAAGTTATCGAGGTCATCAGCGTATCCCAATATCTGTAGAGTACGGGTAAATATCGTGTGGCCCGTTTGGTTTCCTGAATCCCGCACAACTTAGGAGGTGAAGAATAGGACAAACAAAGCTGACTCATCTGCATCTACTTTTGGGACTGTATCAACCACCCTGCCAACGTTGTCATGTTACAAAAATTATAGAGAAGCATTTATTTGAATCTAAAAAGTATCAGATAGAAAGAATACTAATTATTAAATTACCGAAGACGCTGAAAGTATTTATAAGCTACGAAACTACTTCAAGAAATTTAAGAAGAGCAGTCGTCACTAATGGCTCCAGAATCTAAGCGACGTCAATCAATACCAAATTAAAAAAAAAACTAAACTTGTGTTTAGTTAGGCATTTTCAGGTTTTCGTGGGGAAACCAATTTTATAATAATCACATAATTATTTTTACACATAGGTTTTTAATAGTACTTGATATATCTAGAGCCGCGGTGAGTAAGTGGTTAATTCGAAAATCCTCCAAAATGAATTTCACGCACTTGGCACTAGTACAATCGTGTTATTTTCTTAGATATTAAGGTGCTAAGTCAGCCATTCCGTTAAAAAAGGGGTTATTTCTTATATTACAACTCCATTTCAAGCCGAAAATTACAAGCTCGACACGATATATGTAATAATGTAAAAACAAATTAACCATTTTATGAAATTTCTTCCTATTAATAAATTTTCAATTTAAAATACAATTCAAAATAACGCAAAAATAATTTAGAGCAAGTATCATGAACTTTTTTTATTTCGTTCGTTCAAAGCCCTATGAATTGAAATATATATCTGAATACAAAGCAATATACTATTAATATGTATATGAAAAATGATTCGAAATAAATTTGAGTTTCGAGAGAATAATTAAATATATAATTTGAAGTGAGAATAACATTTGTCATTGTGCAGAGGAGACTGAAGAAATTGTAAAATAGCAAAAATAATATGGATTTTCCGAGGAAAGAACCCAAAATTTATAACAAAAAATAATGGTTTATGATTTTTTGCTTAATTCCGAGAAATAATGAAAGATGCCTAGCAGTAGTTGCCTTGGCCGCGGTAGATGAAGGATAGAGATATGAAGGAGTTGCCAGTTGTGGCAATAGATTATAAACATAATCCATAATTCAAATGCCATCTTGGACTTGGCTGAGCACAAATCAACCCGACCAGCAACATATTTCTATACCTCGTATCCTATCTACACCTGTCATTGTCTATGCTAAAGAATTTCCACTTCCCTCTGTCTTCGTTAAAATATTTAACATTGTTTAATGTTAAAACAATTTAATTCAATTTATGATCTCCATTTGTCTTGCAGTATTATGCATTATTATGTTTCTGATATCCTTTTTGTTATAGTATAATACAGTCAAAAATAAATCAAAACATTTCTTTGACTAACATAAGCCATCAGTTTTAGCCAAGGAAATGGTTCTTCTCTCTATCTGCTCATGTTTTACTGGTTAACTGTTTTGAAGTAAACTTAAATAAATGTTTTAGTATGTTTCAATGTTGTTCAAGAAAAGTATCATATATACCCAACAGGCCTGATAATGATCAAAATTTCTAAGACACAGGAGGAATTACATGTATGCAGTGTTTTTTCCCAGTAATGTTGTAAAGCCAAATATGTTACGAATACAACTAAAGTTAATTGTTTTTAACACCGGTGCATTTACATTAAAATCATAATGAACTATTCTTTTATCCTGAGCTAAATTTGTCAGGATTTTGATCTCAGCGTCAACTATTTCCTATGGAATAGAAACCAATTTGTTGTAGAACCTTGTGAGGTGAAGCGATGAAGATGGAAAACTAGGTTGAATTACGAGGAATAAATTTTCTGAATAGGGGGATGGATAATATATAAATGGGCTATCCAACGATGATGCCACCCTTGCAACTATTTTCTTATGATGCAGATTTGATAAAGTCAGAAAAACTTATATGAGAGTATATTTTTGTTTGTCATGGTTTAGTTATTATTATAATTTATTTTATCTTTATATTACATAATTATTTAAATATTTTATTTGAAAAGAAAAGATATTGCCAGGACCGGGACTCGGGAAACCTCTCCGTGGTGACGCCTTATCCATCTCGGCTATCCTGGCTTCGATTCACGACCAAGGTCCCGCTTATCACTTCACGGTGAAGGTCCCGGGTTCGAGTCCCTTTTCTTTTCTTTTCAAATAAAATATTTAAAAAACTATATAATATAAAGATAAAATAAATTATAATAATATTAACGACTTAAAGTCAACTAGATCCAAGATAAAATAATGTTAAATTAACATTCTCCCCGTGTATACATCGCAAAGTGCGAGAACGCGGAGATGTAGGGTCAATTGAAAAGAGGGGATATGGCTGGCCGTGAAGCCAGGATAGCCGAGATGGATAAGGCTTCACCACGGAGAGGTGAAGGTCTCGGGTTCGAGTCCCGGTCCTGGCCATATCTTTTCTTTTCAAATAAAATATTTAGTTATTATTTTTCGATATATTGTTTCTTTTTTATTCTTTAGGTTTGGTTTATTGTTGGACAACTGAAAAAGTCAAGCAATTTTATTTAATTCCATTCCTTAAAGACGTAAATAGAAATTCATTCCTATAATATTTAGTCGAGTGCTAATTTTCGCTTGTGTAAATTCCTTCGCACCAGAAATATTTATCAACAAATTCTTTTTAATCTTGTAAGGAATGCACCCCAGATTCCTAAAATAGGGAATAAATTTTGAGGTGTTAAAGTAGAGGTGTCAGGATTGTAAGGTGCAGGCATCAATATTCCTCAAATATTCTACTGTCATTTAAATAAGAAGGTGTGTAATAATGAAATGAAGAAGTATTTGACGTTGGTTAGATTGATCTTATGAAGATATATGTGACTCGCAGTACGAGCAAGCCAGTCTGCTAATGCCAATGTGGACTCTCATTAACCACTTTTTTTTCGTTTTAGCCTATTTAGGACATCATTTTAACCATCAACTCTTATCATATCTTCCCAGTATTCCTTCATATGCTTTCGGCGTTGCTCCTTTCTTTCCTTCCATTTCTTTCCCTTCGTTAGAAGGGATTCAGATCCATCCTGAGACGGTTGCGTCCTTGAATATTTCCATCCTCTGTTAATATTTTTCTATCTCTTCGTACTAGGCTCGCATAGAACTACCTTGTTTATATTATTTATAGTTCATCAAATACGGGGGCATTGAACTAGTTTTACAATATCCTTTAATTAGTTGTTTGTTTGTTATCTTCCCCCATTCCTCGGTATTCGCGAATCGGCTATCTGCTCGGGCGAAGACAAGGAGGAAGAGAACGGGATAATAGAGAGAAGATAGAGACAGACTATTAGGAGCCGTGAGAGGCCATTAGCGAACAGGTGGCGAGCATTAGTGTGCCTTGTCCCTCGATAATAACCCGCTCTAGTGTTACACTAGCCTTAATATTCACAATCTAGTCCTAACAATCTACCTCCCTATATCACTTCCTTCTCGATCTAGATTGCCGGCGTCACTAAACTATAGTGTGGAAAACAGGTGTAAAGGAAAGCAATGAAAGTAGGTAACAATTCGGTGGAAAACCGATCTAGAACGAAAAGCTAGAAGCTAATCATCTTAAGTTAAATAATTTGATGCTAGAAGTGTCAAGGCAGGCCAACGTTCATAAATTGTTCCGAAAGGGAAGAAAATGGTCCGGGTGGAGCTCAGAGAAACAATTTCTTAAATATTTTATAAATATATTCGAAGCCAACATTTCGACCATTGCCGGTCTTCTTCAGGCCTTGTAATAAGTTCAGGGGGGGAAAAATCTGATTTATTCCTACTTAATAGATTACACAGGTCTGCAAAAAACTTTTAAAAAAATTGTTTTGATTTAGCTAGCTGATCTTCATATAGATTTTTGCGTTGATTTAAAAAAATGACATTTTTTTTCTATCGCGTAAGGCTTGCCTACAAACCGAAGTTGAAGTTTTTGGAAAAAGTACAAAAATCAGAACATTTTGGATTTGTTTTTATTGTTTCAACATGAAGTAAAGTAAAAAACCACGATACCTAGTTAAAATGGGCAAAAATGTGATGCACATGTGTTTTAAACGTATTATTATATAAGTTTTTTTAAAAACGGTTTTTTTTTCAATCAAAGCTTCTTTTGGTACTTTTTCGGCTATGTTCTTGTGAATTTTCCCTTTTTAACATCCGACAGTAGTCTGCCATCATGTTGACATTCCATCGACCTTGGTATCTGCGCTCCATTTCTTTTATATCTTGATGGAAACGATCTCCTTGTTCCTCACTTTTAGCAAGAATTTCTGGAGAATAGTCCAGATGTGAGTGAAGGAAATGAACTTTGACACTCATGTTGCAGCCCAAATTCTGTAGATTTGTAACAATTTAGCATTCAAGTTTTGTAGTTTGGTTCTTTTTTGTTTCCAAGGAAGCCTGTTACAATAAGTTTAAATGAATTTCAGGCATTTTTTTTCCTTCCAATTCCATTTTTTTACAAAGCTTTCATCTTTTACAAGTTTTCTGATTTCTCAAAAAAGACTACCTCTATCAGCATAGCATCGGATATACCAGGAAACTGTTCACAAAGATACTTTGAACATTCTCCTTCTTTGGGTAATGATTTCACAAACTGTTTCATTAGCCACAATTCGATATGAAGCGGTGGAAGTAAGATCTTTTTAGGATCCACTAAACTTTGTCATTCAACATTTTTAAGTCCAGGAATAAGAGCCTTTCTGATTGGCCACGTCTGCTTGACATAGTGTTGTTCCTTCACTGAGATTAACATGGAAACCTTGTGTGGCCACTTTGTTGACCTAATAAAATGGAAATAACTTTCAAATTCCCACAAATGGTCCATTTAGTGTCAGAGTAGCCGATCTTATTAAGAACAAACTCAATATTTTCGTAGGATTCTTTCAAATGGACTGAGTGTCCTACGGGGACAGAAGCATAACGGTTACCAATGTGAAGAAGTACAGCTTTAAAACTCCTTTTAGATGAATCGATGAAAAGCCTCCATTCTTCTGGTTCATACTCCATGGATGAAAACATATTTCTTTCTTTAAGTCTAGACCCTAAAACTTCCGCTGAAATTTGTGACTTACCTAAGGGTGATGGAATTTGTTCACTATTTTTTTCTGTAATCAGCACAAAAATACTGTTAACTCCATTAGTTAAATATGCTACAATTTTTTCATCGCAGACCTGTGTTATTTTTTTGACTTCCACCTGGACCATTTTCTTCCTGTATACATATAAGGTCAACTTATATTCTTCAATTATTCATAGCGGAGACTGCTTCGCTTATAAAAATCGTCGATTCAGGCTTCTTCGACACTATCAAGACAAAAGCCCTTATCCCTAAATTAATGACAAAAGACTCATATACATGCCTATTGTAAGACCTATTAGGTACTTACACGCGAAGTAGAGCTTCGGGCTCCATTAACCATATAAAGCCCTCTCTTATCGAAAGGTTACAATCCAAAATCCTTCGTAAAATTCTCAATGATTCATATTTTTTTACCAATATAGTCATTACATTATGACCTAAATGTCCTATTTGTTGCTGATTTGGGTCCGAACTCGATATTAATCCTCTAATGGCCAACTTTATTCCCACTAGTTCCAACCCTACCAACTTCTTCAATTCCCGATAATCCTTCGAGGAGTCTGAAAAGAAGATGAAAAGAACTTTCTCTACTTTATCATTCTACCATTATATTAAATTTCATTATATAGATAAATAAACATTTTTTTGCTGTTTTTTCTGTGAAAATTTGTCATCCTTAAGGGAACAAATCCCAGAATTAAATAATTTTTCTATTCTACTGTATATTATGTTATGAATTATTTTATGATAAGACATTAATACTCACTAATTATGTTTACTTCCAAATATTTTACTTTATTATTAATAATTATAAGAATTTTTATGTACTTTTCCTACTACGTTTTCATAAAGCAGTGATTAATATTAGTTCATTAGTTAGCAATATTCATTAAAATATGTTTTTAATTATAATGGTAACATAAATTTGACAAATAAAATGTGAAATAGGATTGCTATTTTGTTTTTATCTTTGTCAAACTTATTTATTATACATTTTTTTAATTGATTTTTTGATGATTATGTTGCTTACTAATTTTCGTTGTTGTTCATTGCTGTATTTTTTAAAGTCATTTCGTATATTCCATTCCTAAATGTAGTATTTTATTTTAATATTTTCCATAATAATTAATAATTCATTCAGCTGTTATTTTTTCTTATCAACCTGTCAATGTTTGTTTGTTTGTTCATTTAACGTCACTTTATGCTGCTATGGCTAATCGGACGATGCTACAGTGGGAGCTCTAAATTTTGCCTATCCGGGTTTAATTAGGATAGGGATTTTTAACGAGTACCTGACATCGTACAGGCTCGGGACCCCCGTTTAACGTCCCTTCCGAAGGACGGCGTAACTAAGGATTTTTGACTCCCTTTAAAAAATCCTAGGGCCACCTGCCGGGCTACGAACCCGCGATCTTGGGCTTAGTAGTTTGTTACGCTAACCACTAGACCACAGGTGACCTTTTAAAATATTTTTTATTTTACATGTTGTTTATTTTATAATAATTATTTCAATGTATTGTTTATAATTTATTATATATTAGTTTCATTAAACTTGATGGTGCTCTGAAGTATCGGTATGTCACATTAATATTTTTTTCTGTCTGAACCCCAAAAATGTTTCTCGAAATCAATATCTCTTCACTCTCAATTATAAAGGAATTTATTATATGAAACATTTTTCCAAATTTAAATAATAGCATATTTCCGAATCAATCATGTAATCAAAAGCGAAGAGAGCTTTGAAAATAACCAACAGCTCATAAAGAAATATATTCAAGAGGAATATAATAGTATCGCTTATACTAAATACTGCTTTACGTCAAGTAGAAATATCGAGATGGCATCTAAGTTAAATACTGACGTCATTTGTTTTTATTAGCCATTCATAGGTGTAACTAATATCCCCGGGCCTGAGATCAATGGCGGAGATATTCTATGTTTCTGTCACGGCATTCTCCTACCTCCTTGGAGTTCTCACCACTAATTTTCTATCTCTATGGCTGTGGTTACACCTCGAATTTCTTTTATTTCGTCATACTATTTTTATAATCATACATTCAAAATCCGTTAGCAATCTTAAATAGTATAACGAATAATAATAACATCTGAATATGTCCATTTACATTTGGTTTTGATAATGTCAATACCAAAGAAGTTGAAACAAAAATTATTACAAAGTTGCGTTTTCTATAAATTATATATTTTGATTAAGTGCATTTCACTTGTAAACCCACGATATGTAATTGAACTGAATATATAAAGAACAATGTGAATAATTATTTGTATTTTTTCTTGTTTCTTGTGTAATTATTACTTAAATAATTCAGAAATTATGTGGGTGGGTATGAATATCATATATTTTTTTCATAAATTCCAATGGTCCTCATCCCCTCATTCCTTACAACGTTGAATACTAACACACTGATAATAACTTGAGTGAAGTATATGGACAAAATATTACTTTAAAAAAATTAGGATAAATGAAAATCTAGGAACGTTATTAAACACCCATTCGAATGGAAATGAAAGTAGTAAATAAAACAAACACAGTGAGAATGAAGAAACAGAGATATAAACAGGTTCAGGAAGATACTGAGGTGAAATCTCACATCGTCCTAGCAGGGGGCTTCGCCACAGGGGACGACAGTAGCACTTCGGCTAGTTCACATAATTTATCGGCCGAGTTCATGCAATCCTTCTAAACACTTCTAGTCTGATAGCATATCTTCATCAATTCTTATCTCTGTTTTTATTAAGCCGCCCTCAAGTCAGTAATACCCTTTCAAGATATAATTCCTACATAAATACTAATTTTCAGCCAACTATTCAATTGAAAATTAATTTATTATCATTGAAAACACAATACAACATTATAATTTAGTACAACGTGCTTTAGCTTAATTTACAGAAGGGGAAAAAACCTGTACCACTACATGAAGCGTTTTGGGCTTAGTGGATGGTATCGAGTAAACTGTTTCTATAACAAGGTGGTGAATTGTCCGATAACACGGTCTACCGCCAGATTTTTCTCCCACTTAAGGGTTCTCCATTTATAGAGGTTTGGTGAGCCTTAGGAGGATCTGCTGACTCCGCAGGGTTCATCTATGGCTGTTAAAATATGAAGTAAGTTAGCTGGAACAGTCGTTTTCTAACCTGGAATCTTCAGATCGCTTCCTATATGAAAGAAAAATGTATTCACTGCCAGCAACACCAGACCATTTAACACAAATTACAATGCAATCTACACAAGTAAGTTTAGAAAGCAACTTAATGCCAAAACGAGTCAAGAATATAGTTAATAGACAGTATACTTTTTTAAAAGTTGTAAATTTAAAACTAAATCAACTAGAACGACGCAACCACAGTATATACAGCAAAAGTATGTAAAATATAGAATATGTTAAACAAATATTAGAATATTTATATTGATTTTACGGTATACAGCTGCTAGATTTTAAATCGAGAAATGTAATTTAATCTATAATACATTATTCTAGGTTGTTCTAACATTCATTACTATGAATGAAAAAGGGAGGTAGTAAAATTGAAAGAGCTCCCTGATGGGTCCATATCCATTAGTTTCTTCCTGTTGCGGAAATTGCACTGCTTCCATAAATTGCCTACATTTCACTTACACTTTGATATATCATATAACTTAATTGTTGATTGGAATTACTAATTAATTACTATAGAAATATTGAATAGTAATAAATAATTTTGATTGTATTTTATTATCGAAACTATTGTAGCTGGAAGGTAGCAGTTGGTTAGGGGTTGTCAAACTCTAACCACTAAAAGAGATAATTCCTGGGACGACGACAATTGCAGAAGACTCTCGAGGGGCTAATGACTGGAAGCTGACGTGCGGTCTGCAGGAGTGGACTCTCGACAATGGACTTCCACCTCGTTTCCTCTACATCGGTGCGGCCGTCCGGAAGTTATAGGATAACCGGCAATCACGACTCCTTGAGGGTAGCTCTCGTGTTCCTCCGCCTCCAGAGCACCCGTTATTATCTGTTCTTAGAGTTGCTCGCAAGTGGAACTGGCTAGATTGGAATCCCCTGACAAATAATAATAAATTGAATAAAAATAGCTCACAAAAATACATTACCTTAATTTTTGGAATTCCCAACTGTAGAATAAAATAGATAAATTTGTTAATAAACTAGAGCCAAAAACTCAAAAAGAAACACTATTATTTATTATAATGCAATACAGCAATTGTATGTAGTTGTATGTTGAACGTATTGGTGGTGGGAGCCTGTTTGGGCTGTTGATCGTTGGGATGTATTGCACCTTTTTCTTCGAAATGTGATTCACATAACCCTTTTTTGTTTTTGTGTCTTGATAATCCCTGAATAGGCGAAACGTCGACTGGTAAGTGAGTGGATTTGAAACTTAAGGCTTTGCATTGTGTTTTTTTTCCCAATTGCATTATAATAAATAAATTTGTTAATTAATCAAAATAGACTAGAAACGGAGGACGCCTGTAAATAGGTCAGTTTAGCTCCAAACAATTCCCATTAGAATCACAATTTCATAAATTTCTAGGCTTTGAAATCTATAGCACGAGCTGCTTCTAAAATGAAATGGTTCATTAAAATTGTTAATAAATATCTAACAATTTAAATATGAATATTGATCATGATCCATAAAGGAAGTATAGTCAATACATTCCGAACTGAAACTTACCACAGTTATACTAATACTTATCGCAGTGTACTTCTCGTGGAAAGACAAATGGAATACATAATTTGCTAAAACGATAAACCACAAACCAAATGTTGTATATGTATGAAAGAGTTAGTGTAGGAAATTTTAAATAATTTATAAATAACCAACTAGATTTTCGTTGCTAAAATCGAATGGCCTAAATGAGGCATTTTTAGACAAAAAATAGAATTGATAATAGCTCTCTGCAATCTTTAGAAAACCCTATTATCAAGCATTATTACCTCTCTTCATTATCTCATCACATTAAGAGAGTACATAGCATTCATCTGAACATGCACTACGATGATGTACAAAACGTATTTTATCGCGATTCAACAGGCTGAGAAGAGAAGGAGATAGTCTTGGATTGAATTAAAAACGCCCTAAACGCACTTTAAAAATAAACCAGAAATAATGCAGGTTTAAGAATGCAGTCAGAAAATGAGATTAGAGTGAAGAAGGGGCAAAACCATTAGACCGGTATTTCTTACTTTCATCTTTACGCTCTTGATATTCAAATTGGCCGGGTATTCTCAGTAATAAGAAAATGAACATTAAAAGTTATTCATTCCAATTAAAATTTTTGATACTTAAAAGGGAAGAGGGCCGCCTATAGAAATGGAACCGATGACGCAATGGCTTAGATTTATGCTGGCTTATAAACTTTAACTTAATGCTTTGAATTTGAATTCACATTTTATATTTTATTTATACTATATCACTTACTAGAAACGTTTTTAATAAATACGGTAAAAAAGGTTTTAAATTATAAACGAAAAGAAACTGCTTGCCGTTTAAGGGTACTGCAATACTTACTTGACAAACACTCTAAGCTCTCAATCAATTTCGAAAGACTCATATACATTACTACTATAAGACCCATTTGGATTTATGTATTAGAGGTTTGGGGGTTCCACTAAGCCATCGATTCCTCTCGTATCCAATCCTTAAAATTAAAAATCCTCCATAAAAGATTTCTTATTGCCATTAGATTAGATTTCTTATTTAGACGATTTTTGATATATATATATATTTTTTATATCTAATTGTTCTGAGTCCATTGATCGTGGAGGAAAATACGTTCTGAAGGTATATAAATGAATGGTTCAAATTCGAGAAACCCTTGCCATTGGTCCATTTCAGTTTTTATACATATATGTCGGAATTTTAGAAATATTCGAATGAGCTCGATTTACAATACTTGTTTAAAGGATACTTCAATATTGACTATGAGCTAAAACCTTGTATAAATTTTAAGGCCATTACTGATAGGATTCAAACAGTTTTTATTGAAAGTCGGACGTGTAACGGTTGTGCGTGTAATGCTATAACCTTTTTTTTTTTTTATACACTTTATTGAAACATTACAATCTGCCACTTGTGAGCAATAAGTAATGGTGCTAAGTAGCTTACAATCATTCAATAACAAAACAATGATATAAACAAAATAAAATAAATAAATGTATAAATAAATATATACATGCCGAAAAATATATACATGCTGTAATAAAAAGAAATTAATGCGAAAATTATAATAAAATAAAGTAAAAATTATTAAATAAATAAATATAATGTACACATTCATATCCTATTTACAATTTGCCTGGGGTCTCCTATCTAAGCTTCTTCCCCAGGAATGAGGGCAAAGCAGGAGTCCGGGAGGCCCCAGGTCCCTTTTCCAGCCGCCTCACTGGCATTAAACGCCAATGGAAACAGATTAAGGGCGCTTCACACACACAGGTGGTGAGTGGAGAATCTGTCCAGTGCCAGTACTCCAAATAACGTTATTATATCAGATCTCGGGGCCATTGCCGGTTTAGAACTGTGGAACTGGATAATGACTGAGGGGGTTGGGATGACAGGTAAGGTTTTGGTGAAAGTTTGAAAATTTATTAGGGATGAGGTCGAGGACGAAAGGAATGTTGAGATCATTATGGAAGGTTTTGTTGGAGACATAATAAGGAGCATTGACAATGGTCCCGAAGAAAATGTAAAAATCGAAGTAAACGAAATTTGAATTTATCAAATTTTTCTACATCTCTTCTCTATTGAGCAGTAATACAGGCCTATAGTATTAATGAATAGTACAGAAATGGCTCAACATTTACGGTAGTTGAAAGTCATTGGCACTGTGTTTACACATAAAGCCCTAACATCTTCACAGAAAACTGTAGAGAAGGGTTGATCAATTCAGTCCACTTGGACAACTTTACGCTGTCCGTGCGAACAGAAGGGCGGCGGATCAATTCAGTCCTCTTGGGCTACTTTACGCAGTCCGTGCGAACGCGGAAAAATCGTGAGTTGAGGACGGACGGTCGTTAGGAAGGGTTGTAAGTCCTGTGTAAGTGAGGCAGTTCATCTCCGCTCTCCCGCTTCGTAAACCCGTCAGCTTCGTCTTGTTTCAACAGCTTCTTATCTCGTTAGGTTCGCGGCCGCGCTCGAGAATATTTATAAGTCGAGGTCCGCGGGTTGAGGCGATTGATGTGGGAAATCCGCCGAGAAAAGTGGAATTTAAGTCGTTTTCTCCTCGGCAACAAGCCTATTGAGGATTAGGGGCTAGTAGCGTTGAGTCAGATTTTTCAAAGTGATTTCGTAATCATCTCAACTTTATAGTAACTTAACTATAAAGTCAATTTATTGTTTCGAAGATAGAGCTCAGTAGAATTTCGGGTAGTCGATGCATATAAAGTATTTCTCAAGATATAAACAATAGAGGGACAATATAAGCATAATACAAAGTTAAGCGTTTAAGGTTTTGTCCAAATGTTATTAATTTAAGCCTTTTCACAACAATATTAAATTTCTACTTATACTCTTTGGCTTCTCACCTCCTAAATTAGTTTTGTAAGTAACTAAAACTTTCGCAATATTACAACTTACCTAAAACCTGTACCACTGCAACCCGTGAAGGGTCTGGGGTTCGGTACATGGTAGAGTCTGTACTGCTTCTTGGACGATTGTGCAGGGATGTGATTGGCCCTGGATCACGCCAGATTTCCTCCGCCCCCTTATTTTGGGTACCAACTTCCTATTTTGTGTCCTAGATCCCACAGAATCTACCTACGTCCGCTAGCAGATTAAATAAAAGACTGCCAGCGAGCGGAATTCGAACCCAGGACCTTCGGCACGGCAACTCAGCGCTCTACCACTGAGCCTCTCCATTCCCTTCTTATAATATACAGTAGCCATAAATAATACATAATAATGCATTGAAAGTAAGTCGGTTGAAATCTGCTGTAAAGCTAATGTCAGTCATTATGAAATTTTCAATTGTTAAAAAATTAATGTAATTGAAAAAAATAATATAACCAGGTGTATACTACTAGTCCTACTATTATTATAAATGCGAAGGTTTGTATGCCTGTCTCTCTTTCACGCAAAAACTACTGAACGGATTTGGATGAAATTTTACAGTAATATTGGTTATACATCAGAATAACAAATAGGCTACAGCAAGGGCGGATTTAGGGGGGGAGCACGTGTCCCCCAGACAGTTTTTTAGGTAATATGGAGAATCTATTATAGTACATAATTAAAGGCAAATCACATGTAATAGTTGTTAAAATAACAGAAAGAACATGAGTGAAACTATTTTTTTTTTCTACTGATATAAATGCGAAAGTTTGTATTTATGTTTGTTACTCATTCACGCAAAAACTACAGAAAGAATTTGGATGAAACTTTACAGTAATATAGGTTATACATCATAATAACACAGAGGTTACAGCAAGGGCAGATTTAAGGGGGGCACGTACTCCCCCCCAGACAGTTGTTTATGTTCTGTAGAGAATCCATTATAACAACTTGCATCTTGAAATTTGCAGATAGGTTCTTTGTATAATTTAAGAAAGAAATTTGGTTAATTCCTCCCCAAGGGTTTCCCCTTTAATATAATAGGGTTTCAAAGATTGTATGGAATCGGTCAGTTTTGAAGTTAGACATCTGAAATTTTGGATGTACGAGTAACTTACAGTAAAAAAAATTAAATTATTTATTTAAATTGATCTATCACGAAACTTTTTAGGCAGAAAAATTCTACGTGAGCGGAGCCGTTGGCAAAAGCTAGTACAAATATAAGTATACAAAGGATGTCTTACTCCCGCAGAAATTTCCTGTTCAAATATTTGAAACGTTTTGATTATTGATTATTTGATAAAAAATATAAAGCAATTGTTTATCCAATTAAAAATTACAAACCAATTTTATTTTTTTGTTTTCAAATTCATGAATAAAAATAACTATAAATATTGGTTTAAGTTTTTTAATTACATAGTCTCTAATCTATATAGTTTTTACTCTCACATTTGAGATCGGTAAATTGTTACGTTTGCGTTAGTAAGTCCTAATTTAACTAAATCGTTTGATCGAGAAAAAAAAATTAAAATAATACTAAAACTGTAATTTTATTTTTATTGTTAATTACTAGTACCAAGTTTCATGGCCACTTAATTTTAGTGTTGTGAATATAAATGTTTCAGTAAATAGTTTAGGCTTAAATATTTAAATTTAATGATTAATTTCCAATAATTTTGATTTATTTTAATTAGTTAATAATATATTAATAAGTACATGGATTTGAACAATTATTCATGTAGTGAAGTTTCGGAGGAAGTGACTAATTTTAAGGAAATCAGTGAGACAGACTCATAATAAAGAACACGATGAAAGCTCCAAAAACGCTGGAGAAAGTCTTCCCCCGGCTTAGCGGGCATACCTATCACCCAATAAGAAAAAAAATCAAAAAGGCAAAATTAAAAAAATTCCATTAATGGTGACCAAAACAGTAACAGCGCTTCCTAGAACTCGCAGTAACTATGCTGCTGCCAATAAGTCATCAATTCCCTCTACTAGCACAATTATCAGAACTGATAGGACAACCAAACTTCATATGTGTTTCGAGAGTAAAAGACATTAAAGTAAATACCTCAAACAAAGACTCTTATGAAAAATTAATTAACCACCTAACGGTTTATATTTTAATTGTATTACTTCAACTCTAAAATACAATCATTTAATAAAAATTAATATTTTAATTAGAAATTGAAATCTGAAAAGTAGCTAGTTTCAACATGTCTATCAATGGCAATCCTGAATAAAATACCTTCCTGTAGGCTTGTTAATAACAGATAAAATGTTGACTCTTTTTATAGTTAGATTAAATGTGGTGGTATTATAATCTCAGATATGAAGAAAACGACCATTGTCCATATAAAACGTCAGTCTTTTGAACACTGTAGGATTATTATGTCCGGACAGAGTGTAATATAGAGCTATTAGAGCTGTGTGCAGCACCAGCACTGGACCAGCACTGGACACTCACGCATACCTGCCAAAGAAGAAGCTAACAGACTAGCAATACTAGGTTCAGCCAGTAATCCACATACTCCAGAACCGGTATAATACCCTATACTATAGTCTCAGCTAAGCTAAGAGCAGAATTGGATAAATTTACCTCGAAAAAAACAAACAACGTTGGTTTTTTTTTAAACACTTTATTGAAACATTACAATCTCCCACTTATGGGCAATAAGTAATGATGCTATGTAGCTTAAAAACAATCCATAACAAAACAATGATATGAACAAAATAAAATAAATGGAAGCTGGTTAAGGGCGCTTCACACACACAGGTCCTGAGTGGATAATCTAGCCAGTGCCAGTACTCCAAATATCATTATTATCAGGACTCGGGGCCTGCCGGTTTAGACGGCGGGGTGGGTTATATGGATGAGTGGAACTGGATAATGACTGAGCCAGTGGGATGGGATGACAGGCAAGGTTTTGGTGAAAGTTTGAAAATTTAGTATAAATGAGGTCGAGGACGAAAGGAATGTTGAGATCATTATGGAGGGTTTTGTTGGAGACATAAGGAGCATTGACAATAGTTCTCAGGACTTTGGATTGGAAAGGATTGAATGCGTCTGATATTCCATTTTTCTGCGGTCCACCAGAGTTCCAGTCCATAGGTCCAAATAGGTTTGATGATGGTCTTGTATATTAGTAGTTTCTTCTCTATTGAAAGATGGGAGGTCCTACATAGTAATCTGTATAGTTGGCTGAATCGTCTGTTAAGTTCTTGTCTTTTGAGTCTGATTTGAGGATTTCGTGTAAGTCTTTTCTCTAGGAGGAAAGCAGCAGTAGTAAAATCATAAGAAGTTACATCACTCCAAGCAATCATTTGCTGGTCACAGTGTGTAATAAATAAAGTGAGTAATAAAAAACTCTTACTAAACTTGGACAGGGACTCTCTAAAAACAATTACAGCGCCATACACCTGCGGCACAGCAGGCTCATTTGCCATATGCTCAGGCTTGGCTTCACGGATGTCCCATGATGCCACTTCTGTCACATAGAAGACGAAATGCCTTATCATGTCATCAGCCTATGTGATAGGTTTGCTAGTCTGTGGTTCACAATCTTTGGACAGGACCGTGTAACCTCAGTATACAATTCAACAGTCATATTCCGATTTGTTCTTTTTGTTTCTCTCTCATAGTCCTGAAGATGGCCTACATTGTAGGTCGAAACGTCGGCACACAATAAATAAGTATGCACTCGTTATGGTGTTTTAATTGACTGCACCCCAAACTATTTCTTCCTTACATTAGAAGTTCCAGTCAACTATTTCTTCTATAACACAAATTTGTTCCAATTAAAAAAACCGGTGTACCACTGTGTTAACGACTGAATGTTGTACAGACGTTGAATCTTTTCATTAAACTGATGTAAATTTAAAAAAAAGCAATTAAATAGTAAGTTGGATTTAATGTTACTGTGAAACGTTATTTTTTTGTAAAAAAAAATCGAGGAAGAGATTCATTTCTGCAAGTATCTTGTTTCACCTACATCAACAAATAATCAACCCCATTCCATCAGATTTATGCAATTAATATATTTACTATTTAAACATACCTTCGTAAATAAGATATGAAGGGTTCCTAAATTTAGTAGTAGTCTTAATAAAATCAATTACGAAGGGGAATCGAATGAGGGATAATTAACAAACTATCAGCTGATCGATATTTCGTTGAAGGAATCATCAGCTCACTTCTACATCACATCATGGTTACAAGTTAATTGAGCAGTAATTGGGGACTCCGCTATGACAGGGCGATTGCCATGGCAACATCAAATTGCGTTTTGTGTTGCAACCGTCGACCTCTTGCAATAGTTATGACCGGGTGATACACTATCCGGGCGATTAATTGGCCAATTAATTGGGAATCTGTCACGGCAACAGCGGCTCGAAATGAGGTCGACCTAAACAAGGGAGATGAACTAAGTGTCAACGTACTTTCTATAACGTTTCGCGGGCGCATTGTGTTCCCACACGCCACGTACTCAGGCAAACACCGCCCAAATTCTGGTATTTACATTTTTAGGAGGGGCGCAACTGCTCTTTCTCCTTTTACGGGTTCCGCCTCTTTAACATATACCGAAATAAATAGGCGACCATTCGAGGCTCGGAGTATTGGATATTCCAATTGTCTGATAGGAGCTCAAGTTTATGGCTTCAACGTTTCTGATTTTCTTCATATGTTTGTTTATTCAGAAGGTTTCTTCTTTCCATTTATGTAAAGTGGTATTTTTGTGGGGGTTTTTGTTGTATAGGAAAAAAGTTTTACTAATTTATTGTCGGTTTTCTATTTTCGAACTTGTACCACTACAACCAATGAAGGATCTTGCAGTCATGCTACAGACTGTATTGTTTCTTGGACAACGGTTGTGCAGAGAAATGATTCGTCCTAGATCACGCTCAACTGCCAGAGTTTTACCCCTAATTTTGGGTACCCACTTTAGAGCGCTTGGGTGAGCCCCAAGAGTGTCCTAGATTCCATGGGATCCATCTCCGGCCGCTATCAGATATCAGAAATAAAAGTCTGCCTGTAAGCTGGACTTGAATCAAAGACCTTCCGCACAGCCACTCCTTAATATAATGCAATAAATATGCTGAAGAGTAGGAAAAAATCTTTTTAACCAGTTACTATTAGCAACCCACATGATGATGTGTTTAAGAACCTACTCAATAGTTACTAAATAGAAGGTTCGATCGATACCCACAGCACCTCGAAACCCATCATTATAGTTCTGAAGATCATTTAATATTATATTGAAAAGCAAAAGCTCAAAATAGACATAAAATACATATTAAGAAATCCGTTGAAAAATTCCAACCAAAAAGCCTCAAAACTCTAAAACTAAAACAAGAAACAAAATACCTGTAAAAAACAGGCCATGTGACAGGGAAGGAAGACTGGGAATCATATATTATCAAAAGTTTGATTGAAGAAAGGAATAATTTAGCTTACATTGTATTATAAATACCTCTGAAAACTAATAAAAAATACTAAAGAAAAATACATGTAAAATAAAAGAATTTTTTGCAAAGTTTTGAATTCCCACGCTCAACAATCAAGAGTTAACTCCTTATATTTTTTTAGGTTAAGTATTCAATCCTCAATCCTTTGAAACATTATATTCAAATTGTCATAAAGCATTTTTCCATATTTTATAATATATTTATAGCGTATATTGCGTATTTTAGGTATGACTGAACAAATACAATAAAATAAAATGACTAAAATTCTTCTACACATCAAATATTTTAAAAATGAGTTCTTATTGTGAAGTACATCCATAACTTGCTTTACGGCCTAGATACGTTCCACGAAACTTGGCCGCAAAGCGAAATGCCGTATAACGAATCAATTATTCTAATACAAATTTATACAAATTCAATGCGATCGGTTCCAAATTTGTTAAATATGTAACATTTTTTATCATTCAAAATGCAATACAAGTACATACATTTATATATAAAATATTAACAAGCATATATTTTTTTTAAAATGGCTTTAATCTGAATGGTAACCTGCAGAACTCTGTTGTCATCATTTTTCGCTGGTAAGGATGGGCCTGGCTTAAAAAAATTGTCTAACTTTGCTTGTCTTGCCTTCTTGTCTATTTCGTTCTTCAGTGATTTATAACAGCTAATGGCTGAGTTAATTCCTCGAGAAACTTCAGCGCTACGTTCGACGTCAGGGTCGTTTTCAAGGAGGATGTTTATTATTATGATAACATGGTTCATTGTTGTTAATTTTAATTCCTTCCATGATTCACTGATGCTGTCAACAGCATCCTTGATGTTATAGTGTTTCCAAAATGTTTTAATTGAAGATTTACCATCGGTATCCCTTATAAGTTGTCGGTAAGTTCGGCGTAGGTAATATGCCATAAAAGTGGCTATTGCATCCTGATCCATTGGTTGGATCAGAGCTGTTGTATTTTTCGGAAGGTAATCAATCATGACATCTTCAGATAGTTCGGATAAATTAGTTGTATTTTCTGGTGCATTATCCAAAATTAGCAAAGCCTTGTTGCTTAAGTTATTGTCTCGCAAATATTTTTTCACTTTTGTACCAAAGTGATTTTTGAACCAATCCTCAAAAGTAGCTTTAGTCATCCAAGCTTTCTTGTTGGATCTCCATATGACGGGTAATTGATTTTTATTTAGTACTTTAAGAGGCCGTGGATTTTCGGACAAATATATTAAAAGTGGTTTTAGCTTAAAACCACCCGCGGCATTTGCATCAAGTAGCAAAGTTAATCGTTCTTTAGACAACTTGTAACCAGGGGCAGATTTTTCGGTTTTTGAAATGTACGTATGATCAGACATTTGCTTCCGATAAAGCCCTGTTTCGTCTACGTCAAACACTTGTTTAGGTATATAACCACCTCTTTCAATAATTCCCTTTAAAATGTTGGGATACTCCTTAGATGTGGCCTCATCGGCGCTAGCTGCTTCACCTTTCATTTTCAAGTTATGCAAATTAGACCTATTTTTGAATTTTTCAAACCATCCTCGGCTTGCTTGGAATGTGACATCTTCAGCAGATTTATCGGTATCTCCATTCTTCAAATTTTCGAAAATACTTAAAGCTTTTTCCTGGATAGTCATTTCATTTCATTTATGGAATAGGATAGTCACGTATTTCATTTTTCAGGATCCTGGATAGTCACGTATTTCATTCCTTCAAAATTAAGGACAATGACTATGAAGAAATAAGATTATTTATGCACTATAATTACTGTAAAAAAATATTTCAAGAATCGGAAAATAATGATCAGTTGTAAACAAGTTGTCCTATTGTAATATCATCATTATTAATAGAAATATTTCAATCAAAAAGCCTTTATTCTCTAAACCAAAACGAACAAACTGTTTATATTTTACCACACCAACCAGAGAAAATATACCAGCACCTCAAAGGGGCAATTGCAACTATGTACTTATATGTCTTTTGAGCTTTTTCTCTTAAATATTACTAATAATAAAAAAAAAAAACTGTACCACTACAACCCATGAAGGGTCTGGGGTTCAGTACATGGTAGAGACTATACTGTTTTATGGACAACGGTTCTACAAGGAGGTGACTTGTCCTAGGTAACGCTCAACCGCCAGATTTCCCCCCCTTATTTTGGGACCCTATTTTTATAATATTTTCTAGAGGCTGGGTGGGTAACTCTCTCTCTCTCTCTCTCTCTCTCTCTCTCTCTCTCTCTCTCTCTCTCTCTCTCTCTCTCTCTCTCTCTCTCTCTCTCTCTCTCTCTCTCTCTCTCTCTCTCTCACTCTCTCTCTCTCTCTCTTTCTCTCTATGTATATATATATATATATATATATATACAAAAGAGTTGGCAGAGCCAAAGCGGCATAAGCTACAGACTTGAAATTCGGACAGTAGGTAGGCCTACATGTTATAAGACCAACGCTTACTAAGAAAGGATTTTGGAAAATTCGTACCCTTAGAGGGTGAAAAGGGTGAAAAACGTTTAAAAATAAAAATAAAAACGTCATTTTTAAAGCTAGCACTATGAAATTTTAGATTTAGCTTCTAAATAAAAAATAATGCAGTTTTACAACGTTCATAATGCACTAAATAATATATAAATTTAATTATTCTCTTATTTCCCTCTACTGCGTGAACATTGAACCTGCACTTCTTGCCCTAGCCTCTCATTCAGGTCTCGGATCCAAAACTGCGCACATCGTTGCAATTTCATATTTAACTGTTAAAACTAAAGTTAAACAATATATACAGACAAAATAAAGTATTAAACTATAATATAAGGTAATGACTTAATTTTCGCTATTGCAAATTAGAAATGAGATATTTTATTTGAAAAGATAAGATATGATCAGGAACGGGACTCCAACCCGGGTCCCCCACCTATCCGTCGTGGTGCTTAGCAACCTCAGCCAACCTGGTCAGACATATCCCTTCCTTTCAATGATCCTATATCTCCGTGTTCTCGCAATTCGCGATGTATACACAGGGAGAATATTAATTAAACATTACTTTTATTTTCCGATCTTGTTGACTTACGTCATTATATATTATTATAATTTATTTATTTTATTTTATAGTTAAATGTTATAATTTTGTTAATATTTTCAAATATTTTATTTGAAAAGCAGAGATATGACCAGGACCAGGGACATGAACCCAGGTCTCCTACCTATCCGTGGTGGTGCTTAGCCACCTAAACCATCCATTTGAATATAAAGTCACTATTCCACGCGGACGAAGTTGCGGGCACTGCTAATATATATATGCTATGTATATAGTTATTTATTTTATCTGTGCTAGTTATAGACATAGAACATGGATGTTTGAAAAAGTCCAAATATTTAGTACAGCTCAGAACTATTCGGACGGAGCAACCATATTTTCTAATCGGTCGTACATCTATGACCAAGTGTTTATGTAGAAGGGGCCTTCTAATGTTATTTTTATTGAGCGCTTGGAGCTGGAGGAGTATTGTAAATACATTAAGAAGAATAACGGGCTGTTTGGGTATTAAGTTAAGGTTCCGTTTATTATTTCCCAAGGAAGGGCTACCATCTGTTTATAAATATAACTGCATATAAATACAGAGGTGTGGGTGATCAGTCTGTAGCGTCGAATCAAAACGATGTCTTCCTCAGGGCTGGTAAACACGTATAGTACGTGGAGGAGGCCTCCGTTTATTTTAACAGAACGAATAACACCGCATGTGTTCTATAATGGATACTTCAATATTTTTACATTGCTTCTTTTTCTAGAATGCCGGTTTCAAATAACTACTGCAAAGTTTTTCGGAACCAAAGAAATGAATGATGATATTTCTGACACTTGGGGTGATACTGCCTGTATCTCTGGCTGTTGATAAGAGAAAAAATCAATGGCTAGCCTGAAAAAAATAATCATTAGATGATTCAGTCCTTCATAATTACAGCCATAATCTAAAGATAGATTGATGGGCAAAACGGAATAATAGATATAGCAGTAATAATAACCTGTCCTTATTATAATATCTTGAAATAATTTAATATTTATTCATAGAAAAATAAGCTGACCGTCCTTTTATACATAATTTAATAAAAATTTAATTATTCAATAACAGATACTTATGAAATGAATGTATTATCTGTGGTCATAATATATTTTAAATGTTTAAATTTTATATTATTAATTGTACCACCCTTCTTAATTTATTAATGCCAGTTTAAATTTTTGAAAATTTCTCCACAACGCCATAAATTCTAAACCAATGGTTCACCAGTTGATTTTCCTTTAAAAAAATAAAAGTACTATTCTGTGGTTTGCAATGACTACTAATTTACAGAAAATATTTTTGTTTTTCTCCGTGAAGAAACCGAACTGAGCCAGAAATTGCAAAGCGGGAAAAATGAACAAAATTTGTTTTTGGTTACAGGAGAACTGTTGATAAGATTTCATGCAGATATAAAATCGATGTCTAAGAAGTAGACCAACTCAATTATTCCAACTACAGAAGAATTTATCTTATGACTGTGACTATCTACCCACAACTATCAATAGAAGAGAAGGATAGTGGTCTACAAGGAAAGAGATGTTTATGATTACCAGTGCAATGAAGAGGTAGATTCATCGCAGATCTAATATTTGTTGTCAGTGAAATTTTAGAGTAGATGCTGGAATACAATAGTGATCTGCATCGTATATTAGTAGATATTGATTAAGCATATGATTTTGTAAAGGGACTTTATCTACCTTATCAATCGGTTAGTCGTGTAAGTGATAAGTTCCTAATAATATCCAATCTAAGACTAATTTTAAATACGTAATCTCTGTTGCTTGCAAATTTTCGTTTAGAAATACACAGAATCTTGCTACACTGGTAATCACCAGCTAATATCTCCTTGCAGGCCACCATATTAGTCTTTTATTAATAGCTGTTGATACCACCTCCTAAGCCTCATTCAGGAGATAAATTTTTCAAATAAAATATTTAAAAATCTTATTTAGTTAGAATAATTGGGTTTGTCTCCTTTTTCGACATCAGGTGAAATTAAAATTTTTGCTTTAGAACTGCAAAAAAGCGAAATGTTTTAACAGATATTATTGAAACTGACATGATTATACGGACTTGATTAAAAAATATTCACTAGTAATTACCCATTCCGTAATTAAGATTTCTATTTAGATAAGGGAATGTAAAAAAATGAACAATAGAAGAAAATCTGGCTCCTCTTATAACTATATTTGCCTAAATTGTTTTTCAATATAATTGATAATTCATCGTCAATGTCATTATAGAAATTGTTGAATTTGCTTTTATATTTTTTTTCATTTTCGTTTCCTATTCCCATAGTAGAATCTTCATGCGGTTTAAATTTATGAGTGGAAGTCTTTTGAATAGTTATCCTGTGAGTCTTGAAGATGAGAATTCGACCCTGTAAACAAACCTAAAGCTTTTGATCAAAATTTGTCTGTTTTATTACCGCCATTGGAATTTTTAGTTTTAGTTTTCTATGTTAATTAATTGTCCTTAGAGGAATTCACCGATGACACCGCAGTCCCTGGTGTAATTATCGAGCCTGGCGTTCCCATCCTCCGTGCCATATAAGCGATCCTGATGATAGGTGAACGTGACAGAAGAATGGATGGAGTATGGGGCGATGACGGGAGATGAGGAAGATAGAAGCGAGGAAGGAGTGTGGGAAGCGGCGGAGTAAAAGCGGAGCGAATTAATATGGCCATATATACAAATATAAGACAAAGAGAAGTGCCGCCATGAGGGATACCCCAAGATGCTATCTCCTTCGGTCACTAATACACTCCGGCCCCCAGCACCTTTCGGTATCTCCCGCTAGATATCATCTCCTCTCATCTCTCCCTCTTCGTATTATTTTGTCAATTCTCTGCATTGTATTTGTTTCATTGGTTTTATGTACTGCCAACTTCAGAACAATGAATACCGCGAGATTTTTCTAGAATTTTTATCACCCCTGCCTTAGAAGTTACCAGATAAACGCTTCTATCTAGTGGGTTGTTCAGATGAAATGTTCGTTTCAAACGAAAGATTACTTCGTAAAATATTTTTATTCAAAATATTTTCGAAACATTTTTGTAAATTCGAGTCTGTAAAACTGTCCTATAACTGAAAAACTCAGGTTTTGTGATGAAATAAAGTCTGAAAATACGTCAAATTGAGAATAATTTTCGAAAGTTATATTCTTGACGAAGTTGTCCGAATTTTAGAACAATTGGCAATCAGTTGGAGATAAGTCTGGGTGGTTGTGGGAGGACTTCGTAACCCATATCATTTAGTTTCTTTTCTGTCTGTCGTGAAACATGAGGTTTGACATTGTCGTGTAACAGTATAGGAACAAACCGATTCACCAATATAGGTTTGTTCTGATAAGTTATTGTGTCAATTACCCTACATTACGATGTGGTAGACAAAATAGTTTCCGAGATATTAAAAAATACACACATTACTATATATTGTATATATTAACATTATTTTATTGTATTATTTAGAATTATATTATTAGTATTATCTCAAAATATATGTTATTGTTGCTATTAGAATTTATTTTAATTTTTTCTTATAAGAGAATTCTTTTCATAGTACTAAGGGTTTAAAGCAAGGTTGTAGCATGCCACCCACTCTCTTCAAGATATACCTTCACGAGGCCGAGAACCATGGTACACGAAGTGTGGGATATTGGGCCTTTCATTGATGGCGAGCAACTATCCTTGTTCTTCGCTGACGTCCAGGTGGTGTTTGCGAGGCGGAAGGTCTACCTTGAAATGTTGGTGTATAATATAAAGATGTGCTACGAAACGTTGGATAAAACTAGAAACCAAGAAATTCGACAGAGGATGGATGAATGTGGTTATATCTACAAATGAAAGGATCGGGGCACGCATAAGATGGTACGGTTATGTGAGGAGAATGGCGTTCGAATGTTGGCCAAACCGAGTTCTGGATTGGGTTCCACCTGTTAAAGGAAGACGTGGGCGGCCAAGAAGCAAGTAGATAGAGGGAGTCCAGGAGGAGATGGCTGGTCGAAGACTCCAGGAAGAGGATTGGATGTATCGGGAGACATGGAACTCTGCTCTGACCAGTTGAGGCAACCCTTGTCGGAACGCCTATAAAAAAATAAAAAGTAATGACAATCCATGATACTGGTGATGTATACTGAATCTCACCGATTAATTTTATTTTTTTAATGCCAATGGAGCTAAACTTGACTGTATGAATATCATGAATAAAATGGTCTGGGTAAATATCAATTTGAAGTCATTGACCTCAACCCGGACCATTTTCTTCTTCATACAGGAGGTTTGAGTTTGTGAATAAATCATTGATGCTTCATGGACTAAATGTGTACCACTTCTTTTAAGCATGATATCCTAAGTGACCTCAAAATAGTCAGAGATCTTATTTGTAAGTCATTCTTCTTGTAAAATGTCTTATTGATACACCGATTATTAACATATTTTGAACGCAGAGAACTTTGCTTCTCAGAACTTCTGTATAATAAAATTAGAAACTATAAAAACTTATATATGCAATAATTACATTACACAATTTTAATATATTTGATGAGAAAATAGATATAAGACTTTGTAGTAAAAAAACTTGCTTAAATATTTATTTTATTTTCTTATGATACTTCGATTGCAGTAAAGCTTAGCAAAATAACAACAGACTACAGTCACAGTATTACGTAATGAATATAAATGATAAAGTTCATTATAGTCAATATTATATAAGGAACTTCTTTCTCAAATAAACAAATACATATCCTGAACCCCTTAAAGAGCCTGGAAAGAGGTAGAAGAGGCAGGACTAGGTCCTTGTCTTAGCGCAATTACAGCGAAGACCTTTATCCTTTTTATGCTAATCCAATTGTTTACACTCCAATATCGCACCAACTTCCAGCCATTAGCTCCACGGAGGCCTATTGTTCTTGGAGCCATTGGCACCTGTGGATTATGTTAGGCCAGCATTCCTCCCTTCGTCTCCTTGCGTCCCAACATCTTCTGGGCTCCAAGGGTTCACGGTCTGGAACAATAAACTTTTATTGGTCTCCCGGCATTCTTCTCTTTTGTATTTACTTTTAGAAATATTTCTTATTGCAAATCTCAAGAGATAACTTAATCGTTGTGGACAAATTATTATTGTTGTTACAGGTGACATGCTTATGCATAAGTCGGTCCAACTTCGGGTAACTTGTACCCGGCAGAAAGATTACACAGGCCAACAAAAAAAACCTTTTTGAAAACTTTTTTAATTTTAATAGCTGATCTTGATAGATTTTTATGTGCTGAATCCAAATCTGCTCGTAGTTTTTATGTATCACCCTTAGTTTCCAAGCAAAATGTATTTTATTATATAGTCTAATACCCATTTACAGTATATAGGGAAATCAATGAAACACTGTAGAATCGTAAAAATGGTTTGTATTTACAGTAAAATACTTGGAATAGTAATTTTATGTGATGATACAAGGTTCACTTGTCAACTGGAATTGGTTTATATTTTCTTTCCCTTTTTTCCTTGAAGCTTCTTGTGTAGCTTTTCCTGCGATGAATAGCTTGCTGAACTTACCGGTGAAGTGACCAACAGTAATCCCCCATCATGTTGGTATTCCAGCGGCCCTGGTAACGTTTTTCCATCACTTTAACGTCCTGGTGAAAACGCTCACCTTGCTCCTCACTAACATCTCCTAAATTTTCCGGGAAGTAATCGAGGTGGCTGCTCAAAAAGTGAACTTTCAGGCTCATCAAACATCCTAACTGTTCAAATTTTTTTAACATGTTACCAACAATAGCCTTATATTCTGGGTCTTTTTCATTTCCCAAAAACTTGGTGACAACTTGCTTGAATGAAACCCATGCTTCCTTTTCATTTGAGGTCATTGTGGATTCAAAGTTAACGTCAAACATCATTTTTCTAATATCAGGCCCGGTAAAGACGCCTTCTTTCAGTTTAGCTTCTGAAAGGTGTGGAAACTTCTGACAGAGATATTTGAAACAAAGCCCATCTTTAGGCAAAGCCTTTACAAACTGTTTCATGAGACCTAACTTAATATGTAGTGGTGGTAGGAGCACGTTTTTTGGATCTACAAGGTTTTTGCGTAAAATGTTCTTCTCGCCAGGCTTTAAAGACTCCCTAGCAGGCCAGTTCTTTCTGCACCAATGTTGATTCCGAGCTCTACTGTCCCATTCACACAAGAAACATGGAAATTTGGTAAAACCCCCTTGCTGACCAAGGAGCATGCACGTAACTTTCAAATCACCACATATCATCCAACCGTGTGCAGAATAACCTATTTTATTTAACACTATTTCTAGATTTTCGTAACTCTCTTTCATATGTACAGAATGACCGACAGGTACAGAGGCATACATGTTACCGTTGTGTGCTAAAACTGCCTTCAAACTATTTTTGGATGAATCAATAAACAACCTCCAATCTTCTGTTTTGTATTCAATTCCAAACTCATTCATTAAACCATGAATGTCTGAGCAGTACACCAAATCACCCCCTTGTTCAAAATACTTCGAAAATTGTTGTTCTCTCTTCCTATACACATGAATGCTGGTTCCAGCCGCCAGCAAGTTCTTTTCTTTTAGCCTAGAGCCAAGCAGTTCAGCTTTTTCTTTTGTTAAGCCCAGATCCCTAACTAAGTCATTAAGCTCGACCTGAGTGAACAATTTAGGCTCTACATTTTCTGTAACACATTGGAATTCTTCATCGTGTTCATCTAACTCCGACTGTACATCAGAAAATACTTCTGTTTCAATAGAATTTAAGTCCTCTGGTGGTTCCGGGATTGGCAAATCTACACCGTGCCCTACTGGTCGGATGGCGGACGGAAGGTTAGGGTAGCTTATTACCTTCTTGTTCTTAGAGTTATGACCAGTAATATCTACACTGCAAAAGTAACTGTCATCGGAATGATTTTTTGGTTCCCTCCATATCATGGGAACAGTAAATTTAAAGTGTTTTTTCTCTTTTTTTGACCATTTCCTGAGGTCTTCAACACATACATAACATACCTTATGCGGTGCCCAAGGTTTATCCTGGTCTCCAAGTTTGGTTCCAAAGTATGCTAGATAAACCTTTTTCACAAAGTCTGTAATGTTTCTTTGGTGCTTTTTAATAACAAACTCACCACAAATATAACAAAAACTGTCAGCAGAGTTTTTACAGCCGCGATGAGACATTGCACTGAGCACATGTACAGGAAACGTAAAAGTGAGGTTATGTTGAAAATAAACAAAACATCAGCTGTTTAGCATGTGTTTCAGCAGTGCTGCCAACATCATCTTTGTTCATTAGACCTATTTTTTCATGTTATCTTAACTATGAAAAAGCTGTTAAATTCTAAAAATATTTCTTTATTTCATGAATTTAACTATAAAATGTGAATAAATGGTGGGTGATACAACTTTTTAAGCATCATATTTGGATTCAGCAACCTAAACAACATAAGAATAAGGTATTTTCATTAAAAAAGTTTTTTCATCGTTGGCCTGTGTTATTAAACAGTTTTGAGATGCGGTCTAGCGCAATACAAATTATTAACTATCACCTAACATTATACATTTTTACATTCATAACTCTTCATGTGTTATGACATGAATATTATTAGTAATATTATTAGATTACATAAAATTAATTAATATTATTATTAATTACTATTATTAAACAACGCTTAATAATAGTAATGCGGTAACAACTCTCTATGGTGAGGCTGTATTTCACTTCAGCTTTTATTTCAGGGCTTTGGATATTTCCCTTAGAAGTTCTTCTGGGCTAAGTTCGATGGTCCCTCATATCAATATACAGATCAGACTCTAGAACTGGTGAAATTTTGGAAGCTACTTATCGAGAAAATTGATTGATGGATGGACTTGGGCAACATTACTTCCAAAAATATATTGTTCAATTTAATTCTTAAAATGAAGCATTTTAACTTTTTTCAACAGTAACTTTAAAACATGTGTCTAGAAAGAATGCCGGACCACAGGATAACGAGGAGAATTCTCAATGAGAAACCGAACGATAAACGAAGCATAGGACAACCCTCGGATCAGATGGCTGGATGATGTCGAAGAGGACCTGAAACTAATGGGTGTACGAAACTGGAGGAGGATAGCACAGAAGATTGGTCGGATATGGTGTTGGAGGCCCGGGTGCTTGTGTTACCGTTGAGCCAAAATAACATTAATAATAATAATAATAAATTTAAATCAAGTTAAATAGTTTTAAATGATTAAAAATCATTACCATCATAAGAATAATAAAATTTAAAATAAATATTTTATTTTTTTTATTAATTGTTATAATTTTTAAATATTTTCGTTTTGAAGAGAAAAGATTTGCCCTGGCCGGAATTCGAACCCTCCGTCGCAGTGCTCTAAGCCACTGAGCTAACAGGGATCGTATCCCAGCCAGGCAAATACGGTCTCTTCAACGATCCTGGATCTTTTCTCTTAAAAAAAAAATTATAAATTATAAAATAAATAGTTTTTTCTTTTATCTTTTTGAAGAAATTGCGTTTACAAATATTTATAACTTAAATATTTCGAGGCCGGTATGAAAAAGTCTTAGTTTTTATTTCTGCCAAATCAAATTTTATACTTCTCAGAATGATATTAAAATTTAGCTGTTCGCTCTCCTTTGCTAACCTAAAATTATACTTTCCATTTGATATTTTTATTGGTTCACTGTTCCATAAATCTAAACTTTGAAGCGTAGAATTTTTGGTAGTTGGCTTTGTTATAATTCTAACATTCATGATGACCATCGGAAAAATAAATAAAATAAAAACAAAAAAATTAATTAATAAAAATATATAAGCTTAATAGACTTAATAAAAAAAGTACTTTAGAGCTTTACAAATAAATAATAAGGCTTAGCGAAGGCTCGAGACGGATACCAACAATATCTGCTTACAATCTATCCACGGACAACTACCCAAGCTCAAATCCGCCCGATCACTCTTAACGAAATCTTCCCATCTTCAGGCGCTTTCCAGTCGGCACAGCGTTTATTAACGTTTCAGGAATTCGTTCGTTACTAAGCCCAGTAATTTTACAAGCCCATCTTAATATTCGTGACGCTATTTGACATTAGATCTTTATAATGAAATTATAAATAATTCTAGAAATTCTCCTTCATAAATATTGTAAAAATATGAGCCTATAAAGCATATACAAAATAGTTCAATAATGAAAAGCCAGTTTTGTTAAAAATAGTCCAAATTTTATCCTGAATCATAGTTAAAATTATAAATAATCAGTGGGACCCCTGGCCAAAGGTAGGTGGAACTTCCAGGGAATTTCCTCTGATCGTTTCCAAATTCTTGACTTCAGTATTTTTTATTTTAAATTTCTTTTAATACAGTAAAAAATCAAATGTTTCAATTTTTTTTAAACACTTTCTTTCTTTATCCAACGCCCGTACGTGATTCCTCAATCGTTTTTAAAAACATATTTGTACTTATAAAAGACTTTGTTGATTTCTTCTGGTTTAGATCGTGTTGATAAATTTTTCGCCAACGTTTCGCCAGCCATGCTGTTGACTTCTTTCAGACGCTCAAATCTCAGCCCTGAAGAAGTCAGCAGCATGGCTGGCGAAACGGCGAAAAATTTATCAACACGATCTAAACCAGAAGAAGTCAACAAAGTCTTTTGTAATAATAGTGGCCGTGGAAACCTAAAAAAGTATTTGTACTTAATTGAAGCTCAAATCAAGCTCCGCAAGACATCATTCTTCTCCTTATGATGTTACAGATTGATATTGATAAGAGATATGGCATTCAATCGTTGGTGCATGATTATAAATTATATAGCCTATTTATAAATATTGTAAATTAAACCACCAAATATTATCATGAACGTATATGCACAATCATAAACCTCTTTTTGTTTCCTGCAATCCCAACTGTTTATTTCTTCTTTCATTCTCTAATTCATATCCTTCATATATTCATAGATGAATATTATTATTTATAGATAATCAATACAGATAATCAAAGTTGTCAATATAAATGCACATTAATTCCATAATTCCATCTCCTTTATTTTGTATAATAAATTAGTATTGAGAATGGAGTAATCAATCATTCATATAGTTTGGTACATAGGAAGAAAAGGACACCAAGTCATAATTATGTTACTTGTTCATGAGAACCAATTTCCCATAATTTTACACTATTAAAATTTGTTTCTTCATTACTTAAAGAAAATTGTCTGCATTGCTTAGGCATTCAAAAGTAATTTGAAGTATTGACCATAATATTTCTTTATGAAAATTTGCCTAAAACATTACCGGTTTTTGTGGACGTGGTGTCCTTCCTTTGCCTTCAGTCACAGACATATGGATTTTGTTTACACTGTTACTACACTAATAATTATTATTCCATAATGAGATGTGGCAGTTTGCAGTATTAGAAAAAATTACTTTTTATTATCCCAATAAACAAGAAATTAAACGTAAGCCTCTTATAAAAGCAAAGCATTATAAATTAGAAATCTTTAATATTGGGAACATTATTTGTTATTATAGCATTGTTAAACGTAAACCATTATTTATAGAAAACATGTTAATATTGTAAACAACATGCTTCTGCATTGGGCAGCATTGTTCACTCTACGACAGCCTGTAGCTGTCCGAAATGAGAGCGTCCAGCGAGAACCACCTCCGCGCTATCTCTTATCGAGACCTGGCACTACTTCTGGAAAAAACCCCAGACATCTGCCCTATCCAGCACCTCTGGAATTTGGGGGTAATTTATGGGTCTTTGGGAAGGCTTGTGGGGACCGAGGCAAAATAGGGATTGTAGCGGTTGTCTCCTTGTGTACTTACTTATAAAGTACACAAGAATGATGGGAGCTTAACATGTTAATAATACAATTTAACAGCAAAATCCTTTAAAATATCCATATTTATCATTTTATTCAATAAATAATGAAGTAGATGTAATGAAATTCGCCAAAAAATTAGGTAATGTTGATTGTGCTATTGCTTCCCATAAATTCTGGACCAGGAAGATTGATATGAGTTAATTGTTGCTCATAGTTTAAACTGATACCTACTCTTTTATTGAAAATAACAATAACTAAAAGAAATACATAGCGTCTGTCCAAGTTGTGATTTGTGGGGTTTTAATATATTATCTTTTTAAAAACAAATTTCATTCCTCACGAAACTTAATGTTCACTTCTGTGCAGTTAACAGTAACAGTTAATTAAGCTAAACATTTTTTGGCTAGCTTAATTATGTCAATTCTAACTACAATATTTTATTTTTATTCCTTTTTCATATAAAATAATTAACTGAACTAAACAATCAGAATCTTGCCACTGCCTATCGAAAATCATGCAACGGAGTGAATAGTAAATTGATAATCTATGGGTTATAAAATTTAGGTACCAGTTATCGATCAACTTTATTTTAATACAATTTATTCAATTTAAGATTAAATTAATAACTAACTAATAATAGTGTATTTATCATTAAATGGTAATAAAATAGTTTATACTATATTATACAATTGAATATTAACAATGTTTGACGTATACTTCAATAAATATGAAAAATATGTTTTCGAAATATAAATATAAAAAAATATTTTCGAGGTGATAATGATACACTCTCTGAGATTTACTTAGAATGACTTTAATTTAATACTTTAGATTCAAGATTAATCGGATAGAATAATGGACTTCTTAAATCTAATAACATAATTTGTATAAAATGTTTCTTATTGTTTCTAGTTCGTCTTTCAAATCTCTAAATGCTTTGTTTAAATGGAAATTATAAATAAAAAAAATAAAAATTCAAAATTATTTTGCTTCTAATTGTTTATTATTTAAATGAAATCTCTTAAATACAGAATTTTATTCAAACCATATTTGATTTCTACATGACTTTTTTGTATCGTTCTCAGCTAACACACATCTTTTGAAAGGCGGTGCGGGATGTGTACAGTTTCAGCTAGGTTGAAGGTTTCCAGTTCAAATCTTGCAGTCGCTGATAATTTATTTAATCTGCTAACAGCCAGGAATGGATCCTGTGGGATGAAACCTCCTCGGGCACGTCCGGCTCTATAAAGAGGATAACCTTACTTTCTCGGAAAAACCATGAGGTTAAACCAACAAAAGTTCTCGGACAATTCACCTCCCTGCACAATCGTTGTCCTACAAGCATTAAAGTATCTAACTAAACCCATGACTCTTAAATTTTTTTAAAATGAATATATATGAAAAACAAATATATAACTATAATATAGAAAAACTGTTCAACATAATAAAATTTACTTCAATAAATAAATAAAATCACCATTTGAAATCTGTCCATACTTTAAAAATAAAGCAATATTTTAGGCCTTATGGCTTTTTTAGGATATATGAATCTATGAGCCCTAAGCAATAGGTTGTTGTTTTTTTTAAAATAAAGTACATAAATGTAAGTTCTTTATTTCCCCAGATGGCGTAACTGATATTATTCCGTATAATATGACGTCGAACAAATGGAATCCGATTTAAATCGTTTATCGAGGAATAATAATCAGCATTTAAAATTTCTGAGACGCTGCCGTGTAAAATATTTGGCTCGGGCATGAGGAACCCGGCTGAGGATATGTTTACTAAACGCTACGGTAGCCCATGAGAACTCGTTTAATATTCGATTTGTGTAAGGAATATTAATCAAGAATATTCTCTGCCTGGCTCAAATCCTTATCTTTCATGGCCGTTTATACATTCTAATGTGCGCGGCGCTGCCCAGCACCGTCTGGGAGACTCCGGACCGTTTAACTGAACCTTCAAATAGAAGTAGATGGAGGTACATGAGAAGTGTGTGCACGAGGTAGTTTTGGACACTTAGCTATTTCCTTTATACCTTCCTTATTTGTACATCTAGAAACTTGGAAAAAAAATTCTGTACCACTACAACCCATTAAGGGTTCATGGTTTAGTGCGGAACAGAGGCTGTAAAGTTTCTAGGATAACGATTGTGCAGAGAGATGACAACGTGGATAAAGGTACACACTTTATAGAAGCTGTATACTGAGGAGGGTCTGTATATCGCTTTGGATCCAACCGTATCTATTAATATATTAAATAATCTACCAAAGACGGGTTTGAACCCTGGGTTTTCAATATCATAGCTAGTCAATTCTCTACACACAAAGCTAACCTGCTCCCATTTCTTAAATTTCCTGTAAGTCTTCGTCAATTCTAGGCTGACGCAGTAGCTTGTTTAAAACAGTCTTTTTCTCCTAACGAAAATGTTAATAATGTAATATAGTATTCCATTATGTAAAATAATTTTTTTATGGTATTCTTTATTGATTCCACTCTGTTATTAAAATATCTCACATTTAAAGTCTAAAAACATATTAGAAATAATTATAGAGTGTTATTATTATTATTATTATTGTCGTGTTACAATTTTTAAAAATTATAATTATTGGTTATATTGGACTAAGTTGGACAAATATAAACTGTAACTGTATGCATCCAAATGTTAGTATGTTGTTTAACTTCTTATGTTAACATTAATTAATATTAATAGAGTGCTGCCAGTAGGTAGTGTCTCATACATGTCCTATCATGTATCATCTAGTCTTATAGCAATTGTACTAGATGTATATATTACAGTTGTACAACTCAATAAAATAATTAAAAAAAAAAATATATTAAAAGCTACAAAATCAAAATTTTGTATAATCAACAATACATGATTTAATTCCCATGATAATGAGATTAATAAAGAAATAATTCAAAAGATTGAATTTATTAAAAGTATTAGTTTCTAAAATTATTACTGGAGTTTGTAATAGTTTTTAAAACAATTTACCAGTATATAAACAAAATTGATTTACAGTTAGTATAAATAACATAGATCTTAAACAATTCTTTCAGATACAATCTGTACTAGCTCTAACTGATTAAAACAATTACAAATTGTGATCTCCCTTATATAGTAATAGGGACGTTTAATTAATGTATGTAATGAACGACTTCTTAAAAAATTAACTACACTGAGCCCAGTGGAAACCTTCGTGACAATATATTATTAGTGTTTTAATTACATCCAGACTAGATAATCATGTCATAGATATTCAGATAATTAATTCAAGATAATTTGCAAATATTTCTAATTTATCATATTTTATTTGTATACTATTTTTTTAAAATTATTTTTAACAGAATGTTGAATTGAGAGGCACCCGTTTTGGAACACCTAAAATGTAAAGTTAGTATCTTTATCAAAAAGTAAAATGGGAAAAATAGGACCCACTATTCCAATGAAACATTAAATGAAGTTAATAGGCATAGCAAAAGAATGAATCGGACAAATAAAAGAAGTCACATTAACCTGCACTCATTGTCAAGTGCCTCCTAGACAGATAGCGATCGAGGTTAGAATTGTGGAGATGGCCTTATATGTGTGGCGCTAGGACCCCACAGCGCTTGATTTTAACTGATCTTGTTGAAGATACACCTTCCAATATCCATTAGGACCCTAAGGTGCATCGCCTTCCCAGGCTAGTAACTGTCACGCTGAGCCATATAACAATAGCTGTCATGAGTAGTACTGAATCTATGGGCTCATGGCCAAGGATTTAAAGTATGGCATTTTTTTCTCCTAATAAAAATTAGGATTGTTAATAAAATGAAATTTTTCATTCAAACCCAAAGGTGTAGAGGAATCTGAAATAAATTGTTCTTAAAAATAAAGTAACTTACTGGGTGATGATCTATGCAACTAACTTCATGGTCCTAGTTCAAGCTTAACTATTGTGGACGATATAGTTTCTGAAACGCAATTCAGTTATTTCAGCCTTGGTTTAACTTCCATGAAAGCTATTATGTTCTTGGGCCACGAAACAATATACCCTTATAGAGTATTAAACCCAAGAATCCTCATTGAAAAAAAACGAAGGGTCATAATTTCGAATACAGATTTTTGGTAACAGGTTGTTACCAAACAAATCACTTGTCGAAAAGTCAAGAACATTTTTACTTATATCAATATTATATAAAATAGAATAGAAAAATAATTTACTCTGGGATTAGGTTCCTTATGAATGAAAAACATGAACAGAAAAGAACATAATATACATCATAAAAGAAACCATGAGGTAAAATTAACAAATTAAAAATAAAAACTTAAGTATACTTAGTGAGCATCCTGATTAGAGAGCATCTGTTTGGGAATTGAGGAAATATTGGAAAATCATGTTAAATCAGGATGTGGAAGAAGAATGGCATATATTAGGTGGCATTGAGCTCCTGATGGATGCGGGCCTGGCCACTACGGAAAGGCGAGATCTTGTTTCCTGGTACTGAAGATTTGAATTGAAGGAGTCTCTGATTAGGAAGGGTTTCAAGTTGATTTTGGGTTTGTATCAGAATGAGCCAATGAATTGTTTACGGAAGGAAGGGAATAGCCACAAAATCAGGAAAAATCAGGGAACTGAAAAAAAATACTACGAGGCTATTAGGTTTGACATGTTTCAGTAATTACTAATTCAGTAGTGACTTCTTCCTTCATCAGTTAGGTATTTTTTATGTTAAGCGGTCTAATTAGTTTTTCGTTTTTCTATAAATAATTATTTTGTACTAATAAACGTTAAAATAAACTTTGATAGTTTGAATCGATCGAAACGGAAACAGCACTGGTTTTCCGCCTTCGTTAATTAATTTGTTTTTAATTAGATTGCTTCACATTAGAAAAAAAAATATACACACTATTGATATTTACCACTATAATAAATATACATAACGGAAGAAAATAATAACAAAAACAACCTTCCAATGGCTATTTCGACTGTTCTACCTGATTCGATTGTTCTATAAATGGTTCAGAACTCTAATATACCGAAAAAGGGAAGTGGACTTTATTTCTAGTATCCAAAGTATTATCAAAGTGATTTTCGACTTACTCCAAATGTACATCAGCATGTACATCATATTTTTTTTGCGTCACTAATTCTATTTAATAGGGCCTCTTACCGTTTACGCGATCTGTTTATATCAATGTACATGCCCTTCCATGCAAAAAAAAAATCATAAAAAAAGTATGCCATTAAATGGAATTGTGGAGCGTGCGTTAAGAGTTAACATAATTGAAGCGACAGCGTAGCAAAGATTAGGATGGGCCAGTAAAGTCGCAGGGTTAAGTAACGAACGAATTCTAAAAAAGTTAATAACCACTGTGCTGATTGGTATACGTCTGAAGGGTAGACTGAGGCGTAGGTGGGAAGATTGCGTTCTTGTTAGCGTGGATCCAGGTTAGGTAGTGGTCCGCCGACGGAAGTAAGCAGCGATTGGTGGTATCGGCCTAGGGGCTTCGTTATCGCTAGGCCTCATTATTATTAAAGGGAGGTAATATACAGTACAGTATGCAACCAATTTGTAGTAAAAAGAAATGGTGATCAAATATTTATTATTTGAAGGAATAAAACATCTTTATTTTATTAGAAATTAAATCACTGTATTAATACATATATATATATATATATATATATATATATATATATATATATATATATATATATATAGGTTTTTTATCTATTATAATTGATTTGTAAATAGCATGTCTTTCATACATCCAATTATAATCATAAACATTATCAAAGCAGAAATGATGTTGCATGTAATGTTTACTTCAGATATGTTATATGCCTTGTGTTTTTTTCTCTACCTCCTTACTAATTCTCAATTAAATTTAAACATTTGTATCCTTGCAGTTGACATATTAAGATTACACGACTCCTCCTTTTGATGTTCTCAGATCACTCTTGAAATGCTCTTAATGCTCCCGCTCAAGCAGACACGGCAGAGGAACCAAAGGCTATTATAACCTGGACTAATAGGACAGGTGGCTACCTGGGGATGACACTGCTTGTGCCTGACAGCGCCTCCCGTCCAATCCCAAAGCCCCTCTCCACTCTAACGACTGGTAAAGCTCAAACTTAGCAAGCATATCAACTTGCGTATAAACTATTATACAATGGATAATCAATATGAAAGAAAATATTTGGACTGAAAACAGTTGGATTTTAAATTGGAAACTGATAATTTGTAGTACAAACTATGCCCATATATTTTTATAGCTATAGTGCTGTTCAACTTAAGATGATTGACCCTATCCATTGCAGTAGTCTATAGGAAATCGAGTGATTTTCCAGGATGTCAGTAATCTTCCGGAGGTTTAGTTCAGAATTTTGTCTTGATCATATGCTTCGGAGAGAACTATGGTCCTACGAACAACGAGAATTATTAACAGTCCTAATCCATGGATCTAGACGGATTTTTCACTGCCCTTGAACCCGTTTTATGTTGGGGGAAGGGTGCTGGTGCTGGGGAGAGAGAGAGAGAGAGAGAGAGAGAGAGAGAGAGAGACTTAATATTTGTTCATAAGAGCAACTACATATATACAGTTTTTCCCTATAACTCATTCAATCCTATATGTCTTTTCATAAACCACTTAGTAAGAAACTCTGTTCCTCCTAGGATTTCTCCTCTTCTTGCTTGTTCCCATCTCCACCTCTAACAATCCCGAGAAGAGAAGTTAGTAAGAGGCAAGTTAAGATTTAAGAGAGGCTAATAAAATTAACAACAAACACCCCAGCCCCTGACAGGGTTGCATTCCTACCAAAGCAGTTGTAACGTCTTTTATTAGTCCTCGGTTATAAACGTTTTAAAAGAGACCTCCAATAGTGGCCTGCCCTACCATAAACTGAACAGTTCCAACCTGGCAATAAAGGCCACCCGCATTAGGGCAAAATGTACCCCTGTGTAATTAATTTTAGGGCAGCCATATTAATTTTATTGTATAATATGGGTGATGAGCAGTATAGATATAATGACTGCGGTTATACATTGTGTCGTTATGAATGCACTTGAGCCTAATGGGTCTCAGCCTAATATCTTCTTCAATTGTCATCAAGTCTACTTCTAGGCTGTAATCTGTCTATCTATCTAATTGATTGATATCTAATGCGTCTATCTACTATAATTGAGTTTTTCTCAACAAAGCAACAAATGTGAAAAATTATGGCTTCATCAAGTCATCATCATAGCTTATAATACAAAGTAAACCAGCAAAAACGAATAATTTAAAATAACAAACACGCTGTTGAACTTTGACTGAATTTTCTAATAACTAGCTCGAAGAATTAAAAAAACAATAATTTATTTTATGAGTTCCTCGATCGGGTTTTTCCTCGATAACTAAAGATTACGTTTCTTCAACTAATTGCTTCTTTTCTGCCTCCTCAGCTCCCAAATCTGCTTCTTTCTTGCACAGTGTTTTCGAGCTCCTTTTACCTTTCAGAGTGAGGCATTCTGCACCTTACAATGCATCTGGCCTAATCACTGCTGAATAATGCCGAAGTTTAGAGATCGACTTTTTCTTATAAACACTCTGGATTTGCAGCTAGCTAACTACTACAGTTAGGTTAAATTATTATTATTGTTATAGTTTTTAAAGGCATTAACTTCTAGGCCAACCTGTACAAGATACTTTTTTATATAAAAACTAATGTATTTAATTATTATCCTGTTCTTCTTTCGCATCAGCTTTGTGGTGCCTTTCAGCGTAGGGGAGCGTTTAACCAGGTCTGCCACTCTTCCCTGGCACTTTTCCTGCACAAACGCTCGACATATTCCAGATAGGACATTCTAGGGCGTCCTCGTGGTCCCTGTAGTCCTCCATCCTCAGAACCTGTAATTATTATCTTGACCTCAAATTTTAAATATACACCATGACTAAATTATAGAAAATTGATATATTATTCATTTGTTAGGTTTACCTTTGACTTGTGCTTTACCCATTCTATACATTTAAACGTATAATTAAAACTTTGATTGAAATAGTTGCTGACAATCTCCTACATTTGCATTGTTCAGTTATGTTGAGTGAATTGGTGAAAAATGTTTTTCATGTCAGCGAATTAGAAAATGTTTTTATTGGCAGTATGAGCATAGATAATCTTAGCAATTTTAATTATTCCTGAGCCTCAATATTTGAATTATTAAACAATTTAGGAATATTTACAATAAGGAGTAGCTGTATCATATATAAGATGTTATTTTTTTTTCTTTTTATGAAAATTTCACTGGTATCTCTACTTGAAATTTTTTTTATCCTATGTTTCGATAAGTAAAATAATTTGAAAATATATTTTCTTTAGCAAAATATTATTAGCATAAATAAATAATACGAATTTCAATTACAGCATTTCGTTTAAAATTAATTTCAAATGTTTCATAATGTTTACTCTTGAATTTATTGTTTCTTGTATTTCAGGATTTCAAGAGATATAGAAAAAAATCCACATCTGCAGACTACCTGTCCTTAGAGGAATATCTTACGTTACCGGATGTGGAGGGAATCTTACCCCGAGAGATGTTTTCCAAATTATTTTTTGCGGTCCCGAAGATAGCAGATAAAGAACTAGGCACCTATGGGACACTTATTTGATCCACATAAATAGTCTGCTAGTCAAAAGATATGATCGAAGAGTCTCCACTTCCCTCTGTCCCAAAGCAGTAAATATCCCGAAATCTGTCAACAGATGTTGCGACCATAACCCCTACCTAGGCCACTGGGGTGTTCCGTCCTACGGGAGGTTAAGGAGTAAAGGACAATAAAAACACAACAGTGGAAAATGTATAATATGTCATAGTTACAAAAAAAATTCCCAGTGTAAATAATAAAAAAATAATATAACAGCTTCATTAACGAAACATAAAAATTAAAACGTACAAAATATTCTGGTATAGTCTGTCTGTAATTAATTTTAATATATTGAGGGTTTTTTTTTATAGTTAATACCGCTTTTTTTTACTTTATTTTTTATGTTTTTAATTATAATGGTAACATAAATTTGACAAAGAAAATGTGAAATAGGATTGCTATTTTGTTTTTATCTTTGTCAAACTTATTTATTATACATTTTTTTAATTGATTTTTTGATGATTATGTTGCTTACTAATTTTCGTTGTTGTTCATTGCTGTATTTTTTAGTCATTTCGTATATTCCATTCCTAAATGTAGTATTTTATTTTAATATATTCCATAATAATTAATAATTCATTCAGCTGTTATTTTTTCTTATCAACCTTCTGTCAATGTTTGTTTGTTTGTTCATTTAACGTCACTTTATGCTGCTATGGCTAATCGGACGATGCTACAGTGGGAGCTCTAAATTTTGCCTATCCAGGTTTAATTAGGATAGGGATTTTTAACGAGTACCTGACATCGTACAGGCTCGGGACCCCCGTTTAACGTCCCTTCCGAATGACGGCGTAACTAAGGATTTTTTACTCCCTTAAAAAAATCCTGGGGCCACCTGCCGGGCTACGAATGCGCTATCTTGGGCTTAGTAGTTTGTTACGCTAACCACTAGACCACAGGTGACCTTACCTTCTGTCACTAATTTATTTATTACATAGACTGGGCGTAAAATCTACAGCTTCGGTGATTCGAATGTTTACCAAAATTAGTATCTTGTATTTGGGAAGGCGAAATGTTGATATTTCCGTAGTGAATAAGTCGGGCATTGGCTTGAAAAGATAGTTATTGCTAATAATAAAACTCCATTATCCATAAAAATGAGAATGGCATGATTCTGCTTTTCTGAATACAAATATTTCACCCGGGATGAAATTACAAGTTACAATTACAGTAACAACTTTTTCATCGGAGGTGCAGAAATAACCATAATACTTCTATCATTAATTTCTTTGATAGACATGTTATAAAAAATTATCATAAAATTATGTAAAATTATCATTTTAAAATTATTTAAAATTAATCTTCCATAAGGTTTAAATAAATAGAAATGAAATAAATTTATTGTTCATTTAAACATATCTTATATAAAATTCTTTTTATTAAACTTGATTTCATTCATCATAATCTGCATAATAGGGAAAGAGAAAAAACATTTTCCAGTCAGTTATATATTCTTGATCTCTACATCATTAGCAACGTTTCGACATCATGGTGTCATTTTAAATCTCTTCAAAATTCCTCTCTGTTGATGTCCTATTTAAAATTTTATTTATTTTTTCTTTTTCTTATAAACCATAACCATAAATTATTTTGACTATGAAGGATAAATGATCCCTAAGAATTTTAGGAAAAATAAAAAATAAATTTTTAAATAGAACATTAAGAGAGAGGAGTTTGAAGAGATTGAAAATGACGCCATGATGTCGATACTTTGCTAATGATGTGGAGATCAAGAATATATAACTGACTGGAAAATGGTTTTTCTCTTTCCCTATTATACAGATTTTATATTTAAAATGGTGGAAACTTTGATAAACGCATAATTATGGAAGTACAATAATGATAAAGCCAAGTAAAGTAAAGCCTGATACTAAAACAAACATTAATTATGTTTTAGTAAGTGAAGAAAATATATCATACGTTAGAAGCACATATATTACAATCTTTAAATATCAGGGGTTAATGGCAAACAAATTACTTCTAAAAAATATTTATTAACAGCAATCATAAGGTTTAACTATTACAAACTAAATAAAAGTCTAATAGGTCATACAGTTTAGTTTTCTAACAATACAGAAATTCATAAATAAATAACAACGAAATTCTACAAATTTTCTAACATACCGCAATTCCAATGCATTCTCCTTCTTCACATCTAGAGAACATATAGTTCGCCACCTTAATTAATTAAGTAATACAATTAATTTTATTTCTTATGAACTAATTCAAAAAAGAATTAAACATCTCTTGTTCTAATATGAACTGAAGTAGTTATATTCACTAATTTTACCACTACTAGAATCTGATAAATTACTAAATAAGAACAAGGAGAAATATTTTCTCTGGTAGAAAAACAAAATAGCAGAATTAAAGAGTTCTAATTTGAATTTCGGTTCAATCTTATAATTTGAAAATCGGTTTAAAATTCCGTTTAATTATAGAATTAAGTCATAATTGTTTGGTGGTCATATAATTGTTTTTATTTTGCTAACAAAATTATCTACATTCAATCACTGTATTCTACATCTTAAGTATTTATTATTTTTCTTTCTCTTGTATAATAAAATAATTAAGTAATCAAAATTTATGTTAGATATGCTGTTGGTAATATACAATGTTACCAATATTTGCAAGAATAAATAACTCAAAATATTTTTATTAATTTTTTTCATTTCTTACATTTTATTCCTATTTTGTTGTATGTTCAAATTAGCATTCAGCACATATCGTCGATACAAATGCAAGGTATCAAATGAGAAAAACACATTTCAGGAGAGTGAATAAACTATTTTAAGGTTTTTTCAAAATCAGTGAGGCTCCTCGAACGCATTTTGACTTTGTTTTTATCTATTGTTTTTGTGCCTTATAAACGACTATATATGAATTTTATAGCAATTATCAATTATAAAGTAATTCCTCTAAATCGAAAAAGAAAAATATGTTTCTTCAAATTCAATACTCTTAATTTGTATTGACTACATGGTATTGAATCAAACATAATTTACTAGTTAAATTGTAAACTGTTAGTTTAACAGTTTTAGGTAAGTATTATTAGCAATTACATCTTGTATTTTCTTAGAATAAGGTTGAGTCTATGCAGTTAATCTCGTTTGTGAACTACAAAGGTAGTTTACTGCCAGAATCTTCCCAGCAGATGATAGACCATTCCCATAGTTCTGTCCTACATCCCGAATGCCGTGCCTGACATCAGAATATTCTAATTGGAAATATGAATAGGCTGTCGGCCGAAGCGTTGTCCTGCCGATCGTTGAACCCTCGCCTCTGTGAGCTGAATGGGAATCGACTGTGAACTAGGGATCGATGCGAACCTGCGTCGCCAATTAACAATCAGCCTCGGGGATTCCCGACTATTTTTGCCGGTGTCTTACAAGGATGGGACCTCAGGACATAACTATTCAAACCATACGGCTACCCGGGATATCTTGTCATTTACTAAGACGTGATGATATGTTAGATGGTGTATCTAAGCGACCTACTTATACTACAATATCAGACAACTTGAGCACAGTATATAGATTATCTAAATTAAATTATAGACAAACTAAAGACAAAACAGAAAGCTATTATTGATATTTAATATTTCTATCCTAAGTGTGCATTATTACTTTCAGTGTTTAGACATTGTTGCTATTTATGGCACACTTATATTATTAGTTAAGAATTAGAACAAATGTTTTAAAATACTTAACTTTGGAATTCCTTTCGAATCCAATCCTCACAGTCATACTTACATACTTTTTAAAATCCACAATGCTCCTTACTTTCTTATGATTAAAGTAATCCAGAATAACCTTAATGTTCCATTTGTTGCTGATTTGTCCCGAACCCGACATCAATCCTTGCATGACAAACTTCCCACTCAAACCCACTCACTTCAAACCTAGCAACCTCCTCAATTCCAAATAACACTCAGAGGCGTCTGAAAAGAAGATGGCCTCGTGACCTTTTAAGTTGAATTTGTTATTTGTGCACTACAAATGGGTAGATGCTTTATCTTTCTTGCCTTTATCGTATGTCCATTAAGTATCATGCATTATATTCTTTGTTGCATTATAACACTGATGAAAGCTTTTTAGGACAGTACTAAACCTGATAATCTGACATCATAACAATACGTTGTACTGTTCCTGTGAACTCCCTGTTTTAACATAGCTAGTCACTACGATATTCATTCTTAAATAAATTTGTTTGCCCATATAAATGAATTAAAAAATATAGTTATATTATAAAATTAATTGCTGAATGAATAGTTATGTAGAGATAAGAATTCTTTACTGTCATGATGTACGTTTATTGTGATAACACTTCTTAAATAACTAGTTGTTGTGAGCAATAAGATGCTTATTCCAAGCAGTTATATAATTTATAGAGTATATAACTAATTACTTTTAATTAAATTTCGATTAAATGTTGAATTTAAAATCCATTCTAAAGTGACTATTAGAAAGGCCTGACTGCAATTTGGTAAAATGAAATTTAAGAACAGACAGTTGATTGCTTTCCGATTTTTTATATTATGTCGCATGTAAGAACAATAAATGTTTTAAGAAATAATGTTAATAATGTCCTGTTGTAAATTTTGGGAACTTAATTCAAACGAAATTTCTTCTATTTAATACGCAGTGTTTTTTTTTTTTCTAAAAGATGTAAAATTACCAACTGAGGATAATAAAAAGTTACTAACAGTTAACAGAAACACTACATAACCAGGAGCTTGTTCACTAGAGAGCTGGTCAGCTGTCAGGACTCGCACCCACCTGTTATCCCGTAAGTCGTGACAGAAGAGGACGCCATGGAATACACCACTGAAACGTTCTGAATAATCCAGGGGAGAGAAGAACCCCTGCCACTTGGAAAACCCAAACCAAATCGAGTCAAACAACAGTTGCAAACTGTAAATATTTAATGGTCATTAAGAGGTCCCTCGTTTGAGTCTATGGAGCTGCTGAATATTTCAGCCGTCATATTTCAGGCCGTCTCTCAGGGCGGTTGTCAACCAGTTGTCTCTTGTCTCTCCTTCCCTCTCCTCTTCGTTAATATTGCATAGACATTTAGGATCCTCAGTAGCCTATATTCTCAATTGCTTCCCAAACTGTCTCTTATATACTCTTCTACAACATAGAAAATGAAATCTTTCAATAATTGAGCTATAGTGTAAGTTCCCGACGTATCTTCAACTGACCGGAAGGGAAAAATATTTAAGGTTTGGGTCAGTTAAATAAATGAATACAACCTTTACCACTACAAGCAGTACTAGATAAGAACCATGCTGTTTCACAATCAATTGTTGTTCAGATAAGCAATATATCCGGGATCCCAAGCAAGCGTTTATCCCTTATTATGAGTACCATCATTGTAGAATACGTGTATGCTTCAAGAGCATCTTCCAGGTAACAGAATATATAACCTGACGTGATCAATCTCGAGCCTGGGATCTTGAGCTTAGCAGCACGCTGCTCAACCCTCCATATCTAATAGAAATTACTCCAGGAATGATAATATAATTAATTTAAAATAATTATATTACTTTAAATTATTGCTAATAATAAATGCTTTTCGCAAATATTTTTGTTTTTAGTTGTACAGTTGTTTTGTTTGTAAGAAGTGAAAACAAATTTAAGCTGGCTATATGGAAAGTAGTTGATTATGTAATTCTAATAATTTCATCCTCACGGTAAATTGGACTCATTGAGTTATAATAGATACGTTTTATAGTTGCAATGGTTCAGCAATAATTCTCTAATATTCAGGTTTTTAAAGCGTTTAAAAATTCCGAGTAAACTATAATATATAATTATCTATACGAAGGTTAATAGGACCATTATCTGATTTTTTAATAATTACTTTATCAAAGAAAAATACTATGTGAGGTTTTAAAGATAATGTCACAATTTGTGTGATTTAAGTTATTGCTTTTTTATTCAAACCAGTTAAATAAAAGTTAAGTTAAGTTACAGATTTATGGACAACTATATTAAGGTATCTATACTTAATTTCAGTCTTTCAGGACATATTTTTATAACTTATGTATTTATTGTATTGTTTGTGGGTTTTTTATATTGTTTGTGGTGTTAATTTACATATTTAATCGAATGATAATTCAAATTAATTGACTTATAAGTAGAAGGAGTATACTTATGCAAACAAATTGAACATGACTCTACAGATAGTCGAAACGTTTTTTAAAATAAAAGAGATTTTACTGGAAAAAGGTTTTTATTACATTAATAAAATATTTAGTCCAGTCGCATCCACGTTAAAATAAAAAAAAAGTTACAGATTTATTTAAATACCTGGGAGCTCTGAAAATGGAACAACATCTAACAAATCATTGCATTAATATGTAAGGAAGCAATTATTTTGCATTATTCCAAAAAAGCTTTTTGTAGAATTATTAAATATCTTATAATTTTCTTATTCCCTACTTACTTTATCGTTTCGATATTTTATTTAATTACTATATACATAAGTGAAAAAAAGGAGTTAAATAGCTATCCACAATGGCTGCCCCATGTTCGCGGTTTCGCAGCTCGGAAGATGGTCAGAGTATATTAAATGGGAGTAAAAACCCTTGGTCATGCCGTCTTTCAGAAGTTGCTTAAAATAGAGGTCCCGAGCCTATACGAAGTCAAATACTCGTTAAAAATCCCTATCATAGGTTTACTTGGATAGGCAAAATTTAGGACTCCCGCTGTAGCATCGTGGGATTAGTCATAAAATAAGGTTAATTTTTTGGGGGGAAAATTAATTAAATATATTTTTACTATACCCTTCTGTTTTACAGTTCTGAATAATCATGTGGTCAAGCTTCAATAGGAATCCAATTTGGGCCCCAAAAGGTGGTTGGATTCAGGTTCATCATTTTTGAATATGGTGTCACTTCCGTCTTCGTTAGATCCTTCACTACTGGAGTCCGATCGTTCTTCAGAATCTGAAATTTTTTTTGTAGGTCAAGCAAAATTTCAAATTGAAAATAAACGAAATAATATATTCTAGAAATGCTTAACATAAAATATGAACTACCATCAAGGTGATTGGACGAAGAGGCATGAAATAAAGCTGCAACGAAAATGAGTGTAAATACCAACATCTTGCACTGTTCGTCGCCGAGCTCAACAGGATCTTATATATTAAATATTGAGGAGATTCCACGGCACGCCTATCTATTATTCATGGGCATGGATATCGTATAATAATAAACTGATTCTATCAAAGAATATTTTACTGCATGATTCATTTGTGCAAAACAAGAATTTGCTATTTAAATCATTCTTACAGTATATATTTATTAATTAATTTAAAAATAGGATGGAACAAGTAATGCAAATGAAGAAACGCTATTTTTGTTTAGAGATTTATATACTAGATATCTAACTTAAAGTATCCCTGTTTTGCAATGACCGCAGTCAAATTCATAATATATTTCAAAATTGATTGTAATTAAGTTATAAAATAATAGTTAAAAACAATCTTGTAAATTGTAATTGGTTAAAAAATATTACGTCCTTCTTTAAATGGTTATTAATTGATTGAGTGTAGGAATTAAGGATTAGAAGTAAGGTAATGGAGAATTAATGAATCGACCACATTTGTCGAAGGATGCAGGAAAAAATGGCTAACGTAGATTCCATTTAAACTATTAAATTGTTCAACATTTGTATAATAATTAAACAAGAATATATAAATAGGTCTTATGGTTCTTTTTTTACCTCCAAAAGGAGGTATAAAATTTTTTTTTATCATGGGCACAATTATCTAAAAACATCTAAACCGCATTTATGAAACTAAGTAAACTAAATTGTGCGTCTAAATAGACATAAAACATGACATAATTCGATTAAGTAGATTGGTCGAAAATCAGTGACAGATATTTTGCCAAAAACTGAGACGGTATTTTTATAGTTACATTTCAAGACAAAAGTTTTTAGGGACGTCCAAATGGATAAAGAGGGAGTGGCAAGACTATACGGCTATGTTTAGACGGTTAGAGGCAAACCTTAAGCTCCTGTCTTTGAAAATATGGAGAAGAACAAAGGAAGATCGCTAAGGGTTGAGACAATTTTTCGAGGAGGCCAAGGTCTATAACGAAAGCATTTGTAACAATAATAATAAGCAGAGGTGAACCCAAATTACTAAAAACAAATCCTTTAGATGACCCACAACTTAATCCACCCTACGCCTAGATCTACAAATCGTACATTCACCAGTCGGCTTCGAATACAAAAGGATGTAAAAGTAAATGTAAAAAAAATAAAAAGGTGTACGACGGTCGCGTCAAATATATTTTATAATTTTATAATGTACCATTCATCCTATTTACTTGTTTTTTTAGTATTATACAGTTGTAAATTTCATTGAATAATAAAATAAAATTTTAATAACGAAATTGTTTATAATCCGTCCATCAATTATATAATATATTTCAATTATCTGTGCATGTTTATCATAATTTAATTAATAGTTAATAAGGTTTATAAATAAAAATGCTTTCCGTTGAGTACAGTGTTATTACTCTTAGAGAACTAGATGACCAGGATTAATTTTTTATTTCATTGTTAATATTAATGTTAACCTAAGGATAAGCCTTATTTTTTATTATGAGACTTTATGAGCCCGAAGGTTTAGAACCGATACCACCATTCTCTGCTAACAATGCTGCAAGGAGCAATACTTAAATCGTCAACGCAATTCTTCAAACTACGCTTCGGTCTACCCGGATGTATGTTGTCCTACATACACCGCAGTACCACTGAACGAAGGCGCTTCATGGGTTGTAGTGGTACAGTTTTAGGTTTAAGGTAGCAAAAAAAATAATAGGTCCACGATAGACCTGCAAAATGGGAAGAGGGTACAATTTCTGATGAATAATAATAATAAGGCTTAGAAAACCAGAGGGCTGGATACCCATAACCCCAAAATCTCTGCTTATAAAACTTCGTTCACGTTTCGCTACCCAAATACAAAACCTTTACATGGCTCTTAACGCAATTCTCCAACTTACGTCTCAGTCTACCGTCGAATTCACTTTTCGACGTTGTAAGAAGCCTAACAACTTTACAAGCCCATCTCAACTTTTACAACGCTATCTCTTCTATCATCGGGTACATGCTCTTAGATTCCGTGTTGTGCAATTGCCTACATTTTATAAATGATTTATTGTCAAGGCATTGTTATTATTCATCTATGCAGATCCTCTAGATTGGAGATGGAAAGTCCTTGAGATTTAAATGATTGCCTTGCGTAGAGGACTAACTAGCTCGAGGACCAGCCTCAAAGGACTGATTGAGAGGAGATCTCAATCAGAGCGCGGTGGTGATCATGGTGCACCTGGATCCGAGCCAGCCTGCTGACCGCGCCTCTTATTAGCTCCTCTCCCTCCCTCCTGCTCCTCTGTTGGCTGAGGAGAAGAACCAGGCCAATCAGTCCCTTAGCTCCTCCGGCTTGTTCTCCTTTGATGAAGAGGTTGTCAAGGAGACTCTTGATGAAAACCAGGCTTCTGTCTGGGCGGGCTAGTGGTCGAAGACGTTTATTGTTGAGGAGTATCTCATGAAGTATAAATCATAATACTATTCCGAATATTTTTAATTCTAGTAATTTTGGCTGATAAATTATGTATTGTGTTAACAACCGTGAAACGACTCACCATTATTTGAGGCTAGCTGGCAATATTAGAGCTCTTTCAAAATTTCTTCATTATATTACATATTGCCCCTTTTACATTACTAATAAATCATTACATAAAGATCTCAACATACCAATCCCTGAGCCACCCCCTGTATATGTCACCAAAATAGACAATTTTCTGTCTTTCGGTGATGAAATCGCCAATCTAATTGGGCAACCAAACTTCAGGTGCTACTCACGTATTAATGATATAAAAATAAATACAAATAGCAAAGACAACTATAAAAAACTGATTAATCATCTTACTGCTAATAATTACGATTTCCATTGCTACCAACTAAGAGAAGATAAAGCATACCGTGTGGTCTTAAGAGGTCTTCACTCAAGCACCCCCACAGCCGCCATCAAAAAAGGTCTCGAAGAAATAGGCCATAGCGTTAGAAACATATCTTCTGTTCTACATCCAACGGAAAAATATCCACTACCACTATTTTTTGTTGACTTGGAACCAGCTCGAAATAATGCTGAGGTATTTCAGATCTCAAGGTTAGTGTATTCAATAGTAAGATTTGAACAGCCCAGACAAAAACCATTAATAGTGCAATGCACAAAATGTCAAAACCTAGGGCACACAAAGGCTTACTGCCATCACCAGAGCAGATGCGTCAAATGTGCCGGCCCACACTCATCTGAGGTATGTCCGAAACCTAAAGAGGAGCCTGCAAAATGTGCACTCTGTGGTGAAGACCATCCTGCTAGCTACAGGGGTTGCATCGTTTATAAAAACCTCTATCGGCAGAGATCGCAAAATACTACACAAAAAAAAACAGAACAGAAGACAAATGTTGTTCCTGATCCTGGAAATTTATCGCATTTCCCAGAACTGCCTCATACATCTACCAACCATCATCACCCTACTACCTCAACGATCGCCGATTTACAGGAAGACATAAAGCCGCCCTCTCAAGCCTACACCAAGACACTACAGCAGCCGCGACGTCAGATGCCTCAGAAAATTCAATCTAAACCCCAAACCTCTCAATCCAAGCCACAGATCCCCAAGGCACAGTCCCAACCTCCACGAAATACCATTCCTACTCACCACTTACCTCTCCGTGTTAAACTTCCGCCAGAACACCCACTTCCAGTTCCATCACAGCCTTCTCTCATGGTAAACCCCTCATTACATCGACCAACGAAAGTTGATCTACCTCCTCGTCCCCAGTGTCGGGCTCAGCATCCAGCCAACACCCCTACTGACTTTCCATCTCAAACTCCTTATCCATATCCGCTCCAAGAACATAATCCCTCCGACATATATTCCATCCTATCTTCCTTCCTGATAGACCTACAACAAACTATCAAACCGCTGATAACCCTCCTCACTAGATTCCTCACAGAAATTCCATTCAACTTCCCGCGATGAATGTGAAGCCCCTAGCTGTCCTATTATGGAATGCGAACGGACTAAACAACCGCCGAGACGAACTTGACATATTTCTACATGACAATCAGATTGACATTGCCCTACTTACTGAAACTCACTTCACTAAACGTTCATATTTTTACATACGCGACTATATCACTTATAGATCTGACCACCCAGACAACACTTCCCACGCCGGCTCTTGCATCCTTATCCATAAATCCATTCCACATTCCCTTATTCCCTCTACTCCAAATGAGGTTATCCAAGCAACCTCTATCATAATATCAACTCGTCCCTTCCATCTTACATTATCAGCTGTATACTGTCCTCCTGGCAATTCTCTATCCTATAACCAACTAGAATCCTTGTTCCAATCCCTCGGATCACGCTTTATTGCTGGAGGAGACTACAACGCTAAACACCAACGATGGGGTTGCCGAACATCCAACCCTCGTGGCAACATCCTGTCTCATGTCTCCACTTCTCGTAGTTATTCAATTCTCTCTCCCTCGAATCCTACCTATTGGCCAACTTCCCTGAAAAAACGCCCTGATATCCTGGATATATTTGTCACATCCCAGATTTCTCCTTCCCATGTATTAATCAAATCCCTGGATGACCTCTCCTCAGACCACAGTCCAGTTCTGCTCTCATTACACTCAACCTTCATTCCTAAGCCCTCCTCTCCTTCATTGATTACAGGACGAATTAACTGGGAGCAATTTAATAACGATTTGGAAAGCAAACTAGACTTACGGATTCCACTCAAAACTAAACAAGACATTGACAGCGCAATAGAAATACTTACAGCAACAATAACACAAAGTATAAGAGATAACACTACCATAAACAGAAATAATATCACACAACAGACTAACCTGCCACAGCACCTTCGCATCTTGCTAAGCGAAAAACGCAGAGCAAGATCTAAGTGGCATAGGACTCGTTACCCATCAGATAAAACGTAATACACCCAACTGACTAACAAACTGAAAACGGAGATTAGAAACTTCAAAATCCAAAATTTACTTAGTGTGACTGAAAATCTTACGACTACTAACAAATCGCTATGGACGACCGCCAAAAAGATCCTTAAATTCAAAGATTTTAATCATCCTCTCCTTACTGAAAATCAAACTTGGTCCAGATCTGATGAAGAAAAATCTCACATATACGCCCAACACCTCTTCAAAACCTTTAATCCACACCCTGATATTCTCAACCCTATTCACATTGAGCGTATTGAAGCAGAACTGGATATCCCACTCCAAATGTCTCTCCCACCTAAGGCTTTTCATCCGTCAGAAATATCCAATATTATTCATAGTTTACCTTCCCGTAAAGCTCCTGGACATGACCTTATTACAGCTCACATCCTAAAATCCCTTCCTCGAAAAGCTATCCTATTCCTCACATACATATATATAATTCTGTAATCCGTACTACCTATTTTCCTGATACATGGAAACTATCTATAGTAAAAATGATCCCAAAATCCAAAAAGCCTCCAGAACTCCCATCCTCTTATCGTCCTATCTCCCTTTTACCCATAATGGGCAAGATCCTCGAAAAACTCATTCTAAAACGTATTTATCCCATCCTAGATAGTAACCGCATAATCCCAGACCACCAGTTTGGTTTCCGAACATCCCACTCCACTATCCAGCAATGTCATCGTGTGGTGGATGTTGTCTCCTCTGCATTGGAGCGTAGATTGTACTGTACGGGAGCCTTTCTCGATGTAGAACAGGCTTTTGATCGAGTCTGGCACCCAGGTCTCCTTTACAAACTCCGACAATTCCTTCCTCCTACATACTTTTTAATCATTCGCTCCTTTCTAACTGGCAGAACATTTAAAGTAAGTCATAAAGGTTCCTACTCATCCCTCTATTCCCAGTCTGCTGGCATTCCTCAAGGTAGCATCCTCGGTCCTATCCTTTACACAGTATATACAGCTGACATTCCAACCCATCCTAACACCTTCATCTCCACGTATGCTGATGACACATGTGTGTTATCTGTTAATAACGACCCATATATTGCATCCCAATCTCTTCAATTACACCTATCAAGCCTCGAAGAATGGTGTCGGAATTGGAGAATTAAAATCAATCCCAGCAAGTCCCATCAAATTACCTTTACCCTTCGTCGAAAACCCTTGACTTCCTGTCCTACTGTATTCTTTAATAGTACTCCACTTATCCCTGTTGAACAGATTCGCTACCTGGGACTCAACTTAGACAAGCGTCTTACTTGGAACCCTCACACAAGACTGAAAAGACAAGAAACAGCTAGACGTTTCCGACTACTTCAACACATATTAGATAAGCGCTCAAAGCTTCAGATCAATTACAAAAGACTTATTTATGTGACTGTTATAAGGCCTATATGGACTTATGGAATTGAACTATGGGGCTCCACCAAACCATCGAATTCCTCTCGTATCCAATCCTTGCAATCCAAAATCCTTCGCAAAATCCTAAACGCTCCTTATTTTGTCACAAATAAAACCATCCATAATGACCTTAACGTTCCATATGTTACCGATTTAGCCCATTCCAGATACCTATCATTCCACAATAAACTTCAAACCCATCCAAACCCACTAGTTTCCATCCTTGCATCCAATTCCATCCCGGACAATCCTCCTAGGCGTCTGAAGAGAAGATGGCCTCGGGACCTTCTATTATAGAACTTTATTAGAGTGCTGCCAGTGGGTAGTATCTCTACATGTGCTATCATGTATTATTTACTCTTATAGCAATTGTACTAGATGTATGTATTACAGTTGTACAACTCAATAAAATAAAAAAAAAAAAAAAAAAAAACATACCAATCGTTACTGACACAATCAAGAAAAACTACAAAAAATCACTTGCTGGACAAACAAACTTACTGATACAATCATTATTGAGAAACATGACCACAGAATCCGACAAGGAGGCTGAAACGTCTCTGAAGCAGGAATCTACTAGAGAAATGGACCATGTTAGAAGTGCCTTCATTAGGAGTGGGAGAAAGTTTTTCGTAAAAAGATTGATATCGGATTCGGGCCAAATCAATATCAAATGGGTCATTGAGGACATTATGGGGAATATTATTTGTAAGAAAGTAAGGAGCATTGAGGATTTTAAAATGGATTTACGATTGTAAAGATTGAATACGAGAAGGATAGGAAAAGCTCTACACAGTAAGTCCAGATGGGTCTTATGATTGTCATCCATATGAGTCTTTTGTAATTAATCGGAGCTTAGAGGGTTCGTTTAGTAAATGTAGAATCAGACTGAAACGGCGAGCTCTTTTTTCAACATGCACTCTTTAAAAAAAATCTATACCACAACAACCCTTGAGGTGTCTGGGGTTCAGTACATGGTAGGGACTGTATTGTTTCTTGGATATTGGTTGTGCAGAGAGGTTCACAGATAAAAGTTCCAGTAACTTATCCCTGGCTGTTCAATAATCTGAATATCTCAAGAAGAAATAAATAATGTTTTAGGAACATTTTATTTAAAGTGCATACAGATTCATTATAACATGTGTACCGTGACGCTTCATATATCTGTTAGAAAATAGCATGTTACTATCGAACTCTGATCACATCCAAAATCCTGTGTAAAATCCTCAATGCTCCTTACATTTTTACGAATAAAATCGTCCATAATGACTTAAGTATCTTATTTAAAGCTGATTTGGACCAATCTCGGTAGGATGTGGAGAACCTCTTGGTGTTCACCCAGCGTATGCAAAGTGGGTATTCTTAATCGGAGAAAAACATTTCCTATGTATGTATGTTCGTAATCTCGGCAAAATCACCTACCGAGAAAATATTGAATCCAATAACTGAACTACAATGGTTTGCAGAACTCCTATGCCTAAGATCGCGGGTTCCCATCCCTAAAGGTTGCTTTAGTTTTTTTAAAGGGGTAAAATATATTTGTATTCATAATGTTGCTCACCAAGCATGTGCGGTGGCAAGTACTCATTAAAGATGCCTATCCCAATCATACTCGGATGGACCAAATATAGGAATCTCACAGTAGCATCGTCTGATTAGCCAGAGTAGCATAAAGAGACATTAAATGAATTAAAACCAATATATTATGTACCCTACATTGGAGGGAAGACCAGGCAGTGGAGGCGGATCTTAGCCAAACAACTTCCCAAGCAAGTATTAACCTAATAACCCTCCATGGCTTGTAGTGGTACAAATTTTTGTTTTTAATTCTAGAGATACTTATGATAATATTGATTAAGAAGGAAAACGAATAGATTAGAAGTTTCCTATCTTTTCTTCTTATCCTATAGGCGTTCCGACAAGGGTTGCCTCAACTGGTCAGAGCAGAGTTCCATATCTCCCGGTTCATACAATCATTCTCTTGGAGTCCTCGACCAGCCATCTCCTCCTGGACTCCCTCCATCTACCTGCCATCTGGGCCGTCCGCGTCGTCTCCTCCCAGGTGGAACCCAATCCAGAACTCGGTTTGGCCAACATTTAAACGCCAATCTCTTCACATGACCGTACCATCTTAGGCGGCGTGAACCGCTCCTTTCATTTGTAGATATAACTACATCCATCCTCTGTCGAATTTCTTGATGTCTTACTTTATCCAACCTAGTGACATGGAGACACCTCCTCCAGAAATCCATCTCAACCGCCTCCACCTTTGAGTACAGACGGGGGCAGAAGTTTCCAATTATTACAAATAATTTTTTATGCAATATTTCTCTGACTTTCTCGTGCATATTAAATTGTTTGTTAATAAAAAATAGTAAAATTAATATTTAGGTATAGTTTCTGCTGTAATTTTACTATTAATTAATTTTTTCATATGATATCAGGTTAACAAAATATTAATATCCATTTCTCAAATATCTGAGATTTTGTGTGTGTATTTTTATATGTTGGTCAGTGGTAGCAGCGATATTACCACTCTTAAAGACACCACAATGATTGATTGATAGACATCAGACACCGCACATATATCCTGCGATCGGCTTTGATAAAAACTCCTCTGTTTGTAAATGAGGTGGCAATGAGTGGCAGACATAGCACACGGACTGCAGACAGTTTATTAACTTTACGCCCTCTACACCGCGGCGAGGTAAATATTACGCCAAGGCCGCGCTTCCAATTAGGGTTGGTACCTGTTCCCTACCTTGGCGAATACATGAATCAGAAATGCAACACCTCAGGAATCCCATCCTGCAACTGTGTCTCTTATCTGGCTGTGTGGCTCATAATACTATTCGTCGAAATTGGAATCACATATGTGTTTTGTTTTTTTATATGTAATGATGTAATGATGAATCAGCTTTTTCAAATAACTGATAATAATTTTGAATCTGTATTTTCATTTTAAAATTATAACACTGGTCAATAAGCATTTTTGAGATATGAAAAAACCTGCGCCACTGCAACCCCTGAACGATTCTAGGCTCAGTACATGGTAAAGACTACTGTTTCATGGACAACGGTTGTGATGGTCGTATATCACGATCAGCCGCCAAATCCCCGCCCCCCTATTTTGGGTACCCACTTTAAAGAGCCTCAGGAGGGACCTAGATCCCATATGATCCATCTGTGCCTGCTAACAGATTAAATGAAAATCTTTCCAACAGCGGGATTTAAAGCAGGATTTTCGCCACGGCAACTCAGTGCTCTACCACTGAGCCACTCCTCTTTCCTTTATTTGATTATAACCTTTTAATTATAATTAGAACAATCTTGTCTAAATTAAATAAGTATAAAGTTAATCGTAAAAGATCAAAATATTTTTTTTCAAATGTTACCTTCCTAATTGATAATAATAATTGCGTTGACATGAAAAAGTCAGTAAGTCATGATAATGTAATTTTCTAGGAGAAGAAAAAAACTATTTATCAACTAATAATGAAAGTTTCATTTGGAGCGATAAATATTTCCATTCACTTAATCGACTAAACCACTCCGAGTTGACTAACTCATCTTTATGTCAGTTAGTTTTTATACATTTTATATGAAAATTTATAAAAATGATATTTTTTCACATACTAACTTTTTCATGTCATTGTCCCAATTGTAATTTATTTACAAATGTAAAACTGTTAATTTTTAAAGCGAACGTTTCGACTCACATTGCAGGTCTTCTTCAGGGCAAAATATATAAATATTCAAATAAATTTGAAGCATCCCTTCATTGTTTATTCATTATTTGTTTTTACTGCTTCCCTTCATCTTGAAATAGTTTTATAACTCTATAAAATTTCTATAATTGTTTCAATAATTCCTAATTTTTTTTTAATTTTTCATTGTTAGTCTTATGGTTTAATTTTGTTTTCTTTGGTTTTATGTTTTTTAGTCTTTGTTATTATATAATTCAATCCCATCTGGTGTTAGGACTCTATAATTTATCTTAAATACCGTTTTATTGCTTCATATTATTCCTTATCTCTCATTCGATAATTATCTGTAACTATACCCTCCGTTTTTATTATATCTACTTAAAGTGTTCCCTATTTTTGTTACACAATTTTTATCACTCATATCACCAGATGACTATACATTTGTTCATGATTTCTTATCTATATACTACATATGTAGTTACTTTTTACAATATATTATTTTATCTTGTACATTTAGCCCTGAAGAAGACCTGCATTCTGGTTTGAGACGTTGCCTTTATTTAATGCTCTGATACAGTATATACAAACGATCTCTGGTAATTTGGATATTTTCCTAGGCTAATCCAATTTCACTAAATCTCTTGATTATATATAACACTAAATTCACTACACTTATATGAAGTAATCGAAAACTTTTTTAAGCAAATTTTTTTATTAAAGAATAAGGGTTGCTTATTTTTTCGTCCTTGTTATTCACTAAAATATTCTCGCAACTGAATCCTGTGCTGTCAAACCCTGTGCAGGTCTAGGTTCCTCTATTTATTTAGCTGGTTATAGGTTTTTTGGTTGCGCACCGCAAAACGGCCACAGGAGGCCAAACAAGCACTCACATAATGGAAGAGAAAGAAAGGATGAGGACAAATGAGAGACCAGGTATCCTGCGCAACAAGTCCTTCCTCGAGAGTCCTCCTGAAGAAAAAATGGCAGGATAATACCCTCCCTGTGACAAACCTTTGTCGCTCGCCGCCTATTTCCTTTCCATTAGCCATTGTATCTCGATCTGGGGCGGATCTCGGATCGGGACTGTTTTATCCTCGTGCAAGCGCGGAAAGTAGATACTATATTTCTCTTGTGTTCCGCAAGTGAACCGCCTCTCTTGGGCTCGGAGCTGATAAGCATTCAATAAAATTTTTGGGGAAGTTGAACATGTGTTTCAATTAGTGCGGCAGTGAATGAAGTGAAGAATGCCTTTATCAGAAATAGCACAAACTCAAAAGAGTTTCCTGAATGTTGTAGTTATAGCAGTACAGAGCATCACATCTATCTTAAATGAACTTTAAATAATAGATGGAATATTCAAGGGATTTGATAACTATCTAAAAACATAAATTTATTCAATTATAGGATTCGGGTATCAATCTTATTTATTTAAATAAACCAGCTATGTTATATAAAGTAAATTTTGAAGAATCCTAATTATACATCATTAGTCACATAATGCATAATAAACAAGTACTAGAGCCAAGGAAGCGAGAAGAGAATATCAGGTCTCGTATAGTTATGTAAGTAATAAAAAACAATAATACCACTGGTTTCTAAGCTAAGACTTTAGTATATCACCCCAAAAAGGGTAAAATCAAAATACTGAAATTAATGGATGCTGTCTTAACATTCCTCTTAACAGGCTCAACGAGTAAATTGATCAATTTAATTTAATTCTTCGAAGAATATTTGAGCTTTCTTAGCAGTCTTTATTTTGTAAATGAATTAGAGGGATGAGGTAAAAAAAAGAAATGAATTCAAGATATTTAAATGTAACCATAGTGCCTTTTAAAAAATGTTGTAGTTCACTTTTTTCACAAAAATGTAGTACAATTTAGAGAGGGATGCATTTGAGAAACAAATTTAATAAAAACAATAATACCAATAGAATAAATTCATTTAAGATACCAAACATAAATAATTACGACATGATTGTGATAGGATTTGTATATTCTTAATATAATAAAATCATGATGAATAATATGATTATAATGTAATCAATACTAAAAAATCTTACATTATTCTTATAAAAAGCAAACTTGTAGAGATAATACATAGTATATTGAATATGTATATATCTTATATATATTAAAGATTTGTTATACCTAAATTATATAACTAAAACAACAATATCTGTATAAAGTAACAATAATTTGAATGCAAGAGTAATGCAGGGTAAAAATAAATCTTTTGTCACAACCACACATGAATAGTGAAGGGTGAGTGAGCCCTAAAAGGCTGATAAAACAATTGATAATTAGATATCTGCATCCCCCGCGAAATAAGTGTTTAAGTCAAATCTTAAACACTTTTAAGTTTTTTAAAGTCCAAATTTTAGACCAAGATGATTTAATTGTATTGAAGGAAGTGGAATCGTGTAACTATTGTAGTCTTTGGCTTGTTATGGAGTTATAAAAAGCATTAACTCCATTTCAAGTCAAGGCAAGACTTAGCCATTTATGCACTACAACAATATCACGATTCAGCTTCCCTCGATACAATTCACTCGTTTTTAACAAATTTCGACTTTTTCACTACAAATACATATGCGTTATACTACAAAATACTTGTTTCTCTGCAAGTGTTATCAAGCATTCATAAAGATGAATTATTTCAACTTGAAATAAATGATTATTGTGTAAATTAATATAATAACAATAACATAATAATTTTAATATAAGCGAACAGTGTTTAATAAGTTTGTTATAAAAATTAATTTTATCAAGAAACCTTGATTATATATATTACGTATATTAATTAAACATTTGCACGCATTTACATTATATAGAACTATATCTCGGTACTTAGATATCATAAATTTAACTCTGTCATATAACATGAATTATTCCAGTTTAAAGCGAGATGATCTAGCAAAGTTATCAGCCTCAGATTTCTGCATGGTTTGTCAAGGCAGAGTTCCGTAACCACCTTGATTTACCTTCTAACAACAATGGATCTTTACATTTTTCTTTTGCTTCTATTTCAGTTCTTCTTTAGCAGATAGGCCAATGGTAGTAGAGGGCAATGCCTCGTCTAGGTCTCAAAGAAATAGACAGAATGCAATAAATTGTTTTATTTAACATCAAATTAATGAAATAATATGTAATTTGTAATACTGTCATTCGAATTGTTTATTCTTTATTATTTTATTTTCAACGCAAAAGCCAACGAAATATCATCAATCTAGCTGTAGCTCCATTTTTAGGTTATATTTAAAAAATATATTTCATTACAATAGCAATGAAGCATTAAGATAGAATGTTATTTTTTTAATAAGGTGTGCTTATTTGATACTTCTTCACGTTTATAACTCAAAACTACTGGTTCAGTTGTGAAAGTTACTCCAATTATTAAAACAAAAATTTCATATTTAAAGTGTCGGTATTATCTTTTTATGGGTTTTTAGAATCCATTTTCATTTCAATAATACCAGTCAAACCTAAAATGGTTTGGGGTAGAATCATATTGATAACACTGGTCGACAAGGTTTTTTTCACAAGAGATCTGAATAGTGAATCTAGTGGCATTTTCCATCCTGAATTCAGATATGTAGTCAGAATTTTCCCATCAGGCATAGTTTTTCTGTAAAAGCTACTTTTCAAAATATGATTTTAGCGTTTTCTTTGACCTGTCATAGGAACCGTTACCTCATATGTAGTAGCTATTTTACTCAAGCTGTATTATTGAAATTATTTGCAATGTTTGCTGAAGCGCAATAAAACATGACTGTGCAGGTTCATTGTTGTTGTTTATACATGTTCAGACCTCTTTGGCATTGTGATGTGTCAGTATTGGGCTGACTGTGAGATTGTTGAGTAGTGAAATAGTTCCTTCCTTTCTGTTTAGAAGTGTATTGTGTATGTTGTGCATGTTGTATTTCTGTGCTTTATTTTTTCATCATGCAAAGAAATTGTGTAAATCATGCAGATAATTTCTGCTATATTTGTGGTGAGCTGACCTTCAAGTCTCAGAGGCGAAATTTGACCCCACTTGTAAAGAAGTGTTATAAACTTTACTTTTGCTGTCAAGTTGGTGATTTTGATAAGAGCTGGGCCCCAAATACATGCTGTGTTTCTTGTGTTAGACTGCTGACTGGGTGGAAAAATGGTACACATCATATGCCATTTGCAATTCCCATGATTTGGAGGGAACCGAAGGATCATTTAACTGACTGTTATTTTTGTTTGACAAATATTAAAGGGATCACATCTAAAACAAAATATACAGTTAAGTATCCGAATTTGCAATCAGCAATGAGACCTGTCTTACACAGTTCCCGTACCAGTATATGCAGATACAACCTTAAGTGATAACTCTGGTTCTGACCTGACTGAAACTTCAAATGATTCAGATGAAAATAAAAATGATCTTACATATGAAGCCAGTAGCTGTTCATCAGAACCATTCTTTCCCAATCAGCAAGACCTTAGTGACTTGATTCGCGATTTAAATCTGTCTAAACAGCAAGCGGAAGTTTTAGCTTCCAGACTCAAAGGGTAGAATCTACTCCAAAAAGATGTAAGAATTAGTAGATATCGTAGCCGCCATAGTGTTTTCAAAGTATACTTCTCTGAAGAAAAAGGTATTGTGTTTTGTAATAATATTTGTTCAGTTATGGAAACTCTTGGGTTTCAACACCGGCCAGATGAGAGGCGATTGTTCAAAGACTCCTCTAAAGTAAGTTTGAAGGCTGTGCTGCTACATATTGGCAATAAACTTCTATCAATACCGGTAGCGCATGCCGCTGATATGAAAGAGACATATGAAAATATGAAACTAGTTTTAGAGAAAATACAATATGGAAAATATGAATGGAGTATCTGTTGTAATTTAAAGGTCATTGCTTTATTGCATGGTTTGCAACTTGGGTTCACCAAATTTTGCTGTTTTTTGTGCGAGTGGGACAGCAGAGATAAGAAGTCTCACTACGTTAGAAAGTCATGGCCAAAACGTGAATCTCTTATCCCTGGCCAGAAAAATGTGGCATGTGTCCCTTTAGTAAAGTCTGACAAAATATTTTTACCTCCATTGCATATTAAGTTAGGAGTTATGAAAAATTTCGTCAAAGCTATGGATAAACTTTCTGATGGATTCTTTTACTTGAAATCGAAATTCCCCAAAGTCAGTGATGCTAAATTGAAAGAAGGAGTTTTTATAGGACCACAAATCCGATCATTAATGGCTGATGAACATTTCGAGGGACTGTTAAATCCACTGGAGAAAGCAGCCTGGCAGTCTTTCAAAAGTTTGTGTTTCTTGGAAACCATAAAGCAGAAAACTATCGTGACATAGTGGCTGATCTTCTGCATTTTTATAAAGCTATGGGATGCAACATGTCTTTAAAAATTCACTTCTTGGACTCTCACTTGGACTTCTTCCCCGAAAACCATGGAGCTGTCAGCGATGAACACGGTGAGCGTTTTCATCAGCAAATTTCTACAATAGAGAAGAGGTACCAAGGCAAGTGGATTTCCTATATGCTAGCTGACTACTGTTGGACTAAAATGAGAGACGTTCCAGATGCAAAATATACCCGAAAATCACAATCTACCACTTTCTAGGTAAGTCAGAATCAGTAGTTATAATTTTGAGTTAGATAGCTAGTTACGGATTTTTTGGAATATTATAAAAAATTCAAATGAATATCACACAAAACTCCTGCCCGATGGGGAAAAACTGTAATTATATTTGAATTCAGCACGAAAAATACTTTTAGAATCTGTTATTTTAATTCTTGTGAAAGAAAAAAAGTTAAATTTTGTCGACCACTGTAATTAAACCTTCTTTATATTGGCACAATAAATATTTTGATGGCTGTTAGAAAAATTCGACTCCGCCTAAAAACGTTTTATTATGACGAACTTAAAACATCGTCTTAGAGAGAAACTTAATTTGATAAAACAATGCTATTGAGCTGAAAAAGGCATTATTTATGTTCGGAAGAATAAACACACCTTTTCAAAGAGAAAATTAAAATTCCTGAACTAAACAATGGATTGTTTTATTGTTAGAAAACCCATTGTTAAAAAGGAGAATAAAAGATAAAAGGGACAGTCGGTGTTTGGCAGAGTAAAACAGATGCCCTTAAACTGCTTGTGTTATAAAATATTAAAATACTTGTAAATTGTGTATTTCCAAAATAATACATTACTTTAATAGCCGCATTAGTAATTTTAAAATAGTACAAACCGGTGATAATCTGATTTATATTTACTCTGGTTTGGATAATTGAAGTAATTTCATTTTTTAAATTATATTAAATTTTTATTTTATGTCACTAGCAAAAAATTCGATAGCTTAAAATATAGTTTTGTCCCAAGAATTCACTAACAAGAATTATCTGCGATTTTGATGTAATTTTATATGTTAGATTCTGTTTTCAATATATAATGAATGATCCTATTAAATTAGGCTCCTGTATCATCTATCCTAAAATAGAGAAGTGTATATATCGAAATATGAATCGGACACTTATTTTAGTTTCCTAAAATTTGGGACCAAAGTACCTTGAACATGAACTATCATGTACTACATAATTGCTGCTTAAGAAAATAGTTTGGTGATATTAGCTTGGAAGAAGATCGCGGCATTTCCAAAAGCTGCATTTTTTACTAATATAAAATTCTGAGAAATTTATCAAGCCTGTTATAAGATTGTTACAGACTTAATGATGAAGATAGTCGAGAATAATTTCTTGAACCATTATTATGTCTGATATATAAAAATTTAAAGTAATTTGAATCGAATATCAACTGTCATCAACTTTTAACTTGATGTGTTTACATCATCACATCATTATGTTCTAAATTAGTTTAATAGTATGATCCACACTTAACCATTTTAATTGCTATATAAACCAATTTTGATCAAAAAGGATATCTGTTCCCGCAGACACTCTTGTGGCTTAAAGATCCTTTATAAATTGATAGGTACCTTTAATTGTTGAATAAACCTGGCTGTCGAGTGCACACAGCTAGCTTCCACAGAGTACAGTCTTTACCATAAATTTAACCATTGAATCTTTAAGGACTCTAATGCTGTAGATTTTATATTAATATATGCAAATAAAAACAGTTCTAATTTCTTGGTGAACTGTTATACCCTTGCAGTTATATTACTGTAAAAGGAGATGGTCTCAATTTTCGTACATATAGCCTCATTTATTTATATAATTATCACTATAGGAAGCGGAGTGGCTTGATGACAGATCGCGGAGTTGCCGTGCCTGGGTTTAAATCCGGCCTTGGTAGGCTTTTATTTCATCTTTTAGCGGTCGGAGATGTATCCTATGGGATCTAGGACTCTCCTAGCGCTCACCTAGTCTCCATTCAGTCGGCACTGACCACACACCGCAAGATGCTTCATTCTCCATTGTGGTGTTAATAAGAATCTTTGTCACTCCGTGATTTCAGTGAAAAAAATCAGGTTTTTTTAATCAATTAGTGGATAAAAAAATTACCTACTTACACTGTACATTAAGTAGCATCCACCTAGTATTCCATTTTTTTCTCCTGTACAGCGTTAGTGAAATCATATTAATTTTTTCATCATTTTAAACAGCACATTTCACTGTAAGAACCGACAGGATACACCAGAAGCTGTGACGTGATCTAAAACTCTTACGTGAGGTCTGAGATATACACTACTACTGGATTATAGATAACGGTTCATTACCACTGTTTACTATTTCTTCAAAACAGTAGTATTTACTTGTTGTCAAAGGATAGATATAAATATTCATTGCTAATATTTATTATTTTTTTATATATTTACATTTAAGACAAATTAGAAGCGTTAATAAGAACAAATTCAAATCTGCAACCTAGTATAAAAACAGACAGACCTATCCTAAACCAGCGTGGAAAGTAGTGATAAGAAAATATATGGAATTAAAGAATCTGCTGAAGTGATGCGAGAACAAATTTAAATTTTCAACAATAAACTTGATCAAGTAAAGAATAAATATTGTAACCTCAAAAGGCTGTTATGTTTATATATGTTGGCTTTAATTCTAGATTTGAGCTAGAATTTATTCAGGCATCAATTTATTTGAGCTATGCTCTGTTTGTAACCAAAAGGAACCAGAAACTCTGATTCATATTCTGTTTGAATGTCCTATTTATGATAATTTACTTACTAAATTAATCAAGAAATATTGCTCTCACAATAGTAATGTGGTAAATGTAATAGACTTATTGAATATCATTTCTCTTGAGCAATTAAATGATATTTATAATAATATGACATTATGTATAAAGTTGCGAATGTTTATAATTGAAGAATAATTGTGTTATTTTAAACATCAAGAATACATATTTCAGTGTACATCTGTAGATACATATGCATGGCTGGACTTGTGTACTGTTGGAGTGTAAGGCATTATCTCTGATAACGATAGTATTTTTTTCTATCATTTTGTGTATTAAAGATTTAGTATAGGTATATTTTAGTTTATAATTAAGTAATATAGATATTATTTTGTATTTATTATTATTAATATTAGTATTATTATTTTTTTTGTTAGATAAATTCTGCGTTAGTTAATAGTGAATTATTTAATGATTAAATTAATGTTAGGTTGCCAAATGCATCTGTAGAGGAGTATTCTTAAGAGAATATAAAATAACAAAAAAATTGTTTGTTTGTTTGTTTGTTCATTTAACGTCACTTTATGCTGCTATGGCTAATCGGACGATGCTACAGTGGGAGCTCTAAATTTTGCCTATCCAGGTTTAATTAGGATAGGGATTTTTAAAGAGTACCTGACATCTTACAAACAAAAAAAAATTGTAGTAGTACTGTTTTTTATTTTTTATTTTATAAACATCATTTTAGCTTTTAGTTGAAATTTGGAAGCAGGATACAATGGTTAGTATTATTTAAGCTAAGGATAAATCGGTGATGTGTCAGCTTTATTGCCCAGGCTGAACGAGCACTAGCACAGAAGTGACAGGAGTGCTAAATTCTCGCCCCCTCTTGCTTCGGATCCAGGATTCGGAATCCCAAGGCCCGAGCCTCATTAGCAGGGCTCATATCCCATTGTCTACTCCAGTTGGAAATTTTAATCTTGATTTATTGGAGGAGGTGGAGAGGAGAGGCAATATAAATCCAATCCGGAGGCCACTACATCATGCGGCATCTTCACAAATCTGGGGACCTTTCCGCCCGGGTCGGGATTCCACTTTTTGCACCCCTCAAGTATCCTTCTGTATATTTTTGGGCTTATTTTTATACTTATTTTATATTTCTTTCTTCCGACTGACTTTTAAATTCGGATTGTACTCGGTCCTTGGAAAGAGTTATTTTATTTGGCCATATGTTCCCACGATCCTTTGTCGAAAATGCCAAGCAAGACGATTTCGAATAAGTTATGGAATATATCGTTAGATTAAATTGTTGAAATGATTATTCTCCTCTACTTGGCAGTGTCAAGATTATTTATTTATGCTTGATAAACAATTATAAATTATTCTTTATTTATTATTATTTTTTCAAATTTTTATCGTTTCTGATTAAAATTCATATGAACTGATGAATGTGAACGCAAAAGTTAAATAAAAAGCTCCAAACCTAGAATTTTAGCTACGCAAAAAACCAATAGCAATTGTAATATTTGTAAAAATGATTTTTCTAGTTGATACTTTTTATTTCTTTATTTAGAAGAAGGAATCCCAAAAAATTAATATATCATTCAATAGCAATTTCTCTTTTGGTAGTGCAAACTTAACTTGTTTAATTTAAATATCCGTCATAAAGTGATGGGCACTAAATATAAATAATTAATATGCAAACATCGTCTAGAGACACTATATGTTGTACATGTTTTGTACTATGGTTAAGTCGGTCTTATAGTGCTTGTCCTGAATCAGCGGTGTACTTAAAGATCAATAAGCCCCCCCGAAGTTGATCCAGACAGAGGAAGGAAGCCGGGAATTGTTGGCAATTACCTGAGATGAGCGGGTGATGTACGATTCCACTCTAGGGACTTATAGCCGATACTCCTTTCTTCGGCTATCGTCATGGCCATGATCATTTTATGGCCTCGCCAAATAATCGATTGCTTTCCCCACTATCGAGCTATGGCTCATTAATCGATTAATAGTGAAAACATAAAGTAACGCTTTTGTAAGAATTCGGAAGTGATGAGTTCAAGTTTCAGTACTCATTTTTGACAATATGCCTTCCTCTTTTAGGATGAGTCTGTTAATATACAGTTTTGAGACTTCTCATATTTTAACTAAATTATAAAACAAGCCGGTTTTCTGATTTATTAGTCATAAATAAGTAATCAATTCATTAAGCAGATAAAAAAAGTAATGTTTAATTAAATGCTGCTTTCTAATTTCTAACAAAGTTATTATTTGACTAGTTTTAAAATATGCAATAATTTAAAACCTCAATGAGATTATTATCGTAGGGTACGCAATAGTGTTGACATATTTTCAATGTAGGTTTTATAACAATTTTATTTTATAACAATGACCAAGTAAATTAAAAAACCCTAGGTTCAAAACAAGTATTTTATTATATGCACCCCCCAACTATCTCCGTTCTCCATTTTATTATATACATATGTTTTATTTCTCTGTGTGATTATACCCTAATATCAACTTCATACTATTTTCCTTCTATCTTCAGTTTCTCTTTATGACATCGATATTCTAATTCCTCATAAATTTATCCATTTCATGTTACAATAACATAATTGTCTTTCCTCTCTAAACTTTCTTGTTCCTTATATTTATTTCTGTAATTCGGTTGCTCTTGTAATGCTCTATGCAGGGAATTCAGGCATATCTGTTTCAGAAGTCCACCTATATTAGTAACGCTCCTGATAAATTTGCTTCATTGAAGGAACAAGTCTTAAAAGTAAAATAAATTTTTCTTTTAACTTCACAGAGCAGGATATTTATGAATTTATTGGAATCTTGAAGTAACAACATCTTTTATATTACAGCTCGTTCTTTTTTAAGTAATATCTTAGTGATACATTCGGTAATTTAAGAAATGTAATTGGCATAAATTTTCATTCTGTGTAAAGATAGTGGAAACCTAGAAGTTATTCCAAAAACTCTAATACGTCATCCAATAGTGATTGCTCATATAATGACATTTAGGTATGCATTTGTCATAGGTTTTATAGATATGCATTATTTTTTATGGATTTATCCATTCATTTATTATTGTTAATATATATGGGAATCAATGATGACTATTAGTAGCGGAATCGTGTATAAGTGATAAGTGCTGCAATTTGTTTATTACACACATTAATTCTAGCAGCACTCGACTTCGTTATGTTATCTGCACAGTGGGTAATATCTTCGATACAAGTGCAAAGTATAGAATGGAAAACATAAAAACATAGGTAAAATACGTTTGGCGATATGCACTGATTTTGAGTGAATCTTGAAAATCTTGTGTGCACTGCCTTGAAAAGTGGTGTTTTTCGCTCCCATACTTTACCGACGAATAAAAATAGCAGTCAATATTTTATCTGTCCAGGCATCTTCAGGGCAGAAAGAGGATAATCACATACTAAGCACGTCCTACCCTCCGATTGCAGCATTAAACTAACCTGATAACTAAATTATCATTCTCTTTCTTTCCTGAATAGGCGCAATATTGATTGATATAATCCCGTTTTTAGTTTGAATACTGAAGCTAATTTGTATGAAATGTTTCCTCTTACACCTTAATGCTTTATTTACGTTTGAATTATGAGACATATACAATGTTTGACATCTAGTGGTACTCGTTTAGTTCAGTAGCCTCAGGTAAAACAGGCATTGAGTAATTTCCAGCTCCAGACCTCTCATCCTTCGATACGAGATCCCTGAGGACCCAACATCCTGCCGGAGGACAACATCGATCCGGCAAGGGTTGAGGCAGAGCCCTGCTTTTTTGCCAGAGCCACCTGATTCTATATTCACTCTGCAGAGAATGGCAGGCACGAGGGAGCAGTGAATCCTCACTATCCTTTGGGAGGCTGTCAGTCCGCTGGCCAGTCCACATCTCTTAGCGCCTGTCCCATCTCATGCCAATTTGGCCTCTGTCTATCCCGGGGTCAATCGCAGAGCTTAAGAGCACCGACTTTTTATTCTCTGATGGGATAGAATGAAAAATCTATACGAGAAATACTGTCACTCAGGGTATCCAATTAAGAAGAATTGATCGATCCCTGAGTAATATACAACAAATTTCGACTTAACCACTTATCAACCGGGGGTTCAGATATGATGGATCATTATAAATAACTGATTTAATTTATGTCTTCACTATGTTCAGGAGATTTAATGTTGAACAACTACCCGAAAAAATTCGATATTTTCCCATGTCCGGTTTAGTTTAGCATAACATTTCAATATTCTTCTTAATAGTAGCTGGTTCTATAATGCAAGGAAAACAAAACATTATCTTCAGTAAACTTCTTGCTAATATAGATTTATGAAACCGATGTTTTAAATAGGGTCGATTGGTATTGTCTCTTAAGACGCAAAACACCTACATCATTAGCGCCCGATTTATATAACGTCTAGAAGTGAACAATAAAAGAAAAACACTGTAAGACTTCATTCCTAGAAGGGCCAAGGGCTCATTACGTAGTACAGAATTTAATGTTTCTATGACAATAGCTGTACAGGGAGGTTATTTGTCCTAGATCACGCTCAGTCGTTGGGTTCCCAACCCAATTGAGGAGAACCACTTTATTGAGACTGAGTGAGCCTCGGGATAATCTCCAGATCCGACAGGGTCAATTCCAGGGTGTTAACGTAATAAATAAATTATCTACCACTGCATTATTTGAACCCCGGACCTATGGCACGGCGACTCAGCATTCTACCACAGACATCCGCTCCTCTTAAACAATTAAATAAGTAAATATAATAGTAAAATAAATAAACATTATAATTTCTTTTCGGTAATTAGCGGCTTTCGAACACTCTCTTTTATTTTTTATATTTAATTAACATTGAAAAATGCAGTAACAAAACAAATATTGTAGGTTTTTTAAAATGTTTTTATTGCACAGGGTGCAGAAGAGAGAGGGTTCGAAAATAAATAAACTTGTATTATGTATTCTAAGAAATATTTTTTTAATATGACACTTGGTTTAGTACAGAGTTTAGTGCTCAAACTGTATGATTTTACATATTTACGTTGTAATAAATAATTATATGACAGATACAAATATAAAAAATAATATTAGATTTTACACTGATTCATTCACGAAGACCCAGTGACAGTTACTATAGATATAGTGTTCGATGAAGGGTAGAAAAATATTTTGACTGCTGGGGACCGAATATCCCCCACATCGTTACCTCTGGAACCTACCTGGAACCTCAGAGGTAATCCCAAAAATATTGCCTGTGGGGACATTTAATTCCTCTTTCAATTCTTCAATAGACCCAACAATGGCTTAGCCCAGGGCTCTTTGTCGGCCTCGAACCTGGCGGGAACCCTTTGATCTGCGGCCGCTGAGGTGCTGCGTTCGAGGGCAGTTGGGACACTTGCAGATAACGCTTGAGTACGCTTCACGACTCTCGGCATCGATATGTCGGAGCAGGCAGAGGTATGATTGAAGAGCGTCTGTGATACGGAAGAAACTGCCTACAAACGATGCCTCACCTGCACATGCCTGTCATAACTGTAGCTTTGTCGTAGAGCAAATAAGCCGGTTGGAGCTTGAAATCTCTGCAGTTATTGGAGGTCGATAAAAAGAAGCAGTCTTCCTCTTACTCTCTCACTCTCTCTCTCTCTCTCTCTCTCTCTCTCTCTCTCTCTCTCTCTCTCTCTCTCTCTCTCTCTCTCTCTCTCTCTCTCTCTCTCCTCTCTCTCTCTCTCTCTCTCTCTCTCTCTCTCTCTCTCTCTCTTCAGTTTCAAGCCAGTGATCTTCCATTACTTGGCAAAGTATCATCAATCCAGGCGATCATTATAGAATTACAAAAGGAAATCTCCATTGCTAGGGATTGTATTTTTTTTATTAAGCCTTGTAGCAAGTTCTGTTTGCTGTCTTTCTATAGACTCTTGAGGAGTTATGAATGATCAAAAATGGAAGAAAGTCTATTCCAAGGAAGAAAAGTGTTGTCTGTCAAAACGAATCGTTTCATCGTTTCCCGGGACGTACACTTCCTCAATGGTGTGGTGTTGTGGTCGCTATTTTTACTCTCTTGGTATGTTCAACTGGACATGCGTGAAGGCTGCAAGAGCCTGCGGCAGAACTCTGTGACTAGAGAGAGCCATTCTTTATTTTACACATCAGAAATTTTTAGTTAACTCATCGGCAATTAATATTTTCCAGGACCTTTGGTTCACTGAGTGCTTCTCACTTCAGTGTCCTCTAGATTTCATAATTTTGTACCCGTGCCGTGCAAAGCGTCTCTCATCTATTTTTTTGGAACTATGCTGGGCCTTGCAGAGATCTTTTTTTGTGATAGTTTATGCAATGAATCATCTTCTATGTTGATGAATTATTGTGTAATTGAATATATAATACTAATAGAAGATTCAGAACGTTTTCTTATGCAAGGTAAATGTAGCATGCCGGTTTCTTTAGTTTATGGTAGCTTTTGAACTAATAAGTTGCATTGTAGAATTAAATCTATTAAAACACTGAAATGTAGAAATATTTATATAGAACATTCCTCAAGACATTTAAAAAATCGAGAAATTAGGAGAAAAAACTGCAAGGTGATTCATGAATATAATATATTTTGAATCAATGCCATTTCTAAAAACACATTTTAACTGAGCTAATACTTTCTAAAACGACATAAAACCTTCGGCGAAATAAAAAAAGTTCACATTTTAAATGTGTTTTGCTGACTTACTAAAAAAAGCCACCTTGCATAAAGCATTCATGACATCCCAATGTCGGCGTGTCTCACATTTTATCCATTGTTCCTGCTTCATTTTATTCAATGTTCAGAGGAATGTATTAATATTAATTGCCTTCGTATTTGAAGAAGACTTTTATTAGGTAGTTTAATTTAATTTGTTTGTCCACCTTAAATTCGTTATGTCATAGCCTGTACCTCTGATAAAAATACCCATTTTATGCAAAAGTATACTCTATATTTGTATTATTATATTTGTCTATGTAGGGAGCGGAGTGGCTCAGTGGTAGAGCACTGAGTTGCCGTGCCGAAAGTCCTGATTCAAATCCCGCTGCAGAATGTCTGTTTGCGGCCGGAGATGGATCATATGAGATCTAGGACCCTCTTGGGGCCAACCCATTCTCTATAAAACGCCATAAAAATAGGGTACACATTAAAAGAGGAGAAATCTGACAGTTGAGCGTGATCTAGGACAAATCAACCTGCAGAACCGTTGTCTATGAACCAGTACAGTCTCTACCATGTACTGAACCCCAGACACGTTCGCGGGTTGTAGTGGTAAAGGTTTTTTTTTTGTCTATGTAATAGTTCATATAAAGCAAAACATAGCTCAGGGGTTTAGGAAATGGAGTTGCTCAGCTGAAGGTTCCGGTTTAGGGTCCAGCTGTGGCAGACAAATTTCAAATAATTTAATTGACACGTGATCTGCAGACATTCATGCAACTCATCCGACCTCTATAAACTGGTTACCGTAAATCAGAGGAAAACTGTTGGTCGAGCATTACCTCCACCAAATCAACTGCCTGCACAACCGCTGTTTAAACAACAGTAAAGCCTATACCATGCACTGAACTCAAGACTCAATTGTTGTTACTGGGTTGTAGTAATGCAGGCAAAAGGTAAAATAATCATTCCAAAAATTTTTATTTGTCTTAATATCTATGTTTTGCAAATTACTAATACTATACCAAGATAAAAAAAAGTTTCTTTCGGTTAAGATTTTCAATAACTGTTTCCCTTCCTTCACCCAGATGGATATTCATAACATCGAAGCCCAGTTTTAGTATTGCTTCGTAACTTTCATAAATAGGTGACTTTCATCTTGTCCGATGAACAGCAAACGATAAACAGTGCTGTTTTAAAAGCTTAAAAAAGTAAAAAAAAACGTTCTATCAAGACAAAGGCAAAGAAACTGTCCAACGTTTACCGGGTAACGTCACCTCATGGGCTGTTGTGGAACTTATTAAACAATAGTTGATTCAGATGGTAACTTGTTGGAACTAAAAGAAGTAGAATGTTCAATCACACCTCCCCCAACAATTATGCCTTGTACGACCTATAAATTAGCCAGTATAGCGCTGACCGGATCCTAACACTGCCTATCAATCGCAATGGGAACAAGATCTGGACCTCTATCAAGATCTGAGAACTACATCAGAACCCGTGGAGTGATCAGTTAGCCCTGATGTGTATGAACTCTTTGGACAAGATCCGTTTCTTAGATCCTTAATGAGAGATACCTCAGACCCTCTGTGGGAACGACACATCTGGGTGGATGCAAATGCGGGAGTCGTGCCATCTCGCCATGACCAGCTGCATCTTCTCCTTCTTCGGTCCACTTTCTAGGCTCGTCTCCATTTTAGAACTAACGAGCCTGAATCTGGGCTACTGTGTAGTCGCTCCTAATGTAAATTGACGGCCGTTTAGATATTTGTCGATCTTATCTCCCAACTAGAGAGTGTCTTTAGCATATTTCCGCTTTCGCTATTATTATTGTGGATCTTCTTTCTCCTTGTTTACAAAGATGGAAGTACTCGCTCGGTATAACGGTGCGCCTTACTTAATTTACATTAGCCCACTGTTAGGTTCAGGAATAGCACTTTCAGCAAAGTATCTCATTTCTTTCTCCGATTTCCATTGACATGGATGAAGAAAACCAAAAAATCTAAAATTTAAAATAAAATGTTTTGGCTTGTAAATTTTTTTACATAATCTTTTAAAAACGTGTATGTGAGGTGAGGTGTATTTATTCATAGTAAATATTTATATGTTTGGCTTCATAGTTATACTGGAAATACATACGTTGCTAAACATTCTTTAATTAAATATTTGTTGAAAAATAAAATACATTTGCATATTTATCATATATTGTTGTTTGTAGGATTCCTAGATCATTATTACATTGCAAGATTATGAAGTAATAAAAAAATGAATAAAAATCAAATTCGAGAATCTACGATAACATAAACTACCAACCAAATGTTAAGGATCTGGGTATTCTACCTAAAAATACGACTTCATCATGTTGTTTATGTGAATTGCAGATTGAAAATAGTCTTTTAGGCGGAGCGATTCTAGAATAGTCAAAATTAAGTCTTTAATACAGGGAATTACTCCCCTTGGATTGCTCCACATTCCTCGACTTGCCTTAAGGGACACTATCTTGATGTTGGAGGACCGGCTTACTCGTACTGAGAGCGTCTCATCTCATCATCCTTAACTCTAGGATCCATCACTGTATCTTGGTTGCCTCTATGATCTTCCCTTCTTTTCTTCCTCGAGAGGCTGCCTACCAATTCCTTATGCTCAGATTACTGGCAGCACCGCTCATACATTCTAGGCATCACAGTTTCGGTTTACCGACCTTCCTTTTGCGACTGGTTTGACTCTAAATACTTTTTGGGGGAATTGCTTCATTCTCAACCATCCGTACGACGTGGAGTAGGCCATCTTAGCCTTGCCGGTCCACAGAGGTCAAGAATTTTATCATTTTTACGTAATCTCCATAGATAATTTTTTTTTAGTGTATCATCTGTTAACTGGTTGTAACTGTTATTCGTTTATATATATATATATGCTTATATATGTTTATATATATATATATATATATATATATACTTATATGCATATATGATTATATGCTTATATGTATACATGTATACATGTATATATATATATATATATATATATATATATATATATATATATATATATATATATATATATATATACACAACTTGTTGGTTTGATTCATTCATTATGAGTTCATATTTTTTCAATTAAAGTTCAAAAGCAATGGTCAAGATTTTCAATAGGATTCCCTTATTTTATTCATTTTTTATCAATCTTGTCTTATATCCAAATGGATCCGAAAATCCTGAAGCTATCCTTCCTTTCATTAGCGGATTATCCTCCCCAGAAGACGGGAGTGACCCTCGAGAGACAAACTAGCGGATGGGTGGAGGCAGGTAGGTCCCTGGAGTGGCAATTCACCACTTTCTGGAGCAAGTTGGCCACTGAGGTCGATAACTTACACAATTGGAGCTGAGGCTATCTCCCCTTATCTGTCTCAATAGATCTCCTCCCAGTCCATTATATTCTTCTTTATATCTTCCCACTCCAAACCCAATCTCTCTATATTCGGTATCTGATAGATTGCTACCAGAAGTAATAAGTGGTAGATGAGATTCGGAGAAGTTTAATTTATTATATTTAATTAAAAATGAAAAACATAACATTTTTCATGATTTCGGGAAGTTTTAAATTATTCTGGTGAGTTATAATGGCAACACAACATTTTTTTCTCCTTTCTTATTCTCTTCCTCCTTTCGGAGATTGATAAAAGGACATTCGAAACAGTCTTAAATATCATCGATATGATTACACAAGATCTCTATATAATCAAACAATTTAAAATTCGATTAACATAACTGTATTAAATAAAACAGGTTTGGAGATAGGTCAGATGGAAAGTGTCAGAAAAATCAATCTTATTACATCTTAAACCTTATTGACCTGGATAGGCGAAATTTAGAGCTACCACTGTAGCATCGTCCGATTAGCCATAGCAGCATAAAAAGGACGTTGGATGAACAAACTAAACTACTAATAATATTAAACCTTATTAACTACTAAGCTATTATTAATAGACGCCAATAGAATGATGCATACACAGATTATTTTTTAAAAATGGTTGCCTTTTGAATAATTGATACAAAATGAATCCTGAAAAATAAGCCCGCAGAAGCCATTGTGCCCGTGTAATACCCCTAATGCAGGAGGCAGTGACAAGCGCCCATATTGGGTTTCAGCTAGTTCTGTCTGTAAATCCCATTCAATGTAAACCGGATTTGCAAAATCGCTATTCGATCAGCCGTCTATACTGTGCACTGGTAATGCACTCTATATAGAGCACTATAAAGAGCCTATAGAGCTCCTATAAAGAGGACCCAATGATATGGCTCGTTCTTGACAAAGGATACACAACAATAGTTATGGCGTAATGAACAATTTCTGTTTGAACGGGAAGAAATTATGTCCTTAATATCCGGCACATCTGCATCTCTATGCTTGCCGGAAGTGGATGAATGGCAATTTGTAGTTCGTGGCGTATAATATCCGAGCTGCTTTTGTCAGCTTCTATGCCGTTTTAGTCTTAAAATACGCGTGAGAACCAAGGAGTATAACAGAATGCATAACAATTATGTAAAACTGCATTTTAATTTTAAAATATTTTGACAAGTGCTCAGATTGGAAACACACGTAGCTCTGATGTATATCTCTTGAATAATTATCTTTATAGGTACAAAAATCTTATGCCACAAGTTGATCTTATCTTAGAGAAAAATTCTTTGCACTGGTTGCTTATTACATTATTATATAAATAATCAGTTCTTTATCGTTGTGATCGGTTCGCATACAAGATCTATACATGACGTAATCACGGATGAAGTACAATGTACAATTTTACATTATTCTCTGTTGGTTTGCATTGACAGATAAATCAAGCTGAAATTCAGTAATATGAAATTGAATATTTAAAAAAAAACTAAAACTAAAAATCTTATTGGGATTTAGAGATATACAAACTTAAGTTCAATAACATATTTCAGATTAATTGTCCCACTTGTTTTATAGTGGATGGGTATAGTAGCATCACAATCCACTATGCCCCACACCGAAGGTTCGAGCCCGGCAGGTGACCGTAGGATTTTTAAAGAGACGTAAAATAGGACTTAAAAATGTTTACGATGTCAGCTACTCGTTAAAGATCCCTATCCTAATTATACCTTGATAGACAAAATTAAGAACATCCATTGTAGCATCGTTATAGTCTTAATTGCATAAATTTAGGTTAAATGAATAAACGTAACGAGCAATACGCTGTTTACAGACTTTACAATAGCTTAATTATGAACTTTTGTATTTTGCCAATAAAAAAAGGAAAAAATATATATCAGATCTAACTTGTTTTTCCAAGTTCCCACAAATCAATATATTTATATTGAATAAGTTTATTTTTATTTTTACTATTTTATTTTTTGATTTTTGGAATAAATATGAGTTCTCTTGTGATAGCGCAAGAGGCATTTATTATAAATTTAACTTGTATTTAACCTGGTTAACAGGTTAAGGAATGTACCGAAATTCGGTAGGAAAGAAAGATAGATAAAAAAATGTTTTTATAAAGTATTACAACGTAAATCAATATATCATGTATTAATTTATGTTGTTATAAAGCTTTTGTAAATATTTTTTCTGAAATAGAACAAATACATGAACGATAGCACAAAAGCCCCATCAATTCCATGTATGCTACAAAAACATTGACTTTTTTTTTAAATGGTGACCGATTGAAGATTAAAGGTTTCACCAATAACTCCGTTATTTATCAGAGAATAATATATTTTTGAAGCATTATATCAAAGTCAGTGATTTACCATAGTGAAACAATAATAATAATAATAATAAACAAGTTAATCATAGAAATTCAAACATTTACCCTTGCACTATTTACCTTAATTTATCTAATGAAATGTCTTTAATGTTATTCTAACACAACTAATTATTTCCAAATGTAATATTTAACAAGAACGGTTTATTTTGAAAGAATTGGTATTGACAAACGGCAGCTAAAAATAAACTATTTTAAATAATAAAATTTAGAAGAGACAGTTTTCGGAAACCGCTCTAATAAAAAATTAAACAGCTATAATACGGTAAAGGCGTTTACACTTTTAATCAGATACGCCCTAATTACTTAAATATTTAAAAGAATTACAAATGCGTAGGGATTTTATTTTTAAGTTCACGTTATTAAGTTGTTATCAAGGTTTTTAATAGTTCATTATTATCGGGATAATTGCCTATATAAAATGTAAAACGGAGAACGTTAAATATTTATAAATATATTTATATACACAGAGGCCAACTCTCCAGCCCGAGTCATGAATCAAACACAAATTTCCACTTTATATATATTTAAAAATCCAATGCCATAAAATGCGTCATTTTCTTTTTTTTTTCATCCGAACTTTTATTGAATTTTTTGCTTGTCTACCGGTTGGATGTCAATCCAAGTAATTAGGGTGAACGATATAGAACAGAAAAAAACATTTTTTCATGGGGTTGTGCTCCGTAGAACTAGGGTGCCGGGGGTGTAGAATTTTAAAAAATAATTCAATTTAAAAATCAGAGTTTGACAGGTGGAGCTTCATTGAGTATAGTTATTGTAAGGTCCTGATTTGACTGCTGGATTTTATACATGGAATTTGAACGAGTGGAATGCAGTAATGTGTAGTAATGAGGAAGTCGATTCTAAATAAAACTATGCATAGTGTACCTCCTGTTGTCTATACACAGAATGCTTACATGAACAGAAACAATTATAATAACATGGTTATATATTATAATGTTATAATAATAAAAGGCTTGCTGAATTTCAAGGTAATTTCCACTAATCGCTACTTACAAACTTTCATCCATGGATTTTCACCCAAGCCCCTAATTTAACTGCAAAAATATGTAAATACCTTTTATTTCATTTCAGTTCTTTTTTGACTAGTCATTCTATTTCTATGGAGTTTGTTTTGTATTTTTATTTTTGGTTTTGTAAGTAATTCGGCTGTACGCTCTCTCAAATCCTCTTCTTCAGTTACTCCTTTTATCTATAAAAACATTATAAAAGTTCTATCTTTAAGCCAGCAAAGAAGCAGGCCTAAACTAGAAATTATATTTTTATAATGTAGTTATAATGCAATTGGGAAAAAAACACAATACAAAGCCTTTTGTTTCAAATTCAGTAATACACCCACTTATCGGTCGACGTTTCGCCTACGACGTTCAGCTATTCAGGTAATATACAACTGAATAATCAGTTGTATGTTGAACGTCTTGGTGGTGGGGTGCTGTCTCATGTTTGGAGCCTGTTCGGGCTGTTGATCGTTGGGATATATTGCACCTTTTTCTTCGAGATGTGATTCACATAACCCCTTTTTGTTTTTGGTGTCTTGATGATGCCTGAATAGGCGAAACGTCGAACGGTAAGTGGGTGTATTACTGAACTTGAAACATAAGGCTTTGCATTATGGTTTTTTCCCAATTGCGTTATAATAAATAATAGTGTTTCTTTTTGAGCTTTTTGCTCTAGTTTATTTATAATGTAGTGATATACTTAAGCATTATTTAACATTAATCAGTCCAGAAGCACTGTACTCAAGAAAAATTGAGAGAAAAATACTAAGAAAAAATCTGGGACCAATTAAATAAGGAAGCCATCATAGACGATGATAACCAGGAGCTTTAGACGCGCACAGATACAATTATAGACAAAAAAATAAAATGAAGAATTCAGTTCTATGGACACCTGCAATGAATGAACCTAAGCAGATTGGCTAAAGAACATTCACTTATCTTAAAAAAACTGAAAATGGTAAAAGCATGGATTAAGGAAACTGAAAAGGACATTGCAGAGCTCGAGGTCACTCCGGATGGCTTTGAATGACGATCTTTTCTTAGGAAGGAACTTCAGAATTAGTTGACCTTGTACATGAGGAAGAAAATAGTCCGGGTGGAGGTAAAAATATTCTGTTAAATATTGAGAACACTTTTATTATAAAACCAACGTTTCGACCCACATTGCAGGTCTTATAAAGAGCTTATGATGAAGTCAAGGGTTGAGGTTCAACAGCAGCAGGTTACCTTGATCCCATCGTAAGCCCTGAAGAAGACCTGCAGTGTGGTAAGAATACTTGGCTTTCCAATTAAGGGTTTTTTTTTACCTACATCCGGATTATTTTCTTCCTCAATTTTATAAGAGATTTGAAGAAGATTGCTGCAGATTGGCCTTTTCAGATGATGCGATACCAATTACCATCAATCATTTTTAATATTTCGGATAATACTTCGAACAATCTGAAGAATTTTGTGTAATTTCAAAGAGAAAATGATGAACAGAAATTGGTTGCTGACCATCTGTGTGTTAATGAGTCGAGAAAGGTCAATATGAAGAAATAATTGAAATACTTACTAACAACTGGCAATACATCTTCAAATACACTGGATTGTGTATATACGAAACCCGGACTTCTTAACTAAAACCGATGATGGCGAATCCTTATCATCGTGCAGGTCACCATTCCCCAACAAACCATGCCCCGAAGCTTCCACCCAACGCCCTGGAATTCCCCGGTCGACTACATACATCTGCATATAGTTAATGAGTTCCCGTTAGCCCTAAATAGAATATGAAACCAGAGAGGCAACTGCCTGTTTACATCAACCCGGCCATCTTCTATTCGGCACATCGCCTTGAAGACACTCCTTGAATATCCTCGTCGGTCCCACGCCCTCATCAGTATGGTCTGCCGGAGGGGGAAGGACATCCAAAGGTCGGGGCGTGCGGATTCCTCGCCGTCGCGGCAGCTACCGTCTTACCCGCAAGATTCGTCCTCCTACGATCTTGGAAATAGAAAGTAAATTTTTGATGGATTGGGATATAGAACATCAGGTAAACGACAGTTATATTTCATGGTTCGAAAACTTTAGATGTTTCTTCCCCAATTCATAAGACATATTTCTAAAAAAAAAATTATTCTGTAGGGGCTCATTTATAATATACATATATATTTTTAAGTTTATTTATTAAAGTTGTCAACTGTATTAAAACAATTACAAAACAACAACAAGTAGTTATAATGAATGATAAATAACGGCATGGTTAAGATAAGTAGAGAAACTACCTAGTGATAATACTCAAATAACTTACAATGTCACCAGGCCATCTTATTTTCAGACACCTCGGAGAATTGTCAGGCATCGAAGAGGGTGGGTGGTTTGAAACTAGTGGATTTGACTGGGAATAATGTTTATCATTAGGAGATTGATATCAGATGAATTCTTTACAACATTTAAATAGGCCATACATGCTAAGAAGTACCTACTACTTATAGTCAAATGCAGGATTTCAGTCACTCTGAAATTTAAATATCGTTCTCATGAGAATTCAAAGAAAAAGAAAAAAATACGTTTCCAAAACCAAAAGCAAATGGATTAAATGTAACCTTTCTCTAGAAGAATTTATTTAAGTACATACTTGAAAGGTTAGAGGTAATGGTATTACCATTTTTGGACTATGTGATAAGTTTCGGAACTTGAGTTTTTAGATCGGATAGAGAGGGAATTTTTATTTTACGGAGTAAAATGTAACGGTTTCTAGTTAAATTTAGTGCAAACTTTCCCAAATAATTAAGTTTAGCTGGAATACCATAGTAATATTTCGATGGTTTATTATAATTAATTTATCGAAAAATCAATGATGGTATTGTGCTACATGATGAAAAAATATTACGTAAAATTACTCAATAAAAATAGTCATTAAATAAAATAATCTACTCTATAGTTCATTATATTGCATTCTTTATATTAAAACTACTAGTGCGATATGCAAATATACTTATGCATTGAATGAACAATGAAAAAATAAATAAATAAAAACAAATAAGAGCAGTACTGCCTATCCCCTTCCTAATTTATAATCAAACGAGCCATTAATTGACGGCACTTTATTACTAAATTGCTCAGATTAATTGCATGTAAATGCTAATTAAGAAAAGCATATACTGTGTCCGTTGTTTTAATCAGGCGCAGCACCATTTGGTTTACCTTCATAGCTGTAAAGATAAACCAAACCCGTTTAATTCCCATATCGATTAAGTATTCCTTTTATTTGTTTGCTTGACCTTCTCTCGAATGTTATGTGTTGCACCAACATAACTTCAATTAAGTTCAATTAAGCCCCCAAATAAAACAAAATTTAATGTTCAGTTTAGCAAATATAGTGAAAAACAATTCTTTTGTCTATCAACATTTTCTGTGTCACACCTCAAGATTATAACTGACATTTGATAAGTTTAAGAATGAGTAAGATTTTATATCACAAAACCGTAGTATTTATCTATTAAAACAAAATGTTAAAATTTCTTTTTTACTAAGACTATTTTTTAAATTTATTTCTATGCATATAGTAGTTACTAAGTACATATAGTTAATGTCTATTAACATACTAAGTACATATAAATTATATGAAGTGTTAATTTTATGTTTTAAGCTTTATGCCTTACCTACCATTTAGCTTTGTTTAATGGCTCTTAGATTTTACCTGTTATTCCTCATTACGGTTATCTTTTATTTGTGCTAGAATAATCTTTTATTTGTCTCGGATTCGAATCCGTCTGAAGCAGATAAATTATTTCATGTGTTAATATCAGATCTACCCCGTGGTGTTCTGCATACACTCCTTGGGAATGGGCTGTATCATAATTGTCATTTATGAGAGAAAATCTTGGCGGTTGGATTTGATATTGTTCAAATAATCATTCTGCACAATCGGCGACTTAGAAGCAGTACAGTCTCCTGCATGTATTGAACCCCTTAAGTTTTATTGTAGTACTGATTTGTATTTAAAATGAACGAGTGAATATTTTATAAATGTGCTCACAATGCTTTGTAATATATAGCACATATAGTAGTCAAAGGATATTTAATTATTTTCCCACCACAATTTCATAATGATATTACAAATATTTTGTTATGTGTATATATTTATGATGATCTACATCTACACATATTATAAAACAAATTAGGTATATAATTTGTCTAGGTTTTATGCAAATGGGTTGGAATATCGATGGATTTCACCGAAGACGTTGGTTGCCTAATCCCTTACAATTATCTAACGTGCAAGATAATAAATTCGTATATAAATAAATATTTGGTTTCGTTTTTATGTTTATAACCTCTATATAATAAAGTACATTAGCTGAGATGGGAAGAAATAAAATTAAGACTCCCGAAGAAGCCTAACCAATGATATTCACGTGCTCCTTAGTGACCAGTACGTGATAAAAAAAAATACATAATATGCCTTATTACCCGAGCAAAGCTGGAGTGGGTCGTTAGTTAATAGTAAATTATGAGTTACAAATATATCCAATATTTTTTACTAAATTTAACGTTAGCACGTAAAGTGAAATTAATAAGAAGCTGTTTCTCACTTCGGACTATTTTTTTCACTAGAAGAACGAATCTGTACCCCAAGGACACCATGTCACACTTTTGTAGTATTTTTGTATTTGTTCAGGAAAGAGAATTGTCCTTAACTTTGCTCAGTGGTAGAGCGTTTAGGTGCAGTGCCAAAGGTCCTGGGTTCAAATCCCGCTCGCTAGTAGACTTTTATTTAATCTGTTAGTGGCTGGGGATGGATCCTATGGGACTCACCCAGCTTCTATATAGGCACCCAAAATAAAGAGGAAGATCTGGCGATTGAGTGTGAGCTAAGACAAATCTTGGTTGTCAGAGAAAGAATATAGTCTCCACAACGTACTGAACCCAAGACCCTTAATTGATTGTAGTGGTATAAGTCTTCTAATTATTATCATAAAGATTATTTCCATTTATTTCGGAAAGATTTTTTGAAATCTATGGAGGCTCATAGGTTGCTTTTTTAATCTAATACCATTTCAATTAATTTCACTTTCGACTTTGTCACCTAAACCATGTAATATTCACAGAAAGTGAAAGCAAATAAGGCTTTCGAGAAATGGAGAAGGACGGGACAAGAGGACTAACAAAGAAGATGGGGCGCTATATGAGGTGGAAAGATGAGAGAATAGCTCTCGAGAGTGACCCTTATGAGGAAGGGCAGGGATATTGTCCAGGGCTCAGGTAGAGGGTGTACCTTTCAAAAGGATCTCATCCTGAAGGATAAGACTCTTGGTTACATATCTGCTACTAGTTATGCAATGTCCCCCGCTACCTGCCAGGACAATGGCTTTGCGGTCATCAAAGGATGCGCCTGTTGTAAGGTGACACTGGACACTGGGCAGAATATCCTACCGAAGTTATCTGATCTTAGCTGACAGAGGCTCGCAGTGTTTTCCTATCCTTTATGTATCTTCAGGTATGGTTTCAATTTACAATGTAACAAGAGCACTGAAAATATTTCAAAATGGCGATAATATTGTTTGGGGGCTAGTTCTCCCAAGTATTTTAAAAATTAAAACAAACATATTAAAATGAAATAAAATGGTCTGTCAGGATTCCTGAACTCCACCCGGACCACTTTCTTCAACATACGTATAAGATCAACTCATTCAAAATAGGTGTTTAAGATATGTACTAAAAAGAAAATACTGCAAATCAACTATTACTATTAGATTACTTCTATTTATTTACTTCAACGAAAGGAATAAGTTTTGAGATCTTAAAAGGAATTTGTATGTGTAAATATATATTAAACCATATGTATCTTTTCTTTTCTGTAGCATATATATATATATGAATAATAGTGATCACCAATGAAACTATACCCTACGCCTAAAATGTTTCTTTATAGTGTTTTTTTCTTAGATAAAACTTGTTAAGAGATGATGTAGACTTTGTAACGTTAGCATCTCAAGATTTGTCGTTAATCTCATGATATTCGAGTTTTTTCGATTTATTAATTGTCAGTCAATTGAAAAAAAATTATAACATTTCAATTTCTTTTACTGATATTTTAGATTTTTCAAATGGATTTTTGCAGATTATCGTTCTTAACTTTTTTCTTACAGAAGCAAGACTTGTCAATTTATTGTATTATATATAATTCTAGGTAGTGTGTATACTACTGTAAATAGACAAAAATTTCTATTTCGAATTTTAAGTATTAGAAAAACATTTTAAATTCTGGGAAACTCTTTACTAATTCTTCAGATTTACCCTCTTTTTATTTTAATTACATAAATTACTTAACTTACCATAATTCGTAACTGTATCGTAATTTTATCATGAAGTTGAGAAAGTAAAAAAAGATTTGAATCTTTATTCATAAGGGTCATTGGATTTTTATTCTTAATGGCCGTTCCTAATAAGAAAAAATCTTGTTAATAATTACAATATACAATAGTGATTGATTAAGGTTTCCTGTATTACAAAATGTTACATTGATGAATGGACATTCCCTGCCAATCGTGAACAAGAGCAATAGTAAACAAGTTAAACATAACACACTATATATACATACAACTATCCAGGCATGGATCACTCCAACTCTACTTGTACAGATTCCAGAACGACTACATCGCTCTACAACAGATGTACACGAGACGACGTCCCCACAAACACAGCACTACTAAATTTACTACGGTACATTGCAGTACCGATCCAGTCTAAGCCTAATTAAATCAATATTGTTGATGAATGAGAATCGCCATACAGTATAGTAAAGAGTCATTCAATTTGACCGAAGAAATTCAAACATGATATGTATGTCGACGGAATTAAGCATCCTTACAAGATTTCTTAATTTAGTTGATGATATAAAGCCAAAATTTTATATGATTTTAAAAAATTGAAAGTTTTTTGTCAATTTTTGCTTTCCTGAGCAGTTAAATCCGTAGTGAATTTTCGTTTCTTTAAGAGGACAATGACATAACTCAAAAATAGACATTTTAAATTAAATACTATTCTAAGCTTTGCAGCACCAAAACCCATTCTATTTTTTTTTAACTCACTTGGAACTTTCAAATTCCTCTATTGAAATTTAGTTTTTTTAATTTATGATATTGTTCTTTTGAAAGAGAGTTGTAATGTTTAGGTTCAAATGTACTCCAACTTAGTAAAATTATGGTATTTTTGTCACGATTTAAAATTTTGAAATTAAATTATTATCTGTGAAGTGAACAATGATTGAAAGAATTCCTTATATTCTATAGCTTAAAAAATATTTAAAAAAAAAATCTAATTTGAACCAAGAAGTGGGAGTAGGAGGCAGGCAGCAATGTTCCTTTGTGGCGGTCAGAGGGTGTCGGGAAGGTCGAACCTCGAGTCACAAAACAATTAAAACAGAGAACATTGCGGATTCCAAACAACGCACAGCAGTCAGCTCAAACAAAGGACCAACAAACAACCTCGTACACACCTCCTTACAATAGCTGATAATTTATTCCAGGCATATACAACATGGCTCCGTCTCGGAAAATTTACAATTTTCCTCGGTCGATTCCCATGGTCTGCGTGTACCCGGGGTAGTCGAAGTGTCGCACGGGTTGCAGCATCCGAGTGCGAACTCTTAACAGGCATTTTGCCTCTAGAACAGCTGAATGAAGAAGAAAAGAATATCTATCATGTTATGGTCATATTTAGATTATTATTATTATCCGGTTGCGAGTATTTTGCTTCCTTGTGCGACAATAACCCTATCAATGAATCGAATAAACATTTAAAATATGCTTTACAACACCAAATGCTACTAACCACTCATTGCAGGATAATGAATGCATCCTAACATAAATAAGTGCTACAAGAAGCCATGAAGGGTATAGAGCTCAGTACAAGTAGCTACTGGTAGATATTGACCTGATTCTATGCCAAAGGTTGAGGAAGGAGGTGATTGGCACGAGATCACATCATCCTCCAGGTTTTCACCCAATATAGGGTACTCACTTTTAAGATTAGATGTTAAGGTTAGATCGACTGGAGGGACGATTTACCGTTTAAATCTTAAAAGCAGAAGTTTTTCTGATGCTATTAGTTGTATTTATGAAATAAAATTTGAATTTATTATACCCTAACAATTGTATGCATACAAAGAATAATAATAAATACAAATTTATTTAATGTTATTAATTTTTTAAAAATAATTTTTCCTTTAATTCACGTTTTTCATTTAGCACGTCGTCATATATAAATGAACCAAAGGATAATCTGCATGTCAAAAAAATTATTTTACTTTAATAATTTGTTTAGGTCAGTTTCTAAATTAAATTTGCGATCTTCTTTCTCCGTTTGCAGATCAATAAAGATTTAACCAAATATAAAATTTACATATTGTACAGCATAAATAAAAACTCTTGCCTAATATATCATTAGCCACAAAATAGCATCAATACATTACTTGATTGTAATTGAAGAGCGTAGTGTTAATAATCGTGTGCGTCACCTCACTTATCGTACTTCATTAAACAAATTCACGTTTTATTAATTAGTGCAATTAGAAAAAAAATTATTTATAGCCTAAATATGTACACTATTTTATTTTATTAATTTATTTATTTATTAAATGTAATTATTAATTATGTGGGTCGGAACGTTGTCAATCCAATAAACAGTTCTCCAGACCATTATCTCGTAGAAATCTAGATTAGCTTTAATATACATTTTAGGGCTGTACTTAAACAATTGCTTCTGTTAACATTTTCAGATCTCCAGGATACCGTTGTAAATGTAGATTTAAAATTCAGGATGCTTCTTCATCATGGTCCAAAGAAGAAGTTGGCAGGAGGGAAACTATGAATAACTCGATGTCTCGGACAGTATATTCCCATCGATGTATCGCCACTGGAGAAGAAGGATGCGATATTAAATCGATATATTAAGGACAGAGATCGTAATTATCCTTTCTTGGCCGACAGGAAGCTAAGCAGCCTATTTGGATGCCTGGGGGCGGCCCGCCATATCTCGCTTCTGTGGAGGACATCGTCGCAGCCTTTCCGACAGTCGTAGCACACTTTTTATTGAAGACGCTGTAAATCAACATAAGACAAGAGCTGTGCGCAGAAGTGGAAATCCCTTATGGGAAAATCCGGACCACACACGCTCTTTAAAAAATATCTATCTATCTATCTCTCTCTCTCTCTCTCTCTCTCTCTCTCTCTCTCTTTCTCTCTCTCTCTCTCTCTCTCTCTCTCTCTCTCTCTCTCTCTCTATATATATATATATATATATATATATATATATATATATATATATATATATATATATATAACATTCATTTAAAGATGAATAAAAATGCAACATAGTTTTAAAATTCATTTATCCTTGAACTAAGATGGTTAAGTGTATAATGATAATGCAAAAATAAATTTAAGACTAGCTATTCCTTAAGACTTGTGTCATTTCTAGAAAATATATCTGCAGAAATTATTTTGATGTTGAAAACCTCAATAATTTGTTTCATTGGTAATTTAATTATAATCATCAATACTAACATATCGTCGGTTTTTATTTTATATTTTAAGTGTTTTAGCATTTTAATTTATTATTTCTGCACCTAATTATCTACTTATGTGTTTTGAAAGGTCTGTTGTAGAAAACCCAAACATTACAAAAGCAATGCTGAAAATTCGGACCTTTCTCGACACTAATATTTCTCAAATTTTATTTTACAATTACTTTTATAAACTAGCTACTATTTTTAAGCTGGTTATTTGAAATTTATAATTTTCGTATTATTTTTTTATTTAATTAATAATTACACTACTGTTTTTCATTATATCAATTATTAATTATCATTATTTATTCGAGTTTTTAATTTATGGTAATATTCTTCTGTACTTCCGTTGACTCTTCTATTTCCTATTTATTTATACCTCTGATATTCCAGAGCACCCATGCACCACCATCTTCTGGAATATCACCACCTTTTCTGACGACACAGCTATTATTTCTTCTAACAAAGATCCAAACCTAGCCCTAATTCGATTTAGATAAATGGTTCTGCAGATGGCAAACCACAATAAACGCATCAAAATCGAGTCACATACTTCCTACGGAAATATTCGTGTCCAGCAGTCAAAATTGACAACTACGAAGTACCTTCTAAAAAAATTTACATGGAACATACGTATAAAATTAAAAAGACAAGAACTGACCAGACAAAAAACTATCACATCTTCTGGACTACAACTTTTTACTTGACTTGCCAAACAATCGACTAATCTATAACAGTATGCAAAGACCTATTTGGACATATAGGGAAGAACTTTGGCTTCATGCAAAAAACGTCCATTTACACAAGATACAAACAATATAGTCCGCAATCCTAAGAAAAATGATTAATGCTTGGTTTATTTCGAATCACACCATACACAACGACACGAATATTCCATCTATAAATATATCCATATATAGATCATAGATTATATATTCGCACACATTCCACTCATCAATGCAAAATCACCAAAATCCAAAGTCCTTCCTCTTTTCTACTCCCTTCTATCCGGGCTTAATTGGAAAAGACTAAAAAGACAATGGCCAAGAGACCAAGTTTCCAAAACTTGATGTTCCTGTAGAAAATCACAGATAAAACCAAACGAATGTATCAAAGTCGTTGGGTGCGCAATTGCGCAAGTGCAAATTAAAATAAAAAATAATTTTATATTTATAATTCTTAATAAAGAATCCAATCAATCCTGTGAAGGTTTGAGTTCAACTCTTGAAACAGAGTTTTCCAATGGCAGTTCAAGAATGAGATTGGACTAAGATAAAGTTTTTTTTCCCAATCAAGAATACCTACTTAATAGAAGCTGTGTGAGCTCCAGGAGATATTCTGCAGATCCAACGTCAGTTAAAAGGATAAGTAATTTATCAACCACAACCATTTCGAACTCGGGACATACACATTTTCAGAAATGTTCCCTACACATTGAGCCCTTCATCCATATAATGTATTTCACCTCGCGTTTCGACTAAAGAAATATAAAAAATTATTTTTCCTCAAACCATTTAAAATGCTATGAAATTAATTGAATCAGGGCAATAACTCTAATCTAAGTGAAAAATAGATGTAAGTTATTTCTTAGCATCAACCTTAAGTAATTTGTGACTTTGATAAAAAATTCAACAAAAACTAAAAAAAAGAAAATGTCGGTCAGATTAAGTAAACGAATAAAAAAGAAGAAGAAGAAATAAAGAAAATTTCCTAGGCCTCACCTTTAGAAGTCTCTACATATAGATTACAATGCGATTGATTACTATCGCTAGCTTGTGTTGATACATTCCAATATGCATCTCTATTATGTATATTAAAAAAATCTGTACCTCTACAACCTATAAACGGTCTTGGGTTCAATACGAAGTAGAAACTGTACTGTTATCCCAGTGTACTGTGATCTTCACGTTATCGGTAAACCCCAGGAAGCGTCTCTAGATTCCACAGGATCCATCCTCAGCTTTTAACAGATTAAATAAATTATCTGCCACAGGCCGATTTAAACTTGGGACCTTTAATTCGGCATCTCAGTGCTTTATCACTGAATTACTCCACTCCCTGTAAATAATAAACAAAATTAAATTATATCGCTCTTTCATAAAACAAAGAAAAAAGTAAAAAAAATGTCAATTTTGAGCCTTCAATAGCAGTTGTATTAGTTGAAGCTTTTTTATCCATGAACGATATATCTGATATTCCATTCCAACAGGATTTTTTTCAATAAAATAATATTTTCAGTTGTGTAATGTTTGTACTTGAGGTATTATGGTAATAATGTCATAAGTTTAAATCAAACATTTTCAAACTTAAAAAAAAATTCTAATGGTTAACAAAGAATTTCGATACCATTATTGCAATAGGAATGCATTGTCAATACCATTTAATTTTTTCACACAAGGAACTTTCAAATACTATCGAAAAATTATGTTTTAATTATGAGAAATTATGAAAAATTATGTTCATTGTTCTATTGAAGGAGCGATTTATTAAAATTATTATTGCTGATAGTTATGATACTTAGCTACGTTCTCTTTTCTTCAAAGTTTATGAACGGCTCCTTTCTAGGTAAGTTTTGTCTGTTCTGCCGGCTATCGAGGTAGCAAGTTATTGATTGCTTCATATTAGCATACACACGTGTAGCTCGGATTGGCCCCTTTGTGTACGACATCAAGGATAAAAGCTGCACCAAAAAAGATTAGACTTCACAGCACAAACGGGCCGCTCCGCCTATGACAAACGCAAGGTCCAGAGAATCCATTGTGGCCATACGGCACTAAGTCATCGCAGGAATTTCGCGGACGTCTTCTAATATACCGGAGCAATTATATCGGCGAGAAGAAGAAGACGGCAATTAAAATACCACGGAGGATTCAGTGTGGTCTTGAGGGCATATTTTAGGCTGTCCGATGCCCGTAGGAATCCAAGAGCATGGCTAGTCTCTACGAATTGAACATTCATCCAGATGCGGCCACTTTTTCTGTATATGATTTCTCATAGCGATAACGCTCATAGACAACGTTATTTCGTCTGAAAAACTGTTTCAAGAAAACGTTCCAATGTAATTCCAACGTTAATTTTTAATTTAACTGGCAAAAAAAAGCAAACACCTTTCCTTAAATAAAATAAAAATGACCTTTTGTTGGCATTTAATATTCGATATTTTATTAAAACAAAAAATATAGAAGGGATCCAATATAATTTCTGTAAATTAAGAATTCGAAATAAAGCTCGTTTATCAATATGATGAATTAATTCTAGTGAGTAGCACATATGGTCTTTAATAGAAGAACGTTTATCCAACGATACAATCCACCAAAATTTGTATGTATTTTTAATTTAATTTTCACTAATTCGAGTTCTAAAAGCAAGGTACATAAAGATCTTATACCGAGTTAGTATTCGACTGTTAAATTGTAATTGTGTTTTTTCAAAAGAACAACTACATAACTCAAAAATTAGCATTTTTTAGCTAAGCCGTAGCAATGGTATTTGTTGAAGGTTTTTAGTTGAGTAACAACATATCTGATATAATGGGTTAAAGTTAAAGACCAAAATGTTCTAAGCTTTTAAAAACTTTCTAATGGATTATAAAAGAATTTGAATGCCATCCTTATAATAGGAATGCTTTACTTTATCAATACCCAAATTTTTATTTTTTAACTCACATGAGTTAGAGTTATGTCATTGTTCATTTTCTCAAACCAAGGAGCGACATTAATTATCAAAAATTTTAAAATAATTGACAAATTGAAAAAAAAAATAATGACGGATAACTACTAAAGAATATTTTAAATAATGAATCAACTACTAATTGAAAAAGAATAATAAACGACTCATCATTCTATAATAGGCTTAGCTCCTTTACTTCAAATTATAAGTTAAAAATAATATTTAGAATTTAAAATTGTATTTATTTACTGTACAGTTAAAATAAAAGGATATAATCGAAAAAAATATTAATATGAAGTTAATATTAGCATTAACCTGAATAATTTCCTAACTGAAATGTATTTTTGCAGATATTTTTGAATCTTTTGGGGAATTTTCCAAACGTCTTATTTTATTTTATTTGTGGACTGTCAACGGACCGAAACAAAGTGTCCTGCACGTCTTCCCAGGCGAACGGAAGAGGTTTAAATCCTTTATATGTAAGGTAAGTTGCAATGATTTCCCTCAACGGTTCTTCCTGCTATAAAAATACAGTTTGGCCACCCCGTTACACCTATTTTCCCTTCGTTTCTCTATTCATGCCTCACCTTTGCAATAAACACTCATGTTTGCACATTTCCACAGCTTTTTTATTTTCTGTTGCTGAGCGTGAATACTAACTTTATTAGATAGGTAAACTTTATTATCAGGAAATTATAGCCTCGCATTGCCAAAGCTCTAGAAATCAGTGTTCTATATTGGTTATATTTTTATTTACTTGAAAAAAATTGAATTATCAAAATTCGCCTGGAAAAGAGAATCATAAGACATATTTAACGCCCTACTACTATAGTCACTAAAGAAGAAAGTTACTTTGTATTTGTTAATTAAACCCCCTTAAAATATATATTTTAACTTAATTTATTATAAATTATACCCCAATTTTTAATCATTAAACACAAATTGAGAATGATTGATAGGCATTTTGCTTAGTTTTTTGGAATTTTTTTGTCTATACCTCTAAAAATATGCTTTTTGACAAGATAACGATTCTCCATCAAATTAGAGGAGACTAAATTTCCTACATTTTTAATGAAACAATTCTCCTGTACCACTATAGCCCATGAAGGTTTTGGGTTGAGTACATGGTAGCGACTGTTCTGTTTCTTGGGCAATGGATATATAAGGAGATAATGTGTCCTAGATCACGCTCAATCGCCACGTTTTACTAAGAATTAAGGGTACCCACATCGATATAGAAACTGGGTAGAATCCCTAGATCTCGTAGGATTCATTCCTAGCTGTTAATAGATTAAATAAATCATCTGCTATGGCTGGATTTGAGCCTGGGATCGTCGGCAAAGCAACAAGTATCATGCTTCCGCCATTCGACTTTTCTTTTACTCGTGAAATTTAACCAAATAAATCGTAAATGATGATACGGGCGTAAGAAAAATAATGTTTTTAAAAAATTAGATTCTTTTTTTTCTCCAAATTTGAATTCACAATTTATAATTTTCAAACCTCCGCCGGACTCGAACCTAGATCCGCTAGGCTCATTAGATAAAAATCCCTAACTACTTGGAAGCTTAGAATTTCTCCTACTCAATTGATATTTCATATTATACAGATACCATAAGCTTTAAAATGGTTCAATACAAGCGTTTATTGATAACCCCAGTCAATCACAACCTTCTTGTTCTTAGACTGCCACCGCTCAATCTAGGATTCATCTAGATTATCTGTCCTCCCCGAAGGACGAGGAAGGGATGGAGGCTGACATATCCAATAAAAGCGTTAGGAGCGGATATAAGCGTTGCTCTAATCTGGCCCGACCAATCAACTCCTTCGGCATCCATCCCAATTTCCCAAGGCCTTAATCTGGAGCCTTATGAAACTCGTTTATTTCCAATTATGTCCATCAGATCAGGAGCCTCCGTCGCTACCCCCTTTATTTAAATTTAAAATTAGAACATCCCCAACTCCCTCCTCCGTCGCCGGGCACGATTTGTCTCAGTCTTCAGCTTAACCGGGTCAATAGTCGATGGTAACTTGTTTTCATTTGGAAAATTTAATTTGTTTCCAAATTGACAGGTACTTCCTACTTAAGATCTATCGCTTCATACCGTCACGGTTTCCAATATCAGTTCGCTTGATCAGTACTGATTGTCCATTTTATAAATTGCTCCGATATATTGCTTTAATGGCCTTTTCAAGAGGAACTTAACACCTAAAAGCTACATCGTGAGAAAAGGCATTAGACTTTAATTGCCATTTCACATTAGACGGTTATTACCCACCCCCTCCCCGATTACGCTATGTAGTAATAAATGATAATATTAAATAAATTCCAAAAAATTCTTTTTGTTTAAAAAGCTAGTTTATTTATTTACTTTTTAAAACTGAATCCTTTTGGTGTAACATATACACTATTTTCTTCTTCTTAGTCTTAAATGTCAAATTATTGAGAGTCCGATAGCCATAGCAGCATAAAGTGACGTTAGATGAACAAACAACAAAAGAAAAAAAATCAAATTATTGAGTTGCTGGTGTTTAAAAAGATGAAAATGCACCTCTGATATTCCAAAAATTCCCTAAGGATCAAAGAAGTTAAAACTAAATCACAGTAGGAGAACCATTTACATTTTTTTGTTATGAATATGTCCTCCAATAACCAATTAACGAGTACTAATATCGAAAACAGCCGAAAAGTTCGTATAAATAATAAATAATAAAATAAAATTTCATTAAAAACACTTTTTTCATCTCCAAATATGAAACAAATTTCTAACAAGTTGGAAGTACTATAATCTATATTCATTAATTTTGTTCTTATGCTGAAACATTGCTTATCTTATTTTCGACTTTTAATGAAATGTGCAGCCTCAATTTTTTTTTTGTATATTTTATTTATCTAAATTAATTAAGTAATATATTAGAATTAAAGTTAATTTTTTTTGTAAAAATAGTAATTAGAAACATGAAAAACCGAATTAACCACTGATTTTAAATTTAAAAAAATATTCGTATATTATTCTTATATTCAGTAATGTAATCAAATTTATAGTATTTATCGACTGCACTATCGTTTATTAAAACTTTTTTAATATTGCCATAAAAACTTTATGAATTTCTTCCTCCCACTCTTTTTTTTCCTCATTTACTAAATACTGAAACATAATAGTATTTATCTCCAGCTGGTACAAAAACATGTGTTTTTGGCTAAATTAATTACGACTAAAGTACATCTTTTCTCCCTGTCCATTAGAAATTCAGTCCAAAAGTTAACTTTATTCCCTAGAGAATAAAGTAAAAAGATGACAACCTAATGCGTCTAAATAAAGTAGGTTTTGTACTGAAAAAGTTCAGGGTTAGGTTGGTACCTGTCACGTCGCCATTAAAATCAGCTGTTGTTTCAAAACCAATCCAGAATCCTATACAGAAAATCCAGAATCCTATACAGGTCATAGTTTTCGACGAATATCGGCCACTCTATTGGCAAACGCTGGGGCTAACATGACAACGTTAAAACGTCATGGGCGGGGGGGGGGGGGCATTCGGCTAGTGTGGTTGAAGGATATATTGAAAACTCAAGAGAACAAGAAAGAGAATTCACAATGTAAATATCCAATTGCTGAAAATTTAACAATTCAAAATTGTAATAATTGTACATTTAATTTCAGTTTTTGAATTTATTGTAAAATATAATATAATGTTACGGACTACTGGGTATTAAAATGAATGAAACAATTCCTTAATTAAAGATACTAATATTTATTAACAAAAGTGATAATAAAGGATACAATTAAATTATTAGACTTATACACATTTGTAACAACAATATTCTAAATATTTATTATCTAGGCCTAACTCATATTTAATTATTACAATAATATAAGATATTACTAATTCTAGATAGCTTAACTAGTTTCAATAGTTTCTATGAATATTATAAAATTACACTACAATTTATAACTAATAATTAACACTTACAGTTCACTAGTCCACCGACCGTAAGATTCTCCAAGTATGACAAACTGACACACAGTAACAAACAGAAACAGTTTATTACACTCGCGAGACTGTCACAGTTCACTGATACACTTATTACACTGGCCGGTTCAACACTGACTAGTTTATCACACTGACACTCACTTATCACACTAACACGCACTTATTACGAGATCATCACAGTGCCTCCTGGTCTACTCTCAGACTAAGACTAACTCGCTCGAGGCGAGGGAGGTATTTAAATAGGCAAGGCCGAACATTCTAGAACACGGAAGGGGCGAGATAATTCTGGAATCTTCTTAATCCTTTTCCGACAAAAGGAGACGATCTAGAAGGTCCTAATCCTATTTTAACGTCTCCCGCTGACGGACTTAAGCCGCTAATCCCCTGCTTCCGCCTTCCTTTGTGCGGCCGTAACAATAATATAAAATATTATATTTATTATAGTTTGCCTTTTTACATCCCATCTGGATATAAAATCTTGTAAGCCCCACGGGACTAAATTGATCATTATTCCCAACAATACTTTACTCCCTCGGCTTGGCTTCTTGAGTAAAGTTATTATTCTCTCGCATTCGCTCGGGAACAAACTCGAATTGTACCCTCGCATTCGCTAGGGTACAAACTTACATCTGAGGGAATAATGATCTTCTTTAGTCCCCAGGTCCATAAATAACTATTTCACATGACTTATAATGTCATTAATTATTAGATTTAAAAAAATTCCCGTTAAGTTAGTGTTAACGTTTACAGGAAAGCAAAGGAAATATTTATTAATTATAGTAAGAACAATGAAAGTTTAGATGTCCTACCGATACCAAGAAAGCACCTAATGAACGAAGATAGACTTGGGGCATTTCAATCACTTGTTCTCCATATCGGTCCATTGTCGAGGCAGGACAGAGCCCAAGACAAAAGGGAGTCCCTGCTGGAGAGAAATTAAATAAACCCTTTGGAAAGTCCCCCGAGGCATTTACAAAACCTGGCCCTTGCTAGTGATTGAATCCCGGCTCACTCCGATGATTAAACTCCTATTTAAGATAGCTTTGTGCCCACATAGCGGTCGAACTGGGTTTGTTATTTTGCCAACTGTTTCCAGATTGTTTCCTCAATGCAACGAGCCCGATGAACGAGGTCTTTTTGTCCTCTTCCTGGGCTCTAAAGGATTGTTCCACCTTCCACCCTTCAGGAATTTAATTAATTTATTCCTTTCCTACAACTTTCTTTTTTTTTTCAATTTTATTCTTCAGGTTTACTGTATTTAGCCTTTTTATTTTCTTAAAAACTTTTAGTTAAGTTTAAGTTTCTGAACAAACATTGTTGGTATACAAACAAAGCACAGGAACTCATTGGGGAAAAAACTTGGCAGTTGAGTGTGATTTCGGAACAAATCAGATGTATTAAAAACAATACAGTTTCAGTCTTGCACATGTATTACCTTCGTTTGTTAATTGTAGTGTGTCATCCTTAGGTTTACGACATACACGTATTGGCTGGCAGTTTTTTATTGTTTTATTATTAATACTAGTTTCTCGACCCCTATGAATTTCTTTATTTGTATCTCACAAGTCTTTCTTAAGATATATTTTTTTAATTTAAAAAAGACTTTCATAATGCTTTTTTTGACCTACCACTAAGTGAAAGTTGTTAAGATACTTTTAAGATGTTAAGTTCTCAATTACAAAAAAAGGTTTTTTACCGTGACTAAAATAAATTTTTATGGAATATTTTAATAATTGAGGCAATCAATTGTAAAACCCGGTAGTATTTCGTAAAGAGAATTTTTCGATGCATCGGCTAATTTTATTGTTTGTTGAGAATTATTAAATAAATATTACTTCCATTGTAATCTCGTAAATTTTTTCTCATTTTGTCATATACTACATCTCACAACTAGTAGCCAAATTATTATTGCATGCTAACAAAATTTTAAGACAATTATTTATTGTTAATAAATAAATCAGCAGCTTGAAATACTGTTAATCTTTATCAGGCGTCATTAATGTAGTATATAATAAATTCATGGATAAGTCGTTTCAATCCTGTCTTTTTTCACGTCAGTCCTAATACCCTCCGTTCCCAACCATTCCTCTTCCCCGAACAAGCCGTATGTCCCTTTCATCCAGAGTTGACGACATTATCCAATCATAATATGGCCTTATTAAGCGGACAAGCGTTGGATATTTGCCAGTCAAATGAAATCGGCCCTGAATGGCGCAGGTCGCGTGAAGAATCGCCCCTATTCACTGCTCCGCGGCAGTGTGAAATCGAATCTAAATATCACTGCTCACTGACTGACTGTAAAAAGCTCAACCCCCCCCCCCCAGGATGTTGGGGGACACAGGACAGCTGTCGGATTAGACAAATATAATCTGCACCTGCTCTTGCCAGAAATTAATCCATCATAGGCCCCTGTCCTAATGTACATCTTAATACTTCCCTTCCACCCGATTTGCTGCTACTTAGTGCCCAAGCATCTGCTAGTATAAATGATAAAATACAAAATTGAAATATTTACAGAAGGCAGGAATAAACTCTTCGTTACTGTGAAATATTAACAGTCCATCAATATCAGGTTTGTTCAATTCAGAAATCGATAGACATGGAAAAAAGAGACGTTTCGATATTTTTATAATATGGATCAATAGGATACTCCATATATTGAGCAATAAAACACTTTTGAATCATTTTATATTAAATAATAGCAATGCAACATGCAAAATCTTCTGCGGAAAAAATCGGCCTGCAGATATCTCTTGAAAAGACGTGACCTTCAATAAAAAAACACTAAAATTCATCACAATATATACCAAAATTAACCTATTACATCATTTAAAATATCTCGGTAAAATATTTTCGGGGAATGAAATAAGAAACCGAAACCAACGAAACTAGATGCTAAAAAATTAGATACTGCATATAGCTTCTTCAAAAGACCGTTATAACTCAGAAATTGACATTTTTTAAACCTTCAGGAGCAATTGTATTGCTTGAATATTTCTAATTTAGGTACAACATATCAGATATTCCATTTCCAAACATGTTTTGGTTTTTTTTAAATTAAGTCACATTTTGAGTTGTACCTTGTTTGAACTTGAAGTTTATGGGAACAATGTCATAAGTTAAAGTCACATTTCAAACTTTGAAATATTTTCTAATCGTTAATGAAAGAATTTAAATGACATCATTAGAATAGGAATACTTTGCTTAACTAATATCCAACTTTTATTCCCGACAGCAAAATTATTAAATAATTATGGGCAAAAAGAAATGCAAGTTCACACCTCTGTGTACTTAGCGTTGTCTTAACGGCCTCATTCTCAAATAATAATGATAATGATATTATTTATACATTTGATGTTTTAAACAAAGCTTTTATAGAATTTGAAGAGAGATAAAAATTCAATGCACTGACATTAACATGCAGAATAAATATTTCTATAATAAACAATTATGTTAAAACGATTTAAATCCAATACATAAGAAATGACATGGTTCAATGTCTTCGTGATTAGGCATTTAAATAATATTTTGACATAAGCTAATGTTTGGAGTATTATTTATCTGTATTTGAATTTAATCTGTTGCTAACTGTTATACCCTTACAAAGGTTAGAGTTGATAATATCTTATCATTTTTATTTTTTACCAATGGTTTAAACTGGCACGGAATTGATTGCCATGTCATATGGAGCCATTCAACTTCACAACTAAAACAATAATTTCCAATTTTCGAATTCCATCCAAGTTCAAAAATAATCTATGATTACTTTCACAATAATAATTGACATATTGAGCATAAAGGATCGGTTTCTGAATTGTGTTGTAGATAGCTATTTATGAAATTTTTGGAAGTCTCAATTTTTTCAAACCAATTTGGAGGCATCGTTACTAATACTGGAATATCAAATTATAAAAGTGTATGTGGAAAAAATCAAATGATTTCAATCCTTATTAATTATTTTGAAGATTAGGCAAACGCGTCGGATAGACAAAAGAATGTTGTTAAATAATTTAAAATAAAATATCAATAAAATTGATATGTATTCGAATTATTATAATTCTAACTTTATTGGTCCTCAAGGTAGTATTCTTGGTCCAATCCTATATACAGTTTATGCAGCTGACATCCCAACTCATCCTAATACTATCCTTACCACGTATGCTGATGATACATGTGTATTATCAGTCAACACCAATCCAGTTATTGCATCCCAAAGCCTCCAATCCCATATCACTGATCTTGAAGAATGGTGTCAAAACTGGAGAATTAAAATAAATTCTCAAAAACCACATCAAATCACTTTTACCTTACGTCGTAAACCAATGACTTCCTGCCCTTCAGTATCCTTTAATAATATCCCTCTGGTGCCTGTTGAACAGATCCGATACTTAGGGTTGCACATTGACAAACGGTTAACCTGGAATCCTCATACAAGACTGAAAAGACAAGAAACCGCACGACGTTTCAGGCTACTTCAACACTTACTAGACAACCGCTCTAAGCTCCCAATTAACTACAAAAGACTCATCTACATGACCATCATACGACCTATTTGGACTTACGGAGTAGAGCTATGGGGCTCCACTAAGCCATCAAATTCCTCTCGTATCCAATCCCTACAAAATCCTTCGTAAAATCCTCAATGCTCCTTATTTTGTTAAGAATAACCTCATCCATAACGACCTTAATGTCCCATTTGTTGCTGATTTGGCCCGAACCCGCTATCTATCTTTTCATAACAAACTCCGTTCCCACTCAAACCCTCTTGTTTCAAACCTAGCTTCCTCTTCAATTCCCGATAATCCTCCGATTTGTCTGAAAAGAAGATCGCCACGTGACCTTCTTAGTTGAGCTTCTGGCCTCCGGCACGGCAACTCAGCCACTGAGCCACTCCGTCCGGACTAGTAATTATGGATATACAACGCATATACATCTATGTAATTCATTTTTAACACAATACGTAATTGTAAATCTTGCCTCCCAAACGAAGTCACTGGGCACATCCGGCATCGGCAATGAACAATTAACGATTGAACCATTACAATCACTAATTCATTAGTCCACTGTGAAAGACAAAAACTTCTAAGCATGGATGAGAATGCCTTAACGAATCAAAAATTGATTTAGATTCTTCAGATAAGAAAGAACAAATAAAAAAAGGTCTAACCTGTGGAGTAGTGGTTAGTATAATAATCTACTATAAACAAGATCGCTGGTTCGTATCGGGTTCATCCGGCTGGTGACCCGAGGACTTTTCAATCGGCGTGGAATGGATGTCCCAAGGATGTTCCTGACTTCCTTGATTGCGATGTCCATCCTAGTTACTTGTTAAGTACCTGATTAAACCTGGATAGGAAAAATTTAGGGATACTACTGTAGCATCGACTGATCTGCCTTAGCTGGATGCAGTGACGTTAAATGAACAAACCAATAAGAAAAAAACATACATGTAGATCCTATGGATAACTTTTTATATTCCAGTTTAAGAGAGGGCAAGTTTGTGGTTTCAATAAGGGACTGAAAATAAAAATTAACTAGTATACTAACTGAATATAATTAGATCTAGAAACGTACAATTTGACCTTTTACTAATGCTATTCCCTTAGTGGAAAGTAATAAAGGTATTTTTTTTTTTAATACACCAGTATATTTTGCTAAGCAAGAGAAATTTTCATTGTATTTTAAAAACAAAAATAACAACTTTTTATTTATTTAAAAGATGGCGAGGTAGACATTGGGGCCAATTAAGGCTGGCACTCCTTTACTTTTTATTCTTATTAAAATTTTCCTTCTTTTTTTTCTTAATTACACTTGGCCTTATACACCGGCCCCGGAGGTGGGAGGATTAATTAAATTTTTTAACACCCTTGATTCATTACTGTCAACTCCAGCGTCGCTTCTTCCTCCAGGATTATATTTCTACCTTTGTCTTCCAGGAAGGGGAGGAACTACCCTGTGCCAAAAGGTACAGTTGGAAAGTTCATCCTCGTGGTTAGAGATTGGAGAGAGTACTTTAAAGTTTGTTTTAAATAGTGGTTTATGCAAACAAAATCTATATACCGTATTTTCATTTTCATCAACTTTATCCTACAAATGCTTTATTCACCAAGTAAGGGATCTTTATTAACCTTTTTATTACCCATTAGTACGCTTAATTTTAGTTATTTATTTTATCCTAGATAACTTAGCACAAGAAGAACGTAATATAAATGCACAAGGAAGTAACACCTTACAAAGCTTAATAATATGTAGAACGAATAACTTGTAAACTTTTTTTTAAACCGAATTAAAATCGAAAATAAAAAGATACAAAGGAAGGAAAGCATTGTATACCAACCACCAACAGGTACAATCACAAATAATGTAGAGCAATATTTTTAATATAAATTTGATTATAAAATGTATTAGTGTATAATCCTATTGGTGTAAAATTCTGTTGTTGTTTTAAATTTATAGTTATTTTAAATTAACTAACATTTATATAGAAGCTGTTATTTTTGAAAGTTGCATATGACAATTTTTTCATATTCGGGATTTGTGAAGGTTTTCATTCCAATTAGTTTAAAAATATGAAGGCGCAAATGTTAACAGTTAGCACTTAGCAAAAAGTGATCTTTCTAACAATATACAGTATAATAAATATAAATGATCAATAAAATTATTTAAAAGAATAAACAATTATTTTTACATCCAAATGAACTTTTACCACTTTCAAATACAACAACTCATACATATGTGTGTATATATATATATATATATATATATATATATATATATATATATATATATATAATAATAATTTAAAAATGTTTTTCTTATATCTGCTATCTATCAAGTACCTCTTAATTTCTTCTGGAAATGTTAATTGATTTTCATGTAGGGGAATAAATTCATTCAAAATAATTTTTCGTCTGTTATACAGCTATATCAAGAAGTTTTTTAAATAACAGCTCATTTTCTTTCTAAAAGGCGGGAAGAACTGTCTTTATTTTAACGAAATTTTGAAGTTGGTGACTTTATCTAATCATATTTGGATGTAAATTTGTATACGAATTTAATAGTTTTCCACTGAATTCAGGTTATCACCAGCAATACATCCACTGGACCGCCCTACACATGTTCCATCCTCAGTGGTCACCCCGGATGCACCAGGAGCCTATCCGGGGTAAAGATGTGCCTATTAGCATCGGAGTATGGAGGCCGTTAAAGAGATGGCGATCGGACGAAGCCTCCGGAATCTTTATTATTGATTATAAGGCCCTACTATCTTCTTCTTCCTCTTTAATACTCTTTCTTCTTTATCCTTTCCCTTCTTTCGTCAACGCCGGGACGGCTCCTTTTTGCACCATCGAGCTTCCATCAAACCAAAGACACATATCCTCAACGGCGAAAAACAAGGCAGTCCTTTATCTCTGGCATGGGATCTCCTAGCGATAAATTAGCTACCGACACTTCACCGAGCAGATTTATCGACCAAGATGGCCATTTGAAATCAATCTGTAGTCAAGATCAGTGCTGAATGATACTGAGCTGCAATAGCAGTCATACTATGCTTGTTTGTACCCACACGAGAAAAAAAAAAACCAGTGGGTGGTATTAACCATTTATGTTTTTTTATATGAGGTTAATAGCCGAGAAAAATAACTTATTAAGTATTATGTTTGAGACCAAGTATGATGAGAGTCAACCCATTTTTTTTTCATTTTTATTTTGGTTCAGGTTATATAAAAGATTAATAGACCAGGGCTGAAGCCATAATAGCAGGATGAAACCCATTGTAACAGGATGAGAATACAACAAAAATCAAAGGAAAATTAATTACGTCAAGTGGAAGTGGCAGGTTTTAAGGGTTTAAAACGATTTATCTCGATTTTCGGCAAAACTAAAAGTCCTATGGAAAAAAGTTAAGTGACAAAGTTGTAGGTAATAAAAATATCTACAACTTTTGTGCTTACACTTTTTTGACATAACCTCAAAATTTATGTGAAAAATTCAAATAACCAAGTTTTTGGTTTTTTATTTTTATCTTTTATAAAAAAAAAAAAATTCACGAAATTTAGTGAAAACTTACCTTTTTATGTTTCAAGCACACTGTAGTTTCTTTAATTTAAAAAAATTATTTTTTCACCTTGTTTTGAATTAATATCTAAAAAACACCCTAATTTTCATTCAAAAAATTACAAAAATTCTTAACAAGACGGTGGTCTTTTTGTTCGTTGAAATCTCTACTTTTTGATAGTGTACAAATAAATATACATTACCATGGTAAATGTTCTAAGAAAATACAAAGAAACCAAAAAACTCGAATCCGAAATTTTCTTTTTAATCATTATGTACAATTTTGAGCTATTTATTACAATTTACACTATAATTACTCGAAAAAGGTAAGAATCCATGTTATATTGATAAACAAAAAAATTAAAAATCCATGAAACATAAAGTTAGCAAAAAACATGCGAAAATAGTTATTCTAAATATTAAAGACAAACCTTCCCGATTCTAGTAGATCTTCGAAATTTTCAAGACCATCTCCAATGTATATTTTCCAGTCTGCATTCCTTCTTCATCCACGATTTCATCTGAATCATAAACTTCTTCGTAAACCGTTTTTACCCTTAAACCCCCCCCCCCCACTTCCACTTTCCGACCTGAGATCGCCCGTAAATTATTTTTCTTTTCAATTTTGTTATATTCTCTTCCTTTTCCAATGTGTTTTATCCTACTATTATTTTTTTGGTTTCAAGAATTATCGTCCCTGGACTATAATTATCACGGGAAAAGTTGGATATGAACCATTATCGTAATGAAGTTAATTTTTCAATTAATTATTATTAAAGTTACAAAAAATTAAAACATGTATATACAAAATTATTGTAAGTTGCCATTTTTGTGAGTGATATACTGCTAAAATTATTCATGGACTACTTATGTAAAATTATATTTTAATTGAATTTGAATTGAATTGAAATGGTTTCAGAATTTCCATTTTCGGTTTCATCAGTTAGGACCCAAGATTCAGATGCAGTTATTATGCCATTAAAAACAAACAGCAAATTATTATAACCATTAAGTATTTCATATGAACTATAATGTGATTTTAAATTAAATCAAACTTGCATCCAAACGATAGAAAATGGCTTTTGAATACTAAAAAAAATGTATTCATTGAAATTTACAACAGATTAAATATGAGAGGAATTCGATGGCTTAGTGGAGCCCCAAAGCTCTATTCCGTAAGCCCAGATGGGTCTAATGATATTATGTATATGATTCTTTTGTAATTAATTGGGAGCTTAGAGCGTATGTCTAGTAAATGTTGAAGTAGCCTGAAACGGCGAGCTTTTGAATATTTGAGTAATAGAATAGGTAGAGCATTCTTACTCTTTACACTTTTTAATTTAAAATTTATGGTTGATTTAATTAATTAAAAAATTGTTCAATGAAAGAATTTCATACTATAAATGTAATTAAAAATTAATTAAAAACGGTACATAAATTAGAATTCAATAGTTAAAAAGCCATTCTTTACAGTGTTACGATTTTGGAATGTTTACATAACTCAAATTTATAAATGTACAAAAAGGGAATGGTATCAGTTCTAAGAGTAAGAATCTTAGTGAATAATACTTATATAAAGTATGACGCTAAACATGTGGTAGTTTCTTCATTCTCGATTCAAATAATAAACAAACTTGACAGTATCGAACTTGTAAACAAAGAGGACCATTGTCAACCATAGGCTAGCAAACTAAAACCTAATTTGTAAGGCAGTAAATAAAATATCAACTAGTGAAGACTGACTCAGAGCCGCCTTAATTATTCAAGACGCTTGAGGGACTCCGGGGGTGGATTAAATCTCAATATAATGGCGAGCCAATCAGAGGAGTGTCCAGGATTTCCAGAAATTGTTTCTCTTCTGCGACCCCTGGGGCTATCCAAGGACTTATTGGATAGCGCCCAATGGCACAGCTCCCAGGAGTCCATTACTAGCCAGGGTCCGGCCAAGGGAGGGTGTGACGCGTCAATTTTTTAGCCGGATCGGCCCATATGTCCGCTATACACTGTCCGCTGTACAGGGTCCCCCGCAGTCATCTAATAAATCCCGACACTTGTCATGAGCCCGAGGCGATTATACGCTTTTTATAAAGTGAATAACTTCCCCTATGGCGATTGCTTTGTGTATATTTCACGAAACGTTATTAGGGGTCGGCGCCCCCCCCCCCGCCTTTACAATTATGGGACTGATGGTGTTGAAAATTGATTCCCTCGTGACGGATTTATAATTTGAATTCGGGTTGTAGCGCCACAATATATTATGATCGCAGCAGTTCAGTTAAAATGGGGATTTCTTGAATACTAGACTTCCATTTTGGAATTTAATTCCTCAAATATTAACAACAGCTTCATTTTTATATACAGGGTATTTCAGTGTTAATGAAAAATGAAGTTCAGTTCAGTGAAAATTTGAACTAACAACCTCAAAAAAAGAAAAAAAAATTCTTATGGAGGTTTGCCCTCAAACACTTTGTTTAGAAGATATCAACATCTAAATATTTTTATTTTTATGAATTATTTAGGCATATTAAATAAATAAAACTTATTTTCTTTGTTCTAACTACTTTATTCTTTAAATGTAAAGATAGTTAAATTTTGTTCAAAGTAATTTCCTTGTGCATTAAGATAGGCTATTCTTTCTTCAACATCAGCAGTTTCAGACGCTACTGTCAGAAATAATTTAAATAAACTTATAGTCCTATAATAATAATATTATAAGATAACGAGAAGAAAAGAGAATTGGTGAATTAAGATTTATTTTGAAACAATACCTCCATAATTACGCAATATCTCCATTTTAAATTTAGTCTGATATTCAGAATAAATATAGCAGCATTATATTTCGGACACTGAGTAACAAATTAAATCCAATTGTTTTGAAAAATTATTTATGGTACAACAATAAATAAAAACTGGATTATATAGATTTGATTATATTAAGACGATTTTGGACTATTGACTATTTTTCAATAAAGCAATGCTCACTAAAGAAGTTAAAATAGGACTAACTATATTTAAGGAAGTAATATTGTTATTTTAATAATATTCACAGAACTTTTAAACCATAACGATAATCTAATAACTTTGACCAAAAAAGTTGGTAATTATAATTTGTGTAAAGATTGAAAAACGTAGTCAGTAAACTGAAAAATTTATTACATATTAAAATATACAAAGATAAAAATATAAGAAGATGGTGTAAATTCAAAGGAATACCTTCATGTTAAGGTTTAAAAGTTCTGTGAATATTATTAAAATAACAATATTACTTCCTTAAATATAGTTAGTCCTTTTTTAACTTCTTTAGTGAGATACATTAAATTAAGAAGCAAAAAACTATATTATAATGAAGAAAGATACATTGGTATATATAATGGAAGATTCCTTTTTTTTTTAAATAACAAAGATATGGCGCATTTAAATTAAATGGCCACATTAAAGTAAGCTCCAAAAAATATCCCTTTAGGCTGGCCATTGCTAAAGCTCGAAAGCCGTTTTTCCTTATAACCGTGTAATAGCGATTCCGACAGGAGAAACGAATGAAAACTCTTTTATCTTCCCTCCTCCGGGGCTATCGTATTAATTCCATGAAGGGTTCCGTGTTGGGGATTCCAGTTTAAAAAAAAAGTGTTATTAAAAAAAATCCACCCCCTTTGTTATAATCGGATTTTCCCGCCCCCTCAAGTAATGGGAAAAGAGTATAAGAGAAAGAGAGAGTGAGTAGGAGGGATAAAGAGAGAGATGACAAAAAAAAAAAAGAAAGGACACGAATAATCCGGAAGAATGAAAAGAGCGTGGAAATTAAAATGATAATGGTTATAGGAAGGGGATTGGTTGATAATGGATTGTTTGAAGGCGATAGAAGATAGTCCTGCCATTAGCTGACTCATTCATACTGGACTCTAATCCGCGCGGGGTGTTCGCACGTACTGAGCAGCCGGTGTCAGTCAGGGCTATGGACTATCAGCCTCCCAGTTTGATGACTATTTGTCCCTACTACTTGTAACTATAAATTCCCACCTTTGCAAGTGTTGGAACAAGTGGTTGAAGATTTCCTTGTGTCAGCGTAAAAGATCGGTTTCGGGTTGATAATCTCTTAAAAAACATCAATTAGTAACAAATCATTACATTTCACTTCCAGTAAAAGACTGTAAAACGGTTCAACTTCATCTTTATTTGGGTACCAACAAAACAAAAATAAAAAACCTTTACCACTATAACCCATCAACTGACTCTACCAATTACTAAACCTGAGGATCTTATGTTCAGACCGAGGTCATGCTCAACACGTTTTTCCTTAATGAAAGAGGCTGAGTGAGTCCCAGGAGAGTCTCCAGATCCAACAGGGTCCATCTATACGTGTCAACAGATTTAATGATTTATCTGCCACTGCAACCTATCGTTCTAAACATTCTTTTACTCCACTCCCCTAGTTTAACATAATTTAATGTTTTACATTATTAGGGTATGAAGTATTTAAAGGAGAAGTGACAATGAAGATCGGAAAACAATCACTTTCTGTTATTGACAGCTTAGGAATCTAGAGGACAATGAAATCTTTTCAAGTATGAATAGGCCGCAAAACAAACTTGTTGACTGGCCATTGTGACAGACATAGCTCATAACAAGAGCCCGGGGCGACGATAGTGCACAATATGGCCAGCAGATGCCGCTCGTGGAGTGTGACAACTCAATTGTAGTGCAGGCGGTGTCCCGCAGGGCCTCTCTTGTTCTCCTAGTTCCGCTCTTTTCTGCTATTTTTTGCCCCTTCCTATATCCCTCCGGATTTCCTCGGATCTACTACACCGAGTGAGAAATCCAATTGTATATTAATGCCTGCCATATGGAAGAACATGCTGTACACGGAGATAATAGAGACTGAGAAATATATTCCATATGCCTCTCCCTCTCCCGGGACGGCCTCTTAAGTAAGTATGATTGAATCCGGACTCCTTTGGACTCCCTGGGGTGCGGGGGCAGTCGCCTCTAACAGGGGACATCTCCACCCTTCGCTAATAGTATTCTTCTTTCCATTATAGTAATAAAAAAAAAAAGAATTGACCCTAACATTCGATCACACTATAGTTTCTGCTGTATCCACTAAACCATGCAACATTTTCTAGGCATTATGTATAATTTAACAATTATGGAATGTACCAATGATAATAATCTGAAACCTAAACGAATTTTTGGATTGCTCAATAAAAAAATAAAAAAAGAAGCTAAATAAAAAATATTAATTTCTCTTTGATGAATCTCTGCTGCGAATATTAAGGAGAATTATTCCAGAGTAATTCCCTTCTTCTTCATCCGAAAATAAATAAATACTATTAATAAATTAAATAAAACGCTTTTATTTCTCTATGTTAAATCACTGCTGCGAATATGAAGAAAAAATGATTTTGAAAACTAATAAAAAAGGTAAGAACAGTTCTTGTTAAAAGAAGCATCTAATAAACATATGACTTATCCTACCTGGTCACTTCTAAACCTGTTATATGACTATGATAGTGTCATAGAAGGCTTTCCTACAAACTGCCAAGAATGGTATTCTTCTTCTCCATCCGAAGATAAATAAGTTAGAATCTATCTATTATAATGCTTAATATCTATTATCTAATGGTTAATTCCCATTATATAATCGTATTTTACTAACAGTGTATTTTAATAGAGTCCAAAGAAGTTTAAGTCACTTAATTACAAAAAAAATGGGAGGATTTAAGAGTTAAATATTAGACAAGAAATTAGTTGACTGGAACTTCTTATGTAAGGATAGAGATAGTTGGGGGTGCAGTCAAATGAAACACCAAATAAGTGAATACTTATTTATTAAGTGTGCCGACGTTTCGACTCACTTTGTAGGTCATCTTCAGGGCTATTAGAGAAAACAGACAAGAAGAATGGAGATGGAAAAGGATGAAGAGAAGATATTAAAAATGAACAAAATAACTATCATCCTTCTCCATCTCCTTTCTTCACACATATTTCTCACATCATCACTTTGGCATCCATCATATGTTAACAGCATAGAGTTCATTATTATTTAGCATCATAATTTTTCCATTTTATCTCCATTCTCTAACTAAATTTTTATGCCTATTTTCTATACGTTTCTTCTATATTTGCATCATATTTTATATTAATGTAACTTCATTCTAATTATACACAGTTATATAACTTCCCGTATTTATATTTTCAATTTTATATTTATATTTTACTTTTCTACTTTTCATTCACCATATTTCTTATCTTTGCTTCCTACATATTTCTTCCATTATTTATTCTTTGGCATCATATTTTGTTACAAATTTCTTTCAGTTTACTTATTTTATGTTAGCTCTCAAGGAGTCTATTATCATAAATGTTATATTTTTCTGTATTAAACTAGGTTCTCCATACTTGTATATCTCTCCTTTATATCTCACCTTGTTATGTTTATACTTTTTTCATTTTGTAATTTTTCTGTTTACCTCCTTTTTTCTCTTTGTATTTTTTTTTTTGCATTATCACCTTTCTGTAGATTTATTCTTTGATAATTTTTATTGATACAATTCTTTCACTATTTCGTTTACTTTTCTATTACTCTATATATATTATTATATTCATGTAATGTAATGTATTTTTATAGTTTTGTTTTGTCTGTTTTCTCTCATAGCCCTGAAGATGACCTACAAAGTAGGTCGAAACGTCGGCACACTTAATAAATAAGTATTCACTTTTTGGTGTTTCATTTGACTGCACCCCCAACTATCTCTATCCTTACATAAGAGTTAAAGAGTTCGGAGAAAGTATTTGTTTTAATTATTAATTTAATTTTTGATTATTATTGATATTTTTGTGTAATCTGATGATAATCGCTTATCTCAGTTATATAAATTCGGCGACAGTGCATGAAATAAATTTAGGCCATCCTTTATTCTTAGATGTTTGTAATAGAGAGGAAAATGGTTGACTGGAAGATCATAATGAAGGAGAATAATTTGTCTGGGGTTGCAGTAATGAATAACACTAAATAAAGTTAACTTATTTATTATAAGTGCCGACGTTTCGGCCTATAGTGTAGGCCATCTTCAGGGCTGAGAAAGAAAAACGTTGAGAATGTTGAATGAAAAAATTGTATCCTTCATTAGGTGTTTATAATTAGGGCAAAAATAATAATGATTATTTCAGAAGAGGTAACTTGAGCTAAGGATTATTATAATGCAATTGGGAAAAACCACAATGCAAAGCCTTATGTTTCAAAAAATACACCTACTTACCAGTCGACGTTTCGCCTATTCAGGCATTATCAAGACACCAAAATCAAAAAGGGGTTATGTGAATCGCATCTCGAAGAAAAAAGTGCAATACAGTATTGTATTGCACTTTTTTCTTCGAGATGCGATTCACATAACCCCTTTTTGATTTTGGTGTCTTGATAATGCCTGAATAGGCGAAACCTCGACTGGTAAGTAGGTGTATTTTTTGAAACATAAGGCTTTGCATTGTGGTTTTTCCCAATTGCATTATAATAAATAATAGTGTTTCTTTTTGAGTTTTTGGCTCTATTTTAGTGATTTGAGCTAAGGATCTTTGGTGGAAAAAATTAAACTTCACAGAAGGTATAAAAAAACGTCCAGATGTACTTATTTAACAACTGAGCTCTTTTAGATTAGTGAAAAAAAAGAAAAATTCATTTATTCGTGTAGTGATGCCGTTTCTTCTTGGACAGACTATTTTATCAGTGAAATTAAACCACATCTGCAGCAAACTATTACTCTTTTTTCAAGATTGTACCTTAAAAAAATATGTATTTGAATTTCAAAACAGATTATAAAATGAAAGTTCCTTTTAAAATCAATTGATGTCAATCAATTGATTATTAAATATTAGATTTGATTTATTTGTAATCAAAAACATAGGATCTCATTTTCATAATATATATCGTATAGCTATAAAGAAACTGAAATGTAGTTGTAAAAACTAAAACTTTTCATTCAAACTAACGTATCTTATATCTATAGTCCCGACGGATAAGTGATTAAGTGAAAATGTATCCAGAGATAGTCCGGACTCTATTGAGGTAAATGGAATCATGTCATTGTCGTTGTTTTTGACTTGAAATGGAGTTTTGATATAAGATATAACTCCATTTCATGGCAACGCCTGACTTAGCCTCTTATTCCGCATCCCAAGTAACAGAAACTCATTTTGGACCAAATTCGACTTAACCATTTATTCACTGGGACTACAGACATATGCTATTTAATTTCTGTATTTATTCCTTAAGGTAGATTTGATTAGAAAAGACAGACTAATTTCTTTTTCCTCCATCTTCCAGAGGCTCTCCTGACTTCCTACAATTAACACACAAGGGACTTGCAAATAAAGCCTTAGGGTTTCTGAAAAACAGAGATAATGTCAGTTCCTCTTTTTCCATATCTGTTCTTCGGGTTTACGAGTACATCCTTGGCAAAACCGGGCGATTAGCCATTCATGAAGGCGGTAGAGGAGGTTGCGATATTAAAGAAGGAAGGAAAGCAGTATATCTGAGGTCTGGAATAAAAGGACACTAAAAGAAGCAGGCCTTCATCAATATGGATACACAGGTCTCTTTTATATCCAGTCTTCCCTCCCTTGTCTAGTTTTATTGTTTGTGTTTCTGCCACTGTTCGCGCAACTCCTCCTTGTCGATCGTAAGCTTCTGCGGTGTTCGGGTCCGCTTCGGAATAGTAAGCCTGTCCGGTCTAAAGCCTTAGTTAAGTTGTCGTATCAGCGCATGTCAATCTACAGGCTATATGTTGATTAAATGTTTCATTCGACCATATTTGAACAGAAAAATCTAGTCTGCATAAATAAACATAAAACATAAATCTGCATAAACACAATGTAAAACTTGTATTCTTTTAAATGGAATACAAATAAATAAACTTAAAAACGTTTCGAATTAAAGACACAGGTTGCCAATGAGGATAATAACTTATATGTAGATCATGGTTATGATATCTCTTATAAAAAATATCATCTGAATAACAATAATTAATTTTGTATTATAGTGAAGCCTTTTATTTTGAGAAAAATTTTAGAAATATCAGTAACAAAAATTACATCAAAAGTGTTACTGGGAAAATAATTATTTCCATTTTTTAAGGTTACATTTATTATTATGTTCATACTTATCAATTATATATTTTTCAAAACTTGTAGTTTTACATTTGTAAAGCGTTTTTTAAAACAATCTCTTAGTGTGAGTAGTTTTTGTTTTTATACCTTTCCATTTGGACAATTCAAATCTTTGTTTCCTATTGTTCAAAGTAAGTAAGTTTGCCAAATTAAAGGGATTTACACCACTATTAATTTCCCTAAAAATAAAATTAAAATATTTATATACTATCACCACCATAAGAATAATAGATATAAAATACATTATTAATTTCATTTCCTACAGGTTTGGAGTAAAATAATTCTCAATAATCTTCAAAAGATTGAAAATGGACTAAAAATATTTCGTTATTTCTGACAGACTCAATCATCTCTTCCCTTTTTTTTTTTGGTTACACTATAAACAATATTCATGTTTCTAAATTTGTCTGTATTGAATGATAAACGTACGTAATATTAGTTATTTTAATTGAATATATTAGTTCATTTCGTGTATTTTGGTATTTGATAATAGAACAATTCTCAAACATGTAACTATTTATTAAAATTTTAAAGTACATTAATACAAAATAATTGAACTACATACAATTGATTCCTAACACTGTAATAATCATTCTGTGGTAGGTTACAACAGGTTTTCCTATCTCCCAGTGTAGTCCAGATATCAGTGTTGCCAATGTGTCTCAGACACATCACTCTTCCCCTCTAAAATGGTGAGTAGGTAAGCCTCTTGGGTGGCCTGCGGTCTCTCCTTGGTCTTGTGTTGGTGGCTGGCTGAGATTCCTCAGACCAGGGTGTCTTGAAGTTTGGTGGAGAACCACCCGATGAAGTTTGAGGATTTGTTTTTTCTGGATTGGGGGACAGCAATTTCGGAGTCATGAAGGGCCTCAGCTGGGAGTTGTGCTTTCTCTCACGAGACTCCAAAATGTGTGTGTTCCTCCCACAGCTTTGGTTGATACGTCCCTTCTTCCAAGTTGTCCCTGTCCCTTCTCTCACCCAAACTGGTTGTCTTCCTGTGAAGAATTTCTTTGAAGGTGCTGCGTATTTTGGTGGTGTGTGTGTTTTGAGTGGATTCAAAACGTCTAATTTTGTTCGGAGTTGTAGACGCAAAAACAGCTCAGCTGGACTTATTCCCGAAGCAACAGGGGTAGAACGAAATTGGAACAAGAAGTTGCATAATTCCTGGCTTATGTCTTTTCCAGTTTCCATTAATTTCCGAAGATTCTGTTTGGTTGTCTGTACATATCTCTCAACCTGCCCGTTAGATTGAGGGTGATAGCTTGGAGTCAATATATGTTTAATTCCAAAGTTATCGCAGAATTGTTTGAACTCTGACGATGTGAATGTAGTTTGATTGTCTGTGACTATAGTCCTAGGAAGGCCATACCGAGTCAGCAGCTGTGATTTTATTAAGTAAATTGTTTTTTTAGCAGTCATGTCATTGACTATAAATACCTCTATCCATTTAGAAAAAGCATCTACCACAAGCAATAACATTTTCCCCTTAAAGGGACCTGCAAAGTCCAGATGAATTCGGTCCCAAGGGTGTCCAGATGCTGGCCATGGTATGCATTCAGAAGGTTCCTGGTTGGCATATTTGTTGCATATTTCGCAGGACTTAATCTTTTCTTCAATGTCTTGGTCTAACTTTGGCCACCACAACTTACCTCGGGCCAATGCTTTAGTCCTTACAATCCCGATGTGGGTTTCGTGAAGTGAAGAAATTAGTTGTTTTCTAAGTGTTGGGGGAATGATGACTCGAATTCCCCAGAGTATACACCCATCATGTGTAGTTAATTCTTGTCTTTTTCTGAAGTAAGGTAGAAGATGTTCATCGCATTTTCCAGGCCATCCAGTTAGTATAAAGTTATGAACTTTCATAAGGAGAGGGTCCTTTGAGGTTTCCCTTGCAATTTCTTTGCTTTGAATTGGTAGGGAGTTAATATTTTCGTCAAATATTTTTGAGACAACTTCCTCAAAAGCAAAGTCCGTCTGTTATACTTGAGTAATAGGCAGGCGGCTTAGTCCATCAACTTTACCAAATTTTGCTGTGGGTACATATTCCACAGTGAATGTATAATTCATAAGTAAAAGGCTCCACCTTTGGAGTCTGTTTGCTGCAGTTTGTGGTATTCCTTTCTTGGAACGCAGAATGTGCATTAGAGGGCGACAATCTGTTTGTAATATGAAATTCCGACCCCATAAGAATTTGTGAAATTTTTTTATTCCATAAATAATGGCAAGTCCCTCTTTTTCTATCTGTGAGTAGTTTTGTTCAGCAGAATTTAGCGTTTTGGACCCGTACATAATTGGTCGTTCAGTTCCGTCTGGGAATCGGTGTAAAAGACTTATTCCCACTCCTCTCGAGCTTGCATCCGCTGCCAAAACCAAAGGCAATTTTGGATCGTAGTGCGTAAGAATACTGTCTTCTGTTAATGCTGTAGTTAATATTTTAAAAGCTTCTTGGCAGGATGGGTCCCACATAAAGGGTGTATCTTTTTTTCTCAGCCGGTTTAAGGGTGCGCAGATGTCACTGAAGTTTTTTATAAATTTTCCGTAGTAATTAATCATACCTATAAAGGCTTCTACTTCTTTTACATTAGTTGGTTCAGGCATTTGTCGCAGAGCTTTTATTTTATTTGGTGAAGGGCGGAGACCTGATTTCTCAATAATGTAGCCTAAGTATTCCACTTTAGTCCTTAAAAATTTGCACTTGGATTTGTTTAGTCTTAGACCTGCAGTTTGAAGTCTCTCGAGCACTAAATGAAGTCTCTCAAGGTGTTGTTCTTCATTTCCTGATATTATTATGTCATCCATCAGACAAGCGACACCGTCTATTCCTTGTAAAATGATTTCCATTTTCTCTTGGTAAATCATTGGACCTGAATTTATTCCAAAAGGTAGGCGCTGGAAACTATAAAGTCCAAAAGGAGTATTGATTACAAGTAATTTTTTTGTTTCTTCATCTAGTGGAAGTGAGTAGTATGCTTCTGAGATGTCTAATTTTGAGAATACCTCAGCTCCATTGACTTTGGTGAAAAGTTCTTCAATTACTGGAAGTGGATATTGATAAACTTCTAGCCTCTCATTCAATCCGGTTGAAAAATCTGCACATATGCGAATTTTATTGTTTGGTTTCCTAACCACAACAGTAGGTGCAGCATACTCTGAATATCTAATGGACTTTACTATGCCCAGAGCTTCCAATCTATCGAGTTCACATTTTAGTGGTTCGCGTAAGGCGAATGGAACCACTCTGGCACGACAAAAAACTGGAGTTACGTTTTCTTTCAGTCTAAGTTTTACTTGCATGTCTTTGCAGTGACCAATACCATCTTGAAAAATCTTTGGGAACTTATTTAATATCTGTTGAAGTTTTGCATCATTCCGAGGCATATTTATTTCTGTTTTCTGTTCTTCTGAGACAGAAAAGCAGTTTAATTTGTCTAAGTGTAAATTTAACAGAGGTTTGTTCCAATTCAACCCTAATAAATTCTTCCCATTAGGTGCTTTTGCTACAAGAATTGGTAATTTCTTAGTTACACCTCTCCAAGTAGCCTCAACTATAGCTTCTCCCAAAACTTGGATTTTATGCCCTGAATAGCTATGTAATATCACATTTGAATTTTTAAGCGGAAATTTATTACAGGCAATCCAAGAATTTTTCGATAATATTGTGTATTTTGAACCACAATCTAGTTCAAATTCTGTAGGTTTAGTTTGACCATTTATGTTTACCAAAAGTCTGATTCTTTCTGTCTGATTATTTGAGTTGATATTAAAAATATCTGTAATGTGATGATTGGCATCCTTATCTTTCAAAGCTTTACTTCGGCAATTTTTTGCGAAGTGGTTTAATTTTTTGCAAAAATAACACTCTTTTCCATATGCAGCACATTCGTTTATTCCATGTGTAGAACCGCAGTTTCTGCATTGAAATTTGTTTTTATTTTTAGTAGTATTTTTTGTACATGTTTCAGGGAAATTACTGACCGTTTGTACTCCAACGTTTCTTTTCAGAAATTTTGTTTACATCTGAAACCGTAGTTTGTGATTTTGAAATTTCTAAAGCTCCCATCAGAGTTTTAGCCAATTCTACAGATTCATTAAACGTTTTGCAATCTTTTTGTAATAACACGGTGCGCACATCTGAGCTTGTTATGTTCATGACAAATGACGTAATTAAAGCTTCCTCATAAAAATCAGCAGGAAATTGGCACTTCTCTGCCTGTTGTTTCAAATTCAGTGCATAAGTATTGAGGTTATCTGAGTCCTGGGTCATTTTGAAAAATTTACACCTTTCCGATATTGTAAATGACACGTCCTTGAAATTTTCGTCTAATTTTTTGAGTAATTCATCAACATCAAAATCGGAAGTAGCTTTAGGCTTACATATATTAATTAAAGTTTCTAATGCCTCTCCATTTAGGTTGCTAATCAACAATGCAACTTTTAATTTACTATCTTCACTGTTTGAAATTTGTAAACACGCTTGAAATTTAATGCGCCACGTGTTCCACTTAATTAGTGATGAATCAAAAGATTCTATATGATAGAAATTTAGCTTACTTGGTTTCATTTCAGTTTCTGCTTCCGAGTTACTAGAATTCGGCATGTTTATTAATGTTCTCTTTATCCTCGTCGCCACTTTCGTGTATTTTGGTATTTGATAATAGAACAATTCTCAAACATGTAACTATTTATTAAAACTTTAAAGTACATTAATACAAAATAATTGAACTACATACAATTGATTCCTAACACTGTAATAATCATTCTGTGGTAGGTTACAACAGGTTTTCCTATCTCCCAGTGTTGTCCAGATATCAGTGTTGCCAATGTGTCTCAGAGACATCAGTTCACAAACTTTTAAGCCATTATTAACAATGTTTTTAATTCATAATATTGTTTGAAAAAATCGTTTGAAAAATATATTTTAAAAATGTTTTTAAAAATTAATTGCACTAACAGAATTGAAAACAATTAAGCAGAAACTGATAAAAATATCGAAATAATACTTTCGGACCATTTTATCACAGTTTAATGCTGTTATGTTTGTAAATTCCATACGTTATACATCGATATCTACATATCGATGACGACAATCGCCCGCCATGTGTTTTTGGTTATCTAAGAGAGAGGTTTCACTAGTTAAGATTGAACTCGTAATATTGTGAATGTTTTATCAGACAGTTATATTACATTGACATGTAATTTAATTATTCTTTACAGAATAAATAAATCAGTTAAAAAGACTTACATATTAATAAGCAGTTTTGAAATTATCTGTTTCCCCAAACTCCAAGTTATCGCAACAAGTCAACCGCAATTCATCGAACTTAAATGTAATTGTGACCAGGTGAAACTATAGAAGTATTCCAAAAAATCCTGGGTTTTTGTTATTAGTTCATACAGTTTAGATAGGATAAACATTTTATAGAGCGATGATCATTATTACTTATTATTATCAATATAAAAATGTTTATTAAATAACTTATGGATGCCTATTGTTCTTCTTAGTGGCACAATCCAGGTTTATATCCATTATTAAACTGAATCGACATAGGATCATCTGAAGAGAGCTCTTTGTGGGACCTGGTAAGGGGGTACGCAATCAAGCACATCACATCACAGAGAGAGGCGGCGGATCTCAGAGGTTAGAGCCACGTACAAAGACAGAACGCCCTTAAATATTAAACGGGAAATGACAGGGATTTCCTTGAGAGATAGGTTTCTCAGGAAGGGCATTAAATAATGTAGCGAATGGCGGAGGAGGGTATGCATGAGGAGGGAATGATGGATCCAAGAAGAGAGTGGTTTGCGGCGACTAATTTGAATATGTCAATAGGAACGGTTAACAATATCCAGAGCCATTTCCATGTCGTCGTGTAATTTAGGCCCGAGGCATTAGGAGCAGGAGCACTACATAATGTATGTTTATGTATTGACTCTAATCCCGTTACAAATGAGGCGTTCCAACCTACAGTACAATGGCTCAACCGATACCCAGCCTCTCTCCTAATCAGTCCTGAATTAGTTATAAAATTGATTGGTTCCCAGTGTGTGCCGTAGGCCCTCCATTTAGTCAAAACTGATTATGTATCGTTCTGTTTGCAGCCCGTTCTGATTGCTTTCCACCCAATTAGGTTTCCTTTGTCAAATCTTAGCTGTGGATGTAAATGAGGTAGTAGTTTACAACTTGAAATAAACTTACCTGACTTAGCAATAACAATAGCGTTACCTTAATGTTAACGGTCGAGATTAAATAAATATTTATATAAATTAGATAAGAATTTATTTTTCTTTTCACTGAGTAAGCAGCTCGAGTCAAGGAGGCAAGTTTCATCTCTAAACTAAAAAATGAAGAAATTGAACTGGAATCTCCTCCTCCAAGATTCATATATTTGTTTCTATTAAACACTAAGTAGCTGTATCCATGTATTTCAACATATTTACTGTAACCTTAAGTTACCGTCCAATAAAAATAGATTACGTATGTAAAAAAAAAATGAAAATCTACCACTACGACCAACTTATATACATACGAAATTGTTACTCACATACTGTTACAAAATAACAAAATTAAGATTATATTATTTACTAATGATTATCTGTTTTAATTGTATAATTATTCTAAATTAGTTGTCAACCTTTCGAAATTAACCCTTTACACTCGGCACTGTTTCGGACGTAACCTACCAGCATGATGATAATACGAGTTATCATTATCGTAGTATTATCATATTGCCTATTAATTCATTTGTAATATATAAAGTAAAATAATCTATTGGTTCTTCTACATTGCTTGGTATTTGTGGTCCGGGTGTTTGGTGATGGATGCCAAACTCGATAATTGATGGAGAATCGGTAGATTCAGTAACGTCTTCCCACTCTTCACTTGATACGTCTTCTACGGAGATGTTTTCTTTTACGCTACTTGTATCGCTATCTATAAAATTTCACGTTTTATTGTTGGTTGGATACTATCATTATCCATCAACATCACCATATCACTAAAAAAAAAAAAGCTGTACCACTACAACCCATGAAGGGTCTGGGGTTCAGTACATGGTAGAGACTGTACTGTTTCATGGACATTTTTTACCCCTTATTTTGGGTACTGTATTTTTATAATATTTTATAGAGGCTGGGTGGGCCCCAAGGAGGGTCCTAGATCACATATGATCCATCTCCCACTGCAAACAGACTAAATAAAATTCATGGCCTGCAGCGGGATTTGAAGCAGGATTTCCGGCATGGCAACTAAAGTGCTCTGCCACTGAGCCACTCCGCTCCTTCCACCATCCTATCACTATCATCATTATTATTTTCTTCTGCTTTAATAGTTATTTTGTTAAAACCGTCTGTATAAATGCCTATCTGAAACTCGTCTTCACTACTGCTTACTTCACGAGATTCACTGGTGCTTGTTCGTTTTGCTATTTTTATAAATAAAAAAAATTAATTATAAAATAAAAGAAATGATTTGGAAATTACTAATGGTAAATTACGAAATCACAACACTTTCTTATTACTGCACAGATCTTTACTATTCGACGCTTCAATACGAACTGAGATCTTGTATATTTCTTCTCTCAGTTTTCGGATTTCTTCATTATCTTATCAAGTTTCTCATATCATTGAGCCATTTTCACTGTTCACTAATTCTACAAATTGCTCAACGGATTAGAGAAGTGCATCGTGAACGCACTTCGCATTTTCTTTTTCGACGTGTAAAAATGGTTGATTTATTTATCATGCATCCTGTCAATTCTATCATATTTCGATTTGTTTTTTTTTGCCATTTTAATAGAACTATAAAATAAAAAGTGTTTCTTAAAATATTGCGATGGAATAACTTCATTCTCCGTAATCGCTAATAAACTTTCATCACACAACTGATATGCTAGACTTACGTTGTCCCTTCAGAGGGGACAACCGCGTGCATAGGGTTAATACTGTAAATAAATTTAGTGAATTTGGGTCGAAATGTATTGCATCGATCATGTTCGGACACTTTCCCTCTTAATAGTATGGAAATAATTAATTTCGACATTTGTGCTTAATTACTGCGTACAACCTATGATAGCGTTTTACCTTTATCTTTAATGAGATATAAGATTTAAAACGATAGACCTTATAGCTTGAAAGTTTAATGTGACCATAGAGTTTTGCTGACAATAAGTTTGACTTATCACCCTCCTGCTATTAGACCGTAACTAGCATACAAGAGCCGAGGGATGATCTAACAGGATGAGCAGCTTGTAGACAGGACTATTAAGGCGACTATTATGGCCTGATAATGGGCGAGATGAGATATGGAAGCTAACATCTCATTGTTTGCGTCGTGTAAACAGAGCCGCGTGCTGGCCACGCGCCGGCGTCGGCTTAGGACGACACTCGCCGATTTTTTACATTTCTGACGGCGCGCCTGCAATATTTCATACGATGTGGGTGTGAACAGTGGCGATATGGCCCTTGGGGTCTGCTGCATAGGTTAGTCGTAATTTATTAAACTGACATATTTTTTTTATTTTAAGAAACAAGTTTAGAAATAAATGTTTCAAGAGTTTTACTCTTCAATTTAAATGCATTAAGAATTTAGGCCAGACAATGCATGACATTTCTTATTTTAAAAATAATTTTGATGTCTTCTACTTACATCACCATTTAACTTTTTTTATATAACAAGACAAAATAAAAATAAGAACAATATGAAATATGTGTTTTGTTACATTTAATATTGAACTATCTAAATACCTATCGTATATTTACACATTAATCAATATTTTTTTAATGTTAGAAAATCAAAATGACTTTTCTAATATATTTTCCATGACTAACGATAAACAAAAAAATAAAATAAAATATCTTTCCATAATATTGTTTTCCTTAAAATAAAATGAATATTCTTTGTTATCTATTCTCAAACCAACTCAATTAAACTAGTGATCTGTTGAATAAATATTCAAGATACATTTATTTCATTATTATAATAAATATAAATTTACTATTTTGAAAGCCTAGATTTCGATCCAAACTTGTGAGTGCTGGTTGCTGCAGAAGTGTAATTAAAGAGTATTTATTGTACATTTTGAAATAAACTATTTATTGCTGGTTAAAAATAAAAAATTAAAAGAAAATTTTACAAGCATAAATGAGGTATACAAACATAAAACATAAAATAAAAATCTCTAACATTTTTAGAGAAGAATCACGTCATAAAACTATTAAAATTACGATAATACAAACCATTTTGAAATAAAATATTAAATTGTTATAAAAACTGAAATATCGTTTACAACAAATAATAATAAATAATAGTAATAAAAAACAAGAACAAGATGCATTACAAATTAAAATAAGAAAACAGTATTAAAGGATACAATTTGTCTGGAGTTGCAGTCATTAATAACACGAAATAAGGTTAACTTGTTTATTTTAAGTGCCGACGTTTTCCTCTTTATCTTGAAAGTATTAATAACATTATAAATTTTAAAAAATAGGATAATTATTTTAGCTCATCATTAGATATAAATTAATACATAAATATTTAAATATCATTAATATTTTTTAGATGGCGGCCGCAGTTTTACTGTTTTCACATTTGATTGAAGGATATTAAAATTATATCTATTTTATAGCAAATGGACTTTTTCTGGTTGAAAGTAAACATAATAACGTTACTGACTGAATTATATATTTTGGTAAATATTTTAATAAATATTTATTACAGACTATTGCTTGTTCCAGGATTCTCTTCATCTTCAAATATTTTAGATTACCGTACTTTAAAATTATATAATTAATTAATATTATCCATTGTGAATTATATATATATATATATATATATATATATATATATATATATATATATATATATATATATATATATATATCTATTTTCCAACGAAAGAATATTAATAAAATATCATACTTATTAAAAAAGAAGAATCAATGTCGAGAGGCGCTACTAACAAGGACAAATTACATAGGAATCAGCTCCACAAAGGACCCCTGCCTTGTTGATATAATTTTTTACTATCGGACCAAGGAAGACCATGAAGGCCACTTCTTGGACTTCTTTCTCCCTTCTTCCAGTTCTGTGTGACCGGATCTCCTCGACTAAACGCCTACAGATCTCTTACAAAAAGCGCGGGGGCGGCATCTCCTTTAGCGCTCGGCTGGGCACATCGGCTTCCTGTCACGAGCCCCTCAGGAAGTCCGGATCATCGCTGCGTTCTGTCCGTTGAGGGAGACGGGGGAGTGTCCGTGATAGTAATGGGCGACTTTTACTGTCGTCCTGTCCAAGATTTACTAGTGCGAAATTCCTCCTTGTATGTTATACGTCAAATTATTGATCAAGTTCTTGTTAAGTGCTTTCACAAAAAACTATATAGTACTGATATAAAAAAAAAAGACCGAACATAAAGGAACCTACTCCTTTTTTTGAATAAACCCAAGAATAAGTAAGCGGCCTTCAAGACTCAGGAAGGTTTTTGTCACTAGCCCATTTAGCCAACAAGAGCAACAATGTACTTTGTCAGATGGAGAATATCTATAAGTTTGTGTTTTACTAAGATCACCTGAATGAGGAAAAATATTCTATTGTTTAATGAATTCCAAGAAGTTTGAAACTATTTTGATTTTAACTTATGTCTTTATTCCCATAAAACTTCAAATTTAAACAAGCCAAAACTCAAAATATGACTTTACTAAAAAAAAAAAAGATTGGAAATGGAATGTCAGATATGTTACTCCTGAATAGAAAAGCTTCAACCAATACAACTGCTACTGAAGGCATAACTAAAAAATTGGCATTTTTGATTTACGAGTATGGTGTTCTTTTGAAGGAGCGATATATTTAAAATATATGCAGATTGAGAATATTATCGTGATTATTAGCATTTGAGACTAAAAAATGTTTTTAACCCAATAAGTTATCGAATATCTTCGCAATTAAATATTTTTTCTAAAACGTGGTTGGCTCAGTATCACTTAAATGGATCTGTTGAATCCGAAGACTAATGAAAAAGGACTTCGCAATTAAAAATTAAGTACTTGGGTAAGCTTTATGTTGCAAGCGAACTAAATAAAAAAACAAGCGAAATGAAGTAACCCAAGAAAGGACATTGTAAGTCTAAAAGGGCAAATGAATGAGAAGAGGTGAAGTAAAAAGTGTACTCCAACTTAATGTGGTGTAGGAGTACAGCCTTTGAACACTCACACGGGCCTCCTTCCATCGCCTTCTGCAAGGAATGTGTTTGATGGCAGTCATCGTCCCTGTTTGTATATACTCTTTCAGAGAGTTTTAAAGCAGGGGACTTGACGAGCAGAAACTTCATTTAGGCCCAAGTATGTACTCAAAGCTCATTTGTAGCGGCTGCAGTCTTCTGCAACAAAGAACTCATTCCCGATCCTCAGTAATTTTACTTTCCAAGTTGGCTTTTCATCTGACACCTTGTTCGGGGCTTCAACTATCGACAAAGAGTCCTGGGGTTGAGTGGGCAAGGATTTTTTTACCGATTAATTTAAGCCCATTTGAAAAAAAAAAGCCTTTGGGTGACTTTTTTATTGAAGGTGTGATGGTAGAACTCCTTCACGGTTTTATAGGACATACCTACATCTGGCAGATAAACTTTAGTTATATAATATGAATTGTTTACATTTTTAATATATGATCAGTTTTCAACCAATTTTTACTAAATAGAAAAAATAATTTCAAAACGCTTTTTTATTTTTGTATCTGACAAGAAAACAATATTCCTAGCCCAAGGGTAACAGTAAAAACAGAAACTATAACCGAATATAGGAATAATTAGGAATAATAATAAACTAAAAATAAGCAAACATTAATTAAATAAATTTGTATTTCAAATCGGTTTAAAAACGGTTTCCTTATTCATGATTGGTGGAAGGCATTCACTACAAACCATAATATTATTATTTTTTATATCTTAAAGGTGTTCTAGCTTTCCCAATATTTCTTCATTCCCTCCCCAAAGATCTTCCTTCTTTCTTGCGTCCACTTCGGTCGATATGATTCCGCTTACTCTGGAGTAAATAGTTCTACTTTTTAATCTTTTTGAACCAACATTTTTCCTGGAAAATCTTTGACCAAATCGTTCTTAACTTCATTTGTCCAGGATATTGATGTTTTAAAAAAGCTCTCATAATACTACAGAGATTTAGTTAATCTGTTTTAGGTTAACCTATCTCGGTGTCCATAGAACCTCACTCGCCACTATTTAAAATCAATATTGATGTTTACAAAGACCTGTTTGTTTATTTATTTAACGTCACTTTATACAGCCATGACTAATCGGATAGTGGAAAATTTAATCGGATGCTACAGTGGAAGCTCTATATTTTACCTACCCAGGTTTAATTAGAATAGGTTTAATTTTAACGATTACCCGACGTCGTGCAGCCTAGGTCTCCCCATTAAATGTTCCTTCAGAAGGACGGCATAATCATGGACATTTTACTCCCTTTAAAAACATTCTAAACCAGGATCAAGGACTTTTTGGGGTACTAGTATGTTATAGGGCATTTTGACATCAGCGCGCTCAGGTGTCACTTACCTCAACTATTCGGACAGAGTCAGGTTATGCTGCCTACAATTTATTTCAAATAGTATTGCCTTTCATTATCAAAGAACAGATTTTTAGGAAATGAAATAAATGAGAAACATGTGAAGACAAAATGAAACATTTATTAGAAGCAATGTTCATTAAAAAGAAGAAAATCTAACTAAAATATAATATTTTAGTTATATATCATCATTTCTCTTTAAAATATAAATATTTAGAATATGATAATATGAGAAACATGTCAAGAAACAATGAAACATTTATTACAAGCAATGTTGATTAAAAACAACAATATCTTCAGAACCTTTTGTTTGAAAACACTCTTTTGTTTCTCTACAAATTCCTCCAAATATCCACTGAGGCAAAATCCGTCCTGTGCTGTTTTTTCTTCTTCTATGTAGACTTTCGTCAATTTCTACATACATCCTTGGGCCTCCAATAGTTGTTTAACTTCTCTCTAATTTAAAAGCACATACTTCTCTCATTTAATTGGAATAATCAATCACTGTTGAATGAGACATGTTAAGCTGTTTGTCACAAAACTTTATGGAAGTCAGTTCCTCCTGATGAAATAGGAGAGCTGACTTTTCTTCAGTCACCATGCGAAAAATCTTCATCAAATTACAACTCATATTGTCAAAATAATATGAAAACACATCCACGTTCACTTGACACAAACAATAACAAAGGACTAAGAAACGTTACAATAACAGTAGGAGATGGTTAAGAAAAGTGATACCTGAGCGCGCTGATGTCAACAGGCCCTAAAACATACTAGTACCCTTTTTGGTGTTCATCACGTGAAAGAGCATTTATTCCAGATATTTGCACGTTTATGCTATATGCCTCCCTGAGAATAGTATATGTTTCTTTTCAGAATAATGGTCAAATTGAAAGCAACCAATTTTCTAGCGGAACCCTAGAGCAAAGTTTTTGTGTACTAGCTATCGATTTTTTAAAAAAATAAAAAAATTTGATGTGAAATATGTTTAATTAGGATAGGGATTATTAACGAGTACCTGACATCGTAAAGCCTCGGGACCCCCATTTAACGTCCCTTCCGAATGACGCCATAAGACCTGAGCATACCACTCGTTACTGCGGTCAAAGTACAAACAATTTCATGACTCAATTGCAGGACACCCCAACATTCTTGTACATACATTACTGACAGAGATATTATCACAAAATCCTAAAAGGAGACATAAAGGTCTCTCAAGCAGGGATTTACTACAGAGAGATGAACAACGCAAGGAGTGCCTTCAATGAGAGGTTTCTCCATCCACACTTTCCAAGTGAACACCTTAGGGAGGTTTTGAAAAATCAAAAATACAATTTGTGCCATAGGCATAAGTATAATTTATTTCAATAAATATTTATTATTATATTAATATGGATGGTTGATATTATTTTACATATTACATTATATGTGTAATATTGTATACATATGTAGTATTATTCTTTAAATGTCACAACAGTATATAATATTTTTCCTCAGCATGAATTACGCGCTAAAGCAATGCTTAAAATATTTATATTTTAAATATTTTACAGCCCAGCAATAAATTTTAAAAAAATCTATAGCTAACACATAAAAACACTTGTTCTATGTTCTTGCATGAAAAGTGGTTTCTATCTACTTTCCCATTATTCTGAAGTGGAACATATGCAACGCTCAGGGAGACATACAGTATAAATGCGTATCAGTTGAGTTGATAAAGCTATGCAGTTAGTAAAAACAAATACGTTTCCCTCTTTTTTTCCATGGTACCGTTAATTTGATGTTTTTTATTCTATTCTGAAAAATAAATTTCCCTCCATTAAACAAAGCGAAGAAATTAATCTTTTTTTTTCTGTTTTCTTTTGGAATAAAATACATGCAACGATCAATAATTTTCTAAAATATGAATGAAAGCATACCATATATTGAATATTGAAAGATTCAACTAATTAAACAATGAATCAAGTTTACAAATATGGACAAGACCAAATGACAAAAGTTTCTGATCATAATATTAATAAAAATGAAGCCACATACTATCCATCGATCTCTATATAAGCCACACTGATCATGCAAGATTGGGATGATTACATTTTTGGAGTGTGTAAAATACTAGCACTCACCTGGTGAGAGAATTTTAAGGAACCTGTTATAGTCTTGAAAGTGATAGATGCTACGTATTTCGGAATGAATTTCATTCAAACGTTTTAACTTCTAATTTACCTGTTTAATCGTGATCTACATACTACATTTTTTTAGCCACTGAAGATTGGAAACTGTGAATCCGAGTTGCTTGCATTTGGTCAATAATGGGTCCGTACTTAATGCGATTACGTACACCAGGCTCCTTTCTAATTATTCCTTAAAATAAATTTTTCTTAGCAAACCCCTTCTCATATGTTTATCTATATTCATAAACTTGCATCTAACAATTGTCTAAAAATATCAAGATCATCATATCCAACTTTGGTTCAGGGAGTTTGTGATGATCTCTTCGCCACTCTTAGGACCGATCGAGATTTCTTCTTCTTCTTCACTGTGTAATAAAAAATGGCTTTGGGTATTCTAATGTCTTCAATTTCATTACACAAATACTTCTATTGCCTTCGCTGTTTTTCTAACTTCCAATTCTTGTTTTATGTCTGAGCTTCTCTTTCAATCTGCTTGTGTCGAAAAAGCAGTCTTAAAAGCATCATTTTAGCTGTTTGTATTCTGTTGGTTTAGTTTACTGTTAATGTCCGATTCTCAAATAGAACCTTCGTCACATTTTTCTGTAGTGTTCGTTTATCGTCCCTCTTATCAGGATCTTTATTAATCTAGGTCGCATGAATGAGTGTAAAATATATCACAGGTAAATTATTTAAAGGTGATTTATTGGTTAAGTCGAATTATCTCCAAAATGTGTTTCTTGTATCCAGTTTTGCTTCATCCTCTCCGATCTCCTACTCATTTCCTCATCAAAGATTTTGATGGCTTAGTTTTCGCCTCATTATAACTTTTGTCTCGGGTCATGCTCTTCGCAGTTCCATTCCTTAGCATATCAACCGTAACAACTAGCTCTCTTATGTTCTTCTCCGCTTCCTTCAGTCAGTTCGGTTTAGTTTTTCATTTCTATGGAATTCAAATATGTTTTCTGTAAGCCTACTTGAATTCATTCGCAGTACATGCCGATGGAAATCAACCCTTCTTTTCCCCATTGTGTTGGTGATTCTTTCTGTGGCTTTGTAAAGGAAGGTCTAATAGTATTTAGTAAAAGAAAATTGTATTTATTTATTTGAAGGGGAGGGAGCGAAAAGATTCTGAGGTTTATAAAGGTTAATTATAAAGGGCAGGTGTCCGGCCCGGGTGTGACTAGCCATCGTGACCGACTAGCGCAGACCGGATCCGAAATTTGTGACCGGGACCGTGAGAGACGGCCCTCGCACACGGCTCACATAAGAGAGCGGGCCGTGTATTAAATACCCGGGGTTACGTCGTGGCCACCTTTCGCCGAAAACACAGGCTGTTCTCCTCGTCCTGCTCTCGAGAGCTTGTCATTAGGACCGCGTCCCGACGGGTGGCGGAGGTAAGCGGTTAATTCCTCCGGGACGGGGGCGATAACAGAACTGTCAGTGGGGATAGAGATCCTATCTGGGAAATATGCAAGGAGGGAAGGGGGTGTGAATATGCGGAGGCCGCAGGGAGGATTGGATAGATGGTATCGGGCCTCTGAAGCTGATCCCGTGAAATATGCAGGGCGCTGACGCACCAGCACGCGCGCAAGTTCTTATCTAACAGTGTTATTGTTACTGTTACTGAGGTTCTTAAGGAGGTGTTAAGGCGGGCCAAGTGGACACTTTTCTCCTCCGAACTGGGCTAACGGCTTCGGCTAACCCCGGTCCCTGAATTCTAGTTATCTCCAGATTACTAGTCTCAATGAGTAGCCTGGTTTAGGAATCATTTGTATGATAATAATTGAAGCGTTGACATGGAAACGCTAATAAATCAATCAGTTGTCCGCCATCGTTAATAACCTGAACACACTTAAAAAATTCAGACACTGGTAACACCTACTTTCTTATTCATATTAATGGGAATTGAATATAAAAATTGTAACAGAATAAAATGCTTATTCTAGACCTCTTTATCCACGTTCCTTTTCTTATATAAATGTTTTCCATACACCTTCAATGAAAACATCACCATTTCTATCCTTGTCAAAAGCCATTTGTTGAGCTTTCTCATATAATTTCATCTTCATTAATATCATAATATCCTCATGACTGCCTCTATTTTCACAGATAGTAATTAAACATATTATTTCATAGAATGAGAAGCAAGTCAAAACCGGCACTGCTCGTTTAGTTTCTATGAACGGTGGTAGTTACTATTTTCGACTTAAAACTTCCATTTTTTCAAACCAGCTTCTTCTGTAAAATAGCCTTTCTAACTTTCATGGCTTTATAAATTTTTCATATCAACGCCTCAATGGTAACGAAAAACATTATTAAATTATTAATAAACCGAAATTGTTAACTGCTGATAATATTCAGCTATTATATATAATACTAGCGACTCACGCCAGCTTTGCTCGAGTAATAAAGAATATTATGCCTACATAATTTGTCTGTGTAATGTTATTTTTTTATCACGTACCGGCCACTAAGGACCACGTGAATATCATTGGTTAGGCTTCTTTGGGAGTCTTGATTTTCTTTCTTCCCATCTCAGCTAATGTACTTTATTATATAAATAAAAACAAAACCAAATATTTCTTTATATACGAATTTATTATCTTGCACATTAGATAATTGCACGGGATTGGGCAAGCGGCAAATGGTATTTATATGGACGAAGTTCAGCCTGAAGCTGTTATCTTCTAAAAGAGTTCTATTTAGCATTTTTTTAACAACTGGTGAATCCGCTGTTCTACTGATTAAAGCCAGAAAATATTCAACATTTTAGTAGCAACTATTGTCCAGATTAAAAAAAATGAAAAGTCAACATAAGAAATTATGTTCATGGTTGTTACCAAAGATGTTTTGGTATTGCTGACCACAAGGATGAAATGAGGAGATAGGGAAAGTAAAGAGTAGTCAGTATCATATTTTATAATCTAAAGTAATTAGCAATTACTACATATAGTTAAACACCATTTAGTTTGTAGAAGATCTTCTTTTTGTCTTACATTTATTATTTAACGGAATGGAATTAATTACATGGCAAAAAAGATCTTCATCAAACTAAATGGTGCTTAACTATACATAGTAATTGCTAATGCCTTTAGATTATATCATACTGACTACTCTTAACTATAAAATATATTTATACCATAAAATATAGACTACCCACTTTAAAATACCTGTACCACAACAACCCGTGAACGGGTTTGTGGTTCAGTAAAGATTATACTGTTTCATGGACGACGGTTCTGCAAGGAGGTGACTTGTCCTAGGTCAACCGCCAGATTTCCCTCCCTTATTTTGTGTACTCTATTTTTATAACATTTATAGAGGCTGGATGAGCCCCAAGAGGGTCCTAGATCCCATATGATCCATCTCCCGCGACAAACTAAATAAATAAAAGTATTGCCTGCTGCGTAATTTGAACCATAATTTCCGGCATGGCAACTCAGTGCTCTACCACTGAGCCCCTCCGCTCTCTTTATAGTATAACACATTATTTAATGGAAAAAAATATTTATTGCAATAGAATTACATTTTTTAAATATTGCACTGATGATCGTGTCGTAATCACAAGCTAAAGATAAACTCCATCATCAACAGTTTACCAGAGTGTAAGGCATTGAACGCATGAGTTCCTACAGGTGCTTTTTGTACGACGTCTGCTTGTCTTGTAAGGATTTCTCATACCTTCGTCTGAAACAAAGTTCACATATCTGATATGTAGATCTGCAATTTGACCATCACTATTAGGTTATTACAGAGTAATTTAATTAATAGGTAGAGTGGTTGCCATATGTCGAGTGTCAACACGATGTAGATTATAATCCTTATTATTCAACAGGTCGACTTCCTTCCCCTTCGGGCTGATGATATAATTACACACGAACAACAGGAAACACGTGTCCATTTCTCACGAAGCAAAAGCCTAAGCAGAGAAAAAAAAAAGAGGGAAGAAGGCTAAATAGAAGGAAAAAAAAAATTAGACGAGCTGTAGAGGGGAGACAGTTGTAAGATCGAGGGCAAATTATTCACTTCCTTTATTTATTCACGATCGGGTGAATGTTATGGCGCTCGGCTGTCCTCCCTCAATTTATTCATAGGGAGGGTAATGAGAAACTGTAAAAATGGACTTTTACGTCTGCTCTCGGAGCGTCATGAATTTACATGATATTTTTCCCTTTAGCGAATTAGAGGCGGTGCCCCGCTCAAATTGCATAAAAATAAGGAACAAGAAAGGACGAAAAAAGAGGTCTCTTTGAAACCGAGGGGGTTGAAAAGGCGTCATTTTTATCCCCTCCGGAGGGGTCCCAACCCCAAAGCTGATTTTTACATAATGACGTCGGTTTGACTTTCATGCCTTCTCCGAATAAGGCGGAAAAATAACCAGAAAATGGATAGAGAGAAAAAAAGGTCATCTTTTAACAATGGAGATGGTTCGTTTTTAGCGAAATAACACGATTACCCTTCTAGGGAATTACGACCGATCAATGAATTAACTTTTCTTTTTCTGTTATTTTATCAAGAAAAGGTTCATTTTCGACACTGATGCAGAAATTAGTAAACAGTAAATGTTTTATGTTCAAATGTAAATGGTTAACTGGATATTACTAAGGAGAGTGTAAAATAGTAGAGGGTGCAGTCAATAAATTATACAAAATAAGATAACTTACGTTGGTGCCTATGTTTCAACCTAGTTTTTAGGACATCTTCAGTGCTGTACTAAAAGAAAACAGAAAATCTATATAGACATACAGCACCAAAGAAGATAGAAAAGCTTATGAAAACAGAAATGATAAGAATGAAATCAATTACAAAGAGTAGAAGATAAATTATGAATCGAATGATGAGAAATAATAAGAATGGAAAGAAATCTATAATATAATACAAAACAGTTAATGAGATAATGAAACATCGTAACATAATAAGAGATTGAATTAGTTATAAAATATAATGATGACCATTTTATTGTCAAACATAGAGATGGTGGTATAGATGAAAAAAAAAAATGTATATATAGGAATTCATGTAATGATGAAACGACAGTCATAAAACCAGAATCCCTTTAGAATCAGAGAAACTGATTATAATGTGGAAGAGGGATTGAAACATTTTAGGTTCAAAATTAGTAGACGAGCATCAGGGCTCACAATCAACCAACAAATCAAACTATGCCGGGATATTAATAGCGATATGTATCAAAAAGATAAACTCAGGCATACAACAAACAAATAATCAAATTTTATGAAAAAAAAGACTCAATCCAAACAATGAAATTGAATGGCGAAATCGAAACTGGATCTAAAGCTAAATAGAATTACAGCTGAGGATATCCAAATCGAGGTAATCTGTATATTCATAAGTGGCATGTTGAGTTGGCAAAAAATCAAAGAAGACTGGGTGGTATAACGTAGTATAATATAACATGGTCCCAGAAGAGGGAAAGGAAGCTCACAGCAAAATAATGAAAGAAGTAAAAGCACAATCAAAGGCAAATGCACGCCTCTTAAATACTTTGAGTAGTTTTAATGGGCTCATTCGCGAATAATGAACAATATTATTCGTGGATTTTAGGTGAATAATACAGTGCCATTAATGGTGACGATGCCAGACTAAAAACGTGTCAATTAAAGGAGGGGACAAGAAAGCCGAGACTGCCTAAAGGCTCCCTAAGGATAAGCCCATCAGGATAACTAACGTAATCGCATAAAGGGTTTAGAGACGGATGAAATAATGACATCGGGACAGAACCATAGGGACAGCGCGGGGTGGATATTGAGTTATCGGAAGGGTTCCTCACTCCATTATATCCTTCCCTCTGCCGAATATTACCGCCATCTCTGCCTCTCAGCAACCTCAAGAAGGGTTGGAGTCAATGAACTTAGCTGATCAAGACTTATCCCGAGAATGGAATTCGTTAAAACTTAGATCATTAATCCAACCCCCTCATTATTAACCACCCCTCTTCCAAATTATTTAGATTAATTGATAGTCCTAAATGTTTCAATTTATAACAAATAAAAATAATGAAACAGAAATTTTGTTAATTCATTAAATTTTAAAATATAATAAATCAGTTAGCAATTTTCCGCAGTAAAAGGAAATAAAAATGTACGCTTTAAAAGGCAATACAATCCTGTACAAGTACAACAAGGATTGTTAGAGGTTCTGCTCCTTCTATGACTTTGGTTGTGCAGAGAAGTGGTTTGTCCAAGATCACATACAACGATTTTTCACGCAATTGAGGATATCTTATATTATACTTTATAGCGGCTAGGTGATTAGTGGTTCACGACTAGTGGTATATATCAGTGACTCTAAAATGTAATAATATTTGAGGATATAAGCATTATTAAACAATGTAAATAGCTGTCTGAAACCTGAATAACTGGAATCAAACTACCATAAAGATAAAGTTTGATAAAAATATTTACGAATCTGATCCCTTTATATCAGAGCGATATAGGAAGCCATTCACTAAATGTGTCCCTTTATTCAATAAGAAAGAAATCTTTCTCTGAGAACAGTTGTTACTCCAGGACAGAGAGATGAATCTCTGCAGGGCAGGATGTGGCTCAGTGGTAGAACGCCGAGTTCCCGTGCCGAAGGTCCTTGGTTAAAAGCTGCAAGAAGGTTTTATTTAATCTATCAGCATTCAGGGATGGATCTTTTAGAATCCGAGAGCCTCCTGGGGCTAGCTCAGCCTCTATTAGGTGTGTACTCAAAATAGGGGAGGAAATTCTGACAGTTGAGAGTGATCTATGACAAATCCCCACCTTGTACAACAGTTGCCAAAGAAACAATACAGTATCTACGACGTAATAAACCCTAGATCTTTCATGGGCTATAGTGTTACAGTTATTATAGTATTACGATAACATGGATATAGGTATTAATCTTCATACCAAATGCATCTATTCATTGCATAACAATGAAATTATTCTCTGAGAACAGTTGTTACTCCAGGACAGCTAGATGAATCCCTCCAGGGCACTTTGTAGGGCCTATGAATAAACATCGTGGCAGTTCTTATCCCCCGAAGGGCGTGGGTACCTGGCGAGCTTTCTGGATAATGCACGCGATTCACACCAATTACAGTCCATTGTTTCCAGATGTAATTACAACTGGCAGGCGGACGGACAATGACAGGAAAACAGATATCTCTTGGAGTTTCGCGTGATCCTAATGGGAGCGCGGAGCGCCCGTGCATTCTCTAGCGATGCAGCGGAGATGACGGATTACGGATCGGAGGAGAAGAGATGACTGGAGGAGATAGGAAGAGGAGAGATTACATCGCTCCGCATAATGACGTTATTTGCCTAATGAGTCCCAACAGAATCCAGTCCATTTCTCACAATAATACAATACATGGCCATTTACATAAGAGCCAGGGGCTTATACAGGATCGGGGATTTATATGAATCAGTTGGTTATATAACTGAACCATTCCGTACAAATCAGGGATCCCGTGTCTTGTTCAGCTTAATTCACTCTGAGCGCTCAGCAGCCCTATAAAGTATGTCTTCTATTTAAAACGATATGGAAGCTTATTAAAATAAAATTAAAATTGTGGAACAACAATTGAATTAAATGTTTTATTTTTATTATTTAATCCAATATTGTAATATTAACACATAGGCATTTTGAAATTACGCAAGTCTGGAAACAGAGTAAGTAGTTGATCATCTAAAGGGAAACTATAACATGGAATTAGTCAATAAAATGGTTAATACTTTATCACGTGAGATGTTGACTAAGTTAAATGATTTCAAATATATCGTGATAAAACATATTTTCTATGCATTATTTATCATCCATTTATCCGGTTTTAAAGTTTTAAAATTTGTAAAATCCAGTGAGTAGTTCCCATATTTTTCAGTACGATAAATCAATTATTGTGTATAAAATTCCTAGCAAGTAGATGATGACTTTGATTTTCGTCATTTATGGTGTAATTACTTTTCGACCTGGTCTTTCGATTTGGCTTGTTTGGTGTATAAAACTGGTATATAAAACCATAAAATTACAACAAACTAATCATTATAACGACATATGTGACTATATTCTTCCCCCCGCATTATTTGTTGTTTATAGTTGATAAACTCAGCCTTTGAATAATTAATATACGTGCAGTAGATTGATTGGTATTCCACAAAATTAAAGAGAAAAACAAAATTTGAATTATTTTGAAAATCGCTAGGAATATTGGATCTTATCTCTGTTATTGGTATTGTGTTGTAGTTATTTATAGCTTGTTATATTATACAGCTATGATGCAAGTTCATGAAATTTTCATTAGTAATTTCATTTCAAAATTTACCCGCGACTTTATGATATAAAACCATAAAGTGTGTAAACAGAAACATAAAAAAATTAATAAAGTAAGCAAAAGCTCAAATGATACATGCAATACTTTTCAAGACAGGAATAGGAAAATTACAAATCAAACGCCTTGAGTCACTAAACTAAAAAAAAAAGTTTTGACAGGCATTTCTGTTTCCTCATTTTTCTTTCGAATTTATTTATAAATGTCTTACTAAAAGAATATATCTACATCTAGATTATTTATCAGTTTATACAATTTATATGGAGGGATTAAAAGTAGTCTGGGTGGAGGTCCAAGGTAAATCTAAAATAGTAAAAGAAAAATATATTATAAATTCACAATGTAGCATAATAATCACAAATGCAGGATAATCTACTTATACCTAGTTTCTCTTTCAGAGTCAGCAATCTCACAATAAAATAGTCTTATTAAACCACGATTTTTCACTCAAATTAACAGCATATAACTATAAAAGGTTTTTATAAATCCTTGAATAATACCTAGATGGCTAGATATACCCTGAGACAGGTTACCTGTTGAAGATGTTCTGATCTGGCGTTGCCGACGAAGGATTGCGTGATCAGAAAGCTATATTGATAATGGCACGGCTCGAGCGGCGTGGGAACTCCTTATGACAGCCACTATTACCTGGAATTAACCCTTTACCTCATCAGCAGGAATTACACCGTCCTCTTCAAGGGTACACTTAGTTCGGGGAAGAGTCCGGCCGAGGGAGAGCAGGGTTCTTCATTCTCTACCTCTATTAAATCTCAGAATGTTTTCGGAGGTACCGATGTCTGCTGTAAAGAACTGGTGAAGAATCATAATTACGATACCCACAGATCTTCAGAAGTTCACTGAAATAACCTGTAAGGCCAATCGAAAACTCGATTTACAAGTAACAACAATTTGTATTTTGGCAGATTAAGAATTGACATTTGTTTCGAGTAATAAAAAAAACCATCATCCTTCCAACTCTCCTTTACGGGTGTGAAACGTGGCCGCTAACGCTGAAGGATCGACAACGCCTTTAGGTATTCGAAAAAGAGATGTTGCGTGGAATATTCTGTGCAATAATGGATGGGACCACTGGAGGATTATAGGAGATTATACAACGCGGAATTGCAAAGCCTTCACCCGGTTAATATTATTCAAGTAACGAACGAATCCATAAAAGATTGATAAGCGCTGTGCCGACTAGGAAGCTTGTCAGGTGGGTGGATTACGTTAAAATGATCTGGCGAATTTGAGTTTGGGTAGTGGTGGTAGTGGTCCGTGGACAGAATTTCAAACTTCTTGGTGGAATCGGTATCGAGCCTTCGGGTTCGCTATGCCTTATTGTTATTGGTTAAAAAAAAAGACGATTATTCAGGTTTTTGACGTATTTAGTTAGTAGCTTACTTTTTTTTATACAACCAATCAATATTATTGAGTCAATAGATAAAGTTTCTATATAAAACTCAGTAGTTTCAGTATCTATCTTACAGGAATTTCTTCAAAATCATCTCAACCGATCAAAATTAAAAACTTAATATCTAAGGTAACCAAATGGAAAGATTTTGCAGATATCCTTAAGTATAATTATGTATTGTACAATGTATCATGGAATATTTGGACGATAGTACATAAGCTGTAAGGGAGCAGGAAAACATTTCAAGCAAGCAGCTTACCTGCGCCACAACAACCCAAGGTATTGGTTTCAACACATGTCCGCTAAATACAATTAAAAAACCTGACTCTACACTTTATTCAGTACATGGACATGTGCTCTTTTGAATGTAGGCTTCTAAATTTTACAGACCAAAGTGAATCAAAAAGGTGACTTATTAAAAAAAATTGTCAAAGATAATGGATTCCGAAAAATAATGCAGGATTTTACGTTTTCTTTAAAATACCACTTCAAGTAGTAAACTGCTGTTATCCCAACCCATCCAAGCACTGTCCTCGCTACGTACGCTGATGAAACATGTGTGTTATCAGTAAATAAGGATCCATTTGTTGCATCCCAATCTCTTCAATCCCATATCTCAAACCTTCAAGAATGGTGTCAAAATTGGAGAATTAAAATAAATCCTAACAAATCCCATCAAATTACCTTCACCCTTCGTCGTAAACCTACGAATTCCTGCCCTTCTGTATCCTTTAATAATATTCCACTGAACCCTGTCGAACAGATACGTTACCTAGGACTCCATCTGGACAAACGTCTCACTTGGAATCCTCATACAAGACTGAAAAGACAAGAAACTGCTCGTCGTTTTCGCCTACTTCAACATTTACTGGACATACGCTCTAAGCTCCCAATTAATTACAAAAGATTCATTTACATGACAGTTATCAGTCCTATTTGGACATACGGAGTTGAGCTTTGGGGCTCTACTAAACCATCCAATTCATTTCGTATCCAATCCTTGCAATCAAAAATCCTTCGTAAAATCCTCAATCCTCCTTATTATGTCACAAACAAACTCATCCATCATGATCTCAATATCCCATATGCTACTGATTTGGCCCAAACTAGATACCTAACCTTCCATGACAAGCTCCATACACACTTGAATCCGCTAGTCTCTCAACTTTCTTCCCATACTATTCCTGATAACCCTCCGAGGCGTCTCAAAAGAAGATGGCCTCGAGACCATCTACTATAGAACTTTATTGGAGTGCTACCGATGGGTAGTTTCTGCACAAGTGTTTTTCATGTCATATTGTGCATATTAGCAGATTTACTTATTGTAATATTATTATAGTTGTAAATTTCAATAAATTAAAAAATAAAAATAAAAAAATAATTAAAAAAAGTAGTAAACTGTTTAAATTTGTTGGTATTGGTACTTATTAATCCTCTTTCAAACAAAAATGTTTATTTACCTCTGCAACATTTTGCTACTTAGAAATAATTCAGTCTTTACTAAGATGTCAAAGCGTAGTTTTCTTATAATTTTTTTTTTCCAGTTCAAACTCGGCTTTAACGGGGTCCAATCGTACTGAAATATCAATGAAGACTAGGGCGAAGGCAGTAGAAGTGAGTGGACTGTGATTCCAGAGATTTCGAGAGGGAGACTTGAGCCTTGAAGACAAAGAAGGCCGTGGAGTAAGTTAAATATTATTGCATCGTCATCAGCCTTTGAGAAATATGAATATGCATCTTTTGAAGTAGCCGAAACTATCGTTACATGCAGGCAAAACTAATAAAATTGAATTAATATGGTCAATGAACAGTTAATAGATTAATCATATGAGGCTTCAGTTCAGTGTATATCAACCCTAACGTTTTAGTTGTACAGTAATCAAAATAATTTAGAAGTTCTTTATGATGCGGAAAACGTAAGAATCGTTAAGAGTTATGTTAGTAGCAGGAACGCTTAAGAAATGCTTTTATAGTAGGACAGGAAGGGAAGTGCACGAAGTACAAGAAGCCGTTGAGCTGACGGAGAGGACTTAGGAGAGTAAGGTCCGAGGCGTGGACAGTGGTGTTGCTCCAGATGGCGGTTCCCACGGCGGATTCCAACCCTTCTTCACTCTATTACATTTCATACTGAGGGGGCTCTTAATCCCTTCGCTTAATCTCCCATTTCACATTTTGGCCTCTCAAAGCCCTTCTCAAAATACGGTGTCGTGTTTGCCTTGCGCCTTAGCCCCGATACTAACGCTGTAGCTCTTTTTAATAATCGATTCCTAGGATTATGGTGAGTTATTAACGAGTTAGTCGGATGGAGTGAGCTGTGTCGGGGAATATGGAAAGCAAACAATTCCTTATCTGATTTGGATAAAGGGATTATAAGTGTGAATAATGGTTCGTTCAATTATTCGGGACAATACGTTATTAAAAAAATATTTTGTTTTCTCAAAAAAACTAATTTTATGAATAAATATAAACCACAAAAGAATTTGAAAAATTGTATTAATAGTTTTTAAACAAATATAGTAGATATATCTATAGTTAAATTATATTAAATATTTTTATTTTGAAGAGAAAAGATTTGCCCCGGCCTGGATTCGAACCCGGGTCGTCTGTCTCTCCATGACAGTACTCTACAATTTGAGCTATCGGAGTTGCCTCCCGATCTTTTCTCTTCAAAATAAAAGTATTTAATAATTAAAACAATTAACAAAACATTATAAATAGTAATATGACGTAAGTCAACAAGATCCTAGAATTAAAGTAATGTTTAAAGAACATTCGTTCTCGTGTATACATCACAAAAATCAGATAAGAGAACGGATTTGTCTCGGCTGGGAGGCGACTTTAATTTAAAATATAACTAAGCGACTTTATTATAAAAATTTTAAATTGTATTATTTTATCAAGCAATCCATGCATGTTCAATAATCTTGGAATCGTCATATCATTATTAATATTTATGTTAATAACAACTTTTAATAATTAACATATAAATATACACATACTTCAATAATAAAAGATATAATAAACATAAATTAATGTTTACCAGTTTATTTGAATACCGTCATTTGAATTAATTATTAAAGACTCGTGTGATGATTAGGAATACATGTTTGATTTTATTCATAATGTTATAATATAAGAAAATTAAATAATGTATCTCTACTTACCCAAAATTGTGCTGCATTTCTTAATGAAAAAATATATAATACAATCCTTTAGTCCATAAGTATTTGTTTTAGGCCAGCAACTGTTGATAATGAAGACTTAAATAATAAATATAATTGTGAATATATTTCATTTATGTCCAATTATATTAAATGAAAACCATAGACCATTATGTTTGAATCCGATTTCTTTTATCAGAGAAAATGTAACCTACGAAAATATATATATAATATATATATATATATATATATATATATATATATATATATATATATATATATATATATATATATATACATATATAGATATAGATATAGATATATATAGATATATCAGGTCTGCTGGTTGTCACTTTAGTTCAGTCACAACAAGTTTTTAACTTTTCATTTGTTTCCACTTTAATATTTTCCTAAATTACAAGCTGTCATGAGTTGTAGTATGGAAAAGAGAATTTATCTACGGATAATTGGTCTACTTTGGTAATCATTTTATCTAGAAATGAACGTTTCAACAAATATCATCATCTAAACTTCGAAATGTTAGTTGTAGAAATATTTTAGGAAAATATTCACAATGAAACGAATAAACAATTAAAACTTGTTGTAACTTAACTTGAAGCGACAACCTGCGAAACATATGCCATCATTTTCTCGTCTTAAACAAACATTGATACACCACTATAAAGAATTGAAAAATTGGTATAAATTATTATTTTTTAATCAAATCAAAACATGAGCTGCATTTACTAATAATAAGTTATTACTTAAGCTTATTTATTAACAATGAGTAAAATTGAGCTACATTTACTAATACAAAAATATAATGTAATTCTATACCACTGCAACGCTTATTTAGTACTTCAGTATTTTTTTTGTTTTGTTTTGAGTAAACAATCGTTGTTAACGAAACCTTTAATGGTTAATACAAATATGAATATATTTCTTTCTAATTTAAGTGGAAGATAGTTGACTGGATAATTTTAAGTGTGGGGGTGCAGTCAATGATTACACAGCATAAGAATGACATATTTTATAGTGCGTTTCGGCCTAAGATGTGTGGCCATCTCATACCATTTATTTTTTATTATTGTTCAAAATGAATGAAGTCATAGAGATCACTATTTCTTAATTCGATTTCATTTATTTAAAAAAAGTAACGTAAGAAAACACCAAATTGGTAAGGTGCTGGTAGATTACAATGAAAGATTATACATAACGATTCAATTTCTTCTACTTCCCAAAACTCATTCTGAAACGTCTTCATCCTATCATAAAATCCAATCAAATAATCCCAGATCACCAATTTGGTTTCCGAACATCACACTCCACTATCCAGCAATGCCATCGTGTGGTGGACGTTGTCTCATCCGCATTAGAGCGCGGAATGTACTGCGCGGGAGCTTTTCTCGATGTAGAGCAGGCTTTTGATCGAGTCTGGCATCCGGAACTGTTGTACAAACTCCGTAAATTCTTACCTTCTACTTACTTCCTTATTATCAGTTCCTACCTCAGTAATAGAGCCTTTAAAGTAAACCATAATTTTACCTACTCTTCCCTCTTTACCCAGTCTGCCGGAGTTCCTCAAGGTAGTATCATGGGTCCCATCCTATACACGATATATACAGCTGACATCCCAACCCATCCAAGCACTGTCCTCACTACGTACGCTGATGACACATGTGTGTTATCAGTAAATAATGATCCATTTGTTGCATCCCAAACTCTTCAATCCCATATCTCAAACCTTCAAGAATGGTGTCAAAATTGGAGAATTAAAATTAATCCTAACAAATCCCATCAAATTACCTTCACCCTTCGTCGTAAACCTACAAATTCCTGCCCTACTGTATCCTTTAATAATATTCCTCTGAACTCTGTCGAACAGTTACGTTACCTAGGACTCCATCTGGACAAACGTCTCACTTGGAATCCTCATACAAGACTGAAAAGACAAGAAACTGCTCGTCGTTTTCGCCTACTTCAACATTTACTGGACAAACGCTCTAAGCTCCCAATAAATTACAAAAGACTCATTTACATGACAGTTATCAGGCCTATTTGGACATACGGAGTTGAGCTTTGGGGCTCTACTAAACCATCCAATTCATCTCGTATCCAATCCTTGCAATCCAAAATCCTTCGTAAAATCCTCAATGCTCCTTATTATGTCACAAACAAACTCATCCATCATGATCTTAATATCCCGTATGTTACTGATTTGGCCCAAACTAGATACCTATCCTTCCATGACAAGCTCCATACACACTTGAATCCGCTAGTCTCTCAACTTGCTTCCCATACTATTCCTGATAACCCTCCGAGGCGTCTGAAAAGAAGATGGCCTCGAGACCATCTACTATAGAACTTTTTGGAGTGCTACCGATGGGTAGTTTCTCCACAAGTGCTTTTCAAGTCGTATTGTACATATAGCAGATTTACTTATTGTAATATTATTACAGTTGTAAATATCAATAAATTAAATTAAAAAAAAAAAAAAAAAAAAATTCTACTTCCCGTTCTTCGGAATGGCCAAGGAAGACAGCTTCGGGATGTCTGGCACCTCTGGCGAACCCCTCATCGGGAATAAAATCTCATTAAAACTGTCCCCAGAACTCGGAGGGTAGCAGAGGAATGAAATTGGCTATAAATCTCGGCAGACGAGCGATAGGCCGAAATTTAGGTGGCATTGGTCGGGAAAGGTTTATGCCACTGCGGGAAATAATAGTTGTCCCGATTCTGGAGGGGAGGGAAAAATTGAATTCAGTCTTTGACATATTGTCGATACCAGTAACGCTTTGGGGTCAGTTGATATTCCGAGGAAAAAAAATCTGCAAAAAAGTTAACGAGTATGAAATTCAATTTAACTTCGTTTAGAAAACCCATTTTTACAGTTCCTATAAAAGATTTTAAAAAAAAGCCACAGGCGAACGAAATATAATTTTTAGTCAACTTCAAATTCAAAGTCAAAAAATAAATTATTTCAACAGAATCTCTCTTAAATTACAACCGATTTTGTTTTTAAATATATTTTAAATATAAATAGAGGTAAAAAAAATTGATATTTTTAAGTGCATCTCACATTGATATATTTTCATTTTTAAACTATTTCCTTTTAAATGCTTTAAAAGTTATGATTACTATCAATAAGTTTGTAGAGCTGTATTTTATAAAGGGAAATTAATTTAATCTAATATTTCGATTAATGATCGTCGAAACTGCCGTATGCAATTAGTTAACTGTAAATTTTAATAATTAAAAAATGTATTAAATTTTTCTTTCTTTAGTAATGAAGTTTTTCCATTCAGGTGAATTAAACAAGGCTTATTAATGAAAGGCTTATTAAGTTATTAATTACTGAGATCATGTCCAATGGACTTCACAAGGGGTAACGCAACGCTACTTAGATAAACGAATCATGCTTTCAGTATTCAAACATATATGAGTAAAGTTAAAAATGATTAATTGGAGTAAATAAGAAGAAGAATATAGTTTCGACAATATTGTGAATATAGTCTCAACCATAATTGAAAACAATATTGTGTGCCAAAAAAAAAACCTGCTCATCATCTTTCACGGAAGTGCCAAACAATCCGTAGTCAACCTGTAACAGAATCATAACTAGCCAAGAAACCGCATTCACCCGATTGTTTAGAATTTATAACCATACAAAAACTCTTGATCGATTTCTGCCTTTTCTAGAATTGTACCGAGCCTGATTTCTATCATGGTTCATCTAAGTCTAAATCTAATGAAACTCTTATTAAAATACATCATGTTGCGATATTTAAAAAACGTATATGTAAAAAATGCAGTTCTTCTCATATATTCAATCTTTGTTTGGAACTTTATCCCGCATTAAGTAATTAAAAAAGGAATTACCTGAAAAGTTTCTGTGAGAGGACCTATTAAAATTCAATTAACAAAGCCGGATTTATCAGTGAAAGAAACAAATTAAAAATTCTTCGTTGTTAAAACAGACAAATTATTCGAGCGATAAACTTTTTTCTTCAAGTGCATTTCCAAGTCAAAACGCCTCAAGACGCTGGGACATTTCTTCAAAGCGGTAACGAATGCTGACGTAAATCGTCGCGTAAAATAGACTTCTTTCATTAAGCTCAGCGAATCGGCCGAAGAGATATATTTAATTTATGTATCCTTGGGATCTGATGTCCTTCCCACCCATCGGTGGGACAAAAACGTACTACTTTTTTTTATCTTGGACGAGGTGCGAGGTACCGCATTGACTCCGAACACCCAGCAACATCGCGGACCTCGGTCAGCCTTTGTCAGTGACGGACTTGCGGGTAAAAAATCGGGCGTTTGAAATTTAATTAAAGGAGGGAGTAAATGCAGCTGTTAGGATACACCGAACGCTCTCTCGTTAGTCCCTTACTAAGAGCATTTGTGAAAAACACGGCTGAGTCGATTCAGAACACGTTTTAATTAATATAGAACTTTATCGGGAGGGGGAGCCTTTATGGAGAGAGCGGCGCCCGGAAAATGCTAACGGCTGAGGACAGTTCTTATAGGCCCGGGTAGACCCGACACCTCCGGATCTAAGGCGGCAATTCCGATTCCTTCGAGGACGTCCTCCGGGCATTTACATCCTCCTAATCGGCCAAGGCCTTCCGATATAATGCCGAGCAACTCGACGGTAACTATAAATTTTCCGATTCCTCTCCCCTCGTTAGGCCCGTCGTACAGTTAATGCCTCCCGAAAGCAGACTCCAATGACGGTTTTTACATTTTATCATTCATTCGAAATGAAGAGAAACAGAGTTTAATAGTTGCTCTAATACTAAACGTTTAATAAGCATTTTAACTCTTTTACAACCTGAACTCATTAAAAGGTAAATGAACAGTGCGTTTCTACTTAATCGATACCTTTAAAAATATATATTAAAAACCTCTCAATCCTTCTACATCTCTAATTTAAATTCAAAAAGATCAGGTTGAACTCCTAAAAAAATCTATTATCTATAACACTGCAGCCCCGAATAATTTGGTTAGCTCAAAATTTGCCAAAAAAGTGTCATTCTCCTAGTTTTTGGCTTTAAAATGTAATTTTAATACAAGCGAGAAATCCTTTTAAAGCGAATGCCTCACTTAGCCCTTTATTCCTCACTACGAACATAATACGATTCCGCTTCCCTAAATAAAGGATACAAATTTTTGAGAAAATTCTAATTCGACCTCTTATTTACCGGGTTTATATTTATAGTTTGTTTGATTATTCGTTTAACGTCATTTAATGCTGCAGTGGCTAATCTGGCAATGAATAATGAGTTTCTTTTGTTTTGGGAAGCGGTATAGAGTTATTTCCGTTGTGAATAACTATCATACCGCTATCAGGCATTGGCTGGACAAGGAGTTATTCATTATATTTCTACTCCATTTAAGTCAAAACTACGATAATGGAACAATTCCGCTTCCCTCATTACAAATAACTCACTCTGTACAAAATTCGACTTAGCCATTTATTCAAAGGGGATGCAGATGTAGCCTTTAAATCAAATGATGTTAAGTAATATTCACGATTTGGATAAAATAGCCTTGATTCATACAAAATTCTTCGAAATATACAGTAATTTCTGATCGAGAATATGGGATCAGTGAAGAGAATGGATAGGTCTGACCGAGGTACGAACCAGGATAGCTCAGTTGGTAGAACACAACAACGGAAATGTGGGAGACCCGGGTTCGAATCCCGGCTCTGGGCATATCTCATCAAGAATAAAAATATTTAAAATTATAACAATTATTAAACAAATAAAATCAAATAAATTTTAAAAAATACATTGATATTAGTGCGAAAACTGATTTTTGGTTTCCTGTAAGGTTTGCTAAATTTTGATAAGCGTCATTTTACTTGTACCTGTTGTTAAAATCAGATAGATATAAACTGAAACATTTTTATTGTTCTTCTTTTCAAATTCAGTTGTTAATTTATAGTAAATAGTAATCGGTTCACTTCAATATTTATTTACTTTAATATTTTATTTAAGTTTAATTAATGTTCTTTAAGTTTAATTTCTTGCTAATTAACCTTTAATTTTATTAATATTTATCAAGTTTTCAAAGAATTTTCATACTTGCTTAGTTCAGTGATATGGCCATGAACAATCAAAGAGTTATGATTAATTATATAGGTACAAATTACATCAAAATTGTACAAGGAACAATTTAGTCAAAAATCGTGCGAAAGCATTTGGCGATGTTGTTTTCAGGCTTTCGTTGAGAAATTATTGGCAGTGGTTAAAGGTTCTCAACTATTACCATCATGCAAAGCTTGGATCGTTGAGTTATTTTAGCTTAAAAGGGCCAATCTTGGAACAAAACATGGAAGGCAGATCAAGATTATATCAATGAAAAAATAACCTATACAATATATATATAAAATAACCTAACCAACGAGTGCAATTAATTACTATTCCAGTCAAATCTCATTAAAGGATGTTTAAATTCACAGTTTACCGATTAATTAAATAGTTCACCAATCGCCATTAATTATTTTGTTTTCTCTTCATTTTTACACAAATATTAAGTTAAATATTTAAATAAAAATAATGGGAAAATCAATCGAACAGAAGGGAAAATTAAGAAAAGAAGGGGATTTTTTCCAAGCTTCTTATTGTGCAATTATTATAAATATTTTATGTTAGAAGCGAAATTTACAATATATAAACATCGCTATCTTATAATTGTTTTCAATCGATATTTAATTAATAAACAAAAATATAAAAAAATAATTTATTGTACAACGAAGACGTTATCAGTGCATACTAATATTTAAGTTTTTATAAAAATATCATTTAATTTTCTACTCTTCTCTCAACTGTTTCCATGTTTTTTCTTTACATGTACATTCATTTTTCTAGAATGAGTATAATCCTGTATAAGTTTATGGTAGGAGAAAACTGGACAAATATTTATGTTAATATCAGAAATAATAGAAAAATAAAATTACATAAATAAAATAATACAATTAAAGAAAAACAATAATTTATAACCACAGAAAACCATCGTAGTCTTTAAGGAAAATTTAATTATTTTTTAAAACGAAAATTGAAGAGTTTATTGACTGATCTATTAAAAGTTAAATTAATTATATTAGGGAAAATAAATTTTAAATTATTATGTCGTATGGTGATGATACATGTGTATTATCAGTCAACACCAAACCAGTTATTGCATCCCAAATCCTCCAATCCCATATCACTGATCTTGAAGAATGGTGTCAAAACTAAAGAATTAAAATAAATTCTCAAAAATCGCATCAAATCACTTTTATCTTACGTCGTAAACCAATGACTTCCTGCCCTTCAGTATCCTTTAATAATATCCCTCTGGTGCCTGTAGAACAGATCCGATACTTAGGGTTGCATCTCGACAAACGATTAACCTGGAATCCTCATACAAGAAACCGCACGACGTTTCAGGGTACTTCAATACTTACTAGACAAACGCTCTAAGCTCCCAATTAACTACAAAAGACTCATCTACATGACCATCATACGACCTATTTGGACTTACGGAGTAGAGCTTTGGGGCTCCACTAATCCATCGAATTCCTCTCGTATCCAATCCTTACAGTCCAAAATCATTCGTAAAATCCTCAATGCTCCTTATTTTGTTAAGAATAAACTCATCCATAACGACCTTAATGTCTCTTTTGTTGCTGATTTGGCCCGAACCCGGTATCTATCCTTTCATAACAAACTCCATTCCCACTCGAACCCTCTAGTTTCAAACATGGATTCCTCTTCAATTCCCGATAATCCTCTGAGGCGTCTGAAAAGAAGATGGTCACGTGACCTTCTTAGTTGAACTTCTGATTTGTGTACTACCAGTGAGTAGTTTCTCTACTTGTCATTATCTCATGTCATTATTTATAACTTAGCCTATTTACTTGTCGTATTATTGTAATACAGGTGTGTATATATCAATAAATAAACTTTTAAAAAAATTATTATGTCATACCTTAGAGGATTATTTTTTTCAAAGCCCTTTTGGGTTGGAGGGTTGCTAATACAAAGAGAGGGATGAGAATCGGAAAAGGATGAGAGAAATGAATTTATTTTATTCACATTTCTGATTTTATATTTATACTATATAAAAATAAAATAAAAAATGATGGGGCTCACCATGCCCTTTTATTTTTATTTATTGTCTCCTCAGTCTAGGTTAAGATTTGTAACACGATCTGAATGAATGTGGCCCTCATGATGATGCGAGAGTCTTGAAAAGTGGTTATGCAGAGGTAAATCAAATCAGCGAAGTATCTCTTATAAGACAAAGTAAGGAAATGAAGATTTTTGGATAATGTATGTGGTACAGACTGTACTATTTCTTGAAAAGCGGTTCTGTAGGGAGGTGATTTGTGCTAGATCATGATCTAGAGGCTGGGTGAGCACCAGGAGGGTCCCAGATCCCAAGGGGGTCCTGTTAAGAGATTAAATAAAGTCTGCTACAGCCCCGGGGCCTCCGGCACGGCAACTCAGCGTTCTACCACTGAGCCAATCCGTTATTTACAAGGAAAACATTCAAGAATTTAGATAATTGAAAAGTGGATATATTAATGACAATTATATATATTTGAAATATAAAATAAGGGGTACTACATGCTCTATCACAGGATGTTCTTAAAAATGGGTTCCAATGATTGCCAAACGTTGCGTTACAAGTTTCCATCCTTTAAGGAATAAATAACATTGGTGCAGGAGATGGATGAGGGACATTATACTATGAAAAGAGAGAGGGAATAGAAGAGAGACGGAGGGGAGGAGATAAGACAAATATAAAAAGATAGCGAAGAAGAAGGCGGGAGGAAGAACCGTGATCTTGTAAGAATATTCAATTGAAATGGAGATAGATATTGAGAGGGTGTGGCCTCGGGGGTGTAAGAGCTATGAGTTTTCATTAAAATATAAACAGAGGCGAGGGAGGATCTTGGGGGGAGAGGATCTTGGGGGAGGGAGGATCTTGGCTAGGAGTGAAGTTTGTATAATGTCCGTGTTCCCCTCCTCGGTTTATTGGTTTTCATTTCTTTTTATATTGGCCGTATAAAGTTTCACCCGGCTGCCCCCTCCCGAATATATATGCAAATATTAGGCTGCCACTTCCCTACCTACCCCCTTTTCCAACCGTCAATTGAATATTTATAAAATGAAGCCGCAAGCTTTTAATTTGAGAGTGAGGGAGCTTCTCACTAATTTAGAGAACCGAATATTTCCCGCCCTCGGTGAAGGAACACAATGTAATTCTTTCAGCATGAGTCTTTCTTTCTAGTTCTTAAATTCTTCTACCAGTGTAACTAAATTACCAGCAAAATCCAACTTTTTTCTTCCTTTCAAATTTTGGAATACAGGATCTATTAGTATCATTTAGATAATAGGCACTTCAGAATGATGCCTTCTATAATCACAATAACGGATTTTAATTCTATTTATCCTTTTAATTGTTGTTAATTCCTCTTTGCGAGGTATAATATATATCTTCTTATTCTTCTCGGACGTTATTAATACGGCGATCTTATTTTTTTCCAGCCCTTTAAAATAATTGTACAGTTGTAATTGTACACAGTAACGGATTTTAATTCTATTTATCCTTTTAATTGTTATTAATTCCTCTTTGCGAGGTATAATATATACCTTCTTATTCTTCTCGGACGTTATTAATACGGCGATCTTATTTTTTTCCAGCCCTTTAAAATAATTGTACAGTTGTAATTGTACACAGTAACGGATTTTAATTCTATTTATCCTTTTAATTGTTATTAATTCCTCTTTGCGAGGTATAATATATATCGTCTTATTCTTCTCGGACGTTATTAATACGGCGATCTTATTTTTTTCCAGCCCTTTAAAATAATTGTACAGTTGTAATTGTACACAGTAACGGATTTTAATTCTATTTATCCTTTTAATTGTTATTAATTCCTCTTTGCGAGGTATAATATATATCGTCTTATTCTTCTCGGACGTTATTAATACGGCGATCTTATTTTTTTCCAGCCCTTTAAAATAATTGTACAGTTGTGGGACCGAACCATTGATTCAAATTATGCAGCCAGGATTGCCACCCCATTCCTGATCTCCTATACTATTATAGAGAATAAGTTGGTACATGAGTATAAACTTACTAATATATGTGAAATATAGAATCAGTAAAAGTGAAATATAATAAAATTGAAGTTTTAAAATTAATAACCTTAAGACATATCTAACACACATCCTTGCTATAGTGTAGGTATAAATCTATTTCGCACAAGGCATGGATAAAAAAGTTCATGAAATGTCTTGGAAATAAGTGTAATCACTTAGTCAACTTTTAATAGAAGGTTATTATTGAAACCGAAAAACAAACAAAAAATATTTGCACGTAAATAGTTGTCTTAGCAGCAACTAGTTCTAACAAGTTTAGGCTGCCTGGATTTTGGCTGTTTATTTCATCCGAAACACTTAAAATATTCTTAGTGGCAAACATATTTAATCAACAAAGTGGAACGTGATAAATCCATCTGCGTAAGTATAATAACATCTCATATCAATGGTGTACTCGTAAACAAAACAGGTTTTTTCTTTAGTGCTAAGATTTAGTAATCCTAAAGTCTAGTTAAGAGTTATTAGTCATCTTCTAATTAAATTCCACAAACGAAAGTACAATATACATGAATAAATGGAACGAATTATTGTCCATTACACGTTACTGTGGTTAGATTATCCCGCAATACTTGTACGCATTTATTACAAAATGGAAAGTTTATTATTGTTTATTAAAACCGAAAATTCTTATTATTTTACTAAACTCATAACCTTGCTCACAATCCGTTATTTTCATTTTCCTTACTTGCTGGAATTCATTTCGCGACCCTGAGCCGTCTTTCATTTCTTCACTAGAAATAGAAAATATTAGAGTTAACAGCATAAACTTATATATTTTTTCTTTCTGTTTTTATACTTAAGATCAATTTACTTGATGTAATATTATTACAGTTGTAAATATCAATAAATTATTCTAAAAAAATAAAAATACTTAAGATCGGAAGTTTGCATTGCGTTTTTATAGATTAATTTAAAAAATTCAATAATATTCGGTGACTAAAAATCCAAATGGTAAGGCAACGACAACGGAGGAAAAAAAAACTGAATGAAAGTGTCGCCGAAAACCAGAGGCGGTGTATTAAACTCGGAATGGAACTGTCAGTTTAATGGACACTTCGAAAGACTTTCTGATGAAATAAATCTTCGCAGAGAGTTGATTAATTCTTTCCATCAAGGTTTGTCCCGAGGAAGGCCTTATCTTTTATTATTCTCCCCCCAGCAGGCGGAAGCGGTGATGAAGGTGGAGGGCTACAATGTCCTACAGGGGATCCAGATTTTTTTTTCATTATTTGGGGCTCCATTGAACCGGATAAGAGCGGTTTATGATTAAAGTTGTTTGTCTGCGTATTAATGCTGTCTTCGGATTTGATTTCCATAGTACGTTTACTCCCCTCGATTTCTCTTGATCGGAACATTCCTTTTCGAATCATGCTTCTTGTGACAGCCGAATTTCCAATCTGACTATAGTTATTGCCTTCTAACAAATAAAAATTATTACAGTATTACAGTTATTTGGTGTATCAAGAAAGTCATAAAAAGGAGGATTGTTTTAGGACAAATAAATTATATTGCTAAACGTAAATGTATATTGCTAGCGCTAATCTATAATAATTTATAAATAAATAATTTATAATGCTACAGTGGACGTCCTAAATTTTGTCTATACCAGTAAAATGACGTTAGGGATCATAAACGAGCATCGAACAAGATCGAGGCCTCCGTTTTACGTCACATCTGAAGGACTCCTTTTAAATTATCCTAAAGCCACCTTCCGGACAGCGAATCCGTTATCTAGGATATAGTCGGCAGTTATGCTAACCACTACATCAAGGTGCCCTCATTTATTTGTTATTAATGTTATTATAAAATTATATTATTTGATTATTATATTATATTGTTCGACGAAGTGTTTTCATTTTTATGTACCCATATTCACAAGCCATTCTTCTATATCACGTAAGAATAGTGAATTAAGTTAATAAATATTATGCTCCGTATATTCAGTTATTTGTGTATATCTCTTATCGGCTCGATGCTGCTTATAAACTTCCGTCCACGGCCACCACCCTTACCCATACCGTAATCCGCCAAATCACTCTTAACGAGATCCTCCCACCTACCCCTGGTCTATCCCTCAGACGTTTGCCAGTCGGTACAGTGCATATTATTTTTTTAGCAATCCGTTCGTTACTCAGCCCAGCAACTTTACCTTATTGCCAACTTAATGTTTGTGACGCTATCACTTCAATAATGTTAACTAATAATAATAATACTTATGCATATGTTTTATTTTTAAGAATGTATGTTCTTAATGTTCAGTTCATCTATTTTATGTTAACTTTTCAAGGCCAAAATTTTATCTGAGTTTGTCAATAAAAAAAGTTTAATTTCTATTATTAAAATCTTTTGATCTTGAAACATCTATATTTCCATACTGGAAGATTGCTATGGAATATTTTCAACCACGAGAGTCATATTTTCCCCACCCCCGGTTATGAGAATCCCGCCCCCAAGAACAGAGGCGGCGCAGAGAGGCCCATAGGCGGAGCCTCCTAAGGACTCCTGCGAAGAAGAGGACACCGGACATAGCCAATAAGCAGTATCGGGCCATCCTCGTTTTAATTCCAGAGCTGCGAGGTGTTCGGCTGAATAATGCAGGCTCGCCCATTACCCCGGGCATCTTATTGGCCTTCTGGATCGTAAAACCCTATTACCTCCGCCACATCCCACATGTCCTTCAGATCCTGGACAATGTCTTCCTCCGGGATAGCCGCTCCATTTTCTGAGGGGTCCTTTAATCGATCTGCCTATTCCAGTGGCGATGTCTTCTCTTCACAGCACCCTCTTCTCCTCCAGTCTCCTCCTCTCACAAAACTCAACGCTTGTACAAAAACGGAGAATGAAAATTTATTCAGTAAATTATTCTTCTAGTCCACGTCATTAATATTTTTAGGACTTCTATTTATTATCACATTTTATATATAATATAAAATAATATTCTACTCTAATAAACTCATATTAGAGAAAATAAAAAGAGATGCGTCAGAAAAAAGAGAAATTAAATGAAACTCTAATACAATCTAGTTTTAATCTGTGTAATTGTCTTTTTTGTGGATTCTGGTGACCCTCCATGGGCTCAATCAGCCTCTATAATTTAGGCACCTAAAAAAAATCAATAACACATAAATGACTGATTAAGAAACCCGTCCATTATTAAATGTTTATTTATGTTTGTTTATTATTATTTATTATTGTTTGTATTGCTGACCTATTTGATCGGAAGCCTGCTTGATAATCACCAACGGTGCTTTCCATGTAATGTACCAGCCTGTTATATAGTGATATGGCGAAGTTCTTATAAGCAACGTTAAGATGGCTGATATCTCTGTGGGATTCCCTTTTTTTCTTAAATAACGGAACAACTACAGGTTCCATCCATTTTTCTCTCTATAATACTAAAACAGTGATAAAGATAAATTGAAAATGATTATTATGCACAGTGAATTAATTGACACGATAAAGTACAAGATAACATAATAGAATAGAATATGACATGAAGAGAGACGGCAAACAGTACAAGGTTTTTGGAAATAATATTTTTTTTATTGAAACAATCTATCTTAATAGACTGATTTAGTATTTCCACTGTGACTATTATATTCATGAATTATCAGGATTGAATCGGCAACCGACGATAATAAATACAGAGACTGAGTGGGCCGGAGGATTAAAGAAAATAAAAGAAACGTGGTGAGGGAGGGGACGCGATTGGAGGGAAGAGGATTAATAATGAAATGGATACGAAATTACAAGAGAAAGGAAAAACAATGGACGTTGGGACCATTAGGAGGGGTCGGTAATGGACAAATCCTTAACAGCAGCGACATATATTATTAAGTAAAGCCTCGGTCAGCCTCTGTACAATAGGGTCCTATATCTGGGCCTCTGTACGTCTATGAACGTGGTCCAGGAGGTCCATTAGGTGCCGGGTTCGATCAATTAGGGTCGTTACAGACCCAAGATGGCGCCTGTCCCCGGACCCTTCAAGAATTATTCTCACCCCGACACTTCGATGAGGCCCACCAACATTTATCAAACGTTTCGCAGAGCCAATTCCTATTCGTGTCCCACAGATGAAAAGTCGTTTTACCACCTAATGGGAAATATCCTCCCCTTTCCCAACCCCATCTATTCATACCGTTTCAAAAACACATTGACGGAACACGCGGACGTTTTCGAATCAATTTTCCTGACAATGCGGGTCCCTAGGATGGATTCATTTCGCTGGCAGGCCGTTTTTTATCATTCACAATACTTTGAGTATTAAACGAAATGTTTCGCTCTTGACATTCTTTCACTATTTCTTGTAAAGCACTGTTGTAGCAAATGATGTTCTGGAACATTGCAAAATATTTCCATAAAATTAGAATAACTTTATAGTAATTTTTAAGAATGTTCCAGAACACTACTTGCTACATCAGTCCAGAACTATAGTACAAGAACTACAGATTAATTAATTTAATAAAATCGAATGGGAAGCAATAATAAATTCAAATTTATAAAAGAAGTAGAAGGCATTAAATTACCTGAAAAGTAAATGTCTTTCAATGTCTTCTACTATTTTTTTTACAATTTTGCTTTTGTTTCTCATCCGATTTTATTTGTACATTAGTATTGGTACTACAGTTCAGCACTGTTGTAGCGATTGGTTTTCTAGAGCATTGTAAAACATTTCCACAAAATACCTAAAAAAGTAGAGATATCTACTTTTTAGGTGATTAAATGGCTTCTATTTCTTTTATAAATTTGGTTTTATTGTTGTTTCCCATTCGATTTTATTATATTAATTAATTAGTAGTTCTTGCTCTATTGTTCTGCACTGTTGTAGCAAATGATATTCTGGATCATTGTAAAATATTTCCATGAAATCAAAATAAAAAGTAGATATCTTTCAGTACCTTGTACTTCATTTTTAATTTCAATTTGTTTTGTACCCTATCCGATTTTATTAAATTAATTAATTGGTAGTTCTAGTATATATTGTATCAATAATCCAAAATAACAGTTTAATAATTAGAGAATAATAGTTTCAAGGTTAGGATTCGGTTGATATAAGAACAATAATATTTAACTAAAAGGTCGTTTAATAGTTGTGCAATTCATAATAATAATAATTAATATCTAGGTAAACTTTTCGTTTCTCCTAAAATATTTTATTTATAATAGTTGAATGCCTAGTTTTAAGTGGTTTCTGGTTGGAAATACAAAAGAATTTAGATGAAAATTCCAAAATCATATGAAAACGGGCTACAAATTCAAGAAACAGTGCACGCACCAATCTTGGCGATGAGGTTGTGCCAACCATTCAACATATGTCAACCATTCCACTTTATAACAATAAAACTATAATATGTTTATGAATTGATATGTTGTAATGAACTTGTGCAGTCCATCATACGTTTTAATTAATAAAGAAACTATTTAATGAATAGTATATAATTATTGGAAAGCCAATAGTTATGAAAAATATTGTGTTATTATCAACAACTATTATTTGACTAATAGTTTATTAGAAAATTAATAAATTATGAAATATGAATAATTTAGATTATAATTGGTTTAGATTTATAAAATAATCATCCTTCTAACTCTTCTTTACGGATGAGAAACTTCACCACTAACCCTAAAGGATGAACAACTTTTAAGGCATTCGAAAATAAGGTGTTGCGTAAAATATCCGGCCCAAAAAAAGATGAGACCACTGGAGGATATAGGAGATTACAAAACGTGAAATTGCGAAGGTTGGACCCGGTAAATATTATTCAAGTGATAGCGTAACGTAGATTAAGATGGGCACATAAAGTTGCTGATCTTAGTAACGAATGATTTCCTAAGTTAATAAGCACTGTGCCGACTGGGAACCGTCTGAGGGGATTGCGAAGTGTAGGTGGGAGTATTGCGTTAAGAGTGATTTGGGGGATTTAGATTTGGGTAGTGGTTCCAAGACAGAAGTTTTTTTTTTGTTATCACTAAAAAACTTGATCGGACTAAACCATTGTGCATTTTCCTTGCATGTTTTTCATTGATATCAGAGCGAAATGCTTCTTCGCTTTTAATTACTATACTAATTGTTAATTGCTTTCTTTGTATGGAATTAACAACAGCGTGCAGTCCCTTATACACAGCCGCTCTCAATCAAGACGAGATTAACAGTTTGATGAGGGACTGTTAAGAGTTGGTGTTTATAGAGTTTGGCAAATAAGGCGTGAAATATCTATCCAAACAGAGAAAGGGATCTCCCCCTCCTAGGAGGATGAGGAGGGAGGCATGTAGTCATTACCGAAGGAGCATTCAAGCCTCCCCGTTCAAGTTTATGGAGAGGAGAGAGAGGGAATAACCGATTTGAATAATAGAATAAACGTGACGTCATAGGACGCCAAGTAGATTCCGGTGTATGTCATTTGTTTCGCTTCCTCCCCGAGTCCCTTATGATGCTGGCTCAGGAAGTTCCATGTCGATTTGGATTCTGTTTATGTCCCTCTGAATGGCTTCTGCCAGTTCTGCTTACTGGGGAGATCTCTTTCGCAGGGCATGCTCCAATACTGCCGACTCAGCCGGGCTAATATCGAGTTTAACTTATTATTATATATATAGATAAATTATTTTATTGTACAAGGCAATACAATCATGTTACATTATCTTGTCATTAGCCGATAAACTATAACAGTAATAATATTTATGGTCGTAAAACATTAAGGCAATTAATATATTCACACATTTCAATCAATACACATAATACAATATACAAACATATATACTCACACAAACAACATAGTATGTTTATTAGTCTATCTACTTATGTATGTAACATCATTTGAAATCTAACATCACAGTAAGATGAGACCTCATCAAGATGTATCGAGCCAAACTGTAGAGATGAGACGAGGAAGGAATAATGATGATAATGAGACGAGGTGCCTGATTTTATTTATATTGTTATAATTTAAGATTTTTTTTATAGGAGAAATGTTATTATTATCAGATATCTCCTTTAAGCATTGTACACTGCATGAATTACAAGAGGAACAGCTTGAGATTGATTGCCTTCGATAGGTTTCTGCCTTACTTTCGCTGGACTTGAAGATCAGGAATTTATTTTGTAAAGGAAGAAACCATTATGGCTCTATGTTATTGGATACTTAAACAGTGACATACATTCTTCCTGTTGAGGATTTGTCAAGATGCAAATACATGAAAATACATAAATGAAGATGTGGGTGGAGGTCATTGCCCTGTTTATATCAAGTAGACAAAAGATTTTAGAAAGTTACAAATAAATAAAAAGGCTTAGCCAACCCGAAGGCTCGATGCCGATACCACCAATCTCTGCTTACAAACCTCTGTCCACGGGCCACTACCCAAACCCAAATCCGTCAGATCTATTTCAACGCAATCTTCCCACCGACGTCTCGCTCTATCCCTCAGACGTTTTACAATCGGCACATTTAGAAAGTTAAGAGTTTATTTTTTAGTGATCTCCAATTGTTTTCTAATATCTTAAAAGTTTTGTTTTATTAACTATTGAAGACTGACAGCAATATATGGATATATAAATATTTAACACATGAAAAAAAATATAATGGTAAAATAATAATCGACTTAAAGTATAGTTAAAGTTAAATTTTAAAATCTCAAGAATAATCTGTAATTATATTAAGAGGGTTTGTCCGTCTATGCCCACTATTTGGAGCCGCTAAACCCTCTCAGCCGTCCTGTATTGCGGGTTATATAAACCCTGCCCCTTGACATATATAGGTACATATGCATGTGTATATATATATATATATATATATATATATATATATATATATATATATATATATGTATTATAATACACGAACCTCTTGGAATTAATAAAGAGAATGCCCATTGATGTTCTTGAATCGATATGGATAATTACACAACAAATTAATTAAGGTTTAATGGACATTATGTTCTTTATGTTTTTCTAATGATTACGATGATTCTAATCCAACTGTTACGAAATTACTCAATACATTAATCAAATGTTTACCAATAGTATAAAATCAAATATATTACCTGCAGTTATTAAAAATTGAAGTGTTACATAAAAAAAATAAATGGACTTTGTTTTTTTATGAAATTGAATAGTCCTTCGTTAATATTAATATAAAGGGGATATTAATTTAACTATAATAATAATTAATTTGGCATTTGTATGATAAGAGGGGTGACCTGTGGTGAAGTGGTTAGTATAGCACCTTCTATGCGCAAGTTTGCTCCACGGCAGATGGGCTTAAGATTTCTTAAAGGGAATATAATCCTTATATAAAAATCCTTGATGATACCACCTCACACAGCGTATAATTGTGATATCAGGTATTCGCCAATGATCCCCTGGCATAATTATACCATAATAAGCAAAATTTTGGATTCCCGCTGTAGCATCATCCGAAGAGCTATAGCAGCATAAAGTGATGTTAAATGAATAAACAAATAGTAAAGGATGGTCCAACCAAAACGCATGATGTTAATTGTAAATAAAACAAAAAGTTTTCAGAGAATTATCTTAATATTTTTTATTATGATAGACGGATCTATGACAATTATGTGTGAAAAAAATATCGGCCAAATGCTCGCCACGGCTTCGGTGGCATACTTCTATCCGATGGTCCATATTTTCAATGGCTCTGAGACATAATTGAGGTTCAACGTCGTTAATGTGCAGAATTATCCTTTAGCTCTTGAATTGTTCTTGGCTTATTGACGTACACTTCTTCTTTAAAATATCTCCACAGAAAGAAGTCCAACAGTGTCAAATCACATGATTGTGGCGGCCGATTAACATCACTACGACGTGAGATAACACGGCCATTGAATTTATGCGGCTACTGGGCGAGTATGCACAGATGTTTTCACATTTCCTATAGACCCGGTTCCCTGAAATTAGCTCACAATTCTCCCGTTTGTAGACATTTGGTCGATTATGCTGACCAAAAAAATCACGTAATGCATTTTGATTTGAACGCCAATTTTCGTAAAAGGTTTCAACAATCTTAACGGGCTGCTCAATGGTGTACCTCTCCATGGTTGAATTTGTCAAACACTGAAACAAAGAATGATACGATTAGTATGATGAGACATGTGCTGCTCTTATGCATAAAATTAGAATAACCAACAATGAACTCCATTAAATTAACAGGATTAAGAGAGGGAGATCAATCCTGCAAGGAATATCTTGTGACCGTTAAGCTTAAACTGTTAATGTTCAATCAGCTGTTCAGAGTCTTAAGTTCTCAGACCCCCACAATATCACTATCGATACAGTACCTTCGCGAATGAAAACTTTGTCTGTCCAAATGAAATTGAGTTTCTTAATTATAAAGGACCGGAAAAAATGTGCTGGAAGCTATCTAACAATTTTATTATCAATATTTATGTGAAACCAGTCAATTTTAAAAAGAAAAATTATACAATTGTGAAAGTAATGAGTTTTTATGATTTTGGAACAGGAAGGACAGAGAGAGAGAGAGAGATAGAGAGAGAGAGAGAGAAAGAGAGAGAGAGAGAGAGAGAGAAAGAAAGAGAGAGATGGACGTTTGAGCTGAAGAGGGAGAGAGAGGGAGTGAGAGAGGGATACTATTAGACAGTTGAGGGCAAGAGGCACTATAGGGGATGCCAAATACTGGCTGTATTTCCAGGTACAGGGAACCGTTATGCTCCCTTGGATATATTGCGGGGATAACTCACTCCAACAACCTGCCTCGGGGAAATTTAGGACTGGGGCGGGGAAATATCGGCAGAAATCGGAGTAAATTTTTCCAAGCGGGCCCACTCGACGGTAGCCAAGTAGCCAGTCTACTCCTCTTATTTATATTTATCTTCCCACCGATTTCCCCAATGTTTGAACGCCAGGGAAACTTTGTTCTGGGTTTTTATAATTTGGAGGAATATCTTTTGAAGAATCATATGTATCTGTCATAGGTGATCTGTAATATTGAACATTTTTTTATTGTTACATTAACCGATTATGAACGCAGGCAAGAGGAAAAAATAATAATTTCTCTGTTTCACGTTTAAATTATCTAGTCGACTTTTATAACAATCCTAATTTTAAATATAATGACATAGTGATTGATAAACAGATGTCATTACATATTGTTGTCTATTATCATATCAATAGGAAACCAGTAAAATAGATCAAGGTAATAAATGATCCGAGATTCTTCTCCAACAACTGGACACTTAGTTTACCCAGTTTTATAATGCGATCTCATAATCAAAATTTTGGAACATTTTTTAGTTAATTAGGAATGGCTCGGAATATTTATACCATGAAAGAGATGACTTTAATAACTGTAATTGCCACGGACAGGTAAAATCTGGCATCCTGCGGGTCATTCAATTGAACGCTTTCAGCAGTTCGTAGCGCACCTACGTATTATCTGATAGGCCAGAATTAGTATACAATTTTCACCACTTCAGTTAAAAAATGGGCTTGTTTGGAAGACGTAGTGATTTATAGGTTCATAAATTGGATAAAAAGAAAATAAGAGGTACATCAAGAAAAATAAAGTTCTTTATTTTCTGTATGCGGAAATGGAACAGTTCCAGAGGGCCTAATGAGCTTTAAACTGATTAATGAAAGTAATTATCGAATTATCCTCTCTTCTTCCAATGATATGCACTGCTCGAAATAATCGAAAATACAAATCGCTGAGGATATCGACAAGTGGTACTTCGAGCGATGTGTCACCTTCAATGTGTTACGTTATTGCAAGAATATTTCTTATTGCCTTCCTGAAGCCCTTCCTACTACTTTTTTTCATTAAATTGATATTGTTTTAATGACGTGAAATATTTAATTTAAGGATTAAATTGAGGAAAAAATTAACTACTGATACTTAATAGTTGAATAGAATAATAGCATCACTTCCTTAGAGTGAAACGCTGGTTATATACAGGGGACGAGTTGTGTTATGAACAAAACACTACCAAGAGAGGTTTAGACGGGAGCCTAGCCAAATATTCCAACTTGTAAATTAGTTGTGGAATCGTGGCCCTGAGCATTGATTCATTAAACAGCATTGATTCTACTAGTTGTGTAATGCAAAACAATTTAGACTGCTAAATAATGTTCTGGCTTGTCAAGCGGACGCAATCACTATCACATAAGAAGGAGAGTTAAGGAAAAGAAAGCTCTCATTAAGGAGATAAAGACAGACGAAGATACAAGAAGAGATTGTGTGATCGGGCTCTGATCATTGCCCGCTCTGATCATTAACACTTATCAATTGTGCCATTGAGTTATAAGTCTTCGTGTTAATGAGGCGGCCTTGGTCTAGGCAAGTCGGTGGAATTTTTGCTCTAAGTACTTAGAAATTTTAAAACTGGATAAAATAAATAACAAATATTTAAAAAAAAACCTGTTCCACTCGAAACCATGAAGGTTTGGGGGGTTAGCACGTAGTAGAGACTGTACTGTTTTTAGGACAGTGATTGTGCAGGGAGGTGATTTCTCCTAAATCACGCTCAACCGCCAGATTTTTCCACAATCTCGTAAGCACCAGGAGGGCCTAATTATAATTGCTATAGTTCGAGAGCTTTGTTTTCCTTCTTTGATGGATTTATTATCCAGAAGAAACATAGTTGTGAAATATTTGGAAATTAATAATTAATATTGTGAAAATTATGCTTCCAGAAAAATTAAGGTTCGATAGCCTTTTTAATGATTATTAAATGATACATTATAATCGTATTACTTGTGTGAAATTTGTTTATTAAAATTTCATGGAATTTGACTTGAAATAAGAAATGGGACTTGAAGATATTTTGAAATTCCTTTCACAATTTTAACCTTTTTTTTTTGGCACTACATATTTTGGCACTGCTTAATACACAAATTACAATAATAACACTACACAATTTTTATTTAAAAGTGAGAAATACGTTTAATTAATGATAAAAAATATATAGCGTTTATTAACCTGGTTTACCATGAAAAAAATTTTATTTAATACAGGACTTGGGTACAAAAACAGCTTCAAATAATATATGGAAAACATCTTGGTGTGTATAGATGCGTGAAAAACTAAAAAAAAATTGTTGAAATGTACACCCTGACAATAGAGAAATACTATTGTACTTTCATATAATTTATTTTTCTCTTTCGTTTCTTTATAATTATACCCATTTATGTTTTTTTCTTTTTTTTAAAAAGCACAGATCTGCTACTTCAAATCTATTTGCTGTGCAATTTAAAAATTATAAATCATGTTCAATATATAATTTTTTTTTAATTGCGGAAACAATTATTACAATAAAAAACTTAGTAAAACAATAATAAACACGAAAACATATTTACGTAAATGAATATCAGTCAAATATTTTGGTTATTTACCAATTGCCCTCTTTTGTCTTAGGCGATAAGCTTGTGAAAAATTGACTCTGCTCTGAAGAACTTTACTGTAATTTGACGAAACATCTTGCTTAAAGATCATCGATTTAAATTGAAATGTTTAAAAAATGGCATCGTGGGTTATAGGTGTAGGAAATTTTTACTTCAGGATGCAGTAATTGTTTCCCAATATTATTTTTGGGAAGAAATATTGAAAAAGCACTTCAGTAGGATTAAGAAATCGCATAAATATCTGGAATGTATCCCATACAATTGTTATTTTTTGCCAAATTTTAAATACATTGAGGAAATAACCTTAGCAGTTGAAAATCTTGTAAGGACTTATTTAAATTTAGAAAAAAAAAGAGAGTATATTTCCCTGATAATGGGCATAAATGGAACCTGGGTTTGATCAATCCAACACGTTTTAAAGCATTTATTATATCATCAGCAGTTAAAGAAATATAAATATTCTGGATATTCTATTAGGTTTCCACGGCCACTATTATTACAAAATACTTTGTCAATTTGTTCTGGTTTAAACCGTGTAGATAAATTTTTCGCCAACCATATTGCTGACTTCCTCAGGGCTGAGATGAGAATGGGCTTGAAACGGTAAGTTTTATAAATATTCTGTTTATTATTTTGTTTAGAAAGGATATAAATAAGGAGGCAATACTGGTATAACTTGTGTCATCTTTGAGCCGTATCAAGGAGCTTGTCAGTAGAAGAAGATAGCAGCAACTTTCGACGAAATACAAGCGATGGGAACAGAGAAGCGGATCTAAGCCGGCGAGAAGTATTAGTTATGAAAGTTATTATAAGGTCTAATGGAAAGAGGATGATCCGACAAGAAAAGTGAAAAGGGAAAACGGTGCGACAATGGTGGCAGATATTGCCGCTAGAGGTTTGAGCTACAAAGGTCCGATTCGTGCCACGACAACCGTGAACGACGACTACATCAGTCGAGTTATTAGAGCCCAGTTCGCAACGCTTATTAATAACTTTTCAATAAGGCCACTCCTTTTGTGAGGGTGTAATGAGTCTGGTCGGTTGCAAGTCATTCCAGTGCTTTGTCGCACCTCGGCGTATCTTTCTCACGTACCGATACCGTACCTCAGCCGACGGGAGATTGCGACTATTACACTCGCAGTTCCGTTAGTATCTTGTCAGAGGCTTCAGTGAAATGCCTATATACGTTTCGAAATCACACGTGTCATATCACACATTCTTCGTTTTAATTTTAAAAAAAAACATAATCACAGGTATGTTTCTACTGATTCGATCAATGATCGTGGCATATGGACCTCATACCACTGAATTCTTGTAACCTATCACTTCTTGCTAACAGAAATTTCTGATACTTGTATATTATCATGAGACCTACCTCCTTATCTCGTGTAACTTCTTCTTATCACACATCTCATATAAGTTATCTGTATTTTATTATTAAATTATTTTCTTTATTGATTTTTAGTGTTATGTTGTTAGTTGTTATGTTTTCGTCGAAAGTTGTGAAGGAATAACACTTATATAAGAAGAGGAAAGTTGCTAGACGGATCTAGAGTTTGTATTTTGTATATTTAAATTTATATTAATACTAGCTTTTGCCCGCGGCTTAGCTCGAGTGAAATTTGGTCTGCCACATAAAATTTCGTGAAAAATCATTTTAAATAAATAATTTAATTTTTTTTATACTATAAGTCAAAATTTCAGATGCGTAACTTCAAAACTGGCGGATTCTATACAATCTTATTACAATTCTATACAATTTTTATTAGTTTCTTAAATTATATAAAGAACCTATCTGCAGATTTGAAGATGCTAAGTTCCTGATTTGCCTTTAATTATGTAATATAATGGATTCTCCACAAAACACAAAAACCTGTCTGGGGGGGAGCACGTGCCCCAATGCCCCCCATAAATCCGCCCTTGCTATAGCCTATGTGTTATTCTGATGTATAACCTACATTATTGTAAAGTTTCATCCAAGTCCGTTCAGTAGTTTTTGCGTGAAAGAGAGACAAACATACAAACTTTCGCTTTTATATTATTAGTAGGATGAATAAGACGATAGGTGTTATCAGTATCTCAATTATCAGTGTTCAGGATACAAACAATGGCGGATAACAGTCCCTACAGACCGGTTAATACACAAATACCGAATTTCTTTATTATTGCTCAACGATAAGGTCTTATTTACAGTTGACCTGTCCCCTTCCAGTTTGTGAATGTTTTGTAAATTGTAAATTAGTTTAGAAAGCTCTCTAGTTATACTATGACACATAGACTCAGACCATTACTTTATTGACATACTTTGAACTAATCTTACAATAAAAAAATTGTTGTAAATAAATTTAATAAAATTAAAGTAAATTTATCTAATTTTACAATAAAAACTGGAAGGTATTTTACATTTCTGAAGAGTTTCTATATACACTTAGGCTCGTTTCACACCTATACGGTTTGGTTCGGTTCGGTGCGTTTTCGATTCGTTTTCGGTAGCCGCCGGACAAATGTGAAACAGTGATACGGTGTGTGTTCGGTACCTAATAGAAAACTGATAGAACCGTAAGCCTCCTCGACACGAATCGGTTTCGTTCGGTTTCTATTCGGCTCCAACGTTCACAAAAACAATTGGTCGTTCATACATATACGGTTTAATTTCGGTTAGATTACATTTTCATTAAGCGGAAATATTATTTCATTTTCATTTTAAATTTTGTTTAATGAAAAATGAGTGATTCACTTGATATGGAACCTGAAGTAATTGGAAAATTTGTCTTCGTACTCCCTTGACTTCGGAAAAGTGGTATAAAATGCACCAAACTCCACATTTTGGTGAGGATAGGGTGCACCCAGAAGTCCATAATTCCTGTTTTGGTTTTTGTTTCTTTTATAGAGAAACAACATAGCAATAATTTGTCTTTTCTCAACAGTGAGCATCGTGGACATAGTGGGCGAATGCGTAATCGACGATTCGGTTGTGAAACCCGATTATAAACGAGTGTGTATGAAGAGTTTTCATTCGTTTTCGGCGGCTACCGAAAACGAATCGAATACGCACCGAACCGAACCAAACGTTGCAACGAGCCTTAAAGGGAGTGAGGAGTTATTACGAATTCTGTTAATATTGGAGACTAACAATGAATTAATGTTAAAACTTCCAGTGTTCTCATCATTATTCAGGGACTCAGTAATTCACAAAGAGTAATTTTTTTTGTGTGTTTTTTTTTCAGATTCTGCTAAGAAAAGAAACTTTATCAGTAAAAAATATTAGTCCTATTTAGAGCACCCTTGGTCTTATGTATCCAGAAGAAGCTAATCACCATTATGAGAATCCGCAAAAAAAAAATAAATAAAAGATTCACTCTATTCCTTTGGAAATCTCAGAGCTACAGTTAATGATACTATGTTACAAAATCGACAATAAGCTTCAAACTAACTCAAATTTTTTATCATATTCCCATTCCAGAATTTGCTTCCAGAAGATTTTTAGATATGCATTTGTTTTCTAGTTAATTCATAGCTCATGTTTTAAATTATGATAGATGTTGGTAATTTTATGAATATTACAATTAAATACCTATGTGAATCAGGTGTAGTTTATATTATTTATTTAATTTTCGGGAGATTAAATTAAAGATTAGTCGTTACTATATCTTATAATTTGAAAAATCGAAAGTGATTTATTCCAACAGGAGGTTAAATCAGTTGGCCGATAAATAAATGATGTATTTAGAGTAGTTACAGAGAGTGTGATTCTGGAATTGTAAACTTGACCCGACAAACTTTTAGTCCCCTCTGGTACATGTTGAGTTTTAATATTGTAAACCTTCATAATTATATAATTCAACATTAACTGAATTCAGTAGGACATTGTTCGAATTTGCTCAATTCTTCTAAGTCGAAATTGGGCTATACTCGTATAGTTCTTTATTCAGTTACTCTTTGTTTTCATCTTAGTTTGTGCCCAATTATATATTTCTATTTGTAAGCAATTATTTTAAGAACTTTCTGCTTGTCAATCACTTTGCTGTAGAATGGATATTTAAACCATTTCCGCTAAAGACCTTAAAACAGTGTGAAATATTCGAGTGGGTTCAGTCAATAAATTTTTAAGTTTAACTTATTGTGGGTATAATTTATTGACGGTAACCCCCGATCTTTTCACACTCGAATAATGAATATTTAGCTGATAAATATATAATAACCTTGGAAATAAATGCATAAGAAGCTGAAAAATAATAGTGGATAATGTATATTCAAGTAAATTAAGTAAAATAAAATAAATAATAATAATACTGTGAAATATTGTATTTGAAGAATAGAAACATTTTGTTTCCTTTTTTATATATTATTGACTTTATGATTTTTCACCTTATTGGGGGAAAAGACTGGGAGGTGGAGTATGATCTTGGCCCAATCAATTCCCTGTATCATTGTTTAGAAACAGTACGATCCTATCGAGTGCTCAGTAATTTCATCGATTTTAGTGGTAGTTTTTTTTTCTTTAATCAGTTCTTTAACAAGCACATGTAAAGTATATGTTGACAATCTGCAAATTATCTAAGTATGGGTGGTCTAATAACATGTTAAATAGGTACACATATGTATTAGGTACACATATGTACATAGGTACACTTCTTACTTGATTATTATTGGTTTGGTTTACCTTTGTTATTTACAGAATGTGATCTCCCTTCCAGTTTGTAAAGCTGTAGAGATATCTGCCTATTTTTATATATCATAATAAGATGCCATAAAACCGATGGTATGCTCAAAGTAGTTGACTATACAAGTATGGTGTCCCTCTGAGGAGTTAGGATGGTATCGATATAACCGGAGTAGACGTATTTTATGCTAGTAATTTATTTCATTGAAATAAATTTAATGGGCATTTTTAGTTTCTCTCTCCATTTCTCCGCTCTGTATCTCTATCCCTCTATTTCTTTCTATTACTTATATCTATATTTATTTAGGATACTTTGTTTGATAAGTAAAGTGATACAGTCTGTAGTAGTTTCTTAAATTTAGTGGTCTAGGGTTAAATTTTACCTTCCTCGTATATGTTGTAAAATATACCAACGAAAGTAATTTCCGACTTGAAAAGAATTGTACCTCATAAATTCCCAGTTTCTTTACACATTTCAGTTTACCTAATTTTACAGCATGCACAGGCAACAGTTTCGTAAGGGTATGTAAATACGGGGGTCGAACAACCCTCTCCTTCTCAGTCAGGAGCATCGTTTACGGCCGTACCAAAGGCGGTAGTTTTTGTTCCAGTATAGTTAACATGAAAGCGAGAGTGAACGAAAAGAAAAAAAATAACAGAGAAAAAAAAGGAAAGAACGTTCACTTTCAAAATGAACAAAAACTTGGTTCCAGGTAGCTGCGACAATGAGGAAGTACAGGCTGCTCTGCATACCTTGAGAGGGGGGAAGGTGGGCAGTGAACTCATTGCCTTATTTATGGCTTTATGGAATAGAAACTTCCGGGGTGTCTTTATGGGCCCCCAAGGACTTATTTGAAGCCTAAAGCAGACATATTTGAGTTATTAGGTGTGACGAGGAAGAAGAGCTTCTTCGTTACTATTCTTGGAAAGAAGAAATCGTCTATTTTTATTCACGAATCCATTTCCACCATTAATTAATTAAAATATTTTAAATATACATAATTAATTATTTAAAGATACAAATGAATAATTTCACCAGAAACACGGAAAATTGTACGATTTCTCGTTAAATAAAAAGTGTACATTGTTCACAGATGAAGGTGCTGCATCTTTTTTATTTTCACACTACTATCGATAGTATAGGCAAATTACTACGATATGCTATGATCAATCAAAAAAGTTATAGATGTTTGTCTTCGTTGATTATGGATACAAATGTTACTTATGTTTTGTTTGACTACTACAAAATGAAATAATTATGCAAATTTTCAGTTATTATAATTAAGTCAGCATTTTTCAGTTCCACAGTATGCCAGCATTTCGGTAATCTCATTGAGTTGTGATTAAAATAATATTATGTAATATTTGGTACAATCAGATCATACCATAGAGAATTAATATTTTTATAAAATGTAAAATATATTATGATAATCCGTAAAAGAGGCAATTAGGCAATCCAGTTCTGTCATGAAAAGATATTATGGAATTATAGGAAATTGTATATTTTGTTAGAAATAAATGTTTCAACAAACATTAAACATACTATATTTCTGTTTAAACGTTTATTTCTTGTGAAATTGTTACTGAAATATCCACATTTCCCATAATTGCGGACTTTTTTTCGTACTAAAACTAACGATAATTATTATTATCGAGAATAATAAAATGGAAACAAATGAAAAGTTAAAACTTGTTTCGAGTTGTGACTTAAACTCGAAGAAACATCTTGTGGAACTGATGTTAATATTTCAATCGAACATCATTAATTTAGGATGATAAAATGATAACCATTAAACAATACAACAATAAAATAAAAACCAATTTAATATCAAGGCTTCAAGTCAAATTGTTTGATGTTAATCGACATTTAAGAAATGATGGTAATGTCAATAAAGAGATATCTCTTAGCTGTTTTTAAGTGCAATAATCTTCCAATATACGAAACCGTTAAACAAGTGTAGAGTACTTGGTAGTTAAAGATATTGAGTTATCAACAGCAATAAACAACATTAAAGTTGTTGTGTTACAATAATGTCATTTTGTTGTATTGTTTGAAGGGTCTATCTTTGGAATATATATATATATATATATATATATATATATATATATATATATATATATACATAATATTTAAAAGAGAAAGGACGATGTATGGAGGGCCAAAGGTGTAGAGATATTGCACTACTTCCTCAGCATTCACATTGCGGTTACCTTTACCAGCCACAAGTATACTGCTATTTGGGTTAACTGTTAAATTCAATTTATTTGGTGTTCTATCAAATGAACTCGACAATGGTATTTCCATCTGTCTTAACCGAGATAGGAGATAGCTATGACGTATAGAATGAAGGAGATGAAGAGAGAGAGTGAGAGAGAGAGAGTGAGAGAGAGAGAGAGAGAGAGAGAGAGAGAGAGAGAGAGAGAGAGAGAGAGAGAGAGAGAGAGAGAGAGAGAGAGAGTGAAAGAGGGATTGGGAGGGAGGGAGGGAGAGATATAGAAGACAAGAAGATCCCTAAGACGGGGAGGGGAGGGGCAAGGGGGGGCGGCACCTGACCAGGGTCCGGCTTCGATCGCCGCCTCCGGTAGCCATAGCAACCGCTGTCATTAAACCGATCGGCTTATCATAACCGGCCATCTTTGTATCGCTCCCTTCTCCTCCTTATCTCCTGCCTGTCTGTATGCCTTCGTCTTCTCGTCCTTCACTCCTATTGGGCAATCCGCTCAGGTCGTTCGCTGCAGATAACCAATAGTGTTTAACCATTTTCAAATGAAACACCGAGAATTATTAAATCAGAAAAAATACAGGAAACAGTTTTCGATATATTTATTACTAATTAACAACCTGTTCCAAAATCAATAAAGCAATTTTTCTGAAGAAAATAATATTTTATAATTTAAATTTCTTTCTAATAACATGAAATAAGGCGAAAGAAATATACCTATATTTATAATTTATAGAAAATATACGAAAATGCTCGTTCGCACTATGCCTATATTAATAATCATATAAAATAAATTTATTTTTATTCATAATAATAAGTAATATGAATTAAAATAAATACCAGGAAATTCATATCAAGTGATAAATAAAGTAATTATTGCTCAGAATGAGACTTTATTATCAAATTTATCAGAAATCAAATTGTAAGAATGGGCCAATCACTTAAATGTTGCTGTAATATCGCTAACCGATGTGTAACAAATAATATAACGCAAGATTTAGCTCGCACACATGTTATCATTGAGAATTATTAGTTTTATGAAATTTAAAATGTATCATGATAAAATGCATCATTATTATTTTGCTAGCACGTGGAATTACTTTCATATTTTAAGCGTATTGTTCTAATAACAATGAATGAATAATTTTATGAATAATAAAAACCAACAGACTTATTATCAAGGCTTGAACTTGATCTATTGCCCTTTATTGTTAATTCACTATAAGAAATAAAGGTCCTTAAAGAGATAGCTCTGAGCTCCGGTCAAGTGCTATAACATTGCTTATGTTTAATTCTGTACATTTTATATCACTTATTAATTGATGAATGTATAAAAAGTGTAATAAATGATAAAAAGGTGGTGAAAAAAACGAAAATAACAGGTTGTTTGTCTGTTTCCCGGAGGTAAAGGACATTTTTGTATTTCTTCAGGAGAGCCAATTTTTCCATAACTTTGTACTATTTAAATTTGTTTCTTCATTATTTATAAAAAAAAAAGCGTACATAACATTTTTCACATCGTTATTTTTTTTTCATATTGATAAGTAATTTTATCTTTTTTCTTATATCTTTTACCTTCAGTGAACAAGGTAAACGGATATTGTCAATTTAACATAATAATACAACCATATTGAATTAAAACTGTAGATTTGAAGAAAAAGACAATTCCGTAACATTGTCATAATTTTTTTTTAATATGCCAATACAGTAATAAGGAAACGTTCCATAAAAAAAAACTTATTTGAGTAAACAAAAAATGATTATATAGTTGATTCAGTAATGTAAACAAAACATAAATAGCTAAAAATGTTTATGTTCTAATGTATACAAATGTTTAATATTAAGATGTACAAAATAAATAAATCCGAAACATATAACAAAACGGGAAATTCTGGAACTGACATTGCTAAATTATATAAAATTAGATAATGATATCCATAAAAACAACGATACATGAGGTAGATTATAGACATAATAGATGACTTTAAACTATCGAAATTTAGAATATGAACGTTTTAAACTGGCTCTTCTTTACCACCTTTTGATATAGTTGAATTCAAATAAATTACTAAACCAAAAAAGGTTGAAATTTGACATTAGACACAATTGAAGATAATCCGTATTTATCTTTTAGTTACCTTACCCCAATTTTTAATATTTCTAATTCTCGATTTTCAGTTTTATTCCATTTAGCCATAAAATATATTTTTATATATTTTGTATAAAATAAGTACATACAAAACGAAATTCATGATTAATGAAAACGATGATATTTTTGGGTATATTATGGGTTTTGGTTACATTATACTGAAAAAGCAACCAATTTCCAAAAGAAAAAATAAAGAATAAACAAAAGCAAGGTTAAAAGAATGCTTATACTAGTAATAATATTATAGCCAGTTATAATTTATATATATTCAAACTCGTTACTGTAAAGAAGCCTTAATGTCAAAGTATATGCTGTCCTACAGCAGATCCTAAATTTCAAAGGAATAATAAATTAACTATACCTTTATTAATATTAAAATTAGGATAATGTGGCATCAACTCAGATTATGCTTAGCTAAACACAAAAGGTGTGTCTTGTAAATACTAATTGTTAATTCAGAATACAAACTATTAATATTTGTATCTACAGACCACGAAATTGCATTTACCCTATTTCAGAATACCTATTTTAAATATATCCCTATAAAAAAATTATTCAATAGAAATAGTGTCAAAACTTTTTATTTCAAAGTTATTTAATGAAATTTACAACTTTATAACAGAATACATTAAGTAAATATAATGAATGTATACATTGTCATGAAAAGACAAGTAGAGTGGTTTAACTTATAAGATCACGAGACCATCTTCTCATTATGGATTACTTAGTTCGTTACAAAGTCACGAGCATTGAGGATTTTACTAATGATTTTGGATTGTAAGGAAGATCACGAGAGGAATTCAATGGTTTAGTGGAGCACCAAAGCTCTATTCCGTAAGTCCAGATGGGTCTAATGATTGTCATGTATATGAGTCTTTTGTAATTAATTGAGAGCTTAGAGCGTTTGTCGAGTAAATGTTGAAGTAGCCTGAAACAGCAAGTATAAAAACTAAGAATGTTTCATGCTTACAGCATCGCGTAAAATATATGCGATAAATCACAGTGATTGTAATCACTTTGCCAAGTTTTCACGTGATAAACAAATCACTAATATCAAAACCACTGCTCAACCTGTTCGGGCATTTAACAAATTTAACTCAAGTTATGTAAGTGGATAATCGAAGATTTATTGTTACAGGAATTGAACCTTTAGGTTAGTTTAATTATTATAACTATGGTATATAAAATTAACCTAATCAATAAATTTTTGGACTCATAGCATCAAATTACTACAAGGCGTTAAATTTTAAGGTGAGGGGGGAAGAATGGGGTTATAATCTAATCTATATGTGCCCTGTTTGAGACAGGCTATGACAGAAAAGTTATTTATTCTATTACTAGCCGCGTATCGACCCTGAGGGATCTGTTGCTCGCACAGCCTGTATAAAGTGAGCGCCCTTAATTGAAGGAAAAACCTGAGGGTGGGCGTAATCTCGGCTGCCACTGCCCTCCACAAACGTTGGTTTAGAAACGATTCAGTTCCTACCATGTGCTAAGCAGGTCTAAAAAAGTACCTACATGGTAAAAACTTCTCTTTTTTTTCCTCTTTATGAAATTGTTCAAAAAAAACTTCCTCAGATTTGATTAAATTTTAAAAACAATCTATTTCTAATGAAAATATAATCGTACTCAGTTTTTCAATAAAATATTATATAAGTTTGGTTGGAATTAAAAAATGCATAAGATTTTGTAATAAGTTGCAAGAAATGAAATAACTTTAAAATTTGGGAATTATTCATTATTACCACATAAATTATATAATTTATATATAATTACATTTGTGGATAAACATTTTTACACAAAACAAATTCGTTATGTGTTGTTAATATTATGTGTATGTGTATATTAATTTAAGTAACTTTTTAATTAAAGCAGAAATTTTGATTAACTAAGTTACGATTACATCGATACTGTTTTGTTATTCTCTTTGTAGAATAATCCTAAAACAGTCTTTTTCTAATGAAAAATGAAATTTCGCTAAGCTGTGTTATCAAAATTAATTGCAATGCTTAATATTTATTAATACTAAGTATTATTCTGATGTACGTATAATATATATTACTTAAGATTAAGCAAGTAAAACCAATAATAAATAATGGGCCAAAAGATAACTGAGAACTGTTTACTAACGTTTTCATACTAACAACAACTATATACCAACAATTAATATTGATAAGAAGAGAATGAAAAGTTCCTGGATGAGAAATCTTCTTCTCTAACTTAGGTAACTGAACAGGGTGGTAATGTCCTTATTATATAACTTTCTTAATGTCAATATGCGGTAAAATATAAATAATGATTCGAATTTGTTCGTCAACTTTATTACTAATAGTATTTCAATATGTCACATTAACGATAAAATAAGTATGGCTCATAAGAATTTTCTATTCCTAGGTGATTTCACAAGAACGCAAAGAAGGAATTATAAATAAATATTATTTTATTGTTTTTAGTTGTATTATTGTTTCTATTCATGAGCTGAAAAGGTCGTATATCTTAAAGAAATAAAAAAGGGAAGGAATGATGACAAATACCTCCTTTGCAACTACTCGATTTTTTGTTTTATGACGCTCTTTGTAATCTCTGGCTTCTTTTGCATATGTTTATGATATCTCAAAAACGTGTACAAGATGGTTAAGGTTATAAATTTTATAGAAGCAAATGATATTAACCATTAAAATAAGTTAAGCTGCACATTTTAGTTGTTACACAAGGTTTATGGGTATACATTGAATCCTCCCCTCATAAATCTATTTACACGGGTACGTTAAAATTAATATATATATATATATATATATATATATATATATATATATATATGTATATATATATATATATATATATATATATATATATATATATATATACACATTCAACACAGGTTAACAGCTTTGTAGAGAAGGATAGTACTTAATCATGATGTGTTTCTCTTTTTTATTTTCAATAAATCGCTGACAGTTAATATTTACAATTCCAGTAGCTTGAAGCAGAGGTACAAATATATTGATTAACGTGTTCTGTAAGTCTAGTTTAAAAAATATCTTTTCGTATAATGGAGGAAAGAGTATGATTATTTATATTGTAATAAAAATGAAGTGTATGTCAGGAATTCAAACGCATGTTATTAACAATAAGTATGTTACGTTAATTAAGCCTTTACTACCATTGTTATCTTTTTAAATTTTCCCCAACCTTTACTTAACTTAAAAGAATAATAATAAATATTATAAATATATGAATATTAATAAATCAAAAAACAAGTCAAATGTTTAGCTTTGCTTTAAACACCTAAACACCGAAAAGAGTATACCATGTAATAAATAATAAATTAAAAAATACGAATAAGTAACAATACTAATAAATATATATTTTTAAAATATATAGAGTGAGATAAATGGAAGACCAAATAGAAGAAACAGGAAAGAGCGAATCTAAGTAAAAGTTACGGTTTCATTTGCCATCAGTTGGTTCCAGTGTCATTGGCCCGCGCTATATTACTAGTTCTATTCACTATTTGCTCCGTTTTTTAAATATATTATTGCTGTACATTATAATTTATAATTCTACAGATTCTGGCAAAGGTAACTGTAATGTAACGTCCTTATTGGTGTATGTATTATTTGGGTTTAACGAAGGACATAAAGTAAGAAATACTTCTTCCACAACAATCGAAAAAATGCTTTAACCAGATTTTCGCAGTTAAACCAATTAAAAAAAAAAGATAATAATAGTAAAAAAGTTATCTGTTTCATAAAACAGTAAATAGATAATTGAATTATATTTTGCTGAACGTAACAAGAAAAAAAAAGTAATGCCGTTACATAGAAATATAATTCTCTTATTATATTTCATTAAAAAATGAAATTAAACAAACCGGTGGAAAACATTCTTTTTTTTTTTAATGAAGAATTATACAAATCAATGAGAAAGTGATGAATCATAAACTATAGTTTTTTCATTTATGATTATGAACTAAAAAAATTTAAATATTTTCGTTTTGACGACGCTTGGTAGCTCAGTGGTTTAGAGCATTGCGACGGAGACCCAGACGACCCGTGTTCGAATCCCGGCCAGGACAAATGGCATTTCTCTTCAAAACAAAAATGTTTGAAAATAATCACTATCAAAATAATAATTAATAAAAATAAATTATAAACGAATTTAGTTCTCTTATACCCTTAATAATAATATATAATACTACCTCAAATACCCTTAATATTCTACGTGTTTATAAAATATTTAATCGACTTTTTAAAGACTATATTCTGAATTACTGATGACTTCAACTACTGAGAACATTATACTCCATACATTCATAATTCTTCGATAGCGTGATAGAATATAATTTCATATTAACCCTTTTGTTGATAATGTATCTTTGGAGATACATCAGAATTTAGCGTAATATATTTATTAGTGCTCTTGGCAATTTATCCCACAAGATACATGTGATCTTTTTTAACTACCCTCATGAGATTTTTTAAAGTAATATAAATAATAAATAAGATTTTTTTTTTCTAGATTCCTCGGATCTAAGTGGTATGATATTATTTTGATATAAAAAAAATAAAATTCTGCCAACTTAAGAGTTAAACGTGATTTTATATAACATGGTTAGATTAAACGAAAAATTGTATTTTGTTGCAAAACTATTAAAGTAATCAACTACTATATAAGTTACATAAGAGCAGAACGTATCAAAAATATATACTAAATAAAAACTTAATGTTTGGAAATTCTTTTATGTTTATTTCTTATCTATAAACCAATTATATTAAAGATTTATAGTTAATAGTACTTAGTAGTATATCAAAAAATACTAAAATTACTGAGTGTCGTCAACACATTTTTTGCCGTTTGAGACCAGTATTAGTCTCGAGGTACTACATCGGTACTGTCTTGTTGTAGGATAAATTATCATGATAAAAGAAAAATACGAATTTCAAATTTTGAAATAAATTTGGTTCTGACTTAGACTGTAAGTGCTTAGCTAACCAGGAGTAAATTTCAGCGAATATGTTGTAATATTTTTTTTTTCAGAGTGTTTTAAAGCTATTTTTGTATAACCTGTTGTATAATAGACTTTAAAAGAGAGTGAAAAGTAAATAGCGTAAGTTCTAAACCGAAAAAAAGAAAAATGTAAATACTATGATAAAACATTTTATATTAAATCTCAATTTATAATTTATTCTAATACTACTAATTTATTTAATTTAGTACAATCACAAATATTAAGAAATGTATAAAAACGAAATATTTGATTTGCGAACGAGCCTGAATGTTGGTAGAAGTAAGGCATGTGGCGCCATCTGTTGATAAGCTGTAGAACTATATCCGATCCTGGGATTTTAGTAGTACTTTAGACTTATGAAGCTTTTTGTGTCTATGAGTATATTTATGCAAATAGTATATTCAAAAATTCACGAATGTATAATGGATATTTGAGCTCATAAAAAAAAATCTATGGGCGAATTCACTTATTTCGAAATTTATATATATCATTGGGAGATTAACATTAATATGGTGATACTTTACATGACTCATACATTTATTTATAAAGATACATGAAATATAAGGTTTTTGGGATAATTGAAACTCAAGCCCTTAAATTAAAAACTACTTTCCTTCAAAACGTTGAAGGGACTTTGTAATACTTTGCATCATAAATAAACAATGCCTTAGATTTAGATATATCTTTTTGTCACATGTCTCCTATATTTAGAAGTTATATGAATCCTTAAATAGATAGTAGATGAAAAAACAAGCCATCATATATATTCATCTCTGAGATGAGTTAATCTTTTTATGAGCTACTTGGACCAAAATCGTAAATAGTTCCATTTTTCAAATAGTTCAGTTACCCTTTCAATTATCATTTCATTCAATTTTGAAAATAATCTCGAATTCCTTTCTATACATATTTCTTCCACTCATGTATAAAATTGGAATAGACTAGATGGGCTCGAAAAATACTTTGGAACATTTTAATCGTTCAAATGCAGCTAATTTATGCTGATGAACAAGCTCCCTCCATATCAAAAACGGATTTCTTTAGGCCAATATGATTACCGTTCGGTACTAAGAATAATTCTCGATGAGCCACCTCTTGGTTTATTGTATCACTTCCTATTGGCAATTTTACTCTTAATCTGTTAGATGTGCTGGGATGAAGCGCAAGTAGTAGGGCTGAGTCAATCATACTTGGCAATATTTAATTTATTTGTTTGCATTATCTAGTTGACTTTTGAGGAAAGTAAAACTTGATACATTTATAACGAATATAATTGTAGTATAGAGAAAATAAGGAAGGAAAGTGTAAATTCTAAAACAAAAATACATGAAGTGTATGTCAATTATCAAGTCGGAGATGGACTATATGGGACCTAGAGCCCTCCTGGGGATCACCCAGCCTCTAGAAAATGGGTGCCCAAAGTAAGGGGGAAAATCTGGCGGTTGAGTGTGATCTAGGACAAATCACCTCTCTGCACAAACTTTTTCCATGAAACAGTATAGTCTCTATGATGTACCGAATCAGACCAGTTCACGGGCTATAGTGGTGCAGGTTTTTTATATTTTTTATTATATTAACATATAAAGGTTTTTATTCGCTATGGCATATAGTTGTTCAGTACAGTATAATTTCCAAATATTCAAAATTTCTTCATTTCAAGTACCTGTTATTCAGTATTTGGAAGAAAAAGGTCCGGGTGGGGGTAAAAAAAGTGTCTCTTAAGTTGGGAGAAATGTGTATTAATAAAGCATAATAAACATTTCTACCAACTTTTGATAAACAACAAATTTTTTACCTTCATACACACACATAAGGTCAGCCATTATTATTCAAGATATTATTCAGTATAAAACAATTCTCCCTCATTATTATTAATTAAATAGACGTAAACAATGAATGATTTTGATAGCTTAGTAAAGAAGAATATGTAACAAGTGTCTTTCTAAACGAAAACGAATATAACGAAATCAAGTGCACTTATTTTTTTTTATTAAAATATTTTTTTACGGTTTCCATTACAAAGATCATCGTACATTATTTTTTTTATTTTTTTTTTTTTTTTTATTTTTTTTTTTTTTTTTATTTTTTTTTTATTTTTATTTTATTTTTATTTTTTTTTTTTTTTATTTTTTTTTTTTATTTTTTTTTACCACCTTTCCTGCCAACGGCATACAGGTTTTTTTGCCATGAATGGGGGTTCACCACTCATGGCAACTTCTTACCAATATTTTTTTTTTTTTGAAATCTTTATTAAACCGGAACTATGGTGTAGCCCGGTGCACGGTTGTACACCTTAGGGCTACACCTTATCCTTCCCTCGTCTTCTTCCTCTCTTTTAACCCTCGTCCTCGGAGTCCTCCATAGGTTGGTCCGGCGGTCTTCCCGGTGGCCTTCCTCTTCTCGTAATCATGAAGTGGGCCGATCCTACGGCCTCTTTCCATCCGTATACGAACTCCCTAAAGCTGGTGTAGTTCTCCTCCTCCACTAGCTCGGGGAACACGTCTTCGGTTATCGCATATATACCGGTCTTTGTGGACAACCTCGTCCTCAGGGCGTCGTATGCGATGCAGGATGCTACCACGTGCTCGGCAGTCTCCGGGACTCCGCAGCTGGGGCAATGGGGGTCCAGGTCATATCCATGTTGTGCTAGTTTCCATCTGAAACCCCCATGCCCCGTGAGGATCTGTGACATCCAATAATCGGGAAGGACCCACTTGGCCTTTAATCTTGATTCAACGGTGGGGAAGTATTTCCTAAGGGTGCTTCCTTTTTCGGATATCACCCACCGTCCATTCCATGCCGTCAGTGAGTCCTTCCTTACCTCATCTTTCCATTTGTTGGGGTTCGCCTGGATCCTCACTTGTAGTGTCTCCGGGAGAGCTGCCAAGCCTCTTCTCTTGACTTCAAACTTGATAGCATCTTCTCTCAGCAGGAGGTCAAGGGGTATACCTCCCGCTAGGATCTGCACCGCCTCGTGTGATGTCGTCCGATACGCCCTGGTCACTCTTAGCAGAGCCGTTCTCTGAGCCGTTGCCAACTTGTTCTTCTGTCTCTGCGAGAGATTCCTGCTCCAAAAGGGGGATGCGTACCTCATGATACCCAGTACGACTCCCTTGTATATTATCATACTCACTGGGTATCTGAGGCCCCAGAAAGCACCGCCAATTCGACTGAGACCGTTCAGTGTTTGGCTCACCCTCGTTGCTAGGTGGTTCAAGTGAGGTGTCACATCCAAATGTTTTCCAATTCTTATTCCTAGGTAAGTGACCTCCTCACTTGCCCTTATCCTGCTGCCTTGCACGCTGATGTTGATAGGGTGAGCCCTATCTGTTCTTCCTTTCAAAAGAACGGCCTGTGTCTTAGCGGCGGCCATCCTCATCATCTTCCTCTCGCACCAAGCTCCTACCAAGTTGGCACATCTCTCTGCCTCTGCCGAGATCCCGGCCCTGCTATTCGAGTACACTATTGCCGCGAGGTCGTCCACATATGCCGTGGCAGGGAACCGCTCTTCCTCCAATACACCGAGCAATTCGTCGAATACCAACTTCCACAGGGCCGGTCCCAAGACCGAGCCCTGTGGGCATCCACGTTCCACCCTGTCCACGTGCTTGTGGTAGCTACCCCGGACCGTGACTCGTCTGTCCTCGAGGTAGCTCTTTACCAGGGCGTAAATATTGCTCGGTGCTTCATATCTCTGGAGCTGCTGAAGGATGCTCGGCCACCACACACTGTCGAAGGCGGATGATATGTCAAATAGGACTAGCATGACATACTTCTCCGCCCTCGCCTCTGCGTCATTGCGTACTTGCAGCAGTGCATCTGCGGTTCCCCGGCCTTTTGTCGATCCGTACTGCCGTGGGTGACTGGCCCGGCTGAGTGTGGGTCGCAGGCTGGTCACCATGAGGCCCTCCAGGACTTTGCTCATCACAGGGAGAAGACAGATAGGCCTGTAGGAGCTAGGTAGCTCCTTATCTTTGCCCCCTCCCTTGTAGAGCAATCTCAAATCTGCGATCCTCCATTGCCTCGGGAAATATCCCCTGTCCAAGCAGGCGTTATATAATTTCAACATCCGTTCCTCGATGTAAGGGATAGCTTCCTTCAGCATGGAGGCGTCCACCTTGTCCAGTCCTGGAGCGCGTCCCGTGTGCTGCTTGCCCACGGCTGTACGGATGTCCCAGATGTCCCATGGTGGGCACATTTCAGTACCAGGCGGGTATTCCGTGGTCCGTCGGATTATCTCCTGCTCCTGGGAGTCCTGGTTCGGGTCATCCTTGGGGTATGTGCTTCGGATGAATATCTGTGCAGACTCCTCCATGGAGACCGCTCTTTCATCTCCAATCCTTAGGGCCGCTATAGTCTGCATGGGCGAAAGCTTTCCCAATGCGACCCTGTACGGTATACCCCAGGGGTTTTTCCCGGCTTCTTCCGTTACGAACTCCTCCCAGGACTTCCTTTTTTCCGCGCGGACCACGTTGCGGTAGGCAGCTAACCTGCGCTTGTACTCATCCCGAAGTGCAGTGCGTCGCTCTTCACACCTGCACTTCTGGTACAACCGCCGAGCCCTGTAGATCTGTCTCTTGAGGGTGGTTAGGCCCGGCGTCCACCATGGGACCGGTCTTCTCACCGCTGTCTTCTTCCGAAGGGATTGCTCCGCCGCGTCCCGGATGATGTCGGTGAGACGACCGACTTCGGCATCAATCGAATCATCCCGGTCCGACATCATCCGCTCCCAGTCATCATCCACCAGCAATCCCTCCAGGTGACTCCTAAAGGCGGTCCAGTTCGCCCTTCTAGTTACATAGCCCTTTTCCCCACCGTAGTACGATGGTTCGTCGGCCCCATCTCTAGTGAGGCCGAAGGCTATGGCCGTGTGGTCTGAACTCGTCTCTGGTCTGAGGGTCCACCTCTTGACATATCTCGCCATGGCGGGCGACGCGATCGTCACATCAATCCAGCTGTGTCCCCTGGGCCCCTCGAACGTTGGTGTGCTAGAGAGCTCATTGATGACCACCAGCTGTTGACTATTAATAAACCCGCCAAGGCTCTCTCCTCTTCTATCTGTTCTCGTGGAACCCCAGACCGTGTTCCAGGCGTTGGTGTCGGAGCAGATGATTACCTTCCTGTATGCGGCAACTATACCCTGCATGGCCCCAATTCCTTCCTCTATATTTATCCTGTCAGAGAGGTATGCCGACATTAGCGCGAAGGTCACACCTCTCCACTTTATCAGGCATGAGGCCATGTCCGCAGTGATATGCTGCCGCAGCTCCATCACATCAAGGGTCTGGTTGGTGATGACCACCGCAGCCCTGGGCCTCCTCTCTGCACTGCCCAGCGCTATCACCCTCGATGTCAGACCAAAGCCCGTGACCACATTTCTCCGGCAGCACGGCTCCTGGACCGCCATAATGTCATATCGATGGGAGAGGGCCCTCAACTCCTCCGCCACCATGCGTCTCCGCCCCATGTTTACCTGGAGAACTCTCAGTTCCTCAATCATATCGCGTTCTCTTCGCGAGGTTCTGGGACTCCTTACAATGAACCGGACAGTCCCGGCTACCTGCCTGGTGCCTTATGCTCTTTAAGTTTCCTTTCTTGCAGTTACTGCAGGTGGGTTTCTCACCTGCGGTCCTGTTGGGGCATTCCTTTGCTAAGTGCCCCAATCCCGCACACCACCTGCATGTTACTCCCTCCTGTTTGCATGTTGCCTTGGAATGTCCGTATCCCTGACACTGCAGGCATCTCGGGGCGTCGAGGGTGTCTAGGAAGGTGAGGGTCCACCATCCTCCAACTATCACTTCCTCGCTGTGTAGGGCGTATCTTATCTGGGGATCCAATTCGATCACCCAGGTTTTGGTAAACCCCATTCTGGCCTGTCTCCCATACAGGATCCTCAATTGTTGGTCCTGTACATCTATTCCTTTGCTCCTCACTCTTTCTTTTATCGTTTCCATAAGCTTTTCTTCATTCCATCCGTTGGGAACTCCTCGCACCTCCATCTTTGGCCATCTTCTACTGGCAGCTTTGGCCTGAAGGCCAGCATCCTTCAGCTTCTGCCAGGCCACCACCTTATCTCCCGCTTCTCTGTCCTCTACCCTGACCAATACACCATCGGCCTTAGTGGCTCTTATAAGCTTCACTCCGACTCCCAGCTCCGTCGGGGACGGGAGTTGATCCAACACTTCTGACGATGTTTTCCCTACGGCGCCAATAGTAATATAAACCGGCGCCTTTACGTTGCTCGGTTTTGTTGGTAGGGATTTCACTATCTCTGCCATAGTTTTTGGTTTCGCCGTACAAGGTTCCAGGTTTGGTTTTGGGTTTCCTTTTTCCCCTTTCCTCTTCTTCTTATTCTCCACCGTCGTGTATGGCTCTTCCTCAGTCTCATCCTCCGTAGCCGTAGCCATGTTCCTGCCTCTACATATCTGGCCTGTCTTGCAGGTTCTTTGAGGCATGGGCGCTGGTACCGCCCCGGCGTATTTGCTTTCCGTCCTTGACGTCCCAGGTTCTGGCTCTGTCTGCCTGGGGGTCATATTCTCTCCTTTCGGCTTCTGCACTCTCTCTCTTCCTATTTTCGGGGCTATTATTTCTTTAACTTTCGTTGCTACCATCTGGTGAAGCTCTTCTGTACAGAGGACCTCCCTCACAACATGCTTTACCAACGCAGGGATTACCGACCTCTCAGTCTCCAGTTCGAGGATGATATCACGAAGGCTGGAGACACTCGCGTTGATATATTCTTGTTTTTCCTTGGATATGGTGTTTCTTGCCCTTTCCAAGTGGTGCCTCACTTTCTCCTGAATTATTCTTGCCCTATCACTTGGGCTATCCTCGTAGGAGAGTAGGGGAGGAGTTACCTCCCTCAGTCTCTTCTTTTTCTTCGAGCTGGAGCTGGAAATTATTTTTTCCCTTTCAGTATCTATACCATCATTCATGTCACTACAACTGGTGAACTGCATGACCATTTTGCTGGTCCCTTCACCAGTGACCTGTTCCACGAACTTCGTCATCGGGCTCGGTTCCTCTTCGCCCATTGTGTTTCTTTCCGTCTCTAGGTATTCCATTTTGTCACTTTCCTCGGCCGCCATCTTGTTTTCTTCCGTTACTTTTGTGTTTTTTTTCTTTCCCAATATTACTTTTTTAACCTCTTCTTTAACGTCCGTTAATTTTTTTCCCGTTTTTTTGCCTCCTGTAAGATCTTTTTTATTTTTATCCATTACGTAATTTCTTACGTAATTTTATGATTTTTATAAAAACTTTTTTATTGTTTGTTTGTTTTCCTTCTGCTTTGGGGTTTATATTACCCACCTTAAATAACTAAGGAGGCAGAAGAAAAAAATTTGTCTAACTACACTAATCACTTCACTATAAGCTATTTAAAATTCAAAATATGCAATGGTCCACACCAGTCCGACTAATTAATATTTTATTAATTAGGCAGGCTCAAACGATCCCTGGGAGTCCCGATTTGCAATATTGTCCCTCGGGTCTCAACCAGTCAAACACTCCCCCTCCAGGCCGCGATAAACTCGGACAAGGGGATTTCATTACCAAGAACCATTATCACTAGTGGTAAAGAAAGGGACAACTTACCCAATAGTCTTATGCACTCCAAACCACAATAGTTTTAAATGTTCACTTCACTTCAAAGTCTATAAAGTCAAAAACTTAACCTAAAAAAAAAACTCAAACAAATATACACTAATAAAACGGGAAAAAAAACTATAAACACTAAGAGAACATAACGATAACAGAAATATTAGAACATAAAAGCACAAAAGGACCAAGAAAAACTCTTTCAAAATCAGAAAATATCGCGATCAAAATTTATAGCTTTTACACCATATGATTGACTAAAAAGATCATCGTACAGCAGTGGAGTCATCAATAGAGCGATTGGTTAATTTGAATGAAGCGGATTTACACTGGCATTGAGAAGTAAGTGGAAGAGAACTCCCCTAACCGATGTAGAAGAGAAGGCGACTTAGCTTTTCCATTTGGCCCCGGACAATATTTCATCGCCTCGAGCCGGCGCTTGAAGGGGCATTTTTCATCGACTCCGTTTAATTGCTTTTCAAAAAATAAATTAATTAATGAGGTGATAATTTCGTTGCTTCTAATAAACAGATACCATTACTCACCTAAAGCCCCCTCCAGTCTCAGGGACTTGTTTGCTAATTAGGGAATGTTCCGGCTGTCAATTATGTTCGCTTCTGAAATTGTTAGAGCGCTAAGTACACTACATCCATAATTTATCTTTTTGTGTGAGAGTTTATGTTTGTGTAAAGCGATAAGCCTCTCAAATAGCAGTGATTAGTTATATTTCTTTATATCCGTGGGAATGTAAACCAGGAAAACCTGTTTAAGTACATTAAATCAATTTTTTCCAACTCCATCTTGTTCAGTATTTGATATTCTTTTATTCGAAGTAGTCAAAAATTATCTTCTGTTATCTTATATATCCTACTGAATCCTATGAATAATGCTTGAGTAAATTAAGGTTTGTTAATTACTATTTTGTGAATACTCATAATTCACATTACCATTGTTTGTACTCCGGTCTGCGAAACACAAACGTAACAAACCAATAGTGTAAGTTCTAATTATTTGAGATAAACATGTTTGACCAATTTTTTTTCAACACTATAATGAATTAGGCCAGTCAGTGCAGGGTTCCTTGGATACGTGGATAGATTTTCTAGTAAGTAGAGCTTTGGCTTTGATTTTGATTGGCTTTTTTTGGGTACTACCGTGTTTAAACTAAAAACACTAACACGTTTGATCTTGGGAGACCTTTTGGCATATCAGTTCAGATTGTTTGGATTTGGATTTTGGACATTCATTCCAATATCATTAAGGTGAAGCTGTAGGAATCTAGACACGCCGGCAGTTCCGGGTAATGAAGGTTAAAATTCATTTTGTGGCACAACATGGGGCTCTCTTAATTTACCATTCATGATTAAAAAGGTTGTTAACCTGTTGTGATAGACCATCTTGTTTGGCATTGAAATAATTGGAAAGGAACCCCCTCCATATAATAAATAAATTAAATAAGAAACCTTGGTATATACAGGTATTGATAAATCTACGAGTATATACCAACGTTGCAAACAAAAAACAACAAAAATGTTACCTCATTCTTCCTACGTCTATTTTACCGCTACATTGAAAACTTAGCTCCTTTCTCAGGAATCCCTCAATAAATCAATTACACTGCATTTAAAGTGAAATGTATCAAGGTCAATTTTATTAAATTGAGTATTGTTATAATGTTCATATAAGATAATGAAAATCTATGAAAATGTATTTCAATATTCTGAATATATTCAATTGATAAAATGTTTATTATAAACTTTTATAGATTGTTTAATCCCAAAAAACAAAACAAAAATGTAACGTTTTATTAAACGTAGCTATTGTAAAATATAATGGCCTTATATACTATATTATCATTATATCACAATAATAAATATATATGATAATTAGTGTTTTTTTTCTTCCCTAAAATTATTAGAAATAATATGTGGTTAATATTGCAGTTATGAAATATAAGTTTTTCTTTTGACATTTGGGTATCTTTATTGTCGAAGTTCTGTTAACAATACTTATGTTGATGTATTATACTTCAGATGGAAGAAATCAAAATTAAAAAGTGTTAACCATAGATTCGATATTTGGGATGTGTATTCCTAAATTAAAATAGCGCTCATTCAAATATTATTTAAAAACAGCCACCTCCTTCATGCTGTTATCGCAACGCCATTCTAATAAACACATTTTTTCAGAATGCAATTATTGTCTATCAACAAAAAATAAATAGGACTAGCAACAGATTTATCGGAGGTGCTTGGTGGTAATGAAGGTATCGTCGAGTTGGTCTTTCAGTTTTTTAAAGCACATCGCCCAATGTCTGAATTTTAGATCATGTTGTATCTAATTTTTTCCATCGTCCAATTTGAGTATGAGATTTTTTTGTATGTTTGTAAATGATTTTGCATGTGTGTATTGCTGTCAATAATATGTAGAAATATTTTATAAAGGAATCCATAGGCATTGGAGGTCTTGTGGTTTAAGCCTTTCAACAATAAGAAACATCAACAGGAAATTATCGCATGTTGAGTACTCTCGCCATTATCATTTTGTTAATTGGTTTGTTCGAGTTACAATAGAACTGCCATTTGTTTAGATGTGATCACCATAATTCATCAGGTTATAATCATCACCGAATTCTTGATTGCACTTTCATGAATGGGATTCGGGAGCCGACGGTTAGATTTGATTAATTTCAGAGTTGCGGATGTCATCATTTTGATACAATGGCAGGCGGTAATCATTCTATATTGAATGTCTCTTGAGTGCTTTATAGCTTTCCCATTTAATCCGTTTGAAGTCATTTGTCCAATAATTTGCATTCGGCACAATATGTCCTCAACCTGATTCACCAGCCATTATGGCTCTTTGTGGGGGCATTTAGGGGGAGCATTGTTTCGGAGGTACTTATGAATAAGCGGTTTATGACGCAAGCGGACCAATTTGGATTAGGCAGCGTTACTAGTAGCACGAAGTAGGTTTGTGAAATAAATGCAATAGAATACGTTCTGCAAGTTCTATTCAGATTTCTATAACATATGTTAGCCCTATTCATTATATTTTCACCATAAGGAATAAATATATATGAGAATTTTTAAATATGTTTTTCTCAAAAATTATCAGGAATAATATTGGGGTTATATCAAATGAACTATTTGTATGGTGTTAAAAACGAACGACCCATTTTTACGACCTTCTGGCAGTGTTAGTTATATCATTTGACCTAGAAAGTTATATGAGACTAAAAAAAAATAAAGTAAAAATAAAAACACGAGAACCCATAAATGACCTCGAGTTACTTCGAAGGGACTAAACAGGATAGTGTTTCGAACTATGGCTTTCTCGTGAGCCATAGTTTGGTTCTGAACATCAAATTTCCCAATCACACAGTTTCGGTCCACCGCTGATGTCATAATAAATAATTATCTGTCAAAACAGATTTCGAATCCGGTGCCTAGAGACTATCATCTATTTACTACACCTATTACAAGACCATATTTACTGAGCAACTCCCAGTAAACAGAGCAAATCGAGCTCCCATCGAAGAAAATATGTTAAGAAAATATATAAATAAATATATGTAGATTAAGAAAACCAACAGATATGGAACGCCTTCATTGTGGGAAACGCAAGCCGCAGAGCTCGAACAGTGCGCCCCTTACCTTAGTCTTACAGGTGAAGCGAATACCGGATTTCTCACTTGAGGGATTTCCATATCCATATTCATTACAATGTGTGCACACTTAATGCATGCTAAATAATATAATAAAATCGTAGGCCAAAGATGTATTACAGAATCAAATTAATGTAGACTAGTCAATGTAATCTCAAATTCAAGTATTAGTTAAATACTTATTATGAGATACAATACGATACAATGCTTAAATTACTGTTTCATCAATCAATCAAAAATATTTTAAAGTTACTTTTAAACTTTGGAATTAATTATTAAAAAAAAAATAATAATACAAAAATGTTATCCTAATAAGGCAAAAAAAGTAAGTCTTGACATTTTCTTAGTTCATTATTAGTAAAGTTTTCTTCAACTTTTTTCATCCTTAAAGAAATCCTTAATTTTACTAAACTACTTATAATTTATTATAGCCAAACGAATGAAAGGTAAAGATCGAAATTATTTATTTCAATAATTATGAAAACTTTGTAAGGAAATCTTTGGTTCGATTTCATTTATTGATTTGTCCTTTGAAAAGTTGACAATAAAGGATATTTAGTGAATATTTATTTCAAGTATAATTTTATTCAAAGCACTGTGTAGAACGTCAAATATTCAATATTCATTAATGAACATTACCTTACGTTAAGATTTTAAATTTCAAATAATTAATCATTAGATACATAGCATACAATAATGTATGGAATGCGCCAATAAATAAAAGAGTTAGTTTAAATGGCAAAGAAAATATTTATATTTTAAAGCAATAATTTAGGTAACCCAAATATTATTCAATAGTTAAAATATTGTGGTATTACAAATAGACGCTTAGTGGTTTCATATTCAACTTTCAAGTAGGGGGAATAGATACCAACTACTAATAGACTCCTAATGGAGTCATTTTTTCACCGATTACCCGAGGATGCGAAGTGTCAAAAAGGAAAAGGAGGTAAGACCCTAGCAAAGGTCTTAGGCTTTATCCTTAATAGAGGAAGGTCGGTATGAAGGAATGCGGGAGAATGAAGAGAGACGGCCCGCAAACAGCGAACCCTGGAGAGGAATTAAGGAAACTCTCTCCACGGCTGGGAGGGGGGACGCCCTGTATCCAATTATAAGTTTAGAAACGAAATTTCTCATTTCGGTACAATTAAAGGCACGAGAGAGCTGGAGCGGGACAGAGGAAGACTTATACAGAATGCTGCCTCGCTAGCTCCACCTCTTCACAAATTATACCTTGTGCACCGCATTAATTATCCCAGCGGCTCTTCTCTTTCTGCGTTTAATTCTGGCCCACCTTCGTCTTCAGCCTTCCCTTTGTCTCCAGCCCTCTCACTTTTCTCACATAGGCGTTTTCCGTTCCGACCTGATATGATGGAAACGTACTTCTTTACAAAGGTAATCTCAGAATTAGTTGAAAACCTGGAATTCCAGCTTCAATTTAAAAACAAATTGTCTTTGAAGATGGTACAAAAAGCGAAAATAATACCTGGGGATTCTCTTCTATCCAATGAGAAATTTTGGTAAATGTAGTGGAGTGGCTCAGTGGTAGAGCACTGATATCCTATGCCTAAGGTCTTGGGTTCAAATCTCGCTGGATGGCAGAGATTTATTTAATTCGTTAGCAGCTGGAGATGGATCCTATGGGATCTAGGACCCTCCTGGAGCTTTCCCAGCTTCTATAAACTGGGTACCTAAGATAATAATAATAAGGCTTAGCGAACCCGAAGGCTCGAATCCGATACCGTCAATCTCTAATTACAAACTTCTTTCATCGAACGATTACCAAAACCCAAATCCGCCAGATGACTCTTAACGCAATCCTCCTACGCCTCGGTCTCTACCCCTCAGACGCTTCCCAGTCAGTGCAGGGCTAATATCTTAGGAATTCGAACGTTATTAAGCACAGCAACTTTACAAGCCCATCTTAATCTTTGTGAAGCTATCACTTGAATAATATTTTCTGGATGTATGCTTCGCAATTCTGCGTTACGTAATCTCCTATATTCTCCAGTGCATTTATTGGACCGAACATTCTATACTACGTGACACCTTAATTTCGAATACCTGAAGACGTTGTTCATCTTTCAGCGCTAGCGCCAAAATTTCATATCCGCAAAGAAGAGTTGGAATGATGTTGGTTTTATAAAGGTACCCAATATAATGGGAGATCTGGTGGTTTAGCGTGATCTAGTACATCTCCCTGGACAAGCGTTGTACAAGAAACAGTACAGTCACTACCATGTACTACATCTACCACCAAGTCAAGCTGTCCATGGTTTGGTAGGTTTTTTTTTTTAATTTTATTGCGGCTGCTGAAATTATTATGTAAATTCTAGATTAATGAACTACTTGCTCGCACTACAAAAATCAATTAAGGAAAAACGTCTGATATTCCAAAACTTGATGATTTAGCTTTGGGCTGAGGAAGTTAGTAATGACGCAAATGAATCATCGATCTAAGAACCATACAGTAGTTATTCATATTCATTATTTCAAAAATGAATTTATTGGACAATCATGACTACATGTTTCTATATGCCTATCTCCTTAACGCTAGATCTCATATTTCACGACAGTGAAAAAAACTAAACGAGCTGAGTTGCGAAGTATTCCAACACTTAAGATTTATCTCCAACAAATTTTTGTCAGTTCAGAAATTTTCTTAATATCCTTAAGGGTAAAATGTTTGAAAATAATTCTAAAATCACAAACTCATTTTCAAACTTACTGTTTCAGTTCTGGAATTGAAATTGTGGTAACACGTTCGGAAAATGTATGCAATATGAGGGTAAATATATTAAATAAAATTGTTTTGGATCCTGCAATTATTGGAGCCAACAGAATGTATTTTCAATGTAAATAATAGCGTCTAAGGTCTCTTTCATTTGTCTCTTATATAAGGAACTTAAATTTCAAACTTACCTAATAATAAGTTATAAGGGTAAGATTTGGAAGATTGCCTTGGCTGTCAATTTATTTAGAGGACTTGGAGAAGAAGGGATAAGAAGACAACAAGAGACGGGAGAATGTCATACCAGTTGGCGAATTTTGACAGCTCTCTGACACAGACAATGCACTCATCCTCTGCCAAGTTATTCTTTGCAGTCGAGATCTGTTTATTAATGCTGGTATAAATAAGGGTGTGATATAGGATGATTTTTATATGTTTTGATATTTCAATTGATTCGTTTATAATTTAAGATAATTTATATAATATATAATTTGTCTATTTTTTATCACTCTCTTTACTCTTCATTTAACAGACATAAATGAGAGTGAGAAACAAATAAGTAAGACAATAACACTAAATCAGACCATATTACTGTAATACTAATAGACTATAATCCTAATTTTAATAAGTTCTTCAATTGATAGTAATAGATTTACAGATGTATGGGCTGAAATTAAATAACTGTTAAGTGGATAAAGAACTATTGTATTAGACGAATTACAAATTTTACTTTTTTTTCGATCTAACAATATATCGCCGAGATTTTATTTAATTTTTTTTAGAGGATCAAATTCATAAAAAAATCAAGCAAATCTACAACTCGTACATAGAGTTGCATTTCTGATCTTAGTTTTTAAATCGCGAATTTCATTTTTTATGATTCGTTTTAATCCTAAACATTTTTATAACATACATTATAATTATTCCATTTACAGAAATCATAATAATGATTTAATTTTGTTTTAATTTCGAAGTTATATCATTAACATTAAATAAATGTCTTCTTATTTCTAGTTAAGAAATACTCCGTCCATGAAATTTAGTTATTAAAGATTTTTTCATCCCTTTAAAATTAAAAAACATCTATTTTTTACTATCAATGTTACTGACAAAATATTATCAGTGTTTATGATTTATTTCCTACTTATAAATCCAGTATTACATTCAATTTTCATGTAGGGTTTTATACTTTGATAGTAGTGTATTTGCGTAAGTTCTAAATATCTCAAATAATAATTTACATGACCATATGTAAATAAAATAAAAACATATCAACAAGGATGATCATAGAAAAAAACAAATACAAATCTGAAAAAATAAAATAAAGTAAATACTTAAAAAAATAAATGAAATGGTTTTATTAAAATCAATAGTAAAAAAAAAAAGTGTTATACCACATTATATCTTGTATATTAGTGGAATGACGTGTTTATATAATATTTTCGTGATTACAAAAAAAATAATAATAAAATTAAAAAAATGAAATAAAATAAAATAATGTTAACATTGCCAGAAATGCTATTAAGAGCATGAAATTCAAAAATAGCATTGAGAATATGGAATTTAAAAAACATGCGCCCAACGTGGGGCTCGAACCCACGACCCTGAGATTAAGAGTCTCATGCTCTACCGACTGAGCTAGCCGGGCGACTGTTTACGGTACTGTTAATAATAAAAATCAATATTTACATTGTTTCTTATTACATATTTTTCATTACTCATATTTTAGTTTATTATTATAATTTTTTTAGCAAATGTTATTGGAGAAAAAGTGCACTAAAAATCATAGGCGTAAGCATAGGTTATTGGGGATGTAACCCCCCCCCCAATTACTTAGAAGAAACTTAAAAAAAAATTGTAAGTAACAATTTAAAAAAAATGGTACTAGTACATTTAAGGGCCTGCTGGCATCAGCGCGCTCTGGTGTCAATTTTCTTAACCATCTCCTACTGTTATAGTAACCTTTCTTTGTTTTGTTATTGTTCATGTCAAGTTCAACGTGAATCTGTTTTTGATTATTTCCTTTAAATATGAGTTGGAATTTGAAGAAGATTTTTCGCAAGGTGTACGATGAAGAAACAGCTGTTAGGTTTCTTCAGGAGCGGAATGTCATTCCCCAGAAAATGCGTTGTGTTAATGGACATTATATGAAACTGCAAGTGGGGAATTAGATGGAGATGATTTTTGATGCAATTGATGCATTTTTGTAGATATTGCTCTTTTTAATGAGCATTGTTTGTAATAAATTTTTCATTGTTTATCAGAACATAATATTTTAGATATTTATATTTTATTCATTAAATAACAATTTTTAACTAAAATATGATCATTTTTTTCATTTTTTTTTAAATTTTTTTAAATGTTTTTATTTTAAAGAGAAAAGATTTGCCTCTTTGAGAATCTTTTCTCTTTAAAATAAAAACATTTAAAAATGAAAAAAATGATCATATTTTAGTTAAAAATTGTTATTTAATGAAAACTCCTTGTAATAAATGTTTTATTATTTATAGTTTAATTTTGTCTACATGTTCCTCATTTATTTCATTTCCTATAATCTGTTGTATCATAATGAAAGGCAATGCTTATTTCAAATTGATACATAACCTGACAAGGTCCAAATAGTTGAGGTAAGTGACACCTGACCGCGCTTATGCCAGCAGGCCCTTAAACGTACTAGTACCAAAAAGAATAAAGATTTGAAGGATTTTACTTTTTCAAAGTTATTATTGTGGGATTACAGAAGTAAGGGTCAATAACACCAAAAACACAACAAAGAGAGTGCAAACACAGTTATTTTAATGAACAAAAAGTACACTAAAATGACAAATCAAAACGTAATACTGTTTATTTACAATTAGTTATATTAATACAGCGGCAGTAGTGGCATCTAGCGGCAACAATAAGATCGCAACTGTGAGAACAGTTTAGACAATTCTTAGAATCTAGAAGTAAAGTCTGGATGGGTCTAGAAAGTTCCCGATGCAATTAAGTGTAGAAAATTATTGTAATCAATAAATAGGGTTACTTGTATTTAAAAGCTCCTTCTTGATTGCCCTTCCAAAAATAACATTTATAAAGCGAAATTAACATTTATAAAAAATAATCCATTTATTTAGTTTGAAGCTACATGATTATAGTATAACATATATTATACCTATATTACGAGACATCTTTTTTGAAGGGAGTAATATTTTGGAGTGGTTAACCCCCCATGAATCAACTCTAGTTACGCCACTACTAAAAATTAAGTGGGTTTTCTGTCTTATTAATATGTAGACATTATACATATAGTATTTAAATATTCCTGAATACTGAGTCGATACTCGAATACTAAACAAAAATCAATAATAATTTTATGTCAAATTTAATGTTGAGCATTCGATTTTGTTATTATGAAAATTTTGTATTTTAAAAATTCAAGGATACTTTTAGTGAGGTTGAGATTGTGAAGTATCTGCGAAAATTGGGTTAAGGTATGCGTTAAGGCGTTTAAATACAAGGTTTTTCACGCCATTTTATTATTGCTTGTTATACTTTCTGTTATTGTTTTATGATAGTTGGTATAAGTTAAACCCATTTTCGAAAAATAGTTTAAAATTGATGATGGAAATAACCATGAGGCAATCTTGACGGAAAATTTGCAGTAAGAGTAACTCTCTCATAACCTACCTTAAATATGCAATTTTAGTTAAATATTTTTTTTATGTGATATTTAAACATACACTCAGTCCATTTTGTGAGACTTATTATTAGGATTTTAAATGTGTATTTCCGTTTCGATTTCGACTTCTATTATTTTCAGGATGGAAACATGTTTATTTATTTATTGCTTCTCCCTACAGTATTTGTTACTTAATTATTATAATTAAGGAGAAGTTATTAATAAACTGAGATGTGAGTTATGAGTATCGAACGGAGTTAATACAGTAGTTAAAATATGAAAAAAGTGATATTTCTAGTTTCTAGTTGTTTTACGATAGAGAGCAATTAATTTGTTTAAAATATTTGAGTAGAATAGAACAAAGGTATGGCACAGAGTAAATCTCTCAGCCAAATTTAGCCACGACGAAGTGTCTACAATAAGGAAAAAATAAATAATAAAAAAAAGATAAAAGAATGAAAAAAAATGTATATTAAGAAGAGAGGAAATGCCTTAACAAGGGTCAAGACCGTAGACTGTTGAGCATTCCTGTGTCAGCGTAAACCAGAGCCACTTTGTGTGGAGCCATCGTTTTATTGTCATCTTAATGACTTTCATAGCATGTTATGGTTTTCTAAGTGGTATCTGGCACTTTAAATATTATACCGACTTTGTTCTATTGTATCATTCGCTCAGAAATGTCATTGTCATTATTCTAGGATTATTTAATAATTCTAGGATTATTTGTACAGTTGAACTAAAGTTTTTTTATACCGGTATATTTAAAAGCAATGGCATTGGAAAAATAAATAAATTATTTGGCCTAGATCATGCTCAACCACCAAGATCCCCCTAATTTAAATAGTTCCCCACTTGACCCATCCATGGTTGTTAACAGATTAAATAATTTAATTGCCACAGCTGGATTTAAACCATAAGATACCTTGTGACATTTAAGTATACTAAAAAATGAGTTTTCAAAAATGTATCTATTATTTTGAAAAGTCCTTAAATATTAAAAAAATTAAATATAACTAATTACAAATTCAGGTGCCATGCTTTGTTCAAATTTGATGTTTTCGTTTTCTTATATTTAAAACTGTATTCAAGTTCTCATAAAGATGATTACTTCTAAAAAAAAATAATATATTAAAATTAATGGATGGGAAACACGCTGAATTTGTTAGCTTTGACATTGAGGAAGGAGATCATGAACCAAAGAACTAGTTTAGGTAACGTTATCATAGAAGTTGCATGGACATGAAATCCATTCAGAATTCCGTTTGTCTCTAAAGCTACTCTACTTTTCATAAAGTGATGTAAGCTTACCGGTATACTTTTTTTTTCACAAAGTCCCTAGGTTTTTGGTTCTATTTAAAAAAAATAAATCTTTGAATTCGATTCAGAAACGCAATGCAAATACACTTCCATGTTCTGACGAAAGTTTTGAAAAACAAATTATAGATATCAAAGACAGTTCATTAATAAACCATTGATGGTTTATATTATTTATTATACAAAATTTATTCAAACGTATAAAAAAATAAAATATTATGTTTGTCAAGTTCAATAACATTCAGTGTTAGACTTTACGTCTATTCTTATCCTGAACAAGGGTTAAAGTTATAAAGCTATAAAGTCACTTCTAAAAAATTAAAAATCAAAGTCTATTATTTGAAACGCTACTGTGATCTTCTTACTAATGTTAATTATCAATAACCTTTGTTTTTAAAATATCTGAGTATCCCATTTAGTCTATCCTAAATGGTTAAGAAACGAAAGTGAAACCAAATTCTTTCATATTCAAGACTGTATATTTTTTTTTCTGGACGATAATTGCACATTAACTAAAACCATAAAATAGTTAAGAGGCTTGTAATATGCATTAAATAGAGAAAGTTAAATAGATATTTTGCATGTTGGAATAAATGACGAAAGCCTATTTTTTTTTAATGATATTCGCCAACAGTTAAGCACTAAAAAACTACTTCTACTAATAAAATTTTATTTTTTTAAGACTGTTTTATTATTTTGAAATGACTCAATGAGATTTGTAGAAGCTCCTGAGGTGAACTCAACCTGCATACCGTGAATTTGGAGAAAAGCCTAGCAGTTGAGGGGGAACTTGGTCAAACTATCGTCTTGCAGAACCATTTGCTGATTGGTTGTTTTAAATTTAAAAACGATTGGTCATCAACTCCTAACCTTAATTTCAGAACGATTGTCTTAGAAACAGTACCAAATTTATCTTGGACTGACACTAATTTTTTTAAATTAATTTAATAAATTTAAATTAACTGTCATCTCTATTACCAACGTGCCTGTATAAAAAAAGAATCCTAAAAATAATACTAAAAATAATCCTCTGTTTATTTTTAAAAAGAATAGTGTCATCTTTTTAGTGGTATAAGTAATAATCTCCAGCATTCTGAATACTAGCCTAAGATTACCTAATATATTTTCGATCTTCTTCTAAATGCTATAAATACTTACTCTTGTATGAGGCAAAATATGAATTATGGAAACGACTTAGGTGACGTTAATGTCAATAATGTTATTAATTAATCATAAAGCTTATAATAAAAACTGAATAATTGCTGACATGATCCAACTACGATCCCACGATTCGAAAACAACTATTTATATCACCTTGTTATTTTTAATACGGCTTCTAGAGCAGATAATTAATGTAGAAATGCTCCTTTGTCCACTTAGAAAGGAGCCATTCCCTGAAATAGATCGGAGCAGACAATAGGATTCCTATCCGATGTCAGGCTATGATTAAGCAAGCAGACGTCTCGTGGTAACGGAGTACGGTTCCGGATATGGGCCAGCCGGTGCAGTGTCTCCCCTGCACGTCTGTTGCATTCTGTTGTGTCTGGGACTGTGACAAGTTAGCTCTTCGCTTATATTAATATCACCCTTGGAGGATTTAATACGACCCCTCGCGATAATTATAGATAAGTTACTTTCTCTTTCAGACAATTTATCGCTAAGAATCTGTTGTTTTTTGTCGCAAATGAGACATGAGTGGACCTGTTCCAAACAATAACAGAGCTAGCTGCATTTTGTCACCGCTGCACTGGGTGTCTTGAGTGGCGGTGACAGTTGTCAAGCCATTCACACTCTTCAATGCCCATGACCAGGTATTGCTGAAAATAACTATAGGTTTCATAATCTGAAAAAATATCAGCTTACATTGAGAATAATAATCGACTTAAATGGGAAGATTCAGCAAAACATGTTCTTACAGATTTGGGTTTAAGTTGTAAATCGTGGATGAAAGTAAAGAACGGTTGGTCCTATCGGCATGAACCCGAATTTTCACAAAGCCTTTATTTATTATAATGTACATGTAAGGTAATGCAAGGGCACGTTTATTTTTTTTTAAATCTTGAAAACGTCGAATTTCGTACACCAAAGTACATGATACTTTATTTAATTTTGTAGCAATTAAACAATCTCTTCAAAGGAAACAATCAGCAACAATAAGTCAATTTGGGTTCTATACTGTAAATATGCGATCATTTGATTAGTTTGTATTTTATATAAAATAAATTATACAGAAAAAATATGGGTAATCATTTTGCATACTTTATACACTTGAATTATTTAAAAAAAATTTATATTAGATTACCGCATATATATATAAGGTGGGTTAAGTGTGACAAAAACTTTCAAATGTTCGACTTCATACAGACCTAGAGAGTTAAAATTTTCACACAATATATTTGGCCTTGTTTACTATTGGTTATAGTTTTCAAATAATTGATTATTTATTCTGCTTTTAGTGAAAAAAATAAACTCATAAAATTCTACATTCTCTATAAATTCTACTCGCCCATAACTTGGGGCAAGGGGGACCTATTAATGAGGAACAAACTTATAACATTGCTTAATAATTTGGGGTAAGAGAAAGTACTTCTTGCAATGACGGCTTTCCAATACATTTTTAGAATCGGGATATGTTTCAAATGAATAAGAACGAAATGAAAAAAAAAAGTAACATAATCGTTCGAGTTCTAGAGTTTAGCCCTCATTTCTTAAGCTAGATTCAGTGGTTTCTAAGTGAAAAAAAATCTGGAGCTAGTGAGATCCAGATTGAGTCTCACATGACCCAAGTAGGTGAGATTAGGGTTCAGAGGGGCCTATTATTTTCAAGAAAAAATATTCACAGACCATAAATTCCCTTAGTTAAATGAGAAATACAGTTTTTCCTACCAAAACAGCCTTCAGATTGGTATTAAAAAAAAATATACGTTATTTATGCTAATGATCTATACCCCTATATCCAAAGAATGACTATATTCTTTCTAGACACTTAATTTACTAATTTAGAAATATTATCATGGATATATACAGGAATAAGATCTCTTGTACTTCGCTACGTGCATTGTAAGATGGGAGTATGCTGGAAGAAAGCGATAAGACTCTTGTCCTAGATATAGTTATATCTAAGAAGGATAAAAGGTTCTGTTTCTAATCTAACGAGCATCAACTATCATGACTCTAGGAGAATCTTCAGATCCTATAGAGTCGAATAAATAAAGTATCTGACACTCCAGGTCTGGAACTTAGTAACCTCACGCTTTGTGTATTTAGCTACTCCTCTCCCTTATCTGATTTAAATAATTATTATTAAAGGAGAATCAGTTTTTAATAATAATTAAGTCTATCCTTTTAAGACTTGTCTAGGTTCCTTGGGTAAGGTCTGGTTGCGGACCCTCAAACCCCAAGATCGGACTTCCGATGACCAGATGCACAGAGGTAATACTGGAATGCAACTATTAGCCGTTATTCCTGGATATAAATATTTGAGAGGCTACATATAGTAGCTACATAGTTGGCAGGAGGCTATACACTGGGATTAGTACGGCCTATGGCGGCTATATTTAGGATGCAGTCGCCAGTCGCTCTATTTCAGGATATGTTCCTGTTTGAGGCATCTTCATCAGCGATGTCTGCTGCCATGTGCATTTATTTAATTATGTAGTCCAGGGAATGAGTAGTCATTTCTATGGAGTCAAATAAAAAAAAAATGCTTAAAATAGATTTAAATATTATAAAAATGACGTCTAGTTTTTTATTCAAACCTTGAATATAGAAAAAGAATTAGAATACTCGAATATTTAGGATGTATCCTAGGTAGGGGGTAGGACAGTAGAGAGTAGAGATGCATTAGATAGTTTATAGTATACTAGCTTATGCCCGCGGCTTCGCTCGCGTGGAATTTGGTCTCCCACATAAAGTTTCGTTTAAGATCATTTTAAATAAATAATTTAATTTTTATTTTTAAATATAAGTTACTCGTATATCCAAAATTTCAGATGTCTAACTTCAAAACTGACGGATTCTATACAACCTTTGAAACCCTACAATATTAAAGGGGAAACCCTTAGGGTGGAATTATCCAAATTTCTTTCTTAAACTATTCAAAGATGCTAAGTTCCTGATTTGCCTTTAATTATTTACTATAACGAGGGGCCCTTGCACTCACATAAATCTGCCCTTGCTGTAGCCTATGATGTATAACCTATTTCACTCAATAAGTTTCATCCAAATCCGTTCAGTAGTTTTTGCGTGAATGAGTAACAAACATAAATACAAACATTCGCATTTATAATATTAATAGGATATCAAAACAATAGTTTGACTCATGTTCTTTCTGTTATTTTACCCACTATTATCGTGTGATTTGCCTTTAATTATGTTCTATAATGAATTCTCCACAGTACCTAAAAACTTTCGGGAGGGGGACACGTGCCCCTGTGCGCCTCTCCCCCTAAATCCGCGCTTGCTATAGTGTATATGTTATTCTGATGTATAACCTATAATACTGTAAAGTTTCATCCAAATCTGTTAAGTAGTTTTTGCGTGAAAGAGAGACAAACATACAACCTTTCACATTTATAATATTAGTAAGATTGGCAGGATATCAACACAAATAGTTTCACTCATGTTCTTTCTGTTATTCAAACAATTATGATTATGTGATTTGCGTTTATTCATGTACTATAATGAATTCTACACAGTACCTAAAAAACTGTCAGAAGGGGAGCACGTGCCCCCGTGCCCCCCCCTAAATCCGCGCTTGCTGTAGGCTATGTGTTATTTTGATATATAACCTATATTACTGTAAAGTTTCATCCAAATCCATTCAGTAGTTTTTACATGAAAGAGAGACAAGCATACAAACTTTCACAGTTATAATATTAGTAAGATATATAAATAGGCTAGCCTCTCCCAGGGTAGAGCTCTCAGTTGCCGCGCCGAATTGGGTTCAAATCCGTCTGTGGCAGATTTTATTTGATTTGATAACAGTCGGAGAAGGAACCCGTGGGTTCCTAGTCACCTTAAAGTGTGTACCTAAAACCTAGTATATATGCACGGCCGTTTTCGTTGTGAGAAAAAGTACAGTCTTGTTTATCCCCAGATCTGCCACCAATGGCATAGCAGCACCCATACTGCTGAAGATATTCCTGACATTTTCTTTCAAAAGTTGTTAAGTGAATAACGATGAAATAAAGATTATTCTGTTGCTATGATACTTGAGTATATTTAGATAGAAGAAATACCGAATTTTTTTCTCATTTTTTTAACTGTTTTTCTGATGAAATAGTCAATTTAAAATAAGAAAATTGATATAAGTGAATTTTAGGAAATATCAAAGCATCCTTAGCGCGAATGGTTGAAGAGTCTTCTTGATTTTAAGCATTGCAGAAAAAAGTTACAACTCCATCACGAAGCTAATTCACGTAAGTAAAAAAATTTTTTTTTATGTATAAATATTTAAGCTAACTGTCTAATTATTTGTGAAAAGTGGGGTTTTATCGCCTCTAAAATAATGTTCATGATAACACGTTTTCAGTGTTATTACTTTAGGTGTTAGTTTCTTGATTATTTTTTTGATCAGGCGTTAGGACGGAAGAACATTTGAAATTTGGTGTAGTTGTTCTTCTGGCTGGATTTTTTTTTTTCCATTGAATAAGTGTGATATTCAATTTTTTCATAATCATAGTACTTCGTTATTCTCCATAAACCTTCGATAGATGAAAGCATAATTTGAGTGCCTTTGCCGGCTAATTTTCTAGTTAAAGGGTGTAAAGATTTAGGTCATTTAACAATGCTTGATAATTATTTGCATTATGTAAATAAATTGGTGGTATTATCACTGTCGTATACCTTTGAAAATTTTTATTTTTCCTTTTCTGTTCCCTTATTTATATTCGGAGTCGGATCTTGAGTACATTTCTTCCAACATCTTGCATATTTTTGGACTGATGGTCCTCTTCTTCAACATATTAATAATGCTTTTTCATAATCTAGACAAATTATAATCATTTGCTTGTTTAATAAGTTTCTGATCAAAAAAATATGGTCTACAGTTGAATAGTTCTTCCTAAAGCCTGCTTGATGTTTTTCGAGTTCTACATCTAATTTGTCTTCTATTCTTCTAAGTATAATTTTAGAGAATATTTTGTACACAACTGAGAGCAAACTTAATGGTCGATAATTGTTTAGATCTCTCTTGTCTCCTTTCTTTTTTGTCGGATTTCCTATTGGTTTTTTTTTATATGTAAATACGTTTACAAAATATATTGAGGTAATAATAAAAAGAACAGATACTTTCTTATTTTAAGAAATAAGAATCTAGTCTTATTTTAACTCCTATCTCTTTAATAAATTTGCACGGAAAAATGAGTGAGGGCCTGCGCTTGAATCTGTCCTCCAGCTTTTATAAGTGCCATTAACAGACCGTCAACACCTCCTGCTGTTTCTTCCTTGCAGCTATCAATTACACTCATTCTTACACTTCTTCGATCATAATTTCTTTCTTGGGTCCCAGCATTCCATATTCCAGTCCCCTTTTTTATCACTTCTTCTGTCGTAATATAGTTTTTTCATAATATTCATATAATCTATTAATTATCTCCAAGTTATTTAATTCTTGTCCTTTTTCATTTAAAATAACTGTAATTTTTGTTTTAGCAGTTCCTCCCTCTTTTAATTTTCCTCCCGCCTTTAAAGCTCTCTCGATTTTTTTAACCTTATTTTCTCCTATCCAGTTCTTAATTTCTTTCCTAATTAATTTGTTGATTAATTATAACGTATATTTATTTAATACGTTTACAAAAATTGTACTGAAAATAAAATAAGACAAAAAAACCTTAATTCATTTCCATGGAAAATGATTATATTAATTACAGTGATACAAACTACAATGACGGGAGTGAAATAATATAGTTTTTTTTTTAATATATTCTTTATTTCCAGATCGGCTATTCCTAGCGTTCTATGTTTTTTTTTTAATAATGAATTTTAGCATGAGGTAAAAATGTGGGTTTCGTCTCATGCAACTCGTCATTTGGTTTAGAAGCATCGTTTTGAGAAAATGATATCGAACATCTTCCTCATCGTCCTTCATCATTAATTATGATTCGTTAAACATATATAAGTGAAAAATAACCAAAAGACAGTTATAAAGAGTTAGTAAAATGTAGTTAAATCTTCACTTCACAGTATAACCACACTCTATCGAAGTCAGAAGCAAACAGAAATAAATTTAGTGAAGGTTATTAACAGCCGGGTGACCAATGAGGAATTGTGTGGAATGGATTTGCCACAGCCTCAACGATTTAATTTATTTTATTTACTTTTAAAACAATCTGTCTTATAGCGAAAATCAGGTCTTGTGTGCTCGCATTTTCACGAAAGCCGTATTGTTCCTCTTAGAGCAATCCATCAACTCGTCTTCTGATTCTCTTTTCCAAGATTTTGGAATATATCTCAGAAAGTTATAAAAGAAAACTTATTTATCTCATCTTAATTTGACGTACCTAGGTGATAGAATAAACATTTCTAACATTTGTTATTCAAAATTCGTTGTGCAGCCGTCTTGTGAACATAGAATTTATTCCATTATTTGAAGAAAATATTAAAAGAAAACTTATTTTGGAGTCAAGAGGGAAACCTTTTAACCGTATATTTTAAATTTTATCATTTTTCAGCATTTACAAGATAACAGAATTTATCATCTCATCATAATTTGACGTATCTATTATATAGAATCATTTTTCCACAAGTCCAGTGGTTTCATAGGGCTACACTGATTGCATTAGCAGGTAGCCATTCCTGCTACTGGATTCAGTGCGGCGAACCATACACACTAAAAAATGGGTAACGAAACCACAGGCACAACCTCAAGGGTGGTTTAGGAAAGGTGCCTATCTATGTATTTTCTTCTTATTTTATTTCCCCCTTCCTTTCTGCTTCGAGTTGTTCTACTCCAGTATCTTCATTTTTCTCTGTCCCTCCCTCCCTGGAGGTGCATCAGCCCAAGTGTACTTCCGAGAAGGTAGAGGAAGCGTAGGGGACTTTGGTCAGTGACCATTCTAGGCCTCAGGGGCTATGCCCCAAAATGGTACTACGGGAGGGTGGTGGCCGGTTTAGCCGTTCGCAGACGTAGTAGCGTGGTTAGAAGGTCAGAAGAGCAGTAATCCAGGAAACTGGTGACGGCTCGACCGGCTGGAAGCTGGATGCTGGGTAGTCTTATCTCCGTGGATTTGCGTCCGCATGCTGGCAAGATGTGTCAAGAACTCTGGAGAAGAGAGAGTTCAGGAGTGTGCGAATCGTGGGTTACGGGGAAAGACCCGAAGCCCCGAAATGAAATAATCGCGTTCGCGGTTGTGAGATGCTATGGACTCATCTTTGCTGGCATGCGGCCGCAAATACCAAAAGATGATAAGAGAAGTTGGTTTGCCTTGGTGTGGGAGAGGTAAGGCAGAGAGGCTAAGTATCTCTTGCATCAATAGCTGTCAGCTTAGCATCTCATATATATTATAGAATGTCCCTCCCTACCCATCTTTGTCGTTCCCTGGAGTCTTCTCAATTACCAATCGATACACTTGCTGTTCTTCTCTTACATACTTATTTTATATATTCATGAATATGATGAAGATCAGAGGGCTCTAGTATCCTTTGCCCATCGACAAGTATGCTTTCACTTTTAAAAATATCTTACTTAAAAAAGCTATTAAATACGGATAAAAATGAAAAGGAGTTATTGTTTATATTACAACTCCATTTCAAGCCAAAAACTACAAGAATGATACGATTCCGGTTATCTGAAAGCAGTTAACCCTCTCTCGCCATAATGCGACTTATTCACCAGAGCTCTAGATTTAATCTGTTAACATAGATGTGCTTCATAAGATCTGCACATCACTCTGAGACTCACTCAGGCACTATTAACCTGTTAATAGGACGAAATATTTCTATTGAACTATTTATATATCGAAAACCTGCAACACTTAACATCAACAACCTGTGAACAGATCTGGGGTTCAGTACATGGTAAAGACTTCAGTTCAGTACATGTACTGTACTCATCGACAGTGTTTATGCAGGGAGCTGATTCGTTCTAGATCACGCTCAACCGTCTGATATCCCCCCTTATTTCGGGTACCCACTTTATAAAGGCTGGGTGAACCCCCGGAGAGTCCTAGATCCCTTATGATCCATCTCCGGCTACTAACATCTTATAAAAGTATTTCCAGCAGCGGGATTAGAACCAGGATTTTCGGAATGACTATTGTCGGATTTTCGAACTATTGTTTTGATATCCTACTAATCTTACTAATATTATAAATGTGAAAGTTAGTATGTTTGTCTCTCTTTCACGCAAAAACTACTGGACGGATTTGAATGAAACTTTACAATATTATAGGTTATACATCAGAATAACACATACGCTACAGCAAGAACAGATTTAGGGGGCCACGGGGGCACGTGGGCACGTGCCTCCCGAAAGTTTTTTAGGTGCTGTGGAGAATCCACTATAGTACATAATTAAAGGCAAATCTCGTGATAATAATTGTTAAAATAACAGAAAGAACATGAGTGAAACTATTTGTTTTGATATCCTACTAATATTATAAATGCGAAAGTTTGTATGTTTGTTTATCTTTCACGCAAAAACTACTGAACGGATTTGGATTAAACTTTACAGTAATATAGGTTATACATCAGAATAACACATACGCTACAGCAAGAACAGATTTAGGGGGCCACGGGGGCACGTGCCCCTCCCGACAGTTTTTACATAATTAAAATCAATTAATATCAAAACAAATAGTTTTACTCATGTTCTTTCTGTTATTTTAACAACTATGATCATGTGATTGCCCTTTAATTATGTACTATAATGGATTTTCCACAGGACCTCAAAAACTGTAGGGGGCACGTGCCCCTTGTGCCCCCCTAAATCCGCGCTTGTTATAGCCTATGTGTTATTCTGATGTATAACCTATAATATTGTAAAGTTTCATTCAAATCCGTCCAGTAGTTTTTGCGTGAAAGAGAGACAAACATACTAACTTTCACATTTATAATACTAGCTTATGCCCGCGGCTTCACACGCGTGGAACTTGGTCTGCCACGTAATGTTTCGTGAAAGATCATTTTAAATAAATAATTATTATTTTTTTTAAATATAAGTTACTCGAACATCCGAAATTTCAGATGTCTAACTGCAGGGGGGGAACGTGCCCCATTGTACCCCTCCCCCCCATAAATCCGTGCTTGTTATTAGCTATATGTTATTCTGATGTATAACCTATATTACTGTAAAGTTTCATCCAAATCCGTCCAGTAGTTTTTGCTTGAAAGAGAGACAAACATACAAACATTCACATTTATAATATACACGTAAGTATGATTAGTAGGATATCAAAAATAAAAGTTTCACTCATGTTCTTTCTGTTATTTTAACAACTATTATCATGTGATTTGCCTTTATTTATGAACAATAATGGATTCTCCACAGTACCTAAAATACAGTCGGGGGGGGGGGTACTTGCCTCCTTGCACACTCCCATAAATCCGCGCTTGCTATAGCCTATGTGTTATTCTGATGTATAACCTATATTACCTTAAAGTTTCATCCAAATCCGTCTAGTAGTTTTTGCTTGAAAGAGAGACAAACATACAAACATTCAAATTTATAATATTAGTAAGACTAGTAAGATTAGTAGGATATAAAAACAAAAATTTATTTACTTATTGCTATAGCCTATGTGTTATTCTGATATATAAACAAGATTACTGTAAAGTTTCATCCAAATCCGTCTAGTAGTTTTTGCTTAAAAGAGAGACAAACACACAAACATTCAAATTTATAATATTAGTAAGATTAGTAGGATATCAAGACAAATAGTTTCACTCATGTTCTTTCTGTTATTTTAACAACTATTATCATGTGATTTTCCTTTATTTATGTACAATAATGGATTCTCCACAATACCCAAATTCAGGCGGGAGGGGGGCACGTGCCCCCTTGCACCCTCCCATAAATCCGCGCTTGCTATAGCCTATGTGTTATTCTGATGTATAACCTATATTACTGTAAAGTTTCATCCAAATCCGTCTAGTAGTTTTTGCTTGAAAGAGAGACAAACATACAAACATTCACATTTACAATATAAGTAAGATTAGTAGGATATCAAAATTAAAAGTTTCACTCATGTTCTTTCTGTTATTTTAACAACTATTATCATGTGATTTGCCTTTATTTATGAACAAAAATGGATTCTCCACAGTACCTAAAATACAGTCGTGGGGGAGGGGGCACTTGCCCCCTTGCACCCTCCCATAAATCCGCGCTTGCTATAGCCTATGTGTTATTCTGATGTATAACCTATATTACCTTAAAGTTTCATCCAAATCCGTCTAGTAGTTTTTGCTTGAAAGAGAGACAAACATACAAACATTCAAATTTATAATATTAGTAAGACTAGTAAGATTAGTAGGATATAAAAACAAAAATTTATTTACTATAATGAATTCTCCTCAGTACCTAAAAAACTGTAGAGGGGGCACGTGCCCCCGTGCGCCACCCCCCTAAATCCGCGCTTGCTGTAGCCTATGTGTTATTCTGATGTATAACCTATATTACTGTAAAGTTTCATCCAAATCCATTCAGTAGTTTTTAGATGAAAGAGAGACAAACATACAAACTTTCACATTTATAATATTAGTAAGATTAGTAGGATATCAAAACAATAGTTTCACTCATGTTTATTCTGTTATTTTAACCACTATAATCATGCGACTTGCCTTTAATTATGTACGATAATAGATCCTCCATAGTACCTAAAAAACTATCGAGGGGGCCCGTGCCCACGCGGCCCCCCCCTAAATCCGCGCTTGCAATAGCCTATGTGTTATTCTGATGTATAAACAAGATTACTGTATAGTTTCATCCAAATCCGTCCAGTAGTTTTTGCCTGAAAGAGAGACAAACATACAAACTTTCACATTTATAATATTAGTAAGATAAGAGAGTAGTCTCTAAGTTAGATGAAGTCCATAGTCAATAAGCTACAATGATAGTTAATGGCAGGCAATAAGTCGCCTACTTAGTTCATAAGAATGTCCCTTGTATATCCATATTATATATGTTTAATATCTCAATAAACTTGTATATTTCTTACATGTCGCCACCGTTTGGTAACTATGATTATTATTACACATCATATAAATTTTCCGTATGTGTTCGTCGGTGCCTCATTGATAGAGATGGTCGTCTTTATAAACTAGAGAAACACAACTTTAAAAATTAAGTGCATTGTAACGGGAAAAATACATTCGTTGGAAGGGGTTTTCACCAACGGCTATATCTTTTAGAAAAATTGCTTAAAACGAATTAAATCGTTGATAGTAAATGAAAATTAACTCTAATGAATTATTGAGAGCTGAATTCTTGTATAATAATGTAGCGCCACTTCAACAAGTACGTCTAGTCGTACGATGCTACAGAGCGTATCCTAAATTTTGCCTTTCCGGATATAATTAGAATTGTTATCATTAATGATTAGCTGACACTGTATAGGATAGTGAAACCCGTTTTAAGTCCCTTCCGAAAGACGCCACAGCTAAGGATTTTTTACTCCTTTTAAACTTACTAAGGCCACCTGCCGGGCTGCGAATTCGCCAACTTTGGCATAGTAGGTTGTTATGTACTAATATAGCACAGGTCACTCCTTATATATTAAGGGAAAAGGATGGTAATATCTTTAAATTAATAAAACTCTAAATATAAAGATTATATTCAATACATAATAAAGATTTAGAGCTACCTCTAACAAATTAGATTCCCAAAGTTCTGAATGTACCAGTATAAGCTAAGCTAAGCCATATAAGCCAAGAGCATTCATTAGAAATGGACATAATTGAGACGATGACTTCATTTTCATGAAAATCTAGTACCTACATGCTTTTTTTTTTTTATTCCACTCTAGGTGACTCTAAAATCGTATGCTCCTGCATCGAGGGTATTTTAAATAGTTGCAACTAGGAAAAATATATTAAACTATTTTATGATATACAACTGTTTAGCGAATCATTTAACAGTATATTGAAAAGTGTCTTCTCATAGAACAAAAATAGTGCAGGACTTTTAAAGGAAGTTTAGTTTTAGGCCAACTGATGAAAAAAGTTGGGCTTCCCCGGGACATAGTTTCTTTTTTTTATTGGTTCTTCGCTAGCGCTAAAGTCTGCAGACTACAGTAATATAATTGGAATTTTGGTGGGAATGAAAAGACCCCTGTGATAAAGGGAAAGTACAGAAGGTTAAGTCGATTAATTTTTTAAAAAATAATTCGGGTTATAATTTCCTCTGTCTTACCTGAAAGGGGTATGAAAAGGGGCTAAGTTAATGAATGGGGTGACAAGATGGAATCTTAAATGTGGTCGCTTTGTGAGGGGGGGGGTAGGAGAATATTGAATTGTCAGGTGCCAGTTGGGCGACTAATTTTACGCCTTCTGAAAGGGGGGTATCGCTTTCAAATTTCATCGCCCCCTCCCTCTAAATGATTTATACAGATAGGGTGTCCCGGAATCTACATATTGATATAGCGAGGGCGCCCTGTGTGCAGATGGTCTCGTCGCCAAACACTGCCCACTCCATCCCTGCGAGTACAGCTGCCGTCTGTAGGCCCTTCAGCGATATTGTAAATGTCAACTAACACATATTAAAATTTTGTTTGTCGGTTCCTGAAGTGTACAACCAACGGGGAAATCGAAGTGATACAGGGGTAGGAGTTTTATAGAGGAATAGGAAGTATAAGGCTATCACATTTTTCTAAATTTTAAAATTCTCTTAACCTGTAAACCTGCACTTCTACAATCAAAGGTATTAGAGTAGTGCGTGGCACTGTTTCCAAAAGACGACTGTACAATGAGAATATTGAAGATCAATCACGCTCAAACGTCAGGTTTTACCACTTAATTACGGTCATTGACTTCATATAGGACGGACCAACCCCAGGAGGCTCAGAATAAGTAATTAATTTGCCACAGTCAGACTAAAACTCGAGTCCTTTTAACTATTCGTACTGATATATTAAGCCTAGACAAACATTAAAAAATAAAACAATATTATAATAAACAAGTAAATATTACAAAAATTAGGGAGCGTGGTAGCTTAGTTATCAGAGCGCTGAGTTGCTAGGCCGAGGATCCTGGGTTCAAATCTGGCACTGATAGATACATTATTTAATCAATTAGCATATACAAACAAGCATATACTACATGAGCTCTGGCTGATCGTGATCTCTGATACGTCGCCTCCCTACACAACAGTGGTCTTAGAAACATTCTCTGAAATGTTGAACCCAGGACCCTCCTTTTGTAGTGGTTCGGGTTTAGGATACAAAAATAGTTCTTATAACTTATAAATATAATACAAGTTTGCTGATATGTTTGCATGTGTAAACTTGGTACTATGGGCAGACTTAAGGCATTCTAAATGCCGACGTTTAGAAGAATACTTAAGATTACATGGACACAACAAAACACAAATGAAGAGGTTCATAGGAAAATGCAAAGAGAAAGGTAACTACTTTTAAAAATAAGCCTACACCTGTACTTCATAATCCTTAGTAAAATATATACATTAACAATATAAGGCAAAATGTATGGAAAACGTTGACGATACTAAAACGTTTATACTACTGGACCCAAAAGAATAATCTTTTTATAAAGATTATTAAACTACATTATTAATTCACTTATAAAGCCATAGACTCAATGATCCAATTTATATTCCAATAGACATTTGAATACATTAAGGGGCCTACTTTGTGATGACATTTTACGGTTGAGTAATCTACGAAGTTAAGAATGTATTTTGGCTTGCAGGATGTTCAAAATAACCCCATATCGACCAATAAACCATTAAATGAGTGGACTACATGAAAGACTACAAATGGAATACATTAATATAGTCTTCGGAAGAGCTAAGACTAGAGGCAATATGGCCGAACTGGAAGGACAGTTGGTGGTTAGGCCCTCATATAAAATTCAAGAGCGGAACGAGAGCGCTCTGTCATAGAGCGTCCCTATTTCCTCTTTATTATCCGCCTCCTGTTTTATTCATCCCGCACTGGCAATCTGCTCGGTTATTAGTGCTCAGGTTCGATTCAATCTCAGTATAATCCTCTCAGGTCCAACAATCATCTCCCGCGATCAATCAGCTCAATTTAATATATATTCAATGCTCAGGCATCGTTATCCCTGTAGATTATTTGTAGCAGTCGTGAGCCTTTAATATAGAACGCGATGATATCATTCATTGAATGAGTTGTAGGAAAAAAGAAAAGGATTGATTATGACAGCGAATTCGTATCTCTTTTATTGATTTTCCGAGTTTTACCATACTGTATAATAAAACTTTACTATTCCATGTATTTACAATAATTTTGAGTATGTGGGGTAGCTCTACTGTGATCATATGCCGAAGGCTCTGGGTTAAAATCCGCTTATGGCAGATAAATTGTTAACACCTCTGGATGAATCCTGCGGGATTTATAGACCTTCTCTGGGGCTCGCTCAGCCTTTATAAGGTAAATGTACCACTAACCAAGTTGGAGGGTCTTGGGTTCAACACGTACTGTCCTTTTTCTTGGAAAACAGTTCGGTTATCCCAGAAGGTACTTTATCCTAGATTACGCTCAACCGCCAGATTTTCTTCCATTATGTTGGGAAACCACTTTTTTGAGGCTGGGTGAGCTCAAGGAGGGTCTAGATCTCATAGGATCCATCTCCAGCCGCTAATAGATTATGTGAAAGTCTGCATCGAGCGGGATTTGCATCTCAGCGCTTTCCATTGAGCCACACTGCTTCATCCTGTACAAAGTGAATATCCTTAAATGTGTAAAAAATTGGCGGTAGATCCCAATTTTTGATAAATCTCTTCCCTGCACCACCGTGGTCCTAGAAGTACAGGCTTTACCCTGATTGAACCCAAGATCAATGTACCACTGGTACATTTGTTTTGTTTTTTCAATATTTCTGAATATTTGTCCTTGTATCATTATAATATAAATGTTGTTTTAACTTTTTAACTTTCTAAAGAAATTAGATCGAAAATCAAACAGACAAAATAATAAAAAAATCTAACTAATTGATTCTTACTCTTCATAAGGTATAAATAAAAACCCAATTGACCTACAAACACTATGGAACATTAGCGGCATTCCTATTCATACATACCATCATATGCAGTGGCTCACAATGAATTCGATGCCTCCAATGGAAAGATTTATAAATATACAATATCAATTTTAAAATGAACAAACAATAAAATTAACAATTGTCAACTTTGATTATTCAAAAAAATTAACAAGCAAAACATAAATAAGTAATTTCATCTCTCAGTCAAAATAATACACCTCACTTCTTATTAACTTTTGAATGCTAATTTTTTTTTTCTGGCAATGCGGTTTTCCTATTTGAATCTCCCAACTGTATGCTGGACAGTTGAACGGATTCATTTATTTATTTCGGCTATTTGAATCAGAGATTTTATATCATTAAAATGTTCAATGACCAAATTACATTCTATAAATGTTGCATACCCGTTTGAAAAAAAGTTCAATAATGGAGATTTTGGAAAGGATCACTTTCACATAAGAGTTCAACAAAAGGAAAATAGTTCAACGTAAGCAAATACTGGGGGGGGGAGTGTAACTTGTACATTTTTATACGTTTATTCACAATCTTAGTGAATATTGTTTTTAATCTAATATAAGTTGAACTTTATATTTATTCAAAGATTCCTTTCCAGGTTTATCATTTTGACTGTGAGCCTCAGTATATGCCTCGCCGACGATGAAGGACTCTTTGAATCAGCGCTATAGTGATATGGCTGTTTATTCAAGATTTGTCCAGGATCCACATATATTCATCCTTCCATTGTCTTATCCTTTGAGCAATCCACAGTATATAAAATATACTTATAAGTGATTTAAAACAACTCTTGAATAAAAAGAATTGCAGACTGAAATCGAATTAGCTAAATTAAAAGTAGCTCTGAAAAAATAGGACTCTGCTAAATATATCTGCTTGCCCTTTAAAAGTTCCTTTAAAAATAACACTGGTCTGTCTGGAACTGAAGCATTTGGTCTTGGCTGAAGTGATAAGTGAGGATTGAATGCAATTTTATAAATGCATCGTTGAATTCTATTAACTTTTATGCAACCTTGATTCAATACTCAATCAGAATGTTCAGTATCAATATTTTTATATTTGTAGCTTTATATAATGTATTACTGTGACCCATATTTATGGTCACACCTGTGAAATAATATTAATCATATGAAGAGAGATGATACACCGTGGTAGTACTTTAGGTGGTTGTCTTTTGCCTTCTCTTCTCGAGATTCAATCCATGGTTATCATGAATGACTTGGACTTGTATATTTTGGTTTCTAGACTTTTATCTTTTGTATTATCATTGTATCCTAGTTATACAAGGGCCAATATTATGTTTATGCCAGTTAGTGTGTGATTTAATATAATTCTCTAAAAGCCTTTTCTGTCAGGGCATGAATTAAATAAAACATACAGTCTCGAAACATTACGATAAGAACAAATACTGTCAGAATCTCTAGAACAGAAGAAAAAAAATATAAATAAAATTTTATCTAAATATTGAAAAATGAAAAGAGACCTTACATAAATGTTAAGACCGTGGAAATTATCCTAACGAAAAGCCATTAGTCTCCAAACTAAATTTGGTGGGATGCTTCTTGGGTGCATTATACCTTCCTTGTGATTCATTAGTTGCATTTGAGCCTTGGAGAAGGTGGGATGCTTCTTGGGTGCATTATTCATGTTTTGTTTTGTTTTTCATCTTTTGTTTTTTTCTCTATCTACCCTGAGGATGCCTGAATATGCGAAATATTGGACAGATAATTTCCATTTCTGTTTAGTATGGAGACTAATAATGGCTTTTCGTCGGGATAATTTCCACAGTCTTAACATTTATGCAAGGTCTCTTTTCATTTTTCAATATTTATATATTTTGTGGAATAGCCATAAATCCACTGGTGTCTTGATAATGTCGTTTTTCTTTTCATTGCAATCTTACTTTCATTTTTTCATATGGTTTTTGTCTTATATTTTGGTGTTGTTTTATTATTTATTTTTTCCTGTTGTGTTTTTTGTAGTTTGATGAGTGTATGCTGAATTTTCAAATTTTCCAGTATTTATCAGGTGTTTTTATCTAACCTTACCCAGCCGGGGTCGAGTAACCTTCCTTGTGATTCATGAGTTGAATTTGAGCCTTGGAGGTGGTGGGATGCTTCTTGGGTGCATTATTCATGTTTTTATTTTTTTTTCTTCTTTTGTTTACAAGAAAAGACATCTACCCTGAGGATGCCTGAATAGGCGAAATATTGGACAGATAATTTCAATTTCTGTTTTTAGTTCTGAGACTAATGGCTTTTCGTTGGGATAATTTTCACGGTCTTAAAATTGTATATATAAAAAATACATACTATACACTCAAATCTGATCGATAATTACTACTTTTTTTAACCATTGAAACTATTAATATGAGCAGTTATATTTGAAAGTGATATAAGTAAATTTGGACCTTAAAACAATATTTTATTCTTTGAAATGGATTTAATGATTATTATTTCATATTAAAATTTAAAATGTGTATAGGGTTTAAAGCCACTCTTTGTAAGTAAGTTTTACAAACATTTGTCGTTTGCCAATATTTTTAAAATAATTGAAATGGAAATCTTAAGTTATCGCGAATTTGAAAACATGGAATTAATTATATATACCACTTTCAAATATAACAGCTCATATATTGATTATTCAGAATAAATAGTCATAATTAAAGCTGACTGTTTTCGAGAAATCGAATCACTTTCCAGACTCATACCCGGATCAGATTTAGTAGACAATTATTTACAAACGCACGGGTATGATATTTGTCCACCAACCTTCGTCAACCATCTGTCATAGGACCATAATGAAAGAGGAAATGAACCATAATGAGTGGGAAGAATGGAAGAAAGATATGACAAGAAAAAAAAAATGTCCCCAAAGAGACCATTCAAAAAATGTCTAGTAACTCGATCCATTCGTTTGAAGGCAGTAACCTAAGATCTGTGAGCGATGCCGACATAATCTTCTTAGGTTCGTCTGCATTGAACTGCATCAATACGACCGATCCGTATTTCTTATAAAAGATATTTTATAAATGTGAATAATGTTGTTTGTATTGATATTACCGAAAAAGAGATATGCGTATTGGCTTTTCCCCATCATATCTGCAATCTCTAATACAGATTATAATATAGCCCTTTGGCCCGATATCTATTCAATTATTTTTCTACACATCAGCTATTCTTAATGGAACTGCTCCCAGAATATTTTTTTTCTATTCTCTACCAGAAATAAACATATTTATTCATTCGAAAGAAGAGTGTTGTTTTATTTTAAGGACAAAAAACTACAAATGGTGATTATTGCTCTCACCACTAGCGAATATACATATTTACTGACCTAGATAATTACATATAGACATTCTTATTACATCAGTACGTAGTAAAGTTTTTTATTATGTTGCGTCATTAACACCATAATTAAAAAACTATTGTTAGCCGAGCACCGACAAGATAAGTAATCAAAAATAAAGTTGGTAAATGTAGTAATTTGTTATGATGTCATTTTGTCATGATTCTTACTTTTTTATTTTTATTTTGTTGGCACTATTTAAAAACCTTATGATGTTGTATTATGTAGCCTTCGGGCCAGATTTATATTATGTGTCTTTTTCTGTTCAAGTTTATTATTCTAAAGGGACTTAGTCCCAGAATAAAGTTACTATTCTATTCTATACTAATTTATTCTTCCAGAATTATAACGTTGCTGAATTAAAATTCAAATCAGTTGAATAATAGGTGCATTGGTTCGTATCTTCAGATATTTTATTTTTATATATTTATATATATATATATATATATATATATATATATATTTTATATTTATATATTATATATATATATTTATATATATATATATATATATATATATATATATATATATATATATATTTTATATTTATATATTATATATATATATATATATATTTATATATATATATATATATATATATATATATATATATATATATATATATATATATATATATACATATATATATAAATATATATAAATATATACATATATTATATATATACTGATATATATATATATATATATATATATATATATATATATTATATCATTTTAAATAAAGTATCAGTATAAAATATTAAAAAAAACTGAATACCAACTAAAATAAAATAATACTAAAAATAATTTTAAAATAGGATTATTTTTGATAACAAATTAAGAAATATCACATCTTCTGGACTTCACTTGACTTGGCTTGAGGAACAAACGACTTATCTATAACAGTATACTAAAACCTATTTGGACATATGGAGCAGAACTTTGGGGTTCAGCAAAAAAAGTTCACATACTACCAAAATTCTCAGAAAAAATATTAATGCACCATGGTATATTTCGAATCACACTATACACAACGACATGAACATTCCCACTATAAAATCATATATTCATAACAAATACATAACATTCCACTCATCGAAACAATGTCACCCAAACCCGCTCGTTCTTCCGCTTTCCTACTCCCTGTTACCTGGACTTGATAAGAAAATATTAAAAAGACATTGGCCTAGAGACTTACTGTACTATTGATATAGTTTTTTTCCTTTTTGTATTCCAAAACTCGATGACCATGTAGAAAAGCGAAGAGAGAGACACTTCAATCAAATTTGCTGGATGCGCAATTGTGCAAGTGCAAATGAAAATTAAATAATAAATAAACAAAATTAAGAAAACTTTATCATACTTTTACTGATTTTAAATTCTAAACATTGATTTTAAATTAATTTATTTTTATAAGAAATAATCATGAGAAATGTAAACACATCATAAAACTTCTGAGCTTTAAAAAAACGGGAATACCTGAAACCAGTTCTCTATTTTTAGAGCTAATGAGTTATTCGAGGCGTTGAGTTTACAAATCATCCGAAACGTTTCTCTTAAAAAATAAAGATAGGGCAGACAGACAAGTTCTTGAGTGTGGTAACCTCTCACCTCTAAGGCTATTTTTCGAACTTAACTCACTCATCCGAAACATACAATATTTTTTTAGATTTAATATTTATTTTCTCCCGAAAGATAAACGTCAGTAATACTTCTTTAAATTTAATTTGACTTTTCCCCCTCATTTATTAGGAACGTTTGTCTATTCTCAGCCGTTGTATTATTAACAAGCTCTGAACAACACAATGTTTATGAGAGGCTATAGTCTATTTAGACAATAGTTTGAAATATGGTAGCGTTTGAATCATTGTTGTTGTTTTTTTGCAGTTAACCTATAAAATTAAGTAAACGATCAGTAAATTTTAATTAGGTTATTATTTTTTAAATATAATTTATTGAATAACGTAAAATGTTCAAGAATCGTTGAACATTAAAGAGTATAAAACTAGTGGCTATATTTATTGGCTTGTGCAATACTTGGAAGATTTTCATTTAACAAAATGATCAGTGTATTTCTACTTAACACATTTTATTTTCCCCATCCATCAGTATTTTTTCTGTTTATTTACTATTTGGCAATCTCTGAAGGCTAAGGACGGTAACGAACACTACAAGATTTATTTTAAATATTATCGAACTAATTAACTGAAAATTTTGCTCACTTCATTTTTTTTCTCTAGAGATCTTTTTACCGTTTTTTATTTACTTAGTTCCTATTTTTTTTTTTTATAATCAACAAATAGGGCAAGAAATAAAATAATAATGAGCTCAAAAGAATATGTATATATAAATTCTTTATTGGCTTTAATGTATAAGATTGTAGCCATTGAGTCTGGGCCACTTAGTGTTAATTTTTAGTAATTGGTATATCTTCACTTAATTACAGTTATTTTTATTTACAGTTATATAATATCTACAATATGTAAATATTTTAATCAACACTCGTTTAATAAATAAATAAACAAAATTTTTTTAGTCAGAACAGAAAAGTATCAATTATAATAAAAGAATAACAATATTCCAAACAAATAACGCAAATAAGGCATATACCTAAGGAAATAGATAAATAAAATACAATGGAATTAAAGTATTTAGGTACTAACCCGCTGATACTTAATTGTAACAGTTATCTTATTCTTTCTATACATTACAATCAAGGTATTCTAAGGAATATGTATATCTTTTATATAATAAAAATGAATCGCCAAATGTCTTGGTAACCGCAAAACTCGAGAACGGCTCGACCAATTCCGCTAATTTTTTTTTCATATTTTCGCTAAGGCGCAAAGAAGGCTCTTATGGAGAGAAAAACTGTAATATTGACGAGGGAAACTTTCGGTGGCCGAAAAACCTTGAAATGTTCGGAGTTATTTCAGTTTTTGGCCTGAATCTTCTAAACGGTGCGTTTTTGAAAAAAAAAATTGTAACCATTTTTAAAGTAGATTAAATTTGCTACAATTTGAGCCCAACTGAAGCTCTGTAGGTCTAGCAAAGAAGGTTCTTATGGAGAGAAAAAACGTAAAAATTACAAGGGAATTAATAAAAACAGCACTATTCTTGATCCCTTAAAAAAAATAACTGTTCATGATGTAATAACAAATTTTATCTTACGCTCTATATTTCTTTACTTTACTATAAATTCTGTAATTCTTACAATGATTTACATAGTTATTTTTTGTTTCTTTTTTTAACTCCGAAGATAGTCTACACAATAGGCCGAAGCGTTGGCACAATTAAAAAATAAGTTCTGCTCATTTTGTGTTATCTTTGACTGCGCACCCTGGCAATCCGTTATGAGAGTTATCCAGTCAACTGCGGAGGTCCAGTCTCGGTGACGGGATGTAGAGCCAGGCTATGTATGTATGTATCCAGTCAAATATTTCCTTATCCTTCATCAAGGTTGAAATCATTTGAGGGCCACCTTTATGGTAAAACAGAATAAATGTTATATTGCAAGTTAGACAAGTATTATTACATATATGTTTGTGTTGCTTTGGATAATGTAGTTCAAATATTTTCAGAAAAAATGAATATTATAGAGTAATCACATGGATTCTATTGAACAGATTCCATCTCTTACGTTACATACAAGAGTCTTTCAGAGTAAAAAATTGTATAATATATATGTTCTCTATAATGGACGACAAATTGAGCAAGAACCGGAAGACGTAACGGGAGCGATAAGGATCTATATAGTCAACAGAGGGCTCAATACAAGAACCTCTGAAAGGAGAAGTGAAAGATATTACATATAGCGAGTGGCTACAGGAAGGGTCCGGTCCCCTTTGATCCGGGCGGTTATTGGAGAGATAGCATCTCCTAGGCCCTAACAGGCAGAAGATGGACCGCATATTTTGTCACAACAATGACACGCATCGCTTGCTCCAGGGAGTCGATGTATGGGGGCGAGTTCTTTCAATAGGGGTCGTGTAAACATGGGGAGCATATGGTCGCCTAATGGACAACTGGATCTGTTTCATATTTCTAATTGCTTCTTTAATGTCAGGGTTCGCTGCAAGTGCAGGATCTAAAATACCACCCTACCCACCCTACCACCCTAATACCAAGCCTGTAATTCAATTTCGGAGAGTTAACAGATATTTGATTTCTGTATGATGAAAAAAGGATTTATTATTTAATAGAATGATACCACATGTCTTATACAAAGATCTAACACTACATTTTTTAAAAAGAAAAGATATGATCAGGACCGGGACTTGAATTCGGATCTCCCACCTGTCTGTAGTGGTGCTTTAACCATCTCAACCATCCTGGTTCACTTCTTGGTCAGTCATATCCCTTCGTTTCACTGATCCTATATCTCCGTGTTCTTGAAATTTGCGATGTATACGCGGGGAGAATGTTAATTGAACATTACTTTTATTTTTGGATCTAGTTGACTTAAGTGATTAAATATTATTATAATTTATTTTATTGTTATATGATATAATTTTTTTAAATATTTTTTGAATAGAAAAGATATGGCTGAGATGGTTAAAGCACAACCACGGACAGGTGAGTGACCCAGGTTCGAGTCACGGTCCTGGTCATATCTTTTCTTTTCAAATAAAATATATAAAAAATAATATCATATAACAATAAAATAAAAAACACATCTAACACTATATATTCAAAATTATCATTTTGATTACTCAATTGTCTAATTTCTGCTCATTTTGTTTGTTCAGTTAACGTCACTTTATGCTGTTATGGCTAATCGGACGGTGCTACGGTGAGAGTCCTAAATTTTGCCTATCCAGATTTAATTAGGATAGGAAACTTTAACGAGTAAGGACCCGTTTTACGCCACTTCCGATGTACGACATAACCAAGAATTTTTCATTCTCTTTTAATAAATCCTTGGGCCACCAGCCGGCCTACGAATCCGTGACCTTTGGCTTAATATTTTCTCATGCAAACCACTACACCACAGGTACCCCAGCTCATTTATCTATCACCTTTATCTATGTTACCACATTTCTGAGGCAGTACATATAGATATAAAGACAAAAAGGGTCAAGGAAGGTTACGATTCTGACAACGAGAAAGCAATATCATAACCTCCTGGGTTATTAAACGCATAATAGAAATAAAAATCTTTTGGCCATGAAGTCGTTAGTTAACTGGGCAACATATGAAGGATCTGTTAACATAACAATATTAAATCAAGCCACGGGAGATGTTCCGCTGGGTACTGTTCTTCTTCGTGCCTTTGATGTTATTCTGTATTACTTTCCTGTCAGCCAATCTGATGATTGAAAATTATTTGTATTTAACAGATGTGGATAAAAATATAAAGAGGAAAAAAAATAAATAATGTATTTAAATTAGTGAAGAATTAAAAATATTTTTAAATCTCTACATTTAAAAGGTTGTAGGATGCAGTAAAAAAAATTATATTTTAAAAGAATTTATTCCAATCTTTAAACTTGATTTTATGTAAGTCAAAAGATAAATAAAACCAAAATATCGAATAATTAGATATTTCTAAATCATCTCATTTATCATTTGGAACTTAGAACACTACCAAAATATGCAAGAAAAATTGGTTGAGTGGACTCGAAAATATACACAATGGCAGTCAAAATGGATCTAATCGTTGAAATTTTAAAGTCGCCATTTCTCAATACTAATCGTCTAGGGTACTGGACTTTAAAGAATATATATTTTCTTTAGGTGTATAAACATACAAAAAAACCTTTAGTCCAAATTCATTTCCTACATCTATTTTCTATAAACGTTTCGACCCAAATGGTCATTTTCAATATATAGGTTTCATGATCACTCAACAACAGTATAAAAACTCTGTCTTTTTCTGTAGATTAATAGATTGAATATTTGAAAATAAGCTGGGTGTAGTTATTATTAATATTATTAATTAATTGGAGTTATAATATTGTTGTTGAGTGATCATGAAACCTATATATTGAAAATGACCATTTGGATCGAAACGTTTATAGAAAATAGATGTAGCAAATGAATTTAGACTAAAGGTTTTTTTGTATGTGTTACACCCAAAGAAAAAATCGCCATTTACAAAAGACTGTTTCCTATACCTCCATTACAATAGGGAGGGAATCAAAAAGGAGTTTAGAGTTACAATTAAAAAGGATAAACATTTCAATGGCATGTCAAGTATATCAGCTGTATTGAAAATTGAATGATATTTTATTATATTTTTCTTTTTGTCAATGAAGATTTTCTTTACAATTGGGTATATAAATACCGCTCCAGGTGTATTAACAAGTAAAATGAACATTATGTAATTATTCAATAGTACAGGTCTATCTCTCAATATTTAGTTCCTTAAATTATAAGCATTAAACATTTTTACTAAAGTATAAGATAATATCATGTTTCCACTTCTTTAGACATTGATTAGGAAACTCTGTTCTAAAGCGGGTAAAAGTCCTAGTTGGTACAAATCAAAAGGATCATTTAAGCACCAAATTTATGTAGCAGTATCCACCATTAATAATAGTTTATAGTCATCAAAACAGAAATGTAGGAGTTTTTAATATCCATCAGTTTTTATATTCATAACAGACCATACTCGAATGCTGGCAAAAGATTTACAGATATAAAGTATACGGTGATGCCTATATGATGCGCTGATCTTCAAAATTATTTATTTCCATATTACAAGATGGCATATCATATAAATTGTTTATTCTTTGTTAGGTATCATCAGCCTATTCCATAGGCTACATTTTGCCAATTGTAGGAATACACACGCCCCCCTCTATTTGACATTTACCGAGAGCAATTCATTAACTCTAAAACACTGCGCTAGCTAGGCATTAACGTTTTAGAGCAACTTGACATACCAATTCTGTGAAACGGCTAAATTTCGCTAAATATCTAGTAAACGCCAATACCATGGGGTTACCACTAAATAGAACAATAGCCAGGAATAATAAAAAATGTGTTTAAGCATTCAGATTCGATCAATATTTTCACATTGTTTGTCCATGACGTTTATGAATTAATACAATGTTATGATAATGAGAAAAAAAATTATCATCTTTATTGAGAGGATTACTAATCAAAAAAAGATTAAAATTAATTAACTGCGTTGGGGAATCAGGGAGAATTATAATACATTTAAAACATGCGTAAAAACTGTTGGGGAAAACATTGATAAGCTTTATTTGATTATTTATTCTAAAGGCTTATTTCAATTTTATAGGGAATAAAACAAAATTTTATTGCATATAATATTCTAATTAACAAGCTAAATTATTTATGAACATAATAAGACAATAGAAATATAGAAGGATGGTTTAGAGTTCTAAGAGAGCATAATAAAAATTATGGTTTATCCCTAAGCTTTAGTAGAGGAATGTAGGAACATTAGTTTTAAAAAAAAATTATGTGTAGTGAAGGATTTCAGTATTTTTTAACTAAAGATCTATTTATATATTTTTTATTAATTAAACTAAACTCCTTCACTTACTTAATAAAACCAGTTTTGACATATGCAATTCAAATTTACGTCATCGCTAAGCAGATTCACAGAAAACGACTGCAAAATTGTACTTCAAAAGTACTTAGACTTATCACCAAAGCACCATGGTATGTCAATAACAAGACTTTGCATATGGACTTAAAAATACAAACGGTTGATGAACACATACGAACGTACCTGTAGAAGATTTCAAGATAAAATACACGGACACACAAACCCATCGATAGAACAAATGACTCTCATGCCTGAGAACACAAGGATACTAAAAAGAACGTGGATGGGGGATCTATTACCATTGGAAATTAAATCAAGCCACAGGAGAGGTACCGCTGGGTACTGTTGTTCTTCATGACTTTCATCTCATTCTGTATTATTTTTCTGTCAGCTAATCTGCTGATTGTCAATTATTTGTATTTGATAGATGTGAATAAACATATAAAGAGAAAAAAATCATTTCTTTAAATCTAAACGACTTTTAAGACTTTCAATTATAACCATTGACCCTTGAACATGTCTACCCCCTTCCTCGACACCTCCCAGCCGAATAGCGAAAGGCAATATCGCCCCTCCGCGTGACGACCCGGATGGTCAGAGACTTGCAGAGATTGGACGACAGCGGTATGGATCCCTCCCAGAAAGAGAGGCCGAGGAGAGATAGAAATACAAAACGGGCAATGAAATGTAATAAGTGTCAAAGCGTCCAATTTGCGGGTAGCGGGGACCTTTGAGCAGGATTCCGAGCGTGCCAGGCCGGCCCTACTCCACGGATCTCAACAATATCCTGTCCTTTGTGGCTTCCCCGTCCCAGTGTGTGCCCTCCCGGTCGAACCTCAATAGTTCTCCCACCTTTTCTTCGCTTTTCCTTATAATTTTTATTTCTTCCCCCGCTGACCACTGTTTTCTTTAGGCAGCACGCTGTGAGATTGACTTATAAGACTGATGTAAACTGTACTGATTTGATTCATCTGTATATTTTTTTAACGAGCCATAACTTAAACTAGAAAAAAAATTCAAAACACTTTCATCAATCAAACGATTCAAATTAATAACAGCTGATAAAAAATGAATTCAAACAGGCTGTTGAGTTGTTTTATTAAGTTTATTTATTGCCACATATAAAAAGTAACATAAATTATCCATAGAAATGAATTTTAAAATCTTTAAGAAATTCAAGACATTGTGGAGTAACCTTGATAATCTGAGTATTTTCACTTCGTTTGCTAAGATAATGTTAATTAGAAGATAAGTTCTTTAATGTTTGTGTTAAAAAAACTTGCTAAAACGTGCCTTACAGTGAACTGCTACTTGATATTATTTTATGAACAATACTCGAACATGATATGAGGTGTTCACGATCAAAAGGAATAATTCCAAACTTAAAAAATTGACTTAGTTTAGTCAAGCAATTCTTTATTCACCCCGAACTGCAGGTTCAGAACCGGACTAACAACATGAGAGATAAGGCAGATAAGGGTTTGTGAGACAAAATTACCGTCATTGCTTGAAAAATCTTTAGAAATCATATTATAGAAATATTATTATCTATCATATTATATAGACACTATTTTTTCAATTTACAAATTTTTAAATATTTCTGCATAAAAAAGGATCTTTTTGTTAGTATAAATATAGTAAAATAAATAATAATTATTTAATAAACAACTATCTAATATATAAATATATTACTACATCAAACATATCATAAAAAATCAGTACTGTACGGAATTACATGTTCATTTAAATCGAAATTAATTAAATTTTATCGGCAGTAACAACTATTAGAACTAACTCCCCGGCTTGCAGCTTGCAGAACAGCATCCATCACCGATGGCCAGCTCAGGTGTCATACTCCATTTCTCTCTTCCGATTGCGGACACTCGCGTTTCTGCCCATCTCATCCTTCGAACCGCTTCAAGTTCTACCTCCTTTCCTCTATCCACTATAGTGGCTTTTGTCATTTTCTTTGTACGTTCTTCAGGATTCATTCATCCTCCATTCTGACTAAATGTCCTGCCCATCTCAGCCTACTTGCTTTGATATAGCTAACAATGTTATATTTCTCGAATATTATTGCTCTTAAACTTCCACTCGCCATTAACTCTTGTAGCGCCGTAAATCCTTCTCAAGTTATGGTCAACACATGGTTTTTATAGTAGAGACTCTTGAAAATAAACGATAGAAATTAAGTGAAGGAAACGCCTACATATAATCTATTATTTAAATAATTAGAGCACCCAGGAGTACAAAGATTGCTTCATTAATAGTTGGAATCAAACAATCCATCTTTCTCAGTATGTTCAAACGATCCTTTGAGCTATAGACGTTTGCAAGTCAGCGAATGCTAAAGAGGCAGTCACATCTAGTCCCTAAGAGACATAACGAACCACACTATTTGAGTCGAGGTTTCATCACCAGTGGATCAAAGAGACAGAAGCTACAGGACTCAAGCGAATCGAAACTAATAGCCTGTAATCGAATATCGACCAGAGCCTAGGGCAGGCAGTCAGGCCGGCGAATTAATCCGGAGAGGCGTCGGAATATTGTAATTTGAGCGTGAAAATGCGTAATTAGTAGCCGGAGGTATGAGATGAAAGGCGAGATGGGGCATATGCGCACCATACAGCGCAAGGGATTAGGCTCAATCAGGGGATTAAATATTTGAGCCTGGCGTCAGTGTAATACCCTCATCTTCTAATAGTATTAACAGCCTCCCCATCTCTCTCTCTTACTCTCTCTATATATATCACACCCCGGTTGAGGATCCAATCAGTTTTATGTGTACTCAGTGTACTCCGTGAATATCTCGTGTAGTGAGGGCTCATTATACCGAGTTTCATGAGCTTATTGCAATACTCTGAGGTTTGGTTACCAATGAGATAGGGTGCGCAGTAGCAAACAGAATGGTTGGATAGGCTCAAAATGTTTGGACAACACTTTGGCTTTAACAAGCTGGATATTTTCAGTACTCTTTTTGAAAATTTTATCATAGGTTAAAGGTTAATGACGGATGTCTTGATTACTCTTTTGTTATTAGCATTTTTTATTTAATGAAAATTAAAATATTTTGGATAGATTTGTGAAATGTGTGACCAGATTTGTAATATTTTAGGTCCAAGGAACAAATGAAGAAATAAAAAAACTAATCAAAGTGTAATTAATGACCGTAACAAACCTATCTATTCTTGTTAATATCAACGTGACATGATATAACCTGGTGCATAAGCTGAGCAGAAAATACAAAAAATACCGACAATTTTAGCTACTTCTTGAACAAATATATACTAAACTGAGGAAAGTTAACCATCCACAGTTCACCTGAAAATGAATTAAAGTTGGTGTGCTTCAAAACCTTGAGGTCTACCCCGATAGATAGCAGCGCAGGACGAGATGAGGGATGAAAAAAAAAAGGAAATCGTTACAAAGTAATCGTGACTATAAAATATATGAAGAATTTTATTCTCAAATTCACACCTTTTAATAGTATCTTATCCAAACACAATTAAGAGTTTTGTGTTTGTTATTAACAATACTAAACAATAATTTTAAGATAAATAATATTATTTAATTAATAATCACTGACTAAACATTAATAGTAAATGGTAATGGTTAAGACGGGGTCTATACGTTGGGTAGAACAGTTTATTGTTACCAATAAACCGCCCCAAACCAGAAGTTTAAACAATTATACAAATACAATAAAAACAGTATAATTTATTGAAGAAATTTTAAGACAATGTTAAAAAAAACCTGGATCACAACAACCCTTGAAGGGTCTTGGGTTCTGTACGTGGTGGAGAGGCTAAACTTTTTCTAGGACAAAGATAGTGCAGGTAGTTGATTTTTCCTGTGAGCACGCTCAACTGCCTGCACTCCAGATCTCCGACTGTTAACTGATTTAATAAATTAAATCGGCCCTGCTCCCCCTTTTCTCCGGGCCTTCTTCCAGCTATCCCCTCCCCTAAAAACCACGTTAATTTATTAAATTATTAATTATGCCAACATATCGTGTACAATATGTAGTTTAATGACAACATTTTTATCTTAGTTCATTTGAGTTACTATTTATTTAGTTACTGTTTATTATTTATTTTTTTATTTTTTTAGACAAAGATTCTGAAATTAACTCCTTAAAAACTTAAACTTGAAAATATCCGTAAAACCACTAACAAATTGAGATGTCAATTTCAACAGCCCGGCTAGCTCAGTCGGTAGAGCATGAGACTCTTAATCTCAGGGTCGTGGGTTCGAGCCCCACGTTGGGCGCATGTTTTTTTAGTTATCCGGGAAACACCAGAATTATTATTCTAAAAAGGTAAGTTTAGTTTTTTTATTTAAATCCATTATGCGTTTTTTTTATTTTTTCTCAGTATTTTCTATTTAAATATTTTTATTTTAAAGAGAAAAGATATGCCCCCTTTCTGTTTAAAATACAAATATTTAAAATCCAAAACAGTTGACCAATAGTTATAAAAAAAATTCTATTTAAGTTTTAAATCTCCGATATTCTATTTAACAAGAATAAAAATGATCATGGATCTTCATTATCTGCATAATTGAATACTTTCATACCATTATTTAAGATTTGTCAGCTATAGAAAAAATATAGCGGTAAATTTTATAGTTTATTACATTACTTTTTTTCTAAAGAGATAAATTTTAATTGTCTTTAAATGAAAATACTTATATGCGACTATTTTGCCATTCTTTTAAGATCATGACATACCATGAACATAATTTAGCACGTACAACCACTGTTACGTAAAACAGGGAATTAATTTGATTTAGTTGTTTGATGAACTAAAATAAAAATGTGTTAATATCAGTCGACCTTAAATATATATATATATATATATATATATATATATATATATATATATATATATATATATATATATATATATACATATATATATATAAAAGGAAGAAAGTGGTCCGGGTGGAGGTCAAGTCTGATCCTACTATAATAGGCCTGAAGAATCGCTATGTGGGTATAAAAGTCGGCTTCCAAGTAAAGAGTTCTCCCTATATAAGAGAAATTTTTGACCCCTCCATCCGGACCATGTTGTTCTTAAAAAATAAAAATGATTCTTAAAAAAATAAATATTGAACTGCAAAAATTTCGCGGGACCACGTGTTTTTTTCATCAATTTCAGAAGTCAAAGAAACCTAATTGAAAAAAACATCACTTGACAGTCATAACGAAAAATAATGTTATTTATTCATTTATAACCATCTACTCTTGAAAACTAATTATTCAGTTCTTCCAATGACAGAGATAGAAGCAGAATGAGCTGAAATAACAATGGCACAATGCTGATAACACATTCAATAAATTCTAAAGAAAAGGGATCTAACGAGGTATTCTAATTGATACCAATGTTTAAGTTAATTATGCGGTAGTGTTTTTTTTTTGTTTTTTTGTTTCCAGAACAGTTATATATAAGTCATCAGCAATGATCTTTTAGTATTTATAAAATCCATTATATAGTGTGAGCATAAACGGTGTACGACTAGTAAGAAATACATATATTTATTTTATTTTTTTTCTCTCTTTATATTTCCATCCACACCTGTCAAATACAAGTAATTGACAATCAGCAGATTGGCTGACTGAAGAAAAAAAATACAAAATGACATGGAAAGCATGACGAAGAACAGTACCCAGCTGTACCTCTCCATTGGCTTGCTTTAATTTCCTACTGTAATAGATCCCTCATCCACGTCCTTTTTAGTCTCCTCCTAGTGTTCTCAGGCATGAGAGTAGTGGCCATTTGTTGTATCAATGGGTTTGGGTGTCCGTATAGTTTTTCTTGAAAGCGTTTGTAGTACGTTCGTATGTGTTCGTCAAATATATTTATTAAAGAGGAAAATAGTTGACTGGATGATGTAATGGAGAATGGAGATAGTTGGGGGAGGGAGGGGATGCAGTCAAGAAAACACCAAATAACTTAAGACTTATTTATATTTGTGCCGACGTTGGCTGGGAGAGGCGGCTGGGTAAAATGACTAACTGATTTAAAAATAACTGATTTGTCAGTTACTCACTTCACCCAGCCGCCTCTCCCATTAGCCCTGAAGATGACCTACAAATTAGGCCGAAACGTCGGCACAAATATAAATAATTCTTAACTTATTTGGTGTTTCCGTGACTGCACCCCCCAACTATGTCCATTCTCCACATATTTATTAAGTTATTGAACATTATAAAATGGATATTCAAAAAATATAATTGAAACATTTTCATGAACTAAGTAGGTGACTTAGTGCTACTAACTATTACTGTAACTAATTGACTATGGACTATATCTAACTTAGAGATTACTCTCTAATAGTATAAACTATCTACTACCTCTCTACTCTCCTACCTCCTACCTTTTCTTTTCCTAATCTTAGAGCTAGTACATATTACTGTAAAAGAAGAGGGGAGGACAAGGAAGTTTATATTGCTGACAATACGGAAGCATTGCATAAACTTCCACGTTACAAAACTATTTTATTAAACAATTTGCTTAATGCTATTGACCGATAACTGTAGCAATACTGTTTTTCGTTTAGACAGACATCGAACCAGCAGGTTTCTTGAATAATACACCCACTAATCTGTGTCGGTCGGATTACCTTTTTAAAACCACTTGGAAGACCCCGAAGCCGTCGATATGGCGTGAAGAAGGGGAACAAATGAAGGCGAAGTCAGCCAGTGCCAGGTCTTCTTCTTGCCTTTTAATAAACCCACACCCAAAGCCGTAGCAAATCAAATCGCCCTCAGCACGCTACAGCCTTTCAATTATTAGCCCTCGAGTAATGAAAGTTTTCCATCGTGGGTTGATAAGGTTGGACGAACCACGCGAGAAGGCTACGTTGAGTTTATACATTGTAAACATGGCAACTTATCTTCCCATCGGCTAATTTAGGCCACGGAGGCAGTTTTGATTCGTGCTCGACGATTATCGGATATACATTCGTCTTGGAGTTGCTTGAGGGCTCTTACTTAAGCTTCCCTAACAAATGGTGTCATGCACAGGCCTAGGGATGTAATAATAATTAGTTAATTTTATGCTACATATATTTTTATTTTTCTCTTTTTCCACACATGGTAAACCCATGGAGGGGTAGTTTGATCGTATTACGACATGCACCATGCTTAAATAAGCACATTACATGTCAGTAGATGGTTTTTTATAATAACATGTCAACTTAGAGAATAGATTAAAATACATTTAAGTATAAGTTATTATACATTGTTACAATTAAATAAATTTAAAAATTACCGATGGACTAAATTGATAGTAATGTTAGAATAAAATTAAATTAAATTTGTAATTATAAATTATAACATAAAAGTAAAACATAATATATTAAGAGCCAATTATGTTTTTTTGTTTATTTGTTTTTTCAGTACAACAGCTTAAAGAGGATTGTTCACATCGAATCCATTCATCAAATGTTTGTTTTTGGTTTCGACCATATCGTCAAATTCTTGCCAAGGTTTCGCATGTATGGCCGTGACAATTTAAGAAAATTTGGTAACACAATTGTTAAGGAATTGTAAAAGGCAAGTATGATCTTAGTATTTATATGTATACACATTTATTACTAATGTTTATTATAATACTAATGTAACTTATCCTCTCTACAAAAATAAGAAAATAGATTCTTGCATTAAACTTATTAAAGTTTTATAATTCGCACAGCACTTTTGGCAAAAGTCTCATTAAGACCTTTCAGAACTATATGTGATTAGAACCACCATATATTTACATTTATATCCTAGAACGACATAAACGACCGAACTAAAGAAAAAATATTTAATAACCAAACCCAAAAACTGTTCTTTATTTCACGAAGAACATTAATTAAGTAAAACAAAAAATCGTGTTAACAAATCGAATATTAATCAATTTGCAGTGAATAATAATTAATTTGCAGCTGGAAAAATTTTAATATTTGCATGCGTTTCGCACAGTAGTCGTTCGGGAAGCACACTTAGGCATATTTCCTTACATAAACCTTACATATTTCCATACAAACTTTCATCCCCTATTTTTATTTTACCCCCTAAACGGTAAAATTTTGAATGCCATATTTATTTATAACTAATCAACAGCCTACAAAATAAGTTTCAAGCTTCTAGCTTCAAAAATGACGAGACATACAAACTTTCATCCCCTATTACAACCCTTTTTTCGCATTATAAAGCAGCCTATGTCCTTTCCAGGCTCTAGACTATCTCTGTACCAAATTTCATTTAAATCGGTTGAGTAGCTCAGGCGTGAAAGCGTAACAGAAATACAGAGTTACTTTTGCATTTATAATATTAGTATAGATTTAATATTTAGTACAGACGTCAAAAACTAGTATAAAACCTGAAGTCTCTCCACTAACTAAAGTGGAAAAGGCTCTCCACTTCTGACTCTTACATTTATAGGCTTCGGCAATGTTAATTTACGATTATGCTAAATTACATTATTACGATTATTTTAACATTTGGCATACATTTGGTTTTATGCCATTGAACAAGAGAGTGAACTCAAGATTGATAGAAATTTTTTCAGATTATGGAGAGAGTAGTGAATTTGGTCATTCACCTGTTTTCAGTTTTGTTGGTAGTTTGTTCAGGTTATATATATATATATATATATATATATATATATATATATATATATATATATATATATATATATATATATATATATATAACTTCATCAACATAATCTCTTTCCTACAAAATAAATATTTGCTAGATATAAACGACTTCGATTTCTGTCTTTTTCAAGTAAAGCCACAGAGATGCCAGTATAGGGGTCATTCTACCTGTGCCATTATCCTACTCAGAATTTTTCCATATTTTCTATTTTATTTGATTTCCGCAATTATGTAAACTCTAACCTTTAAACTAAAGTTGATTAAAACGAATTTTATATTGCGTCGCCTAGCATGAGTTATACAATTAGTCTCCAGTCAGGAGCATGTCGGTGACGCGTAACCATAAATCCCCTCCCCCAAAAGTCTCTAAATGAGGCTAAAGGAGTTTTCATTAAAAATATAAATAAATAAAGCTCACCTATAGTTTGTGCTAAGGAACGGGATCAAACAGTTTAACATCCGACAGGAGTTATAATTGATTGTATAAAAATTATCCAATCCACTGAGGATAGTTCGCTCTCTGATTGTTTAATTAAATTATTTTGTTTTTATATTTATTAATGGCTGTATAAATGTTTCAGGCAAATGACTCTCCAAACATGAGCTCCACCGCCTGAGAGCACACAGTCCGGCCGAGCCAAGGAAGCAGAAGCAATCACCAGAAGGGCGAGCCTGTAGCAGAACCGCAAACGTTTGATGTGCGGCCCAAAAGTGGAAGTAGTTGGCTCTGTAGACCTGTAGAGTATAAATACAACTTGTAGCGGGAGGTCTCGAGGAGGCAAAGGAACAAGGTCATTAAGGTTGTAGCGGCTAAATATTCATGGCAGGTTATGTCGGAGTCTCAAAGCCTCTCCATCTCGCTCTGCCATTTACATGTCAAAAGGGAGCCAGCTCTGAGTATATATCATAATGGATAGAGTGCGCCATCAGCCTGATTGCCGGTGGTTCCCATCTCCATACTCTACTCCCTCGCATTGATCGCCATGCCCCAAGTTTATCCTTTCAGGAGCCCAGAGCATTTCCAATAGCGCTTATCTTATATCGTTAATGAACATGCAGGGCCATAGAAGCCTTTCGATGGTCTCTCACCCAATTATGCACCTTTAATAGTTTTCGTAACTGCTTAGAACATTCAAAAGTGAGGAAACTTTAGCGACCCTTTAGATCGAATTTAACGAAATATTTTGTTAATTTAGAACGTATAAAGTACTTATACTCCAATTTATAGAAAGATAACCAACGAGAAGACAAGATACCAATATTTCGGATTTTTTAGGAAAAATAATTCGTAAATAAAAAAGGGAAAAGTCCATAATTTTGACACAATATTTAATACAAACATTAGCTTTTATCAGAAGAAGAAAATCTTCCGAGGGGAGGTCAAAAGAAAATCTCTTTAATAAGAACTATCAACTGTCAACCCTTTACCCCATTACAAGCCCAGAAGAAGACCTGCAGATAGTGTCAAATCATTAGCTTTAAAATAAATAGTTTTCGTTAAGACCGTGGAAAAATTTCAACGAAAAGCCCTTAAACCGAACTAAGTTTCGAGACTTAAGGGCTTTACGTTGGAATTTTTCCACGGTCTTAACATTTATGTGAGGTCTCTTTTTACTTTTTAATATTTATAAATAGTTTTCCTCATGAAAGAGATTTTTTTCTGACTTCCATCCGAACCATTTTCTTTCACATAAATACAAGATCAACTAATATTATTCAACATATAGTTTATAGTATGTAAGAGAGTAGTTTCTAATTTAGATGTCCATAGTCAATAAGTTATAATGATAATCAATAGTCCATAAGTGACCTAGTTAGTTCATAAGAAATGTCTCTTTTATATCTCTTGTATACCCATATTATATCTCTTCAATATCTCAATAAACTTATACATTTCTTACAATTCGTCCACCGTATGATAACTATATGATTATTATTACACATCATATAAAGGCAAGGTTTAACAATTATTATTTTTTCTATTAGAAGATCATTTAGAGATCCTCTGTCTTTTATGGATATAATGAAGTCAACCAATACTAATCAAGATTGGTTTTTGTTGTAGCCAAAAAGTGGTAGAAACTGTTGTTACAGATATAATTGAATAACGAGTTAAGCAAATCATGTGCATCAAGTTGACCAGAAAGAAATAAGGTACCTATTAAAACCGTGTCATTCCAAACGATCATCAAGTTTATTTCCAAAAATAATGCTTAGCATTGATCATTTGTAACGATTACATTAATTACCGTTTTCGAACAGTCCTCAAAACCAATTATTGCAAGAAAAAAAATAATTGTACCATTTCATTAAATCTTTAAATATTAAAATCTATGTTAGACAAGAATTGGTTGACTGTAACTTCTAATGTAAGGATGAAATAGTTGGGGGTGCAGTTAATAAAAACACCTTAATAAGTTTATACTTATTTATTGTGTGCCGACGTTTCGGCCTACAATGTAGGCCATCTTCAGGGTTATGCGAGAGAAACAAACAGAACTAAATATAAAAACGTTGCAGTAACAAGAATATTCTGCATTCATAGCCCTGAAGATGGCCTACATTGTAGGCCGAAACGTCGGCACTTAATAAACTTATTAAGGTGTTTTTATTAACTGCACCCCCAACTATTTCTTCCTTACATTAGAATCTATGATTCCATTGTATTTCTGAAAAAAATATTCTGCTTTTGAAGTTGTTTGTTCATTTTATTTCACTACATGCTGCAATGCCTAATCGGACAATGTTGATATCCAAAATGTTGCCTTTCTAGGTATAGATAATGGTATAGGGATCTTTAACCTGACAAAGGCTTGGGGCTGTCATTTTACATCACATCCAATATACGGCATAACCAACGATTTATTACTCCCTTTAAAATCCAAGGCTCGACAGCCTGTCAGCGAACCCGCAACCTTGGGCGTAGTAGGTAGTTATGCCATCCATTACAGCACAGGTTGCTCCTTACAAATTGAGGGAAAGGGGTAATTAATCTCTTTAAATTAATAAAACTCTTAGTAAAAAGTTTATATATAATAAAGAGTTAAGTTCTACTTCCAACAAGATACAGTCCCAGAGTTCTAATACAGACTATACGAGTATTAAAATTGGACTTAATTGAGACGATGAACTACTTTTCAGGAAAATCTAAAATTGATTTTTTACAGTTGTTTTTCTCTTATACACTTTTGTCGAAATGAATATTGCCATAATTATAAATAAAGTTTCTGTAAATATATTTCAAAGTTCCAATACACCTACTCGATCTTTTTTTTTACTACTCCACCCCTAAACTTCAGCTGACTAACACTGGCCAATAAAGAAATTCTCCAGAAACGGTGACAGTGACCCAAGGGGACCGTCAGTGGAAGAGGGCCCGCCAAAAGCTATTATCGCTGAAGACCCGAACCGCCCCCAGGACAATGCAGGGAATGTGTCACCTATAGCAGGGAGGATAACAACGTGAGGGGAGGAAATTGTTTTTTATATCAGGAAAAGGAACAGGAGAAGAAGAAGGAGGTGTGACTGGATATAATAAGGCTATCCTCCGAGGCTATAGTTCATACCCGATATATTTCTTCTTCTTCCCTCCCTCCCTTCAATCCAGCCTAAGGGACGTGGACGGAATCCGATTTATTTTATTGGCCTCTCCCCCAACATACATGTCCCTCTCGTATTTATTTTAGACCCTTTACTTTCTTTATCGATGTATTCCGTATGAGTATACATTTTGTTTTTTCCAGCATACGGATATAATAGATTATTTCCTTTTTGTCACTATGACTTTATGATACTAATACAAGTGAATGAATAATGATAAGTCATGATGTGAGATATAGGCAACTGGAAAAATTACCCATTTTTAGTTGTAATTTAACCAATAACAAATATAACATAGGAAGTTATTAACTACAAGAGGTAAATAGGTTTGAAACTAGTGGGTTTGGGCCAAACCAGCAACAATTGGACATTGAGGTCATTATGGATGACTTAATTCTTAACAATGTAAGGAGCATTGAGGGTTTTAAGAAGGATTTTAGAATGTAAGGATTGGATTAAATTAGTGTGGATATTAATGTTTTTTTTGTATGTTGCAGAAATTGGTCAAGTAGTTTATAGTATACCCTCATACAATTTAACCTTCATAATTACCTTACTGTACATCTTTATAATTTTTTTTGCCTGTATTTACCTTCTTTTGGTTTATTTATATTTAAAATGTTTTAATATAGTTGTACCATTTTCTTATATTGTCTGTATTTTGCATAGAGCCATGAAGAAGACGTACAACTACAACGTAGGTCGAAACGTTGGCTATCATGAAAGATTTTCTCAAATTACACGAGAAATTCATTCAGTGACCTCTACCCGGACCAATTTCTTCAACATACATTATCAAGGTCAACAATTATCATTCAATATAATGTTTTTTTTCTTTTAATTGTTTTACATAATCCAATAGTGAGCAGAAATAAACTACCATATTTTAATTACTTATTCCAGACGAGTTGTAGATGATTTTGGTAAATTCGTAAGTGGGAATACATTTGAACACGTCGAGAGGATTAATTGGGGTCTTTGGTTATTAGACTAATAATTCAAGCGGAAATAAAGACAGGAAAAATTGGTTGTTTTTCGGTATCGACATTACTAATCTCACACCTTTTGTCCAAAAATTTAAAAATTTGTAATAAAACTATCATTCTTTCCTACGGTTCTTTATGGATGTAAAACTTCTCAGGGGTAGACTGAAGTATTAAGATTAACGTAACGGAATTCGGAGACGGAAGTATGTTTAAAAAACCTTATTATTATTCAAAATGAATAGGAAAGTCCCAAGGATAGTTTTCAAATATACAAAAAGCAATATCTATTATTATTTTCCATTTCTATCATTTATTTTAAAAACCGGTTAGTTGTTCAAGCATACAATAACATTAAAAAAATGAAATCCTTCTTTTTTCTCCACATACCTCATCTCCTAAAAAAAAAAAAAATATAGTTAACAGTATATTTAGTCATATTAAATAGTTTTATAAAAGCTTAAATATTTATACCAAATATAAAGTAATGCATGAGAGGAAAATAGTTGACTGGATGATAAAATGGAGAACGGAGATAGTTGGGGGGTGCAGTCAAAAAAACACCAAATAAGTACTAGACTTATATTTAGTTAGTGCCTACGTTTCGACCTACAATGTAGGATATCTTCAGGGCTATGAGAGAGAAATAAACAGAACAAAAAATATATATTAATTTCTTTCTACATATTCTTGTATTATTATGTTTCATACATTTTAGTTATGTAACCTCTAGAAGTCCATTATCATACATTTTATATCTTTAATTTATTAGTTTTTTCTAAATTCCTTCATGTTCCAACCTTTTTTTATATGTTAATCTTCTCATTTTGTATCTTTCGGTTTACCTCCTCATTTCTATTCCCATTTATATTATATTTACTTTTTTATCCTTTCTGTACATTTCGTTCTGTATTTTATTTTATATTCCTTATCTTTAATTATTATATCTGTCACTATTTTAATTTCTGTTCATTATCTTTAATTTTATTATTTCTGTCAATCTTTTATTTTATTATATATATTCTGTCACTATTTTAATATTCGTTATCTTTAATTTTCATATCTGTCACTATTTTAATTTTCTACATTACATGTCACTATATTCTTGTTACTGTAACGTTTTTATATATATTTTTTGTTCTGTTTCTGTCTCATAGCCCTGAAGATGACCTACATTGTAGGTCGAAACGTCGGCACTAACTAAATATAAGTCTAGTACTTATTTGGTGTTTTTTTTTACTGCACCCCCAACTATCTCCGTTCTCCATAAAGTAATGTAGTATATATAAACGATGCATATACTACTCATACATAAATCACAAAAAATAAGACGGTAAGAAAAACAAACCATAAAACAGGGTGGGTGTTCTGCCAGGACGAGGTCCAAGAGAGAACTATTTATTCACTATTTAGTAGTAGGAGAACATGATCCTGCAGAAGTCCGTCTATGACCAACTCTAGTCCAACCTTCAGCAAAACTAACACACTAATGTTTTCTAGGTTTGTTTATTCGGTTCAAGGAACTAAGTTCCATAGATCCTTTTCTATTTTTAAAATATAATATTCTTTATTGAATCACAATATACCCAATTTACCTTTACTATTTTTTAGGTATATATGAATCAAAATAAACAATAAAAATATATTTTAAAATATTTAAATAATCAATAAGAACAATAAATAATATATATATATATATATATATATATATATATATATATATATATATATATAAGCACGAACGAAAAATACCTTCTTACATGAACTCACAACTGAAATTCTACACAAAAACTTACGAATACGTTGAAATTGGTTTGGCGTTTTAAAAGAATGCCAATGAGTATTTCCTTCAAGTTAAAGGTTCTCTCTGTTTTTAATAAGTCTCAAAACAAATCGATGGCATTTTTTAAGCTAAAGCGTTATCATAAAAAATGTGCTAAGAGAAAGTTTCTAGTAACGAGCCTATCAATTATTACCTTCATGGAACCTACCCTTCTTGGGAAGTAGTTGCACAGGCTTTTTTATTTCACCCCACGTTTTTATTTATTAGTCTTTTGTTGTAGTTTTCTTTGAATCATTTTCAAGAAGAATAGATGCGCATGTGGAAAATAACGATGATTATATACTTAGACATTAGCGTAGAGACATATCGTCATACAGTTCTTTTATTTTTAGCAGAACCGCCATTACATTTTTAAATATCAGAATAGGTTAGTTCCGATTTTGCATTACAAATCTTGAATGAGTGCTCGGTAATTGCATTACCGTAATACATTAATATTAATTGTTTTATTAGCTATTAGTTGTATCGCTAATCGCTTAAAAATCGGTGTTTTTCGGTGGTTAGTTATAACCGTGGAAGTAATGGGTAAATATCTTTTTATCACTCATTAAAACTGTATCAACATAGCTTCAGAGCTTGTCTGCCAGACGGCGCTTGTGGCTTAATGCTATTCTAAGGTCTCTAATAGTTTGTCCGTTTTTACTGAAAGCGTAGGTTTTTTACTTATGTCACTTAAGAAGTACTAGTGCGATATATTAGAAATATGTTTATTCTTTGTTATTCTAAAACATTTGGAATAATATTATTATTGTTGTTATTGAATTACTTAGATATTTACAATAACCTTGGAGGAGGTAAGAGAGAGCTATAATGGAGCTTAAGGAGGGGAGAGGGAGAGAAGACAGGACACAAGACGAATGAGGCCGCCCTTAGGCTAATATCATCAAATGCAAATCTGAGATCGATAGGGCCAGATCAGGAGCAATGATAGCTCGGAGGAGCTAAATAGTTTATCGCTAAGCGCCGATTTGTCTATGAGCTGTAGCTTCCGCTTTCGATCCATCAATCCATCATCAGGAGTATCCTCAACTCTTCCCTAATTGTCTTCTCCGCTATCTAGCCCTCCTGATAACGGGGTTCGGGTTCATTTAAAGCGTCCTTTAATATGAGCTAAATGGTCCGAGGATTACATGGCTCTGCCTCTTATCTTGCCCGCTGATGTTCTTTCCTAAGTCACGTGTATCTGCCATGTCTGTAATAAATTATCTTCAGGAAATATATTGCCCTATCTTAATATTTAAATATGAAACATAATTCCAACTATATGATGATGAAACGTAGCTGCTAACATTGAAATATGAACTTTGTCTTTAGATATTTTTAAATATGATACTGCACAGAATGTTCAGACCGCTCAACAAAGAATATTCAATTCGTTCTCAACAAAGACGAATGTGGAGCACGGATCATTATCGAGTATAATTAAAACCATAAAGGTATATTGCAATATGAGCAAGCCCTTACTATAGGGTATGTACAAAGAGAGGCGATATCTAAAATAAAAATCCCTCGTTAAAATACATTGTAATCTGTAGAAATTAGAAGCTGGGTAGGTGAGTGTGTAGAGTGCTTAGTTGCTGTGCAGAAGGTTTTAGATTAATAGCCGTAGATTAACTCTGTGGGATCTAGGCCCCCTAAACCTCACACAACTCCTAAAAGGTAGGTACGCCTTTTGGAGGAATAACCTGGTGGTTGAATGTAATCTAGCACATCTGTTGAATTATAAACCGTACAGTCTCCAGTACAGAATCTGAGGCCCTTTTAGTCGTAGAGATTTTTTTTCCATTTTTAATGGAAGTGGGACTCCATTTTGTATCAGAACAAGTTCAACTATTGTTAATTAATTTTTTTATTTTTAATCTTTGTGAATAGTCTGTTGTTTGCCCTACTGCAGGATAGGAAGTTCAACTGAAATAAAGACGGAGGCCATTACAGTCGACTCCATAACCAGGAGTTCTACATGCACATTAAAACGAAGAAGTCAGACCAAAGAATGGAAACAAGCAGAATGATCAAGTGGGTATTCGCGAACCTTAAAAAAAACTGAAAAAAAGTTGATGAGGACTCTCAAATGGCATTGAAAGACGTTCTTCACTTGCAAAAAACCTCAGAGTTCTCAGGGCTTTCAAACTAGACTAAAATGAAATAAAGGTGCAATTGGACTGAGGAAAGAAAGCAAAAACACGGGGAACGAATAAAAGAGATATGGGAGAGAATAAAAGCACGAAGAAACAAATGTAGTCCATAGTGGTTCAATCGTAAAAAAAAGTATAACCAGTTCTTCTAAATTATAATTGGAGTTAAATCGAAAATATCCATATTTAATTAATTATAATGCAATTGGGAAAACCACAATGCAAAGCCTTATGTTTCAAAAAATACACCTACTTACCAGTCGACGTTTCGCCTATTCAGGCATTATCAAGACACCAAAATCAAAAAGGGGGTTATGTGAATCGCATCTCGAAGAAAAAAGTGCAATACATCCCAACGATCAACAGCCCAAACAGGCTCCAAACATGAGACAGCACCCTACCACCAAGACGTTCAACATACAACATACAAGGCAGTTGTATGTTGAACGTCTTGGTGGTAGGGTGCTGTCTCATGTTTGGAGCCTGTTTGGGATGTTGATCGTTGGGATGTATTGCACTTTTTTCTTCGAGATGCGATTCACATAACCCCTTTTTGATTTTGGTGTCTTGATAATGCCTGAATAGGCGAAACGTCGACTGGTAAGTAGGTGTATTTTTTGAAACATAAGGCTTTGCATTGTGGTTTTCCCAATTGCATTATAATAAATAATAGTGTTTCTTTTTGAGTTTTTGGCTCTATTTTAGCATATTTAATTAATATATTGTAAAACAATAAAAATAAAAATAAAAATAAAAAATGGATCAATATGCTACTATTGAGAAAGAAAATACACACAGCGTCCAGATGATTATGGGCCATACGGGCGGTCGAGGAAGACACCCTGTGATCAGAAGCGGTGTCATATTGGGGATGTAACAGTAGACTGCTCAATGGCTAAGTTCAATAGGAGCCCCTGAACACAACGAAAAGCCTTAATTGTACAATTACGGTTAGTTAGCCGGGAAATTAATATCCTGAAGCTATCCTTCGCTGGCCGTGCGTGAAATCCTCTCCGCCGGGGATTAGAATTAGACAGCATTTACCAGTGTTACCGCCTCCTCTGTTCGGTTGGCAACACTGCTCCTTTGTCCTTCAACTTTAACCCTATTATTGATTTCCTGTATTATAAAGCACTCTCAAGGTGGAAAATATTAACAAATATTATTCAACTCGATATATACGTCAATATTATTTGACCTAATATTATATTAATGAAGGCATCGATGCAAGAACTTTTTGTATGAACCGAATGCATAAGACGCTAATTAATTCCACCATCTGACTTTAAATAAATCAGAAAATCTATTTTTTTAAAAGACAAGGGTAGTTTTCCTTCAATAAATGTCAAAAACCAGGTGTTTCTTGTACTAGTTATGGACTTACTTGGTCTTAGTGGGTTATAAAAGCTCATGATTCAACATTTCTCATATTCAAACTTTCAGATTGGAGAGAAATTATTGAAAAAGGAAAATAATAAATTTGGCGCTCACTCTCTTAGACGCAACAGTTCTGCGGAACCCGGACCTCTTGCAAGGCTCCTACAATTTCCTCTCCCAAATTTTCTTAAATCATCCTCCAAGACATCCACCCACCAACATCTGTCGCTTTTCCATTTTCTTCATGGAGCATCATTTTAGACAGCCTGTAGGGCTCCTTACTAAATAACCCAACCGTCTTAGTCTGCTCTTCATTATATCACATAAGATCATCATCAATATCAGTGCTCTTCTTTTACGGATCCCAAGATCTTTCTCAGGACTCTTCTCTCTCAAGCCAGAATAGAGCTCTTCTGTTTTCTTTGTCCAGAGTCCACATCTCACTGCCATACATTACTACATTTTATATAACGAACGATAGCTTTCTTGGAAGACTTTTGTATCATAAGTATATAATTTGTACTATGATTTTATAAAATATGATTTTTATGATATTAGTTTAGATGAACCCCAGAGATACATTAAAAGTCGACAAAATGTCAGTGCCATCGACATGTAACGATGATCGATAAAGGACTTATTTTTTTTTTTGACATTCAGTAATTCACCACCGTAAATAACTGTGAGGAGGAACATTGCTGGCTAAACATCAAGTCGCAGTAAATCTTGCGAGGATGTGATGAGAGTGCAGAAAATAGACAAGGATAAAGAGAACCGGCTATGATTGCTATCTGCACCATATCTCCATGACAATGGCGGCCACCATACCCGGATCATCCGGACTCAGCAAGGAGGGGGGATGTGTCGTATAATGCAGGGATTTAATCCCAACAACCAGCCCTTGAATAATTCGGCAGTTATCCTCCGGAGTTATAGGGCGAGGCGCGAAACTCCCAATCTTCTTCTTTTATTTACTCTCTCTCTCTCTCTCTCTCTCTCTCTCTCTCTCTCTCTCTCTCTCTCTCTCTCTCTCTCTCTCTCTCTCTCTCTCTCACTCTCTCTCTCTCTCTCTCTCTCTCTCTCTCTCTCACTCACACTCTCTCTCTCTCTCTCTCTCTCCCCTCTCTCTCTCTCGCTCCTTTCGGCTTTATGTATATAAATATATTTCTCGACGGCATGCGAAGAAAAGAATGCAAATGGATGCCCCTTCTGTTTGAATAAAAACTCTGCTCAATGAGGTTATAAATAATAGCTATAAATCTAAAGGCGGTAACGACTTTCCCGTTTTCACATGGATAAAGAAAACTTAACATTCCCTCCCATTTTTCCGGGGTTTTTTCTCCCTCTTCTTGTTCGTTGTCAGACCATTAATATGTCTGCATAACCGTTGTTTGTTGTTTTATTTCACTTGTAGGTACCTGTAGGACCTACTGTAAAAACAAAACTTTTTTAATAGTATTAAATAATCAAACAAAATTAAGCTGAAAAAATTGAGGATTTTCTAATGGTTGTTGGATTGTTCGAGTATTTGCTTACCGAAATTTCCGACCTCTATGCACGTTTATTACAAGCATCTGTTTCAAGGAAAATTTGAGATAGAAAAATATCGTAAAATTTCTATTCAGCTTCATCTCACCAAACAAGTCGTTGTAGTATTAAAATTATTAATTAATACATTTTATTGAAAAAAAAAAACACGACTAAAAATACAAAAATGAAGTGTTACTATAAACTCTTAATGGGCAGTTGAGAAGGCAAGGAAATTTTCGAATTGAAGGAATTTTTCAACAGAAGCAATTCGTATACGAGAAAAGGTTCATCAGTAATTTCGTCTTCGTTGAAAGAACGGCTTTGAGTTTTTCTGGAATTACACATACATATTTAATATATATTTAAATACACACACATTTATATATACATACACATATTTTTTTCATTATCTCATTTACTTGATTTATGGTTTTGTTTAACGTCACTTTATGCTGCTATGGCTGATCGGATGATTCTACAGTATGAGCTCTAAATTTTTCCTACCAAGTTTAATTAAGATAGCGAATTATAAATATTACCTGGCATACAGGCTAGGCACTCCCGTTCGAGGTCCCTTCTGAAGGAGGGCATAACCAAGGATCTTTCATCTTCTTTAAAATTATATATCCCTTAAAAATTAGTTGAGCTCGGTAATGAACGAATTCCTAACCAGTTAATAAGCGTTTTGCCGAATAGTAGACGTCTGAGTGGTAGACCTAGGCGTAGGCGTCATGATCGCGTCAAGAGTCATCTTGGGGATTTGATTTGGGTAGTTCCCCGAGGAAGGAAGTTCGTAAGCTGAGATTGATGGTATCGGCATCGAGCCTTTGGGTTCACTAAGCTTTATTATTATTATACCTTTAAAAATCCTAGGACCACCTGGCGGAATATGAACCCGCGATCTTGACGTTGGTAGGTTTTGTGCTAACCACTAGACCACAGGTTCCTTTTCCCTACTACAAAATCACAAATTTTTTTATTTCTTCGTGACCATCCTTATATATGTATATTGTTCTTCCATATTACTCAAAAAACCAAAAGTTTTTTCTATTGGGTCTTACGTTATAATACGTAAAATATGAGTATAGTGAGTATTCCTTGAATGTTACTCTAGCCAATACATTGAAGATTTTATAATAGCCTCGTATCGATTACATCTTACTATTTACCACCTTCCAGATCACATATGTGACGCTAAAAAATTGAAGCTTATTCCGGCACTGGGCACACCACAAGCAATGACCCGGGATTAAAATCGCTGCTCACAAGCTGTTGTGATGTGCGCGCTCTAGCGTACAGCTCGACCACATGTCGGGAGGAAGCACGCACAGATTGTTGCCAGTGGATGACAAATGATGAACCGCCTTATGGACTGCGATATAAAGATGCAAATGTAGCCTAAGTGACCCCTGGATTTTACATTACACGGCAGATGTCCGAATGGTAAACACTCGAGCTCTCGCTCGATAAACAGCAATCTCCATGACAAAGTGATATGGATATCTCTAGCGAGAGGAACAGCCCTAGAGCACTCTAGCCTAGGCCACCCTCTGGTCCTCTTTGTGTAGCGTATCCGATAATAGGGCCTCTCACCAGCAAGCTCTACGACGATTATTCTATTATAGAGTCGATTCTGTAGAACATTAACGCCCGAATCTTAATTTATTTATTTGTTAAATGTTTTTGGACAACGGTTTTGCAGGGGAGGTGATTTGTCTTGGATCGAGCTCAACCGCCAGATTTAGCCTCTATTTTGGGTACCAATTTTATAGAGGCTAGACGAACCTCAGGTCCTAGATCCCATAGGATCCATCTCCGACCGCAAAAATTTAAATAAAAGTCTGCCAGTGAACCCACTAACTTCGACACGGAACTGAGTGCTCTAGGGCTGAACCATTACACTAAACTAAAATAAAAAACAAAACATACCTATAATTCGTCCATCCAGGCATCTTCAGTACACAAAGAGAATAATGAGAAAGGAAAAATAACAACAAATAAACCATTTCCTAACCTCAAAATGCAGAAGACGCTAACCAGAGGAAACATCTCATCACCTCCAAGGCATAAATGCAACCACTGAATCATAAGGAATATATGATGACCAGCTGGAAAAGATTAAATAAAAACAGCCGATAAACACTAAAAATACACTGACAAACCTTCAAAACGTAGGTAGAAAACAACAACAAATAAACAACACATCATAATAGGCGTCACTAAGATTCATTGGATATAAGGCCTTTCGACAATATATAGTAGAATTGAAGAGGAAAAGCTCCAAAGAAACGTAAAATACATTTCTTAAATTATATCCTTCCAAATTCATGATTCGATCGTAATGTTAATAAGTAAAGAAACATTGATAGAAAATATGTATTGCAGTGCTAAAATTTGATGAAATTTTTTGAATGAATGCGTTTTTGGAGACAAAGTTTGAGAAGTTGCTTAGATACAAAGAAAATTTAAAGAAGCATGGTTAGATCATAAAAAATTAACTTATCGGAAATTATTTATTTAATATATTCTTGGGCAAACGAATATTTAACCACAAAGTTTCCCCATAAACATTTAACTTAGTATACATTTGTCCCTTACTATCATATACTGTTTATCAATGATCACTATAGCAATTGAAAAGTTAATGGCAATTTAATTTTATTATACAATTATTTTTTAACCAGTGAAAGTAACTAAGAGCTAAAAAGATCCGAAAATTTTAATTTCTTATGATTAAAAAAAAGAGTATATCTCCTGAAAAAGTTTTTTATTAATTCTTATTATAAAATAGTTATTGTTCTTATACAATTTTTTTTTTAAATTATGATTCTCTTATAAAACCAACATCCTACCAACACTTCTTTACAGATCTGAAACATGGCCGCTAACGCTGAGCGACAAGTCTTAAGATATTCAAAAATAAGAATATTTGCAGAATATTCGGTCCAAAAAAGAATGAGACCAGAGGAGAATTTAGGAGATTACACAATACGCAATTGCGAAGTATGCGCCCGGTTAATATTATTCAAGTGATAGCTTCGTGAAGATCTAGATGGGCTTGTAAAGTTGTTGGATTGAGTAACGAATCCTAAAATGTTAAGAAGCGCTGTGGCGACGGGTAAACGTCTGAAGGGTAGACCGAGAAGTAGATGGGAGGATATTGTTAAGAGTGATCTGAAGGGTTTGGGTTTGGGTAGTGGTCCGTGGACAGAGGTTTGTAAGCAGAGATTGGTGGTATCGAGCCTTCGGGTTCGCTAAGCCTTTTTATTTATTTATTATTATTCTCAATCTTTTTGCCGAGCATTGGTTTTAATTGATTTTAAATTTTAAATAAAGAAAATATTCGGTAAGCTAATAGAATAAGCAAAACCAACATTTAAATTGTAGGACTAAATCGATTTACTTTTTTCACCTTCCTAATGATTGTTGATTATTCGGTAACTGTTTATAAGCAACATATTCAGCTAATTACCTGTTAACTCTAAATTAGGATTTGATGTGTGTATATAGTTAATTGCAATTATTATCAAATGCTAATCTGGTCCAGCGGTCTCCTCTAACTAATTAGCCATGTGCTGTTTGATTATAAAACCACAATTAGGTATAAGATATTATGCTTAGATTTCCCCTGTTAATTAATTAAATTACCTGTTTAGAATTGTCACATATTCATAGAATACTAATTCAATCAAACATCAGCCAATTCCAGGAATGTTATTTACAAATAAAGACAGTTTTATCGTTATTTATTGTCAAAAAAAAGAAAGAAAATTTGGATGACTTAAATTTACTTGTATTTATCTTTTTTAATACTCTTATTCTTATTATATCAAAATGTTATTGTAATAATAAGTAAAAAGCAGAAATATAAGTACGAAGCTAAAATTAGAAAATTGTGCAATAGTTTATCTACAGAAAGGCAAACAAAAATATGCAGGAAATATGGAAATAGTAGAGCAGCTCAAGGAATTTGACTGTTATAAATATGTCGGCGTATATAAGCTCTTGAAATTTAAAGATTACACACGTGAAATGTTTGCGAAGTAAATCGAAAAGCGCGTTAAATTTATCCAGAAATCAACGAGTAACACGTGGTTAATGCTTGTATAAGCGTACCCATTTAGAGCATTGAAGAGGACGGACACTAGCTTAGACGGTCACTTGCTGGACCGTACAGTAAGAGTTATTATGACTGCAGCTAGAAAAAGCCATCTTTTATTAGCCATTATAAAAATTTTGAACCTAGAAACTTTTTTGTTTTTAATTGATGTCATTATTCTCCCAAAACTTCAAGATCAAACATGATACATCTAAAAATATAGCTTTATTAAAAAAAAATATGGAATATCAGATATGTCTTTCCTGAATTAAAATCCTTCACCCAATACAATTGCCACCTAAGACACCATACAAAAGTCAAAATTTGAGTTCTTTTTTTTTGTTGTTCTTTAATCTGCTAAAAAGAGATGTACAATACACAATGTGCCAATTGCCATTTACATAACTTTTTAAATAATTATTTTTATTGTTATTATTATGTCTTTGTTGTTTTTAAAGAGCTATATGTGAAATTAAAATATCTATAAAAAAATATTACGATTTTGTTGTAGCAACGTTAACCGTCTTTGGAGCATTTTTATTTTGTGTTTGTTTTATTTTTATATAACAAGAAAAAAGACAGTTCAAGGAAACAGCGCGGGAAAAAATATATAAACAGAGCCATATTGAAGGAATAATGTTAGAGAGAGGAACGAAAGGAGTATTAGAAGAGAGGAAGCATTATTCAAATGGGAAAACTACTGAGGCGGCCCTTTATGCCCTACTAAAGCGCCCTCTATATTCAGAAAGGGCAATGAACATTGTTAAACACTTGCCAGTTTACTTTGGTGTATAAAGATAAAGATAAACATTTATTATCTAATGTTGCCTTCGCCAACGGAGAGTCTTTTTCTCGGACCTTTATGGCAGATGTGAACGTAGCCTGTTGCAGTTGGAAATAGTTAACTTATACATATGTATATCCATGTCCTACATACACAATTACATTTTTAAATGTTCTCTATCGAAAGTTAACTTTACAATGAGATTGTATTTAGATCTTATGGTAAGAGATATTGTTTACATGTTGAATAATATCAGTTGACCTTGTACATATGAGGAATATAATGGTCCGGGTGACGGTCAAGAAAATTATCTTATATAGAGAGAACTGCTTATTGGTAAGCCATATTTTGGACCCACATTGCAGACCATCTTCAGAACTAGTAGGATCGGTGGGGGTTGACACTAGACTTCTTGTGTTTAGCCCTGAAGAAGACATTCAATGTGGGTCGAAACGTTTGCTTAGCAATAAACAGTTCTCTCCATATAAGAAAATTTTCTTGACCTCCACTCGGACCATTTTCTTCCTTTAAAATATCGTTTAGGTGAATATATAGAAATTTCAACATTACAGCGAACCAATTCCAATTTATAAAACTGTTACATTGATTGTACTACTCGTCGTTCAAAATTCAATCAATTATTTGTCTCGAAATTACTTATCATTAACATGTGATATAGAGTTGAATTGATATTAAGAGAGGTGTTAAACAGGGAGATCCTCTTTCCCCACTTATATCAATATGGTATTAGAAGTAGTCAGGAGGTCGATCCGGACAAGGCCTGGAGGATGTATGAACCACAGACTGACAGCATCTAGCGTTTGCAGATGACATTGTGATCACCGAGAACACTCAGTGCATTATTTAGCATTGTATTGTCTCGAAAGAGTACAGAAGTTTAAGAATTTAGGGACGGTTATCACTGAAGATAATAAGAATAAATTAAGGCAAGGATAACCGCTGGCAATCGATGATACTGGTCTCTAATGAAAATATTTCGAAACCGAAATATATCCAGAGCTCTCAAAATAAGAGTGTATCGTACAGACCTTCAACCGGTTGTAATGTATGGAAGTGAGTTGGACGCTGACACGCTACGAAGAAAGGCTATTAAACATGTGGGAAAGAAAAATCCTCAGAAAGACCTTTGGCCTTACAAAAGCTGGAGATCGCTGGTGGATGAACATAAACGAGGAACTTAGAAATCTATATGGTACACCAGATATTGTTGCCACGATTTAGAGTGCCAGTATAAGATGGCTGGGGCACGTACAAAGAATGGAAAGAAGTAGATTACTAAAAATGATGATGGAGGGACACTCTGGCGGAAGGAGGAGCAGAGGGGAGACCTACACTTCGTTGGCTGCAGGATGTCGAGGAGGACCTTCGGACGTTGGGTGTCGGCAGATGGAGGACAGCAGAAGACAGGTCGGAGTGGAGGAGGATCACTGAAGAGATCAAGGTCCTGCAAGGAACATAGCGCCATTAGAAAGATAGATTTCTATTGTCCCAACCATTAAACAAATTCGAATTTATAAAACTATCCGGCTGCACTGTATATTATATAAGTATGCTAAATCATCGTTAATATTGAGTAATCGTTCGGTTCAAAAACAAACAAAAAGTCCACTTGAATATACAAGATTCCGCGTAATTGCGGAATATTCAATAAGCTAATATAATTAAAATGATAGTATTGCGAATGCTGAAGTGTTTAAAAAAGTTAGGTATATTAACGAACGAATTCCTTGGACATTAATAAGCGCTGAGAGGGCGATAAGGGTCATCTTACGGGTTTGAGTTTGTGCCGTAATCTGAGGACGGAAGTTTGTAAATATCGAATGAAGTTTTTAATATCGGCATTGAGCCTTCGGGTTCTCTGACCTTTTATTATTTATTTTATAATCAAGATGAATGGTAAAAATGGTTCTGAAAAATACTTCAGATTTTCAATGTCCTCCCCATATTATATAGTACAATATATTAGTAGCACTTACGGTGTACATATTACTAAAACAATATATATGTATAGCATACATCTTTATTGTATATAAATTTATGTAATCAAACATGGTTCTACGTGAAGAGAGTTGTAAATAAATAAGTACCTTCATCTCTTAAAAAAAAAAAAAACAAGTGCCGGTAAGATAAAAAGCAGGTACGCTGGGATCCTTGATAGTCCTCCCCGAAGACTAATCCCAGTTTAACTACAGACGTCAACAGATGTCTAAAGTCCTGAACGGACGGAGGGAACAAAAAACCAAATCAGAGGGGAGTACAGATAAAGGCTTGTTTTTAGCCTTGGATAATTAGGATGCTCGGATCCGGGGGAGGGTTTTTTTTTTATATTAAAGTTTACCCTTTTTGCTTCCTATCGAACGCCATATTCCCCCTGTTGTTAGGGTCATTTATATCATGGAGAACAGCTGAAGAATTAAGTTAGATCTCTGGAATCGTCTTAGGTTCCTTCATTAAGCCCGGCCTCGAATGAGGTTATCAAGCCCGAAACCAGACTTCAACCTGAATACGCCATCCTTTGTAACAAGTAAATAGTAACGGCTGGAGACCGGATTTCCATCTTATTGCACATTCTATTCGCTTCCGTATAACAGGCTCCAATCCGAATAACTATTCAACGCCATTACGAGAAAATAATATGGCGTAAAATATCAGTAAAATCTATTGCAACGAAATTGCATGAATTTTATTTAGTTGCATATGATTGTGCATTCTTCTATATTTATCTTAAAATTGATTGTTTATATCTCAGCAACAAATCAATCCTTATTATAATCTGCATAATTATGTTTGTAAATACACATGAAATATATTGCCATCAGCCTCTATATATTTTAGAATAGTTTTAGTAGTTATAAAGAAAGAGTATCTTTCTAACAATAGCCATCTATTGTCGTTCATTTCATCAGGTGGCCAAACCATTGAAGCTACTGGTCTCTACTTCATATAATATATTCTTTTCCTGCCCTTAAGTTTCTCTTATAACATCATCTTATAACTATTGGATATGTGTTGGAGCCTTGAGATGCCGCAGCAACGTCTCAGAAAGTCCATCTCAAAGGTGAGCAGTTTACAGGCATCTTGTCTTTTTATTGTCCATGTTTCGGCCCCTTAGGTTGTCTCCAGGAGAAAAGAATGATATATTTTCTTTTTCATTTCTAACAAGACCCCTTTATCCAGAGGACCGAGCTGAGGATCCTGATAATTTTCCTTCTTCGGGATATCTTCATCTCTATGTCCTTGTCTAGTTTCTCATTTATAAAGAAACCTAAGTACTTGAAAACCTTACTGCGAGATAAAGTCTTTTTATTATAAAAAGCAATGATTTTTAAACCAAAACCAAGAAAATTAGAGTTATCAAAGTTTATTCAAGATATTTTAGGAATTAAAATAGGATCGAAAGTCGTTGATTATTAATAGTTACGCTAATTATATCTTATCTTTCATTGCCTGTTTAAGAATAATTTTTGATCCATTTGAAGCAGAAGAGAACCCCAATCGCATTCGTCCTCCCCCAATTCGAAGGACCTCAATATGCAGTGACATATGATTCTCGTCAGGCACGAAGGACACGCGTGCCGAAACAACAAACGCGGGAGACGCCAATATCTTTAGCCGTGGCAAATGATGCCGAGGCAATATAATAAATGTTTAGTATATATTGGGACAATCAATAGCCGGGGGATAGACAATGATATTGGCCCCAGATCCAATAACTCTCCTAGTCAAAACAAAACACACTGTTCCTCAATGTTGATCGCGCTCGTCTTTTATAAATTGCCGATGGGGGAGGGAACTCCATAAGAAAAATAAACTGCATCGCCCCCCCCTCACTATAAGGCTATATTGCTTTCTCGACTTCGGTATGCCACTGGGATGGCACCCATCTCACAATTTATTCCCTATCGACTTTTTCCTTTTTTTTTTATTTCTTGATTTATTTCTCATGTTATTTTCCCCTTAGTGGTGAGCAGTTTGAAAATGACGATAATTATTAGATAAATGTGAGATGTACTGGAATTATTTAATCCTTTAAGTGCTATGGGACGCATAAATGAATATGGGTTTTTCCATTTTTTGAGTTTATCATGTAATAATTGCATGAATTATGATTAAAATATTACGTATAACTTTAGCTACGGGATTGAAAAAAGAAAAGATAGATTATGAAACAATCACTTTTATAGAAAAAGAAAAAGTAATTCAAAATATTAAAGAGTCGAAATTAACTAAAATATCCTGATATTTTTAATCAATTCTATGGTAGGTATTATTGATATACTATTCGTACCTACATACCTAAGTATAAATATAAATAAAATATAATATACCTATTGTATATACAAGAGAGCGGAGTGGCTCAGTGGTTGAGCACTGAGTTGCCATGCCGAAAATCCTCGTTCAAATCCTACTTCTGGCAAGACTTTTATTTAGTCTGTTAGCAACCGGAGATGGATCATATGGGATCTAGGACCCTCCTGGGGCTCACCCAGCCTCTATAAGCTGGGTACCCAAAATAAAGGGTTACGGTTGAGCGTGATCTCGGGCAAATCACCTCCTTGCACAACCGTTGTCTATGAAATAATACACACTCTACCATATACTGAATCCCAGACCCGTTCACTTTTTTGAAACATAATAATGCCATGAATAACTTTTAAGATATGAAAATATGATAGAGTCTGGTTTGATCTTCAGAAAACAGTAT